>JAYKKM010000344.1:962500-1590000 GCA_035772405.1 Chrysogorgia sp. JL179-B06
TAAAGATAGATTAAAAACGATGCTGACGATGGTGATATAAATAGGATAAAATACGAAATCAATCTCGAAATACGAAAACGTCCTAAGCGAAGGAAGCATCTATAGTATCTATAGGGCGGCTATCGTGTTAGGAAGCGATTCATAAAAGAGCAATTCAATGTACAGTAGAACTACTCAAAGGCGACAAAGGAGCATATAAGCTTATATATTAAACAACATTGTCGTGGATTTCAATAATAGTGAAGCGAGTGGTATGACGTTTGAAAAAGTTAAGGTGCGTGTGAGTGATGGTAAAGCTAAAGCGAAAGTCAGAAAGATTTCAAAGGTTCGATGACATTTTAGAACTAGCCAAGCAAGAACAACTCCATAGTTAAAGGCTGATCCCTGAAAATCAACCATTTGATGGACTGTCAAATCATTGTTGTCTGTCAAAACGTATAGACGATGTCAATAAGACCAGTCAATAATAATTTCATAATATTATTTTTTAACCGGTATACCTTTACCGTGAAACACAAAACAAATAATAATAATAATAATAATAATAATAATAATAATAGAACCACAAGTGGAGAGAGATAGAAGGGAAAGGAAATCGCATGCCCTGCAGATAAAATCGTTGAGACAGAGAATAGCAAGAGCGAGTAATGAGTTACATCACAGAAGAACAGGAAGGAAAGCAACTAAGAAAGAGGTAAAAATCGTAAAGGAACTGAAAGATCACATAGAAGAAGGATCAATAGAGACACAGGAACTTGTGAACGCCTCGGAAAGATGGTTGGATGAGTTGAGACTGAGAGTAAAGAAAGTTATACTAGAAAAGGTAGTGGTAAAGAGGAAGAGAAGGAAGAACAACGCAATGTTTTCAGCAGATTTTCAACAAAGGAATTCAAGGGTGAGCCCCCTCATAATGCTATTCACTTCGAAGAATACGTCTACCCCAATATCGAGTCCCTAAAAATCACAATCAAAGGCATACCAAAGCAACTGTTTGCCGGAAAGTACAACAAAGACCGTTTCTATTGGGAAGCAAAGCGTGTGATGATGATAGTGTACCTACATAATACAACCTTTTATAAGATGACTCATCCTAGCTACAAAACATTTTACATACATGTAATTTCAAATTTTCATCTACCGGCTTTTACTTATAAAATATGAAAGATCTTACAAATTATTCTTACGTACCATCGTCATCGATAATCGATATTGTAGTCAATTCCCCATTAGCTGGAATAACAACACCAACTGTTGCAACAAGTCTTGCTGTAAATATTTCGGTTCCTTCAATATTTACATCGTTTATGATCGTCACATCGAGGGTTTTTAAGTTAGGATCTCCAGGGTTGAATGTCAGTAGTTGACTTCCGCTACTATAATCTGATCCAGATTTCGCGGTACCATCTACAGTAATAAAGCTATGGATGGACAATCAATTATTAGGTATATATCATTTGCAGATTGTCATAGAATATATAAGTGACATAACAAGACATTGATCAATTCGAAACAGATAAAATGTTTTGACATACACTGAAAGGCACTTGATAAAAATGTAAGGGTTTATCCGCGTTCTATGTAATAAAGCGAAGGCCAGATCTAAATTTTGATATAGAATCATTTTCTTACTTGGCAGATACTGTTCTTTCTATAACTCCAGAGAGTAGTACATTTATTATGACAGGACTATTACTTTCAAGGACTGAGTAAGCATTTTCCAAAAATCTGACAGTCGCCCCTGTAAAAATAATATTTGAATTTTTAGAATTGTACATCAAAAGACACACAAAGATAAGGCACTAACTAGGTACTCTAGAATAATGTTTTCAGGACCCATTAGCTGTTGAAAACGTTCAAGATCAATGTCAAAACTATATTTTCTACAGAACATCGCACAGTTTTTTCAAGGACTTGTGTTAATTAATACAGAGAAATTAAAATGAAGGAAATGTGACCATGAATGGCCCTGTTGAGTTTGTAATAGTATTAGGGTAAAACGTTGGCGTAAAAACTCTTTTTGTATATTACATAAATAAGTAATCATAAACAAAGAGATTAATTAATTTCTTAGAAAAAAATTTACGATTTAAAGAAAATTTTAAAAATTCACCATTTAAAGAGTGATATAAAAAACTTACTGTCATTATCAATAATAGTGACAGTAGCTGTAGAGGGATTTACTGGAATCAAACCAGAATCCACGGAGGTAAGTTTAGCATTGAACGCCTCATTTAATTCCACAATTAAGTCTTCGTTAACTGGGACAGTTACATATTGTCTTGTTCCATTGATCCATCCATTTTGAAATGTCAAAATTGAATTTACACTGGAAAAATCTCCAGGTGATATTGCGGTATCACTTTCTGTTGAAAACCTTAATAACATATAAAATCTTAGTTATAATCTTAGAGTTCATCCATCCATTCGCCTTTCCTTCTTCCATTCCTTCTTTCTTTCAACCTTCCACTCTCCATTTATACAACTATCTATCTCCCTTGCCTCCTCTTTCAACAAACAGAGAAAGCCTTTATTGACAATGGTACCTGACAGTGACATCCCTCTGTAGAGGACTTGTGGTTAGCAGGATCATGGATAAATTCACCGTTCTATCAGCTTCGTTAACAATATATGAAGTGACATCGAACAGAACATTCGCATCTGAAAAATAAATGGCAAATTATAGAGAGCTATAGTAGTAAATACTAATATTTACTCTAGACGACTTTTTAATCCGAGTGTAATTGAGTCAACAAAGCGATTGTCTTCAGCAAATATGAATATTCTTATTCAGAAGTTTAATCTTTGACTTCTCCTAAACCTAATTAATAATTAATAAGCAAAACACAAAGGAAAATCACTACCCGTATCGCATCTATGATAGCCTCGCTCTAAATTTCTAAATTTCGTATGGCAAGCGAAGCTTACCACACTCCTCAGGTCATTATCGCATCTGATGCCGTCACTCAGATGCGATAATCACCTGAGGAGTGTGGTAAGCTTCGCTTGCCATACGAAACAATTTTGTAGTGATTAGAATTCAACGAAGTAACTCAATTAAGCTTGTCTTTTTATTTAACTATTTCGGTCTGCCTCGGTATATTGAGCACTCTACCCGTATGATTTCGAACTTGATAGTTATCTATTCGTTTATATATATATATTTATATATTTCTAAAAAAATATCTGACCGCCCCAACCGGGAATCGAACCAAAGTCTCTACCGAGCTATTTAGACACGATCAGAACAGTCAGATAATTTTCGGATGCCGTTCCCCAATCACTAACGGGAGACATTGCATCTTAACTTCACGTATAGCTGAACCTCTCACTTCAAACGACTTCCATCTGTAGCGGAGTGATACACAACTCTTGTATACAGACAGAGTTTGTAATTAATATTATATTTAATGTAGAGAAGATTTTAATCTTAAAGTGTTTTTGAAAATGTATCTGACTGCACCAACAGGGAGTACAGTATAACTCAAGGTCTCTAGCGCCATTACCACCACGGTCATCGAGAGCAAGGGTTGGCCCTGGGTCAAACTTTGGGCCCCCGTGCGATAACATTTGAAAATTAACAAATAATTTCCATATGCACCCAGGTGATAAATCAGACATAGTTGGACGCTACTCTGAGTTAAAAAGTTTTTGAACGTAACTTTAAAAGTTGCTATCCATGACGCAACGTTTCGACACTCCAATCTAGTGGCTTTGCATATTAATAGCGCCCACGCCCCATTGAATCGTGATGACCGTGGTCTAATTTGCATCTTGTTAATTGATAACGTCATCATCGGTTCTATGAGGGTATAAATAGGGATCTAAACCTTAAAAATCACCCCTCCGATAAAGACACTAGATTGGAGTGCCGAAACGATGGGTCACGGAAAGTAACTTTTAAAGTTACGTTTAAAAACTTTTTAAGCCAGAGCAGCGTCAAACTATGTCTGATTTGAAAATTAGTAATGATATAATAGCATCATGTTATACAATGTCTTTATGAACATATAACGACTAAAAGAGCGGTACGTTAAGCCAGCACCTTGGATTAAACGATTCCCGGTTGGGGTAGTCAGATAAATTTTCAAAAACACTTTATGAGAGGTTTTTTTTTTGTTTGTTTGTTTAGAGATTTGTTCGTGAAGTTTTGCTTGTTTTTGTCTCTCTGGTTGGTTATTGTAAATCTGTAAGTGTAAATAAATGGCTTGCCGACATTTGTTGTTGGCTATCCAAATATGCATTTAGAATTGCTTTTATGGTCAAGGAAGTTTGTAGTTAAGGAACGTTTGCAGAAAAATAATTGCTTAAATAATTAGAGAACTCGCCCTCGTTTTCTATGAGCGATAGTTACTACTTGATCAGTTTCGCCTTCGTTAACTATCAACTATTAGAGAATGGCTGCAACCACTCAGCAAATTGACGTCGAGTATTTCACTACTCTATATTCCATAGTGTTTTAATTCATCAAGATTATACAGATTAGTGAACTCTATATAGAGTCCATTGAAAGATCTTTTGTTTTCTTTCGTCATAACGCAGTGGACTCTATATAGAGTTCACTAATGAATTCAATAAAGTCAATGTCTCCGGTAAATGTGCGAGGTAAAAAACAATTTTATAGTGAAAGTTAAAATTACTTCGTGGATGCAGTCATTCTCTAAGACTGTTATTAGATAAAGTATTAGATAAAATTAGATAAAAGGCTCGAATTAGATAAAAGGCCACTCGGGGCCTACGGCCCCTCGTGACCTTTTATCTAATTATCGGGACTCTATATCCAATAGAGCACACGTGACCATGCTCTAACCCTTACATAGAAAAC
This sequence comes from Chrysogorgia sp. JL179-B06, assembly GCA_035772405.1. Classification (NCBI taxonomy): domain Eukaryota; kingdom Metazoa; phylum Cnidaria; class Anthozoa; order Scleralcyonacea; family Chrysogorgiidae; genus Chrysogorgia; species Chrysogorgia sp. JL179-B06. The sequence goes on from JAYKKM010000344.1 coordinate 967,323, forward strand.
TCAGGCTCGTTGTCTAATTGTTAAATAGATATCGAGTAGCAATACTATCGGTAATAGTATACCGAGTTTTTTGAAGAAATATAACATATAAATTTGCTTTGACCAAACCAGTTTATTAGATTGTTCGCTCTCAATTTCTATCACCTTATAGAAATTTCAAGCTCGTGATGTAATTGAAATATGTTTATGATATATTTATTATCAATATTAACCTTTTTATCAGCTAGCAAACGTTTTCCACATTTAAATTTAACATTAGCATTAATTCACACAACAAATGTCAAATACATACTGTCGTCATCCAGGATATTTATTTGAATTTTGTCAGGTGAAACAACTCTGACTTTCGAACTGAGTCCTTTTAAGGTAGCTTGGAATGTTTCAGTTCCTTCGACAAAAGTATCTTGAACAATAATAAAAGTAACTTCTTGTCTAGTTGAGCCAGGGTTGAAAGTCACAGCTCCGTTTGGTAAAAAATAATCTCCCACGACTGCAGTCTCAGGTGACGCTTCAACACTACAAGAAAAAATTCAGAATAATGTACAATAAGAAAGGAATTAAGAGAGTCGATAGAGAAATTTAAACTGAAATTTAAATGTCATATTAATTTGTGAAAACTTGTAATAACGGGAGGTCGTTACGGCAAAATTATCCTGCCCGCGCGGTCTTTCAGTACAGACCAAGCAACGAAGGAGCGAGGTCTGTGCGAAAAGACAAAGGGCAGGATAATTTTGCGGTAAAGACCGACCAAACGAGATTAATAGGGTTTTTATTATATGGCTATTTTAAATTTCTCACATTTCCTCAATTTTTTCGCAATTTTTAAAAACTTTTCAGTTGTTTTGTTATGACCGGTCTTTACGAGTTTTTTGTAGAGACCGCTCAGAAACCAATCAGATTGCAGAAAAGTTGCGTTACGTCCGCTCACGAGCCAAGCCATATAATAATAATCTTTAATGAGGAGGCCAAATCACTTATACACTCGTTTAATTCGTCAGGGTCCTAAGATAATATTATACAAAATTACATAAGCTAATAAAAAAATAAAATTATTAAGCATACGATATTAACATTATATCTCTATAATATACTCCAGTCATTCAAACTGGTCCATATTACACAAATCAAAAGTATTCTAAAAAACATGAAGTTCTTTAAGGTGAATCCCATATATGGATTTATGACCGCGCGAGAACTGGTTGCTAATTTTGCGAGAAATTTACTGATAATCGAGAAATTTTAATTAATTTTAATTGGTGATATTGACAAAACTATCTGAACAACCCCTTTAGTTAAGTTTAAATTGCGGTCCGTTCTTGAATACGCATATGTCGCCTGGCATACGAGTCTCCCAAACTATCTTTCCGTTAAGATTGAACTTGTCCAGAAGCGTGCCCTGCGTATATTATATCCAGGAACACATTACGCCTTTCATCTGAGTTCTAGTGGCTAAATGGTTATAGCGTCCGGCTAGCCGATTCAGAAGGTTGCGGGTTCGAGTCCTGTCTGGAGCTCAGATTTGTTCTGACTATTAACAACTTAACAAGGCTTGCACAGCAAAACCTTTACAACTTATTTCTACATTTACTTTTCACTAAAATGTTTCTCGAAGCAATTCCCACAAGTGGAAAAAACTAGGCTTCCTTAAGCACTTTAGACCAATTATATAGTTCTGCATTATGTAGAAAACCCAGTGTTTTCTATAATTGATCGGTAGACAGGTCAACAGTGTTCCAGTCGTTAGAGGCACGAGATATCAGAGTCCACTGACACCAGCGGCGCTTAGAAGAAGGCTTTCTAATGTTATCGTTACATAATATAGTGTTAAGGTACGTTTACACACTGCCATTAATCGCGAGCCGATTTGTGGTTTAGATGCATGTTAAGGACTGGAAACTATCAGTTACGAAGAGCCAATAATTATGTATTTGTTTGGATTATGTGATATATATATATATATATATATATATATATATATATATATATATATATATATATATATATATATATATATATATATATATTATATATATATATATATATATATATATATATATATATATATATATATACATATATATATATATATATATATATTGGTAGTCTGGGAGTCTCGGTAGGTCAATGGGTAGAGCGTCTACCATTTGTCGAAATTCTATAAGATATTACGTCATCTGCACGCTGCATCAAATGAAACTTACAGTGCGGAAACGCTGATTGCCGTATCTCCAGTTAGTAAAACACCCAGTGTGAAACTTGTCGCTGCCTCAGCAATATTGCGTACTGTTGTTTCAAGACGAATTTCAGCAACTAAAAATACAAATAGACACAATTGATTAACTATTCCAATGAAAAGGAATTAGTTGTGGTCAGACATTTATACGTCTTAACGTTCGTGTACAATAATAATTAATGTCAAAATATCGTATGATCATCATCACCATCATCATCATTATAATTACTATTATCATTAGCATTGTCATCATCATTATTATTATCTTTACTATTATCATTATCATATCATCATCATCATTATTATCATTATCATCATCATCATCATCATCATCATCATCATCATTATGATTATGATTATGATTATGATTATGATTATCATTATTATTATCATTATCATTATCATCATTATTATCATTATCATCATCAATTCATTATCATTATCGTCATTGTCATTATCATTAAGCAAAAAAAAGCACTTTAAAAAAAGCACTTTATTCCTGAAAACATTAGCGGAATTACTAGCAAGGAAAAATGGAGAGCCATACGCCATCGTTGTAGCTTGGCTGCGGACACGCTTGTCGTTTGAAATATTACGATCCGTCCACCTGTGTGTAAGAGGCTCGCGAGTGCCTTTTAGGAAACGAGATGAAGGAGAGATGTTAGAGGATTTTAAATTAAATGTAATCGCGGCGGGAATCTTTTGAAATTTGTTATTGAACTTTTTTACTTATTTCTTATTGTATTATATTAAATTAATTTATAAATTTAGTTCCTAGGTTTCACTAATATGAATATTTTTAAACAATTTTTAACTATATAATAAATTATTACATTGATTATTTTCAATTGAACATTTAATAAACAGCTTTTCCTTTGTCATTATCATTATCATTATCATCATCTGCGTCATTATCACCATTCTCGTTATTATTATTATTATTATTATTATTGTCAATTGTTAATATTATTATATATATAACCTGTTAGCCACTAATATTATAATAGATATAACCATACCATCGTCGTCGATGATCGTGATAATAATTACATTATCACCAACCGTCACTTGAGGAGCGCTTGTTGTAAGGACAAGTGAAAAAGTCTCATCTGCCTCAATCTTATTGTCAGAAGATATGAAAACATTCACCGATTTTGGTAACACATCAGATGGTTGAAAAGTGAGCGAAGTGCCAACGCTAGTGTAATCAGCAGGGGAACTGGCACTGATGTCATTTGAAGCAATCCTAAAAAAATCATTGCATGTTAATAATGCCAAATAAATGTCGCAAAGAATTTACAATAATTAGATCAGCTAAACTGATCAAGTATTTTTATCATTATCATCATTATTATTATTTTTGCAGTATAAACTTCTGTGTGCTATTACAGTTAAAATAACTCCACAGGGCGCAAAGCGTAAACATTATGAGCTATATAAAACTTTTTACATTAAAACTATCAAAGTGTTAAAATTGTTAAAAATGTTAAAATGTTCTAACAATAAATAAAAGCAAATGCTTTGTTTTTCGTTCCTTCGTCACTAGACTTCTTATCTCTAAGTAACGACCTTAAAAGTACGTGCATTGTTCAAAGTACTAGAGATATATGACGGACTTCTGCATCCGTTTAAGAACATCTTACTCTTTGCTCCCAGCCTCCGAGAACATCTATAATAATGTTATACTGTTCCACTGTATATCCGTTATACTGTTGCTTCAGCTCCCACCTCAATGGACCATACTTTAAGATTTTCTCTTCATCTTTCCGTGCTCGATTATCAATCCATGGACAACTTATTTCTAGCATCAGCACTTGCTTGGATTTATGATTGATTATACGGGCGTCTACTCTGTTGGCTCTCACTTCCTGATAATCTCCATACACGGTAACGTCCCAGAATGCTTTTACATCTCTATTCTCGTATACAGGCTTCCGCTTCACCGGGGAATACCAGGGTGACATCTCATCAATAAGCTTCAGATCTCGTAGTAGCTCAAAAATAGAATCTTCAAGGCTGCATTATGCCTTGAAAGATACTTATTCTGTGCCAGAGCAGGACAACCACCCAAGACGTGGGGAACGCTCTCTGCAGGGAACTTACCGCACACAGTCTGCATAAGACTTCACTTTCAGGAGTGGTGCGAATCTTCTGGCTTGTGTATAATCTTGTTGGTAACATCTGCTCGTATAAGTTCAAGCATACCCGCGATAGCGTGTGTCGAGAACGTACTCCCTTAGTCATGGTGGTGGTGGTGGTGGCAGTAGTAGTAGTAGTAGTAGTAGTAGTAGTAGTAGTAGTAGTAGTATATTTGTTTAGTTTAGTCTAGTTATGAATATAAATTGTTAAACTATCAGGCAGAGACTATATAAGAAAATGTCTGAGTACTGTTTACTTACTGGACTGTGACTGGAACACTACGTTGTCCAGTAATTGCAACATGAACTTGCATTAGAACGCTGGCCTCGTTTACGGATTCTCTTGTTCTTGTAAATTCTACACTTGCAACTTTTAAAGGTGAGAAAGAAACAAATTGCAATTCAAAAATGAATAGCAGAAATATATGGTTCACATCTTAGCGAAGCGCGTATATTCTATTTCCCATTGATTATTATAGAACTTAGATTTAATGGTAAATGCGGACAAACAACGATACGCCGCATCTATATGCGCTCTGCTGTTGTATTTTATACCCAAAATTTCGGTATACAGAAATCGTAATTACCATCATCGTCATTAATCCGTATAGTGGTCTCATCGTTTTGGCCAATTTTTATATTACTGACGGAAGATGAAAGTCGGAGCAAAAAGGATTCTGTTCCTTCTAAAAGAGCATCATCCGTAATATCGACGGTCAGAACTTGGCTTGATGATCCACCAGGAATGAATGTCACCGCTTTGTTGATAATCGCAACATAATCTTGTCCTGCGACAGCTGAACCATCAAGACTAAAAACCCTAAATGATCGACGAGGACAGGTTAGCATATTTCGTTTAATAGAACACATGCATGGGTACTCTCAACAACTGCATAATCATCAACAAGTTGATAAGCAATGCTTCGTTCGTCCAAAGCGGTGTCGTACACATGTAGTACACTGCTCACACTTGTTGAGTTTAAAGGACATTGGCAACAAAACATAACTACGTTTTATATCGAAGTGTATGTCTTAGCTACTGGGAATATAGTAGATTGGCGCTATTAAAATGCTGGTAACACATTTTAAAAAACAGCTATAGATTTTAAAAAATGACGGTGACACCATCAGTGAGCTCTAGAGATCATTGGACGCCATGTGCTGGTAGGCTTTGTATTTCGTACTGTTGTGCTACCTTTTACAGTATTTGTTGTAATAGAAATTGCGAAAATAACACTGAGAAGAAGCTTAATTTCTTTGCATATCCGCCAACACTGACCCCTCTACCTGACGTAGTCATTCACAGGTCATTTTGCAGAGAACTCTAATAATTTCACATTTAATACCCGTTACGAGCACTATAAAAGGTACATTTTTTGTTGGCAACGTTCTTTAAATATTACTTTAGCTTTCACACTAATAAAACATCTATCCAAGAATGTTCAGCACGAATTACACAAACAATTTTAAAAAAAAAATGTTCCAAAAAGATTAAAAAAACAAAGCTATCTTAACAAAATGTACATCTTCCACATATTCTTACCTTACAGTTACTTGTTCCTCAAGAGACCCAACGATATTAATGACGACATTGGTAGATAGTGCGTTTTCATTGACGGTGTAAAGAGATTGTGCAAATTGTACAGTTGCCGCTACAAAAAGAGAGCATTTTTTGAAGTTTGGTATTTTAGGTGTACAACACCTACAGTAGTTCCAGAGCTGACCACAAACCTGAAAGCATCCAACATGACAACACTTCAACGTATTTACATATACCTAATTCTATACAATGATCGTTGGTTTGTTATTTTGTGCATAATTGTTGTGCATATAGTGTTATTTTTTATAGTGTGTTAAAAACTTTGTGTTGGATATAGTATAAAAAAGAGAAATAAGAGAACTTTCAACTGAAGAACGGCATATCCTGACACATCATCCGAAACGTCGTCAATGGAAATACGTATTAATAAAGAAATACCTATAATGGTTTCCGTGTTTGGATGGCCTGATCCAAACACACGGGATGTTGTGAGACCTAAGCAAAGCGTAAAGAAACACGAGCGGCCGCTAGGCGAGAGTTTTTTAGCTTTTCGAAAATCGAGCAACATCCCAAGTGTTTGGATCAGGCTATCCAAACACGGAAAAACCATTAGGTAATTATTTTATAAAATAATACGAACGAACGAGCAACACAAACTTGAGTAAAATTTTGGCGGGAAATTTCCATGTTTGGATGGCCTGATCCAAACATGGGTATTGACCAATCAGATTGCGTAGCATACATGTTATTTTATTAATAGTTTTACTTAAGTATTTTCGACATATTCAAGTTCTCTTATTTCTCCTTTTTATATTATATCCAGTTATTTTGGGAAAATAGCAGCCCTTACAAAATAGTAAAAATAGTATATACATTTTGTTAGATCAACTAAAAATTCTCACAACATAGATTTTGCTGGATACGGACTAAAGTACGAGTGTTTAACGAGAAACGCGCAAGGCAGTAGAAAAATGAATTATTACTCAATATTATTAGGTCCTTTTGAGTCATCCCTTTTAGCCATTTCCGCATTTTACAGTATGTCATAGGATCACATGCGAACATTTCTATACCTGTTACATTTTCAAATGTTATCACATCTTACATATTTACACATGTTAGGTTTCACATGAGATCACATCTGATAACATGTAAAATATTTTCACATGTTAGGGTTTCACATCATGCACATGTGATCACACGTGCGAAGTCATGTGAAATTGTATGAGAGCTTCCTTATTTATTCTTAAGAGCTTTGTATTAACATGATAATTTTCTTTGGTCAAATATTTACTGATCAATTAGGTCCATTTACAACTTACCATCATCGTCCAATATTAAAACAGATGTTTTGTCCAGTCCTACTACTCGAACACGAGAGTCTCCCAAATTATTAAGATGTAGTGTAAATGTCTCATTCTTTTCGAGCTTCTGATCGTCAACAATTTGTACGCGGATCTCATGTCGTACTACACCAGGCGTTAATGCTACAGTTTTCGTTATTACTTCGTAGTCAATAGTTACATTTGCGCTTAAATCTACTGCAACAATTCTAAAATGACATAAATATCAAAAATATTACATATCATCTATCAAACAATTCCATTCATATACGATTGTCATGTCATATACGTTGCTCACCCGATTTGAAGTGTAAGATCTGTAGAGCCAGTCACAACTACGCCAATTGTAACAATTCCGTCACCTTCTGATACAATGTAGTTTGGACGTTCGAATGATACAGACAATGCTGAAAAAATAGAAAGAAAATTCAACACCTATTCTCCACTTAACTATATATATTAAACGAGCAACATTTTTTGCTGTTATGACTTAAAATAGATACATGCATGAAACACAATAATTACATAAGAATATATAATTTACACATCAACTCGCAACAACACGCTCGATATTATTACACTGTACTAATTATAAAGAGCTACATATAGCCAAAGCTTATCATTAGACTGCAGAACTTCATTGTCTTATAGTACGCTAAATTGTCCGAATACAACTGGGTTCTATTTGACGCTGAGTTAGTTGAGATAAAATCTAATAGTTACACTTCTTAGCCTCAGTTTCGCATAACTCATATTATGCCTGTTGCTACTGTAAATATAATATTATATTATATTATGTAACATAACATAACATAACATAACATAATAACATAACATAACATATCATAACATAACATAACATAACATAACATAACATAACATAACATAACATAACATAACATAACGTAACGTAACGTAACATAACATAAAAAATTTAATATAACATAATGACATAACATAACATAACATAACATAACATAACATAACATAACATAACATAACATAACGTAATATTTAACAATTAGACAACGAGCCCGAGTTGTCTATGAGCAGAAAGTCAACGACGGCGAAGACCGAGTTGACCATCTGCGCATAGCCTCGAGGGCGAGTTATCTAATTGTTTTAGTATCAACCATAAACAACCTTTCTTTAACGTAAAAAGTCTTTTGAAACATTGTTCAAAATTTTCAGGTTTCTTATTTCAGGTTTTGATACTTTATTTTATAAAAGAAATAAAAACTTTGTCCGTAAGCCTTTTTCGAGTTATCAAGTCACTTAGAAAGTAAAAGAACACAGAGAAGCTTGTAAAACAGTTTGCTATCCCTTCGTGTCTTAATTTATACTTTCCAAGTAGTGGACCTGATAACTATAGCTCGACGAAAACGCGGGATTATCGTTTCTTATTTCTTGATGCTCTCCAATAACTACAAGCTTACTTTTAACTTGTGGATTTTCAAATGAACTTTTCTCGCCTTAAAGTGCCAATGAAACGAAAATTAAGTTTGTTTTATTTGAAAGAACTTTTAAAATAATGAAGAATATTAATTTACAGCTTTCTCATATTTCACTTGGTTCTTGAGATATTTAGACTTATGTGATATTCAAATGAGATAGCTATGACGTCAAGGGGTTTGCAATACATTTTAACATATTGGAAAATCGTGTATATCTTTAAGATTATTAAACGAAATCACTTGAAACATTGCATGTGGATACAGACACCTAAACTGGAGAACATCGTTCTAGTTTTATGGTCGCCATGGTAACAAATTAGTTTTCAGACATCTTGATTTCTAAAATAAAATTATTTGTTTTCTCTTCCGTCCCAAACATTTGCGGGTTGGTACTGGTTTAGCATATTTTCACTGACTTAACCAATTCTAAACTGAAGTTTAACTTTGGTGCAACACATAGCTATGTCAGAAAACAAAGATTTTTGACAAAGAGACTTAGAGGTCTGGGAACTATATTATTACTATTGCAACATTGAAACTAGAACGATGTTCTCCAGTTTAGTGGTTTGTATCCACATGCAAAGTTTCAGGTGATTTCGTTTGATAATCTTAAAGATACAGTATACACGATTTTCCAATATGTTAAAATGTATTGCAAACCCCTTGACGTCATAGCTACCTGTATCTCATTTGAATATCACATAAGTCTAAATATCTCAAGAACAAAGTGAAATATGAAAGAACTGTAAATTTATATTCTTCATTATTTTAAAAGTTCTTTCAAATAAAACAAACTTAATTTTCGTTTCATAGGCACTTTAATTACAGTACCATTGCCTGGAGGAATACTGAAAACATACGCTCTACTATATCAATGAAATGAAAGTTCTATAGTATATTTAAATAAGTACTTTTATTTTTTTCCGGTCCGTATCCCACCAAATCCTGCTTTCTGATTGGCTAACGAGCGGTCCGTATGAGCTCATACGGACCGCTCGACATAATTCCAGTTTTAAATGCCTTTTATAAGCCGTAAAATATTCTAAAAACATTTGAAAATGAACTCAAACGAGATTGAACATATTGAAAGACATATAAGTGATTTTTTTATCCGGATAGAGACTTAACTCTCAATTTCCTTTGACGAAGAAAAACCACAGACTTTTCTTTTTTGTCCACTAGAAATACTGATGACGACCAAAAAAACAAGCCAGGATATTAAGGAAAAAAATAAATAAATTATTTACCGTTTTGGTCGGTCCGTATTGAGAAATAATTCCCTTGGTCTCAAAAACGTCCCTCGGCCTGTGGCCGTTTTTGAGACCTCGGGAAATATTTCTCCATACGGACCTCCAAACCGGTAAATAACATATATATATATACTATGTTACCCTATACAATATTTGTTTTTACCTTGTGTTATATATCATGCTCTATCGGTACACCAATGACTCGCAGGAAATATAACAAGCCAAAAGAGATGAAGGAAAGGTTCTTACAGCGCGCTAACCTGAACGTGGCTTCTCCATTCAGGTCAAATTAATCGTCACTTAAATCTGGGAACCGTTGTTATGCTGTTTAACATGAAACATTTTAAGTTATTTGGTAGGTTTTCATTTAGTGTTCCTCCCCTGACAACGCAACCCTAGCAACGCCACATACTAAAATCACTTACCGTCGTCATCATTGATAGTAACAGTGGAAGCTGATGGTGCTCCGATAGTAATTTGCCCAAGATTTGATGAAATCAAGCGGACCAAAAATGTTTCGTCTTGTTCAATTGTGCCATCATTTTGGATAACTATAGGGACGCTTTTGAGGACTTCCCCAGGAAGAAATGTTAGTTCTTGTTCTTTAGAAATATAGTCCGAAGTCGACTTCGCTGTACCATCTTCAGTTTTTAATGATCTGTATTGCAAAATATCGAAGTTGTAAAATTATGGTAGACCTCTGATGTACATTTGGGCGGAATATCATAGAGTTACGCTATCATTCAAATATGCCAAACCTATATTTCGTTGTAAAGCTGATATAACTTGCTGAAAGACTGATCCATTATAAATAAGGATTTATAGGAAATTGGGAAGATTAATGGATGGGAACAAATAATTGCCTCAGATTTTAAAATTGACATAATAGTCGACAGAACCGTCTGCGCGAGTTTAGTGATTATAGACTGAGCTGATGGAGAAAATTCGATAGTTTAAAGAGTATCAGATTCAGTACATTGACTTTTTGTTTTTGTTTCCAGTATGTTACCAAGGAGTGAATGTTCAGACGATTCCAATAAATGTTTGTCTTTATGAATGCGGAGCGCGGAGTTTCAGAAATAACACGAGATCCTGCATCCAGTTATACTAATAATCTTTTCAATGAAATATAGGCTTGGTATATATTCGAGAAACAGACGCAAAAATTATGTTTCGCCTAAAAAATAATACTTACACTCCCGATATCGTAACTGATGTACTTCCAGTAACAGTGACGCCAATGATGACTACTGCAGCATTTTCCAGAACGGAGTAGGAAGGCTGTTGAATTTGTAAAATTAATTCTAAAAATTGATAATTTTTAAGTATAAGTAATAGATATATAAATCTCCGAGACCCCACATGTTACACGCATAACGAAACTTTGTGAGTCAAGTTACACCAAACGTGGCCTAGTATAATATAACACCTCCTTTCATGCAACTGCAACGTGTAGGTTGAGCCTGCATTGCGATACAAGTTGCATGAAGCATTTACACAGTGTGATAGCGCCTTTACGGTATATAGATAGATATGCCAAAAACGTAACTGGTGTCCAGAATCTCATTTTATTTTCCTGCATCATAAATCACAGATGAGATATTATATATAGTACAACAATAAATAATGAATATAAAAATAGTGACTTACTGTCATTATCGGTGATGGAAACAAGTAATGTTTCAGTGGGAATGTTTACTTGTGGATCTGTTGTGGTGACTCTAACACCGAATTGCTCAGTATTTTCAACAATAATATCTTCTTTAATCTCAACAGTGAATAGTTGTTGCAAATCATTGGGATTCAATGTTACTAACTGTGACTTTTCAGTATAGTCGTTTGATTGTTGTGAAGCAGTAACATCATATGTGGAAACACTACAGAACACAAAATAAGTAAGTATAGTAAGTATAAATAAAATAAGTAAACGAAAAATAAAGCATAAATAAATAAATTATATTATCTTAAATTGTAAGAATTGGACTAGAATTGGATTTCCTTTAATACTTGCAGTACAATTATTCTTACAACACGATTTTCTTTGAATTTGATTTTCTTTATGGTTTTAAATAGTTTACTTGCCAAGCTTTGTTCAATTTGCATAGGCGTAGCTGCCAAATTGTTTGGGGATTTTTGCCCGAAAAATAATTACTAACTTTGCTTGAAATTGCCGATAAATGACCGAGATCGCCTGAAAAAGTGCCCGAATTTCCCGAAGAGGCAATTGCCACCCCCTGACAGCACGCCTTTACGCCTATGTTAGTTTATAATGGTAAACATAGACGATGTAATAGCGTGAACTATGGGAATGGCGATAAGTTTGATCGCCGCCACATGACGCTGAATACATATAGTTACGTGAATATCTGTGTTTTAAAAACATTGTACTGCTATAGTATTAAAGAAAAATCACTCTGTGTATTGGGCTGACTATACTTAAACACGATCGTTGAAGTCCCAAATCTTTGATTTTTAACTTGTCCTTATAGTTATAGTTAATAGTTTTAAGGGTATTGCATACCACATTCAAAAGTTTAAAACCTTCATTGAAGGGACCGAGCCGACTATTGATACAAATTTTATTGATACAAAACTTTACTTACGTAACGGTTATTGGCTTTTGTCGTATACCAGTTGCTTTAATGAATATTACTGCATTGGCAGAACTTTCAGCAACTGAAAGCGCCACTGCTTCCATTGTAATTGTTACCACTAATGTAAAGAAAAAATATAAAAACCTTTACTGAAATTTGTAATAAAACTACAAGGAATAACAAGGACTCGTGTATCTACAGAAATTGTCACAATTTTCTCTCGAATCTGTATAGTCACTCTGTATAATGTAATAATAATGTTTACTATTTATATAGCGCAAATTAGCATGTGTATATGATCAAATGCGCTTTACAACATCGACAATTTATTCTATTATATTCAGTACCTAGTACCCAGTACCCCCAATCAATTAACCTTAGCTATTTATTTTTACAGTTTTTATCATCATTAGTTTTCCTAACTATTTATCCGAACCCGCCCTGTCAACTTCCCTGTGGGAGGAAACCGGAGAACCCGGAGAAAACCCACGACTTTCGGCAGAGTGTTGACCAACTCTTTCCACGTGCGATCAAATGTCCGAACACAGGATTCGAACTCTTGACCTCAGAGGTGGGAGGCAGTGACCCTGACCACCAGACCACCGAAGTATAGTAATTTTCTATAGAGATAAGGCATTAAGAAAATTTGCCATTGTTTAATAATAGTTAAAGTGGCAACAAAAAACAACTACTTTTTATATCGAAGTATATGACTTAGCTAGTCGGAATATAGTAGTTTAGAGCTATGAAAATGCTTGTAACACATTTTAAAAGTTGAATATACCATCTAAAAACAGGGTCTTGGGCCGCTATTTGGAATAGAACCGTGACATCATGTGCTGGTGAGGCTTGTATTTCGTACTGTTGTGATACCTATATATTGTGGAGCGATGCATGTATTTCCCCGTTTTTGTTGTAATAGCGATTACGAAAATAACGTTGAGAACAAGCTTAATTTCTTTGCATTTTGGTCAACACTGACCACTTTACCCAGTACATAACGTCACATAACATTTGGCAGAGAACCCTAATTCATCTTTAATAATAGCATTACGAGCATTTTTACAAACTTAAACTATTATATTCCGTCAGTGTAAATACTTTGATATAAATGGATACTTATACCAATGTTATTTGATTAGATAAATGGATTGATATAAAGTTTTAGTATAAATTGACAAGTTTATATCACAAATCCTCAATTTTCATTGGCTGTTGCAGGAGTTTATATCCGCTGATATAAACCTCTGGGATAGAAATCGCGTGTATCCGAAAGAATATTTACATTTTCTTTTGAAAAATGTGAAATAACAATTAATTTTTGGCTTAGAAACTTGTAAATTTATACTAAAACAATTAGACAACTCGCCCTCATTTTCTATGAGCGATAGTCAACTCGGCTCCGCCTCGTTGACTATCTGCTCATAGAAAACTCGGGCTCGTTGTCTAATTGTTAAATATAACATTTAGTTATCTAACTTATGTAATTGGATACACACCGTCATCGTCAGTGATAGTTATTGTTGCAGTTTGGCCATTGGATGGAATATTTACACCATCAACTTCAGAAAGAGTTGCAGTAAAGCTTTCAGAACTTTCCACAATTGTATCGTCAACAATGTTTACAGATATAGTCTGAATACTCGGATTCCCAGGACTGAATGATACTATCTGGTTTATGAGGCTACCAAAATCTCCAGCCGTTGCAGTATTTGGAACAGTATTGACACTAAATTAAATTAGAAACATGCAACTAGGTCAATATAGATTGCTCTTTGCATTTTAATATAACACCATACAAAGTTACAAAAGAGTTAGTACACTTATCACGGAAAATGGATTGATTATTAATTAATTATTAATGCTAATGAGTGTGACGTCAAACCAGTCATCATTTTGGTAAAATATTCTGTTGCTAGAGTCAAACGTTGATGATATGCTATAAACGCTAGACTATAGAGATTTTATTAACTTTTTCACTAAAATACTCAACCAGTCTATCACACGGAAAGCAGAAAGAGAAAGCAAAATTCCTTATTTGACGTCACACCAAAGCATTATATGTATCTATTTACAAAACAAAACCATTAAAATACAATTTTAATCAGTAATATAGCAAGTAAAAAAGTTGCTTCTTAAGGCGGATCTCCATTCAGCGCTTTTTGTCCGAGATCAAACTTATGCGATCGCTATTTCTATTACACAAGCGTAGTGATGAAGATTTCTTAATATAAATACATTCAAATGAGTCATGTTCATCAATACGCATGCGCAATTAGAAAGTGATCGTAAACAGTCGTTCGCGCGACAAAAATCATTGAATAGAAATCCGCGCATTTACGCAAGATCTGATTCGAAGTGTACATAAACACGGATTTTTGTGCCTTTTTTTAATTTTGTTTATTATTTTAGAAAAAAAGTTTACCATTTTTATATTAAACAATTAGACACTGAATTCGAGGTGGTTATCGGTGAATATTTACCGAGACGATCGAAGACGAGGTAAACATTCACCGATAATCACCGAGAATGAGCTGATGTTTTAGTATAATTAACAGTTGAACATAAGGAAAAAAGACAATTTCCGTTTTGGAACTGACAAGAAAAACGGAGGTTTTACTTCCTAATTTGTGTAAACGACTACTCGCAGCTATTTTGAAAGTTTGAAGTGCACTATACGGTGTTCCAGAGTCACTTCCGCTATAGACCAATCATGAGTGCTAGAAACTCTCTGTTCATCTCCGGTTAACTCTGATATAAACAGTTGGATGTTCTGAAACTTTCGAACTTCCTCCGATTTCAAAACACCGAGAATCAAGTTGAAATAACGAGGCGAAACTTACTTCTCAAACGAACTTGTTTTTTTGAAAGAAAATGTTGACCAAATTTATGTAAAATCATCCTCAGATGATCCCTCCGACATGGAGCTGATTTTCTTTGTTTTAGGTTTATGAATTATTAATGATTTTTGAGAATAAACCCGATACTAACCTAGCTGATACAGTTCTTTCAATCACGCCACTCAATAACACAAGCAGGTTGACGGGACCATTGTTTTCAGTTAACGCATATGATATCGGTGAAAAGAAAATAGATGCCTCTAAAACAATATTAGCATAAACATTACCATGAATATCAAATCTAAAATATCAAACATCCTAATATCAAATATCATACATGTTTTTGGCATCAATGTATTAATTTAAATATGTCCGTCCATATCAACGTTCTTTCAAAAATATGTCAGAAGTAAACTTACTGTCATTATCGATAATTGTCACAGTCGCTGTAGATGGGTTTATCGGAATCAGACCAGCATCCAATAAAGAAAGTTTAACTTTGAAAGCTTCATTTGATTCTACTATCGAATCATCGTTTAGAGTAACAATGGCAAATTGTTTTGACCCATCACTTTCTCCTTTTTTAAATCTCAAAACAGAACCAACTACGTTGGAAAAATCTCCTGGAGACACGGCAGTATCAGTTTCCGTTGAAAACCTTTTAAAAAGAAAACATAATAATTTATTTTAATAAACGTTAAAAGTCTGTTCAGAAGCCTTTCTATAATATACTGAATACAACATACAATAATCACATCTGATATATTACGTATATAGGATATACTGTATACAGGATACACAATATACGATATTTGAAACAAGATGCATGATCTATAAATACATAATACATAATATATAATACACGATACATGATAAATATACGAGCAAGACGATTTATACGTGTTATTTGACAAAATAAATGTAAAGTTTGAAATGTTTGATGTTTGATAAAAAAAATCAGTCAAAATTGTTTAAAAAACCCAGATCTATACTACACCTGATATAAATAGTATAATATTTTGGTTAAATTTCATTACAGATTAGTAAAATTAATACAACTGACCTGACTGTGACATCTCTTTCTAATGGCTTGTTGGTTACAAGGACCGCAGTCAAATTAGCAATTCCATCATTCTCGTTGGAAACGTAGTTGCTACTTGCGAAACGAACTGAAGCAACTAAAATAAATATACGACAACAGTTATCAGATTTTTTGAATGGGACTTAACCGCTTTCAAACGTTTACCTAAATAAACAAAGTACCACTTGACGGAAAAAACGATAACATTAACGCGTGTGAAATAACAGTGGAACACCGAGGAACAAATACTCACAATCATCATCTTCTATATATACTCTGGTTTTATCGGGAGAACCAAGTATAACTTTTGCTCCAGATGGTGATAACTGGGCTAAAAAGGTTTCAGTTTCTTCAACTATATCGTCTGGTACAATCAAAACAGTTACTTCCTGTCTGGTGGTGCCAGGTGTGAAGGTTACAGCACCGTTAGGCAAAAAGTAATCAATGGGATTTCCTGCCGTTTCAGAAGTAATTGAAACACTAAACAAAAGAAAAAGACCAGTAAGAACACACTAAAACAATGTTTTACATTTTTTACATACGTTATGGTAAGTTACCGAGCACAGGTACGTAAGAAAATTTATTTTACTGTTCACACGCGCAGTTAAAACATAACGAGAAAACTAAATTGAAAAAATTGTTCGTTTTACACACGAGCAAGTAAACTTGTCAAAGAAAAATTGGTCTTGGGTGCTATAATCCGTCATTTTGTGCGCCATTTACTTTTTGCCGTCTGTCATGTCGACGTGATAAATTCGTACTGTAGTTGTTGACTATGCATAAGAATAAAATAAATTTAATACAAAATAAGAGGAAATATGATGACATTCGTATATATAGCACAACATGAGCACAAAAATCACCAAAACTACTTGCTTGGTTTGCTTATTTTTGTATTTTTAAAACAACATGCCATTGAGGAACCGCAGTCTAAAAATAAATTACTTATCAATAAAAGGCCTTTTAGTATAATGTTGAGAAATAATAGTTTTACGAGAGAAAACGTTTTTATTCTCGTATTTTATGCTTCTGGACAGCGTCATTTTAGGGCTTACTCAACGGCTCAAAATTTGAAGCTGCACAACGGCCGTTTTCTTTTCAATTTTGACGTCATTGAGTGCTTGTCGTTTGTTGCTTGCACTCAATGAAAATAAATCCCTGCTGTACATGAACGACAATGACCTTATTTCTGGAGTACAAGTGCAAGCATCGTCAAATTATTAAAATTTCTAAACATAATACTTAAAGGGATATGGCAATATAAATTAACTTTGTCTCATTTGAAAGAACTCGTAAAATGGTATAAGAAGACCTTTTACAATTTTTCTGTATCTTTCTTGGTTTTTGAAATATTTCAGATAATTATGATAAAAGACAGTCAAAAGACGCCATCTTGTTGTAATATTTGACCTAATTAACTAGGAAATTGGTGACGTCACAACCATGGTAAACCTGATGAAACTACTCCATAGGTGACCGAATGTTGTGGACCAATTGAAAATGGAAATATAGTGCAACATCATCGAGTTTCTAGCTCAAGGTTGGCAAGATAAAAATTTCACTTTACCCTACTTATGACGTCACATGCATATCGAAAATAATTCCAAGATGGCAGACAGCACGCTGTCTTTCGTCAAATTATTTCGAAAACCAAAAAAGATAAGGGAAAATTGTAAAAGGTCTTGTTATACCATTTCACGAGTTCTTTCAAATGAGACAAAGTTAATTTATATTGCCATATCCCTGTAAAGGTCTTTGATTTAAATATTATTTGTTTTTTTACTACAGTTACCCATTAAGAATTTGGCGAGTGGATCTGACTTACAGGGCAAGAACACTGATACCAAGATCACCGGCAAGAAGTACGCCAAGAGTGAAACTCGTAACGTTCTCGTTTACTCGACGTTCAAGTGTCTCAAATCGAACAGCAGCAACTACGAAATAGAAAAGTAATATTTATAGATACTACATTTACAGATTCCGTTAAAATATTCTATTCAAAATTAATGTTCTCATTCTGCATGTGGTTGAACATGAAAACAAACTTTGAAAAACTCAACATGTCAAGCGAATGTCCTTCGTCACTTTCAAATAATGACCTAAATGCAACTGTGCCGCGTAGGCAGTGTTAAAATAGGAATTAAAAATACGGCTTAATGGTTGGTGTACTGCCGATAGCATTACTTATTGAATTCCTCTGAGCCCTATATTACAAAATATTTAAATCGATAAATATTTTGTAATACTGGGCGAAGATGAATCCAATAGCTGTTTTATTATATCGAACAAAATATCTTAACACAAAGATATTTATTTGCACGTAAGCAGTCAAAATTAGGTTGCTGTCCAATTGCTGTCACGTGATGCTAATAGCGACAATTGATTGGACGATTATACGTATGTAAGGATATAATAAAGTGAGTATAACAGGTCTAACATTTCGAGCAATGGCTCTTTCGGCTATTTATATTATGTTTATTCTGTTCATACACATTCTTCAGACACATCACATATTCAATGAAGTTTACGATAAACGGGGCATCTCTTAGATCCGTAAAACTTGTAAGAAACGTTTACTTATTATTACACCTATACACGCAATTCAATGCTCTATATAAATTTGTTACCGGATCAAACATGTAACTTAATCGCCGGTTAGACGATCTAGTACTCGACCAATTGAGCTACGGAGACTCGGATGAAGAGCGAAGGCTACAATACCGATCTTTTTGTTGTATGTGCAGTGACGTAGCCAGAACCTTCAAAGGGGAGGAGCCCTGTGGAGAATGAAGGAAGTCGTGGCTATATAATTTTGAAAGGCCCAGAAGTGCTTTTATAGCTAGCAATTTCTAACATGATTTTTTGCGAAATTAGGCCACCAGACTGTAATGATGTACTGTAAACATGTAATGACGACATAAGGTCATGACATACAGTGTATAAGGTCATGGGAGAAGACACGAAACAGTCTTTGTCTGGTCTGCAATGCGACAGTTTGTAATGTAAAAGTAAACAATAAACATATGATAAAACATGGTGTCAGAAGTATAAACGGAAACTAAAAAATGGCAACGTCGATACCAGCGCCGAAACAGCTTAGCTTCAAAGGAAATGTCGTAGAAAACTGGCGAAAATGGCTTCAACAATTTAACCTATTTATGAACGCCACAGAGAAGAACAAAAAGCCAGAAAAATTACAATGCACAACGTTCTTAACGTTAGCGGGAGAAACATGCAGTCGTCGAAGTTTATAACACTTTTACTTTCGAAGATGTAAACATATGATAAAACACAGACGATGACTAGAAATTTCATTTTTAGCTTTTACATCATGCTAATAATTAGTTTTATGTATTAGTAAGATGGCGCACGCTGATTGGTTCGTGAGAGGTCCGGAAAAAAGCGTATTGCCCTCCCGGCGCTGTGAGAGGGCAATACGCCTTTTTCGGATCGGTACGTTTTGGCGGGAAAATGTCTGACGGTTGATTTAGATGAAAATAAAAGAGGATTTGAGTATGTTCGTCGAAAAAGTTCGAACAATAACACGTCCTGGAACATTAGTGCTGCTTTTCTTTAATATTTAGTCTTTAATATTTTATCCGAACATTTTATCCAAAACACAATTGAACACAATCGGTTTGCTTATTTTAAAAAAGGCGTAGGTTTATTAAAAAGAAAACTGAACACGGAAACATATTTAAATTCCGAGACTAATGTAAACAGTTTGACTTTTTCCGTAGCACAAGCACTTTGTTTTGTGATGAATTTATGAAGAACAAGCAATCTGTAAATAAATTAATCATGTACTGTAAAATATTTAGTTGAGGGGGACCGCGGCTCTCCCAACGTCCCTGATTATGTGGCAATCACTATAGAAAAGTTCTTGCTTCTAAACATGGAAACTTTGTTATTGAATTTTTATCACTGTATTTTTGCTGATTTAATAAACGGAAACACTAACCCCATTACTACTTGTGTAGTTTCTACATGAAGTGAATATGTCGAAATGTTTTATGATTTGTTCTATAGAGGTTTGTTGAACGCGCTATTAGAGATTTTCTCAACTTTTTACTCAAATTCTCAACCAACTGGTCACAGGGAAAGCAAGAAAAAATGTGAAATTCCTGGGATGACGTCAGAAAGAAATTTAAAATGTGTTTTTCTCGCCTAACTGTTTTGGTACCCATGAGCCGAATTTTCGTGATGGCCACTATCTTTATTTTATGGTGTA
This sequence comes from Chrysogorgia sp. JL179-B06, assembly GCA_035772405.1. NCBI lineage: Eukaryota > Metazoa > Cnidaria > Anthozoa > Scleralcyonacea > Chrysogorgiidae > Chrysogorgia > Chrysogorgia sp. JL179-B06. The sequence continues at coordinate 988,027 of JAYKKM010000344.1, forward strand.
AACCATGCATAAGTTAGAAATCATACCGTCATTATCAACAATAGTGATGGTCATTTTGTTTTCGTTGATGCTAACTTGGTTATCTGCAGTGGTAAGTAAAAGCTCGAATATCTCGTCCAATTCCACTTTATTGTCATTTGTAATGAAAACATTCAGGATTTTAGGGGATGTGTCAGAGGGCTGGAAAGTTACCGAGCTAGAAAATTGGGGGTAATCAATTCCGGCAATTGCGCTGACGTCGTTTGAATTTACACTATAAAAATAAAAATAACATATCTCAGATGGAAATAAATTGACTGAATCAATGGACACATGTACGAACTTATTACACAGAGTGAAAAGTCAACAATAAATTAAGCCAACTTTCACCTCGATTTTCTCTTAAAATACTGATTTGTTTGAGATGTAATATGAAACACTGGAAGAGTGTTTCATCCGAATATCCAAACACCTAGTCGAAGTTTGTTAAAAAACCTCGGCTTCGCCTCGGTTTTCAACAAAGGTCTCGGTGTTTGTATATCCTGATGAAACACTCTTCCTCGTGTTTCATATATTACGAGAAATACTACGTTTTGTTTACCCACTTTCTCATCGTTCTATCTATTTCCAACTGTTTTCCAATACTTTATAACAACAACTCAATAAGAAATAATTGAAAGACAGTAATGTTAAATTGTCTAAAGAAAGAGTTGACGGTCGATATATTTTAAGAAAACAAGAGTTTGAGCAATGGAACCCTTAAATGAGAGATGAAGTAAAATATTAGGGCAACAAATATCATTATAGTGGATAAAATATAAAACAACGATAACCACAAAAATTGTACTAAATTATTAACCTGCTGTCACCGTCAGTAATAATGCTGTGAATGAAATGTTACCTACTATGCTGTATATAATCTAGTACAAATGGTGATGTAATATATCTCAAACTCAATAATAATTCATAAAGATAAAAACAAAAGAAATCAGTACTTACCAAGAAGGAGGTTTACATGGATATGTGAGGAAAAAATTACATAAATTAAGCCATTAACATTCACTCAATTTTCGCCTAAAATACGGGTTTGTTTGAGATGCTATAAAAACACTCCGGTAAGAGTGTTTTATCACATATCCAAACAACTCGAAGTGGGTGTTTGGAACTTTTATGAAACACCCTTTCGCGTGTTTGATGTATGGCGATAGCCACGTTTTCTAACCAACTTCGATGTTTAAGATGTTTAAGTAAAACTAACTTGTATGATATACCTTCTCGAACGAACCAGTATTTTAAGAAAAAGTTTGAGCGGAAAGTTGGCTTAAGGTGGCTCCCTACTGTTTCTTGAAAGGTGGCAAAATGCAAATTTCAATCTCGAAAAGTGCCCATGGATATTTCGGAAAAGATTGAAACTAAAGCTATGCATAGAATAACTTTCAGGGCATCAAATACTATTATTATGGCTAAAGTGTTTCATCTGTTGCTATGACAACAGTGACGTTTCAAAATGGCCGATAATGAACATTTAATCTAATTTATTTCGCAAACGAGTCGGTGACCCCCGATTTTTTTTGCATTTAAACATTTCTTTTAGTTTAATTAATGAATAATTTATACATCCAACTATGTTGCATTAAAAAAGTAAAGTGCTGCGTTAGACAGTGTTTTGAATATATAGCAAAGTGAAAAGGTGGTAAACTGCCAAGAATTTAGTGACGAGATACTGACGTGTCGAGCGGAGCCCTTCATCAGAGTAATTGCATTAAACACTCGCAAGAATTTTCCATCGCTCAAAAAATGTTTATGTAAATTCTTCCTCACATATATAAACCTGCGTCTCGCTTTGATTAGCCTGCTATTGATAATTATAATGATTAAAAATATACTGATTTCTTATAAATTATTAATGATTTTAGATGTTATGCGTGGTTATTAATGAAAACATATGTGAAAAATTAGAAGCATTTATCAAGTGGTTGAGCGGCGGCTTATCAGTGAATAGATATAGAGCTTCTTTGAAAAGCAATATCCAGCGTTTGCCTTTGTTTAATATTTAATTAATATTATTATTTGCGAGAGAATGGTAGAAAACATTTTCCGTGTTTCCATACAGTTATATTTAGAAATAATAGGAATAATGTTCATGATAGTACTCGACATACTCATCTTCATATTTACTGATACTCATATACTCATGCAAAAATTACTCACACTCATCTACAATGCATGCCATTGAATTGCAACTGCAAAAGCAATATACGTTCGACACGAAATACATGAACGTTGTCTTGAAAGATCATAATTTGACATTTTTAAATTATTAAAAACGTTTTAGCAACTTTCGTTTGACTTCAAAAACGGCGGGAAAATTTCGGTGTTCTTATAGGATTTGAATACGGCAGCAATGTAATTTTAGAATCATTTTAGTAGTTTAACGCAGTCATATAACTCTATTTTCAGTTTCACGATACGCATTGAATAAAAAAGATTTAAGTACTGTTTACACGAGTGTTTTAGATCTGATAAAACACGTGCTGCGAGTTTATTAAACGGCTTCAAAAACGACCCATTTGATAAGTTCATTGGCGTAGTAATTTTGAAAATCAATGTTGTCTAAGACGAGAAAATCAAATATTATGCAAATCAGAATGATTATTTATCACATTTAAAATAACCGACACGGTAGTGATTTCCTTTCTCTTTTCCTCATGAATTATTAATGAGTTTTTGAAGTGTCAATAAAGATTACTCCAGAACAAGCTGGCGTGTATATGTGTGTACTGTACGATCGTATCCGTGAATCTTGACCAGTCCATTGGTGAACAAGCACCGTTACAGTTCTTTTATAAACAAGTTTGATGTCAAGGATTCAATGCATAAAAATTGTTGTCGATTATTAGATGATGTCAATTATTTAAAGATCAATAAAATACCGACGGTAAAATGAACTTATATATAACAAAAGATAAATGTTTCACTTACCTAACGGTAACTGGTATAGTGCGAGAACCGGATATCTCAACTTGAACTTGCACAAAGATATCAACTTCGTTCACTGCTTCGGCATCTTTGATAAAACCAACACTTACAACTGAGGATTGGGAAAAGAAATAAAAATTATCTCTGCCTATCGTAATAGTTAAAGTCAGTGCCTATCATTATGCAACAAATATCGTTTTTCAATATTCTGGTTCCTTCGAATGTATGTTAAGTTAAGTGAAGAATCCACTTTCAATTTTCTGATTATCACGTTGTCTAGATACGAGCATTTAAAATTTTAACCGTTTATAACGTCATTAGTTGTGTAAGAGAAATCAATTTTCATCTATATTTCAGGAAGTGTAACTAGAACAATGACGAAAATTAACAGCAATATTAGAATAGCGGTGAACAACTTGCCAGTCAAGTTTTTTGCATAGGTACTTTAAGAGCTTTTTAACATGATTTTCGTGCAGACAACAAGAAAAAAAAGAGTTAAATCTGCGACATTAAACAAAAATATACGTAGTATATGAAACATATTTTCTTACTAAAAACTTACCATCATCGTCTATAATTCTTACAGTGGTATTATTGACTTTTCCGATTTTAATATTCGTGTGTGAAGACGACACAGATAATAGAAATGATTCCGTTCCTTCCAATAGATCATCATTGGTAAGAGAGATGTCGATAGCCTGAACTGTAGATCCACCAGGAACAAACGTAACTATCTGGTTGGTAATACTATCATAATCTAGACCAGCTATGGCAGTTATATCGCGACTAGATACACTAAATAAGAAAAAATTGTTACAAACAAAACTATAGCTACAGATCGCGGTCGTCAAGAAGTGACAAATTTTTTCAAATAATCATTGATTAAATATGCCTGAAATCTCCACATTCAAAATAGGATTTGGATCGATTTTTTACGGAACGAAAACTTTATTTATAAAATGCAAAAGTTATTAATCGCTTTCAGCCTTGATCGATACCAGTAGCTATAATCAGAAAGCCCGGAATACCCTGAGGCTCTTAATTTTTTAATTTCAACTTATGCAAGATTCCTACTGCATTTCTGCAGAAAGATTTGCAAGATATCCGGCATTAAAACGAAAAATTTAGAAGAGTAGCCTGAAGAAAATAACGACAGTTTCAGTAAAGTATGTACGAAGTGATATTTCAGATAAAGCGGACGGTTTTTGCGATCGATATTTTAAACAGAATCACAGAATCGTAAACGCGGAACCGTTTTTACATGAATACTGATTTAGCTTATATTTAATAGAAACATGAATTGATTATATGTCTTAATCAATGAAGACGAGAGCTTAGTTTTCGAATGTCATAATTTCTAGAAAAAAATACAAATTAATAACTTTTTACATGACATTAAAATTTGTGGAACTGTAGATTATTTTTTACATAAATTCCACCTTAATATGTTTTTTCAATTGTAATTTAAACAATTGTTAACCTCGTGCCTTTCATTTTGCCAATCTTAAATCATTGATAAAACTTCATACACATTACTAGTACGTTCCAGAATCTTTAAATTCATACCATCTCAAATTTATTTTTGTCATATAACTAATGGCCTGAACTTGAAAAATACGCACTGTGCATCGGCACAGTATTCAAATCGTATAATAATACGATTGGTCTAATACCCATACCAAATGGGATATTTTTCATGTGCCGTATATTGACAGCGCATGTGCTGAGTACTATTTACAGCAAAACAACGTTTGCCATTCAAACAACTGCTCAGAATATTATTAGTAGGACGTTATTTGCAGCGGACTTATATCAAAATTGATTGACATGAAAAATATCCCATTTGGTATGGGTATTAGACCATATATACTGTATTAAAAAAGTACCTCACTGACGCTGATTCATCAAGAATTCCTGTCAAGTTAAGAGTGACAGTGACAATCGACGAAGCTTCATTAACCGTGTAAAAAGTTTGCGTAAATTCAACAGTTGCAGCTATAAAAGAACAAAATAATTGATATCAATTAAACTGTAAATGGTATATGACAAGAAATATAAGTACTTCTCTTCATTGAAAACGAAGCCAAAAGTATTAGACAAAAATATTGCGTCAATGGCCTACTATCAAACGAGTGCGCCTGCAGCTGTGGTGTTCCACAAGAATCAATTCCAGGCCCATTATTATTTCTTATATATATTATAATGATCTTCCTTTGCAACATTCGAAAGCCCGAATGTATGCTGGAGATAACACTATTCATATACTAATCAGTTGACTGAAGGACTTAACGCTTGAGATGGAAAAATGAATTGTGGGCGTGTCATGAGATAATAACCTTTATAATAAGAAACTTAACCTCATGTATTCGATTTTGAAGTCCATTCTCTTTGATGTACCGCGGTTACTAATACAGTATAGGGTTAGTTGACTTGAATACTAATATCATATCATAATACTAATATCATATCATTGAATACTAATATAATATCACGTTATCCAAATATTTTTTGTTAAATCACCTAGAATATCAAACTAAACAAAATAGGTTAAACCTCGGTAGCTAAGTTGGTTATTTATCCATGCAATCAACTTAGCAACCTCGTTTTCGATAACTAACCCACAATATTATACATAATATTTAATCGTCACTTCCATAATTTAGTTAATATTAAATGTAAATATATATTTTTTGGCTTTTTTGTAAAGAAATATCTCTGCTTTAAGCAAACCAAGCTAACTTAGTTTCCAAAAATTAAAAATAGATAACGTACAAGCTATGAACAGTAATATAATTATTTTCCAACACTCACCGTCATCGTCTAATATTAAAACCGTGGTACTACCAATGGTTCCAATGTTAATCCTGGAATCACCCAAGTTGTTAAGACGTATGATAAACGTTTCGTTTTTTTCTATGTTTTTATCATCGATAATTCCAACGTTGATTACATGTTCTGTAATCCCAGGCAGCAAAAATAAGGTTTGCCCAGATCCCTGGTAATCAGTACCAATATTTGCGGTCTGGTCTTCAACAGTAACTCTATGAAAATAAATAAATTCTGGATTTCTTGAAAGGTGGAATGTTGCGTAGGCATTGTTAAGAGACAAATCGAAATTAACAAAAGATCGGTAAACTTCCAGAATTGTGAGTAAAAAACTAGCGTAAACGCTCAAAACGTTCGTTTCCTGACTCACAATTTCGTCAGTTTACCTGAATCTTTTATTCATTTGGATTTCTTAGACATAATTTCCACATGGGCATCGTCAGAGCACCACCATGATCATCACAACAAATTATCATCACTATATATATATATATATATATATATATATGTGCGCACGCTCACTGCTTGCAGTTTGAGCGCTCTGGCATGGTTTTTGATGTCCCACATTTTGTGTGGCATCAAGGGTGACTGTTAATAGCAGTTATCTTCATCCTGCTCATCAGCACTACACTGATGAGGCCCGAAAGGCCGAAACGGTACCGTCTGTAGTTTATATATATATATATATATATATATATATATAAATGTGTTGATAACTAGTATCGAGTACAAAATCATACGGGTAGAGTGCTCAATGGCGAAGCAGAGCGATATAACATGAAAACACAAGTTTGAGTTACTTCATAAGAACTTTATTCACGACAAATTTGTTTCGTATGGCAAGTGCGAAGCTTGCCACACTCATCAGGTGAATGTTGCGTCTGGTGTTATTTCAGTATATTTGAGATGTTTGGTTGATATGTGACGTCGTGTTGTTTATGTCGTGCATGGATCGTGTTACGTGTGTGGAAAATTATTATTACATAGCAAATGTTTCTTACGATGTCTACAAGTAGATATAAGTTCGTTCCTTTTGTTAAGGGAGCTTAATTCGGGGTGGCAAATAATGATGAATTTTTCGTAAAGGTAGAGATTGCATCGTTTAGTCCTGTTGGAGTATGGTCGGCATTTCTTAATGATTTTCCATCTTATTGAGTGTCGGGTGTTCGATTCTTTTAAAGACCAAATATGTTTACTCAGCTCTGTGGCGTGTTTCCGTTTCTCGTTTCGAAATGAGCTAGTGTGGTTCAGGTATCTTGTTTTAAATGTTCCCTCTGTTAAACCGACGTAGGTTTCTTGCTTGGTGTTGTCGTATATATATATATATATATATAAATTAGAATAAACAATGCCGGATTTCCAACGATAAATGTCACCAAGGATACAAGACGCTTTGTCACGATAAAGTATATGAATGAATAAAAAGAGAGACGACAGCGAACTTCGAGCAGGAAAATGTTTTATTTACAAACGTTTCGCCTTTCAGGCTTCTTCAGTGCAAAATAACTAAAACACTTGGAGCAAATTGTTTAAATAATAAAATAAATAACATGCAAATAACGTCCCAATGGGGGGTAAAGTTAAAAAATTAGAATACTAAAAAATTAGAATTAGAATGGAGGCTATGTACAAATGAAAACCTATTTACATAAAACCTAATAGAACCTAACAATAATTAATTCTGTTTTTGGATCGGTATTCGCATCTTTTGTTCATTCCATGTGGTTTTAGACAAGAGAGTTGTGCGCTCCAGTACGCCTCTCTTGTCAGCAATCGCTGGTCGTTACTAATCTTATTGCTGGTGTTTTGCATTTGTTCAATCACAATAAAACAGAAGTCATGTAAATTGTGTGGTTCCTTATTAAAATGGATAGCTACCTCGCACGTCTGCTTATTGGTTACCATTGACGATTTATGGTTGCGAAATCTGACAGGGAAATCAGTGCTAGTAGACCCAATATACTGCATTTCGCACTTCTTGCAAGTAACTAAATAAATAATGTTTTTAGACTGGCAATGGATCCGTTGCTTGATAGGATATTTCATTTTGGTTTTGGTGATGGCGAAGAAATTTGCTTCTTGAAGGTAATTATGACAAAGGTCGCATTTGTTTTTGCATTTGAAGCACCCATTGTCTTCGGATGGTTCAGAGCGCTGTCTCTTCGGGGTGGATAATATTTCTTTAATGTTTTTTGGTCTTCTAAACGATGGAATAATTGCACCTAACGGAAATAGATCAATCATTGGCTGGGAAGAATGCAGGAGGCGTATGTTCTTTTTAATTATATTCCCAATATTTGGAAGACGCGGATTGTAGTCCACTACCAAAGGAAAAATAATCTTTTCATCTTTTTGTCTTGGGGCTAGTAACTCGTTCCCGGTTAATCCCTTGGCTTTCACAAACTGTTGCTCCACTTGTTTTGGGTTGTATCCTCTATCAATTAACAATTTCTGGTATTGTATACTCCTAGTGTTAAAACTCTGGTCTTTAGAACAATTTCTTCTTAATCTTGTGGCTACTCCATCGGGTATGGCCTTCTTCCTATCAAGCAACCGATCCATCGCCAGTCTGAAAACATTATTTATTTAGTTGCTTGCAAGAAGTGTGAAATGCAGTATATTGGGTCTACTAGCACTGATTTCCGTGTCAGATTTCTCAACCATGCATAAATCGTCAATGGTAACAAATAAGAAGACGTGCGAGGTAGCTATCCATTTTAATAAGGAAACACACAATTTACACGACTTCTGTTTTATTGGGATTGAACAAATGCAAAACACCACCAATAAGAATAGTAACGACCAGCGATTGCTGACAAGAGAGGCGTACTGGAGCGCACAACTTTCTTGTCTAAAACCACATGGAATAAACAAAAGATGCGAATACCGATCCAAAAACAGAATTAATTATTGTTAGGTTCTATTAGGTTTTATGTAAATACTAGGTTTTTATTTGTACATAGCCTCCATTCTAATTCTAATTTGTTAATATTCTAATTTTTTAACTTTATCCATTCGGACGTTATTTGCATGTTATTTATTTTATTATTTAAACAACTTGCTCCAAGTGTTTTAGTTATTTTGCACTGAAGAAGCTTGAAAGGCGAAACGTTTGTAATAAAACATTTTCCTGCTCGAAGTTCGCTGTCGTCTCTAATATTTAGCATTTCACTCGATTAAACTACAGGTTCTAAGGATTTATGGTGAAGGAAAATTTCGAGTGTTGGGATATATACATTTTAAGACCAAACCGGGACCAGTTGCGAAAAATGCAACTTAGAGGCCTTCCGGCTGGAATTGAATATTACTTGTAATATACCCAGAATCTTATCCCGGCATTACCACCACCATATATGCAGAACTCGTGACTAGGCTCTCGGCAACGGCTTCCGTGGCTCAGTGGTCAGAGCACTGCACTAGCATCGCAGGGTCGCGGGTTCAATTCCCAGCCGGAAGGCCTTAAAGTTGCATTTTTCGCAACTGGTCCCGGTTTGGTCTTAAAATGTATGTATTCCAACACTCGAAATTTTCCTTCACCATAAATCCTTTCTATATATATATATATATATATATATATAGATTAGCAACTAAAAATACGTGTACGTGTAGGTGTAGGTGTAGGATAGTAGCCCCCTCTAGGAACATCATTTTGTGTACCCCTATAGGGATCTCAGTTGGTAATGAGTACCCTCTAGGGTTCTTGTCGTGTGTGTTATTGATGTAAATAAGAGAAGTACGGTAGAGAAGTACCAGTTGAAAATGCAATAAAAAGAGTTTACCTGAATCCCTATTACATACGCAACAACCCCTCGCCCACTTACTGTTTGATGCTTTTATAGTGTTTTCATAAGACATAAATTATTAATTACTATATTTACTTTATATATATATAATTAGAAATTAAGATATATAACGGTATATATATATATATATATATTATATATTGTATATATATATATTACGGTATACCAGCTTATATTCTAAAGCGATGTTCTGAAGTAATCGCCCCGTCTTTGACTGCTCTCTTTGAGCTATCTCTTCAGCAGGGTGTTTTCCCTTCTGAATGGAAATCTGCAAATGTCGTGCCCATACCCAAGAAAGGCGACGCTCATGAGGCCACAAACTACAGACCAGTTTCATTATTATCCCAAGTCTCCAAAGTTCTAGAACGTCTAATTTTCAATCAGGACCTTCAACACGGCTTTCGTTGCCATAGGTCATGTGTTACTCAACTTTTGAATGTGCTTCACGACCTTGGTCATACTCTTGATTCTGGTAAGGAAATTGACATGGTTTATCTTGACTTTGCTAAAGCGTTTGACTCTGTGTCCCATAGCAAACTCTTGTTCAAACTTAAATCGTTTGGAATCTCTGGTCCACTTCTTAACTGGTTTGCCGATTACCTTCGTGATCGCAAACAGTGTGTTGTCGTTGAAGGAGTTTCCTCATCCTTTCTTAGTGTTACCTCTGGTGTGCCACAAGGTAGTGTAATAGGTCCTCTCCTATTCATACTTTATGTGAACGACCTTCTGGAGGTAACCAAGAATAGTACTGTTGCGCTTTTTGCTGATGACAGCAAATGTTATCGTGCTATACAATCACCAGATGATCGAGATCTCCTCCAGCTTGACCTGGACGCTATGTCCAACTGGTCGCTGTCCTGGCAATTGAAATTTACGCTTTTACTCAGGATATCCCGCAAACGCAACCCTCCAACTCATTCCTACTTCCTTAACAACGAACCAGTCAAGAGCATAACTAGCCAAGTAGACTTAGGTGTGGTTATGAGCAATGACCTAAAGTGGTCCCCACACATAGCCAGCTGCACTGCAAAAGCCAATCGTATGCTTGGTTTTCTCAACAGGAATTGTACCCAAATGACTGATATTCGTTGCCGCAGGCTTCTTTTTCTTGCTCTCGTCCGTTCTCATCTGTCTTATGGTAGTGAGATCTGGGCACCTCAAGGATCGTCACGCGATCTTGCGATCCTCGAGGGTGTTCAAAGACGTGCTAGCAAATTCATCCTTCAGGATTATGAGTTGTATATCCTACTGGCTTGAACTAAAGGATCTCGTTTTCTTTTTTAAATGTAAACAAGGCCTCTTCGACCTAGACCTCTCTTTCGTCACTTTTTCTTCTCAAAGCACGTCTCGCACCCGTTCAAATAAGGACAACTTGCTTCAAGTCAACCATTGCAGGACGTCTCTCTATAGGAACTCTTTTTTCAACCGAATTGTCCTTCTCTGGAATAATCTCTCTCCAACCATTCGTAATAGTTCATCCGTTTCCTCCTTCAAACACAGACTAACTGTTTACTACTCTTCTCTACTACACTCATCTTTCGATGTTAACAGAATGCGCACTTGGAAAACCTTCTGTTCTAAGTGCCGCTCTTTCAACTTAAGCTGTTGTTCCTAATTCGTCATGTCTTCTGTAAACTGTATATTTGTTCTGTTCTTTATTTTATGTATGTTATGTTTGTTTTCATTAAGGTCGGTCTTCACATGGGACTACTCATGTCCTGTTGACCTTACCTTCAACCATATATTTAGTTATTCAAAGTTTTTTCTCTAATTTAATAGTTTTAATTCTTTCGCATTTATATATGGTTGTAAAGTTAATAAAAAAAAACAAAAAAAAAACAACAAAAAAAACAAAAAAAAAAACGAAGCAATATAGTATTTACACCAATTTGTTAACCATTATTTACACCAATTGTTCAATGCCATTTATATGGTGTTTTGTATGATTTGCAACTATATATGGCAAATCAGGCATTGATTAGTTTGTTTTATTAGATTTATCACTCTTAGGTGAACGGAATACCCCAGCAGGCTAGAAGTCCAATTATAGGGGTTCCGAGGACCTACGATTTAAGGTCGTTATCCGAGAAGACCCGAAAGTCTTACCATTTGATGATATTATTGCAAAGGCATGAGCACTTTCTCCTCAATTATTAAGACCCTGAGCGGAGATTCGACCCAGGATTTGAACCTGTGTCTCCCAGCTCATAGACATGTGGTAGACCACAACAGATTGTCAAAAAAATCAATACATAAAATATGCAGGATTTTTTATCTTTCATCAAGAATGCATGGCATGAGAATCAAACACAACCTCGATAAGAACTTACCCAACAGGTAGAGTAAACGATGTTGATCCAACGACTACTACACCGACATTGACAGTTCCATCACCTTCGTACACAACATAATTTGGGCTTTCAAACATGACCGTCAGTGCTAAGAGAATTGAACACGAATTCTGATTTAGATGGGATAAAATACTGGGTGTAAAATATGAGGGTGGAAATGTATAGATAGAGTGGGTTCAAGGGTTAATGTATTCTGAAACTTCGTTAGAAGATACAGTATGCAAATATATATATATATATATATATATATATATATATATATATATATATAATATATATATATATATATATATATATATATATAAATTATTCCGATTTGAAACTAAATTACACGCTCTAATAGAACTATAAATGAAAAAAAAAATTTCTTACCATCATTATCTTGTATGGTAACTGTTGTGAGACTACGACTAAAGATAACTCTTGGGTGGATAGTTTCCAGAAAAACTGTAAAGTTTTCATTACCCTCAATCACTAGATCATCAATCACAGAAATCGAAACTGACTTTTTGCTTTCAGAAGGAGCAAACGTTATATCTTGTTTTGTAATTCCACCAAAATCTGAGGCACCTGCCGATCCGATAATTGTTCTAAGACTGAAATCGAAAAAATAAAGTTTGCATTAATAGCACTTAATATTTTACATTTATTCAAACAAAAGAGGACAGGCTAAAAGGGATATGACTGAAAAGGACCTTCCCATTTCCAATTACTACGGCCTTACTGTAAACCTAACCTTGATACTAATTTCAAACCTTAACCTACTGTAACCGTAGCTAACCCTACCCTAACCAAAAATGTAGGCCAGACAAAAACAGATAGGTCCTTTTAGCCACTTCCATAAAAAGTACACATCAAAGGAATCAGGATGTCAACAATATTTTAATGTTGTTAAGTTGAGAAGCTTGAAGTGTATATCTCACGTTTTAATATATACACTGCTGTAGTGAATGTGGGAGAGCTTGGAGTATACAGACGACATGTCGACGATCGTCAAGCTCATATCCTCAGAAAAATGTTTCTGAGTCCCGGATCATGTAGATCCATGTAAACTGATACCTACGGCGGAAAAATACCCCTAGTCCCAATCTTATAATTCCCTCCGTCGGGGTATCGTGCGACGAGAACACCGCGGAGAATATATTACCAAATGTTGAGCTTAATATCTTATAATTGACTGTTTTGTATGGCCGCCAGCAACGTTATCGGAATTTTTTTTGTCCGAACGTTGATGGCGGCCATTTGTATGGCCGCAATCAACGTTTGTAGCCTCAGATTTATTTTTATTTATTATTTTAAATATTAAGTTAGTTTATTTATATGTTCTTTGATTTTCTAGGAAAAAATCACAACACAATTTTTTATCGCAGTAGCACAAAAACCAAAAAAGTTCAAAAACCATGTTTAAGAGCATTTCAAAAACCATGTTTAAGAGCATTCCATGGCAATGAAATATCTTTCCTCGAAAACATCGCCATATACGTAACGTTTACAAAGTTATAACAAACCAAACTGTTAATAAGGAGACATTATACATGTTTTAACAAAATACACCAAAAAGCTACAATTATTTCATAAATCCATATTAGAAAAATTACCTCACTGTTACAGAAACTGCGATAGTATTTGTAAGTTCAATTTCAACCACAGCATTTTGATTTTCACCAACAATGTACAATGCCTGGGTAAATCCAATGATGGCGACTGGAATAAATAAAGATAACGCAATGTATTTACATATATAACGTTGTCGATTTATACTTAGTGTTATAATATACTTAAAATGCGTTTCATAAGAATCATATAGAGCTATGGAAGTGCTGCAGTAAGATGTACTCTTTATACATCATATATATATATATATAAAGATCATATATGGAACTTCATGGGCGCTAAAAATAAATTGGTCGGAGCAAACACTCCAAATTGGTTTGGTCAAACACACATATGCAAAGATTAATTAAGAAATGGGTAGTCTAGTGATTTACCACTCTAGGGCAAGTTTCTCTTTATCAATATACATTGCGATTTGGACTCGAAAGTGATTTGGGATAAATTTTTCCAAGAATGGATTTAATGATAAATATTCTACAATGTACATTAGCATACAAAATCGAGGTCTGTGTAACTGACCTAGTATCTGGATCAATTGCCAACAGCAATTTGTCGCTAATACGAGATACATATATACAATAAAGACTACGAGTGTATACCAAATAAATTTTAGATAATGGATTAATGTATGATGTTCATTGGTGCCAGTGTTAAAAACAAATTTCATTAGTTATTCTTTTAAATAATAAAAGATAGTTATCTGGTTTATTGGAAAATGGGTGGGTGTTTTACACAACCCTTTACCGCGATTATATTCTGAGTAAGAATAACGAGTAAACATGTGTTATACCAACGGTTGATTGCTGTTTATGACTAAATAGTAAACATATAGTAAACTAGATAGTAAACTACAAATATTAGATAAAAGTCGATAAAAAGGAGCGGAATATCTTTTAAAGGTTTGCCAAGGCATTAACAATTACTCTTACTCTCAAATTTAACAATTACTCAATTACTTAACAATTTAACAATTACTCAATTACTTAACAATTTAACAATTACTCTAATGAAACAGTGGAAAAATAGTCTGCTTTGTAAAACGAAATATACTGTAATCAGCATCCTATAAGCATCGTCTATCAACTCTATTTTTTTAAAGTAAACTTAATTGTTATTTAAACTCACCGTCGTTATCCTTTATTATAACCGTTGACAGCGCAGGAGTTTCAGTGTCTACATTATCATTAGAGGCCAGGTAGACATAAAACGACTCGTCGTTTTCCACTTCCTGATCATCAACAACATTGAATGTAACTGGAAGTATTCGAGATTGCCCACCATAGAATGTCAAGGTAATTTTTGAACTGCTTACAGTGTAGTCAGCGGGTGATTTAGCGGAAGTTTGAAAGTGATAAAAATCCACACTACAAACGAAAGAAAGAATCTTGATCTCTTCCAAACCTTTTTTTGAAAATTATTCTAAAACCCTATAGAAGGAGGTTGAAACATTTGTGCTTGAAATTTGGTGATATAAAACTCAATGGTTGTCAAATCTAATTTGCATGTATCAATTTATCATGGCCGTATGGAACATTCAAAACATATATGTGAGACTTTACTAATATTTTCATTTTCAGATTGAATTTAACCTGGAATCAGATTGAATTTAACCTAGAAAAAGATTCATTCAAAAGATGTCGTTTATGTACAACAGCTATACCTGGCTGAAGAATTCAATTGTAATTCATTTTTCAATACAACCCAAACATTTGATGAGCCAATTCCTTCTGAAACTCTGTATTCCGATTGGTTAAATGATACAAGGGCCTCTAAAAATGATAAAAAAGCAACAATTGAACATACCATATCTCGATAAAATCAAGACAAATAAGTGCAAAAGGAGCAATGTTTATTTCAATCATCAGATAACACAAACAGAAATTAAATGTGCAAAAGCAAATATTGCAAATATTAAAATAAAAAATGGCATAATACGAGTAAATTCAAAAAAAGTTTAAATCATGTTTACTAACGTTTTGTTGCGAACCTGCAACATCTTCAGAGTACTAGAAATACGTTACGCAATAACCCCTCGCTCACTCCTGTGGGTTGGTCCCCATACCTAGCACGCCCTGTTTTAGCTATATATACGTCTGGTTCATTACGTCATCGTTTGTTTGTCGCATAATTAGTGTGAGTGGGTGTTGCGTCATGCGTTAAGCGGGGGCCAATATTGTTCGTCATCGGTTGTTTGTGTCATAATCAACGTGAGTGGATGTCGCGTTATGCGTTAAGCGTGGTTGTATTGTTTGTAGGTAGGTCTATTGTTCGTTGGTAACGTGCGAAGAAGCCTTCTCGGCCAATATTTAACCGATTTCAATTCTGAAAACAGATTTGGAATTACCGAGTCTAAATACATAACATACGTGTCTATTATATTACGAGAACGTGCATACCCTTCGTAAAAACCGGTTTATGTACTAGAAATTAATCGGCAATCAGGCAGCCGCTTCCTCGTATATTATTTTGAACGTTATCTCGGACAATATTTAACCGTTTTCAATTCTGAAAACAGATTTGGAATTACCGAGTCTAAATAAATAACATACGTGTCTATTATATTACGAGAACGTGCAAACCCTTCGTAAAAACGCAGTGTTATGTACTTAGAAATTAATCACCCTTGTTTGTGCCGTTTGTCTCCCCAACGAATATTGACCGATTAAAACAGATCATCCAAAATACGGAACTTACCGATTGGTCCTATCCAATCATGGGTACGAGATTTGGTCCTACCATTTTACACTTATACTATATATATATATATATATATATATATATATATATATATATATATATATATATATATATATATATATATATATATATATATATATATATATATATATATATATATATATTATATATATATATATATATATATATATATATATATATATATATATATATATAATATATATATATATATATATATATATATATATATATATATATATATATATGTATATATATATACTGTATATATAATTATAAATATGAAAATATCAAAGCCCAGCATATTATTTTCATAAAAGCCATTGAGTCGGACACGTAGAAAGTAAAATCATAATATTTAATAAAGT
The DNA here is from genome assembly GCA_035772405.1 of Chrysogorgia sp. JL179-B06. Taxonomy (NCBI): domain Eukaryota; kingdom Metazoa; phylum Cnidaria; class Anthozoa; order Scleralcyonacea; family Chrysogorgiidae; genus Chrysogorgia; species Chrysogorgia sp. JL179-B06. The sequence continues at coordinate 1,004,662 of JAYKKM010000344.1, forward strand.
TCTAACGTTTCGTTGTTATTGTCACAACATCTTCAGAGAATAATTTGCATAAGTGCAATGAGACTAAATATATAATTACAGAGTTGTCATAAAATATGCATGCAATAACCAATCAGAGAGAGTTTTGCATGAAAATTTGACGTTTTGGGATGTAAATATTAACCGTTCCAGTGGTTGCTTCTCAACGAGTGTTTACCGCAAATTAACCCACTTTTACAGGTCTATTGACTTCTTTTGATTCTTTTATTCCGTTCTCGTATAAAAGGGGTCTGGTTTTTTCATTACTCAACCGCTGTTTTAATATTTGTTCTACATATGCCATTTTCCATGCCGAACTAGAAAAGCTAAAACGCATTTTCATTAGCAACGGTTATCCTGAGAAATTTCTTGATAGTTGTGTTGCCACTTTTCTTGACAAGGTTTTTTCTAAATCTACTAAAGTACAGTATATACAGTACTGCCTAGAATTAACCTAACAGAAACCGCGGTTAACCGGGGTTCATCCCGGTTCAACCTGGGTTCATCTCCGGTTCAACCGAAGTCAATCCTCGGTCGATCCGCGGTCGAACCTCGGTCGGTCCGCGGTTCAACCTCGCGTAACCTAACCGCAATATTAACCGCAATCGCATTTCGGAATATGTCGTTTATTTCCGAAGTTTGGCGTCGTTTGACACATGGTTTAAGTTCTGTTGCAGTTCGAAGAAATGGGAAAGTTGTCAAAATAATAAAATATGCTAAGTTACGGCAGCGATGTAGAATATTACTTATTTCAGAATATAATATCGTTTGCTATGAATTTGATAATATCGTTTGGGAGAACTTGTGGCAACTTAAAATAAATACTTGTGCATTATCACAGGGAGCCGTAACGTGAAGCGAGTTTATAAACAGCGAACTAGCGAGTTTATTAGTGAAGCGAGTTTAACAGTAAAGCGGGTTTGTTTGGTATTTTTACACAAGAATTGTATTAAATCGCTATTAAAATGTTCTTACTTGTTAATTTTGTCGACAATCGGGACAAATTACAGACAACCAGACCAGAAAGGCAATGAGTCAGTGTTTACATCAATTCGGAAGGCCGTTGACTGTGCGTCTCGCGGTAGTGATTTCGGTAGTGATTTGTTTTGACGTCTAATGTAGTTGTTAGGTAAAATCTTAGCTTGAAAATCGGCTACATGATAGATTAAAGGTTAATGTTCACAGTCGTTTTGAAAATTTTGTAATTGAAAGCTGTGGTAACTTATATATTGGAAACATTTTTAGTGGAGACCTTTCGTATCATCTGTGCCCCGACTTGAGTCGACCACCGGAAGTTAATTAGTCAAACATATCATCTGTCAATCTTTTACACAAAATATATAATCTAGAGGCCGTTTACACGAGCCCAACCCGGGTCGACCCGTCTAATAATAATAAACTAATAATAATAAACTCCTGTTAGCGTTTACACGACAGCCGGGTCGACCGGGTTAATATATTCATGTAAACACGGGTTGACTTGACCCCGGGCTCGTATAAAGTGTCTGCAATACGATACCCGGGTAAGTTTCCATTTTTCCGCGCCAAGCCGCAAGCATGGCAAGTTCGAGCGCTCGTAAAGAAAAAAGTCCTCAATGGCAATGGCAGTGACCAGTGGTCATAGACTGCACCAGCGCTCGGAATATATTAATAACAAATAAACCCGCTTTATTGTTAAACTCGCTTCACTAATAGACGTTACGGCTCCCCATCACTCAATCGTTATTCAATCCAATAAAAACAGTCCGACGAGTGCGAGCAACAAGTTAATACTACCGTAGACTTGCAATCTGCAATTTAGCGAAAAAACTGCCTTGCTATAGTACACTGCCCAATCTTTAACGCTTGATGATTTTGTCGTCTTATATGACATGTTGGCATATTGAATCAATATGATTTGTCGATTTATGCCCACAGGCAGTGAAAGGTAGCGAGACTCATATACATACTCCAATTTAAAAGCTCTTGTTATATGACTGTGTTTCTGGAGCATTCTAACTCGCACAATTAATTCAACAAACAAGTAATTTACGCCGGAAATACGCGCGCCGATGTACGTTGCTAAAAATATTAACAGTTCACCACCTTTTCACTTTGACAAGACCCGTTTTCCAGTCGTATTACTTTAAATTTTAAAGGTCATACTCTGATGGACTCCTAGGCTCGAAACGTTAGTATTTCGTGACTAAAAATCTTGGCAGTTTACCACCTTTTCACTTTGCAATTTGTCATTTACACTCGTTCTTAAAAACGACGCACAGCCATACATGTGGTTGAAGTAAGAATCAATATCATACAATAAAGAATGTAGTTTGACCAACTCAGACAAAACACTCTTACAATAATGTATAAATCACCGTTTGCCGACACAATAGCGTCCAGAATACTCATTGAATAGATCTAATTTCATTTGCTTTCGTGTTCTTACGATCGGGCGAGATCGGAATCCGAAGTGTACGGTCGCCAATACTCTTGCGGTTGCGGTCGAATGTGTCGACCGCAACATCACCGCAACCGAACCGCAACCGAACCGCAACCGAACCGCAACCGAACCGCAATCTAACTGCAACCGGATCGCAAACGAACCGCAACCGAACCGCAACCGCAGTGTTAGGTTAATTCTAGGCAGTACTGTACTACTGACTGCCCCAACAGTCACTTTCTCCATATATGTATTTGACAATATTAAATCCTCTCATATATCAATTAATTATTATTAAAGCCCTCTGTATACAAGAAGTTGTGTATCGCTTCGCTACTTTGGGAAGTGCGCTCGAGAGGCCTTTCTCCACATTATGGTTAGATGCGATGTCTGCCTGTTGGTGTTAAGTGAAAGCGGCGAATTTAATATGTATATGGCGAAATCACTGACTGTTCTGACCGTGTCTCATTAGCTCAAAAGGTCAGAGCGCCGAAACGTTGATTCGGAGACCAGGGTTCGATTCCTGGTTGGGGCAGTCACTTTCTCCATATATGTATTTGACAATATATATATATTTATATATATATATATATATATATATATATATATATATATATATATATATATATATATATATATATATATATATATATATATATATATATATATATTATAGGTAATATTGAATTTAATAGGTAATGTTGAATTTAAAAAAGAACAGGCAGACCATAACGATGATATATATATATATATATATATATATATATATATATTATAGGTAATATTTGGCATTTCACTCGATCAAACTACATGTTGAAAGGATTTATGGTGAAGGAAAATTTCGAGTGTTGAAATACATACATTTTAAGACCAAACCGGGACCAGTTGCGAAAAATGCAACTTAGCGGCCTTCCGGTAGGAATTGAACCCGCGACCCTGCGATTGCTTATAGTGCAGTGCTCTGACCACTGAGCTACGGAAGCCGTTGCCGAGAGCCTAGTCACGAGTTCTGTATATATGGTGGTAATGCCGGGATAAGATTCTGGTTATATTATAGGTAATATTTGGCATTTCACTCGATCAAACTACATGTTGAAAGGATTTATGGTGAAGGAAAATTTCGAGTGTTGAAATACATACATTTTAAGACCAAACCGGGACCAGTTGCGAAAAATGCAACTTAGCGGCCTTCCGGTAGGAATTGAACCCGCGACCCTGCGATTGCTTATAGTGCAGTGCTCTGACCACTGAGCTACGGAAGCCGTTGCCGAGAGCCTAGTCACGAGTTCTGTATATATGGTGGTAATGCCGGGATAAGATTCTGGTTATATTATAGGTAATATTTGGCATTTCACTCGATCAAACTACATGTTGAAAGGATTTATGGTGAAGGAAAATTTCGAGTGTTGAAATACATACATTTTAAGACCAAACCGGGACCAGTTGCGAAAAATGCAACTTAGCGGCCTTCCGGTAGGAATTGAACCCGCGACCCTGCGATTGCTTATAGTGCAGTGCTCTGACCACTGAGCTACGGAAGCCGTTGCCGAGAGCCTAGTCACGAGTTCTGTATATATGGTGGTAATGCCGGGATAAGATTCTGGTTATATTATAGGTAATATTTGGCATTTCACTCGATCAAACTACATGTTGAAAGGATTTATGGTGAAGGAAAATTTCGAGTGTTGAAATACATACATTTTAAGACCAAACCGGGACCAGTTGCGAAAAATGCAACTTAGCGGCCTTCCGGTAGGAATTGAACCCGCGACCCTGCGATTGCTAGTGCAGTGCTCTGACCACTGAGCAACGGAAGCCGTTGCCGAGAGCCTAGTCACGAGTTCTGTATATATGGTGGTAATGCCGGGATAAGATTCTGGTTATATTATAGGTAATATTTGACATTTCACTCGATCAAACTACATGTTGAAAGGATTTATGGTGAAGGAAAATTTCGAGTGTTGAAATACATACATTTTAAGACCAAACCGGGACCAGTTGCGAAAAATGCAACTTAGCGGCCTTCCGGTAGGAATTGAACCCGCGAACCTGCGATTGCTAGTGCTGTGCTCTGGAAGCCGTTGCCGAGAGCCTAGTCACGAGTTCTGTATATATGGTGGTAATGCCGGGATAAGATTCTGGTTATATTATAGGTAATATTTGGCATTTCACTCGATCAAACTACATGTTGAAAGGATTTATGGTGAAGGAAAATTTCGAGTGTTGAAATACATACATTTTAAGACCAAACCGGGACCAGTTGCGAAAAATGCAACTTAGCGGCCTTCCGGTAGGAATTGAACCCGCGACCCTGCGATTGCTAGTGCAGTGCTCTGACCACTGAGCTACGGAAGCCGTTGCCGAGAGCCTACTCACGAGTTCTGTATATATGGTGGTAATGCCGGGATAAGATTCTGGTTATATTATAGGTAATTTTGGCATTTCACTCGATCATTACCTATAATATAACCAGAATCTTATCCCGGCATTACCACCATATATACAGAACTCGTGACTAGGCTCTCGGCAACGGCTTCCGTAGCTCAGTGGTCAGAGCACTGCACTAGCAATCGCAGGGTCGCGGGTTCAATTCCTACCGGAAGGCCGCTAAGTTGCATTTTTCGCAACTGGTCCCGGTTTGGTCTTAAAATGTATGTATTTCAACACTCGAAATTTTCCTTCACCATAAATCCTTTCAACATGTAGTTTGATCGAGTGAAATGCCAAATATTACCTATAATATAACCAGAATCTTATCCCGGCATTACCACCATATATACAGAACTCGTGACTAGGCTCTCGGCAACGGCTTCCGTAGCTCAGTGGTCAGAGCACTGCACTAGCAATCGCAGGGTCGCGGGTTCAATTCCTACCGGAAGGCCGCTAAGTTGCATTTTTCGCAACTGGTCCCGGTTTGGTCTTAAAATGTATGTATTTCAACACTCGAAATTTTCCTTCACCATAAATCCTTTCAACATGCAGTTTGATCGAGTGAAATGCCAAATATTACCTATAATATAACCAGAATCTTATCCCGGCATTACCACCATATATACAGAACTCGTGACTAGGCTCTCGGCAACGGCTTCCGTAGCTCAGTGGTCAGAGCACTGCACTAGCAATCGCAGGGTCGCGGGTTCAATTCCTACCGGAAGGCCGCTAAGTTGCATTTTTCGCAACTGGTCCCGGTTTGGTCTTAAAATGTATGTATTTCAACACTCGAAATTTTCCTTCACCATAAATCCTTTCTATATATATATATATATATATATATATATATATATATATATATATATATATATATATATATATATATATATATATATATATATTTATTTATATATATATATATATATATATATATATATATATATATATATAAATATATATATACAAATTTGTCGTGGGAAATCGATCCCTGCCGCGGCGAGAATATCACCTTCGCTTGCGAGGGGATTAAAATTGCAAAGCTGAAACGAGCAATCTCATCGCTGTATTATGGCGTTACACTTACGAATTTTGAGCTGGGCTATTATTTTTATATTTCGATTACGCTTTCCGCCAGGAAAACCGATTGATAAAAAATGGCAATGGATAAGTAGGGTGGAAAGAGAGAGGTTATTATTATATGTGCTAGCAAAGGTTCACGTACTGTCTTTGTCGACGATTGAAATTGTTATCCTTTCTGGACTCAAGATATTTACTTGAGGATCTGAGGTGTCAATTAAAACCTGAAAGGTCTCCGTTCCTTCGACAGTTATGTCATCAATGATAGGTATAGTTACACTTTCGAGAGTTTCTCCTGGACTGAATTGCAGGGTGGTGGTTATAGGTGTGTAATCTGCGTTTTCAGTAGCCGTTAATGGGATAGTTACCAACCTAATTAATTACAATATAGAAATGGTAACAAGAGTTAAAATGACAAAATAATTACGATCATGTAGCGATGATGATAGTAATAGAAGTAAAAACGACGTGGTTTAACAAAATGGTGTAAGCAGCTGATTATTGATATTTCGAAAGATGCAGGTCTTGATCAGAAATCTCTCTCGGACGTCGTGGCTATAGTAATGAACCTGTTTTGGATACAGTTAAAATTAGTTATATCAGTCGTAAACGTATGCGCCTTTTTGTTATCAAAACCTTTTTTTTTCAAAATCAATGATCAACTCTTTACATTTAAACTGTCGTGCAATCAAGAATCGTGGACAGTGTATATACATGTATGCTCACATAAATGAGATGTTTTTGAACATTGTGCTCTTACTTCAAATTGTCCTTTGTACGTGTCAGTAAAGTAATTTGATGGCAATTGCTTTTATATTATTTTTTATCAGCCTTTTGTTCATTGATCACTGATATTTTAGAAAGAAACAATCAACATCTTTGAAAGACATATTGATCGACATCTTTTCAACATTTTGGCAGTCGAAATCTTTGAAAGAGCATGCATTTGTCCCATGAAAGAAGCTTACAAACAAAGCTATTTATAAAATAGGTTGCGTATTTAGCACGCTGTGATTGGTCAGTTATTGTATTTGCACATGGTTATGACGTCACAGTAGATTTCTTTGTCTTATTTTATAAAAGAAATAGAAAATGGACACTTTGTGTTTACCGGCCGATGCAAATACTCGAGGAAGTTTGCGAGAATTTGAAAGTGCTAAGTAAATCCCGTCTATACGGCTCTAAATTTACATATTACTTTCGAATTCTCTCATACTTCCTCTCGAGTTTGCATCAGGTTATATAAACATGGGCGGCCAGTTTCTTAAGTAGATAAAATCGTAACATTTTGTTGCCATGTCTGGAAATTATAAATGTAATGCGTATATCATGCAGAGTATAGCATGCATGCTTTAGGAGTTTTTTAAATTTTTCTTTGTCATAATTTAGTTATTTTTACACGTTGTCGAGTGTATAAATTCGCAAACTAATCTGCACTATAGACTTACGTAATCAACACATTCCTCTCATGCTGCCCAATTAACTGAACAGAAATAGTCGTCGATAGATCTTCCTCGTTAACTGATCGATCACCTTGTACAAAGCGAGCTTCGAAAACTACAAAGAAATTAAAAAGAAAATAGCAAATAATTTGAAAATTTTAATATTCATACGAAATAGATAAAATATTTCTCCTCCAAATCTGAAAGGATTTTCAAAAAAACATTTTTTTTGACAAATTCCTGATTTTTTACACAACTTTAAATTCAGTCGAAATAGCCGTTAGAGTGGTCAAAAGGTGCCAAACTGTGCGATTCTTTATGTGGAGGAGCATGGTATTCTATATGAGAAGAAACATGGATCGTGTATTGTTGTCACATCATCTAAGGAACTGTAAGTCAAAGCATGTTATGTATCTGCTCGACTGCATGACATGACTTTGTATTCAAATGTTCCAGTGATACATCGATTTACTTGTATAGATGTTGTTGTACTATTTACACGAACGAACGAACGAACGAACGAACGAACGAACGAACGAACGAACGAACGAACGAACGAACGAACGAACGAACGAACGAACGAACGAACGAACGAAAGGTAAACATTTGATTATGTTCCTTAGTTGCAGATATCATTCGACTTAGGATCCCAATTGGATTACCTAAAAACTACGTAACTGTCCATGAGCTCCAAAGTGACATTTTAAATGCAATTTAAAAATCAGGGGTAGAGTAAAAACACGCTAACGAGAACCTATACCATTATTAAGAACCGCAGGCTGAAATTAAGAATTTGTTGATATAAGAACATATAAGAATATAAGAAACTATCCCAGGCTGATTGGGTAAAATGTAGGTTTTTGTTAGCGGGTTAGTTTACTGTAGTACAGATTTAAAATATTTTCCCTTTTTATTCACCTTCTATTGTGGTGTAGATTTAATTAAGGTATCTCTGAGTACGGGTTAGTTGTACTTTAATCTAAAAACGTTTCGTATGCTTACCATCATTGTCCACAATAGAGACTGTTGATCTGCTTGGGTTGGAAATTTCAAGAGCGGTACCAACCTCGGACAGCTGCACATAGAAAATTTCTGTGTTTTCAACAATATCATCGTCAGAAATACTTATGGTAAACGCAAGTATATCAGCATTAGTAGATCCTGGTTGGAATGTTCCCACAGTTTGAAGGCTGGTGAAATCGTTTGGATATACAGCTGTTCCATTTTGGGTTGATATTCTGGAATTAATAAAAATCTTAAAGGTTACAAAAACCATAACCAGACAACAATTTCAAAACATAAACCAAAAAGTGTCATCTTCAAGCTTGATATTCAGGTTAGAACAAGATAAGATTAAAAGTTTACGTGCGGTAATACAGTACCGCTCAGAAGTAACCTAACAAAATCCGCGGTTAACCTAGGATGATCCGCGGACGATCCTCGGGTCATCCGCGGTTGAACCGCTGGTCATCCGCGGATCATCCTAGGTTGACCCGAGGATCGACCGAGGACCATCCGCGGATCATCCTAGGTTCGACCTCAACCGCTGCTGCGCGGTTCGTATGGCGTCATTTCACGAGTGTAGTGTCGGAAGAAGTCGGTTATTTCCAAAGTTTAGCGTCCTTCCTTCGCACGTTGTCTGCACTTCTTCGATTGGCGTTTGTCGTAGCTTGGCAATTTCGTTTTCAAATACCGTTGCCGTGTTTAAATTGATAATGGGAAAGCTATCTCGATACGTGAGGGAAAGAATCGTCTCACTGTCGTCCTCTTGGGTAAAAAAGTCGCTTATTTCCGAAGTTTAGCGTCCTTTTCCTTTGCGCGTTGTGTTAATCGTTATAAGCAGTTATGTGTGTTCGACAATCGACAGTTTCAAGCTTTAATATCTAGCAACAATGGGAAAGCTATCTCGATACGCGAGGGAACGAATAATTTCACTTTCTTCTTCTGGAGTGCAGGTCACTAAAATTACAGATCTGCTTCAACAGGAAGGAATTAAAACTTCGAGATCTGCTTTAAACTTGTTTCTTTCCCGATAAGAATGAGATAAAAAAGTCATACAGTCATACTCTAGAAATACCACCATTCGCGACAAACATATTCCTACCTCACCGCTTCCTCACCGCTACCTCACCGCAACCTCACCGCAACCTCACCGCAACCTCACCGCATCTCCACCGCTACCTCACCGCAACCTCACCGCAACCGCAGTGTTAGGTTACTTCTGAGCGGTACTGTATGTTGTCTTTATTTCAAAACATAGATATAATGGCTGTTCTGTTTAATTTACACTGGCTGTCAGGAACCGATTATGTATAAGATACTCTTGATAACCTACAAAGCTCTGAATGGAATGGCACCATCATAGAACTCTGAACTAATTGACATTTATGTTCCTAGGCGTAATCTAATAAAAATAAAACTAACGTAATAATAATAGTTTTTTTCCTAAGCTTTCGTCGGTTTAGCTCCTAACAGTATTTGTTATGCTGATATCTTCCATAAGTGTATCTAGCTAATAGGTTGATATAAATTTATTGTATTATATTGTTTAATGTTATACTGCCCTGATTTATTGTATTTTATCCGCCTTTATGTAAAATTGTATTTATACTGTTTGATATATTGGAAATGTAAAATTAGTGTAATTCACCTTATTGGTGCGAAAGTAGTTTATTAAACCTTCTATTATTATTATTATTATTATTATTATTATTATTATTATTAATCTTAGCAGTTATAGTTGTTACCGCCAGTGACGAAGCTGGCCGTAGCAACTGGTCATGCTATGCTAATTTGTAAACATCTGCATATTTTGAAAATAATATATTTCTAAAGATCTGAATATGTAAATCGTTTGAAAATTTGCATCTGGTTAGCGCGTACAATTTGCGTACTTATGATTCACTCACAAGCTTTAATCAACATAAAACTTATTTATTGAGGAAGGCTTTTTACGATAACTAGCTATATAGTTAATAGTCATTTTCACTTCCAATTTTAATGCCATTATGTATTATAGATATTTTACTTAGTTATAATTAATAATTAATTATTATTATTGTTTTTATTATTATTATTATTATTATTATTGAAGAATACAGTGTCCGAAAAAGAGAAAAAAAGCGATGGAATTCGCATCTGAAAAGGGAGCCTCTATTTGATTTCCGATTGCAGAAATGAATTTCAATAGCGCTCCGTCGAGATGACGTCAGTATCGATGTTTGTCCGCTTTTACCCATAATTCTTGCGGCCATAACAAAAGAAAATAGCTCATTTGCAATCATTTGTGAGTCAAATTTGGTTTGTTTGTCCGCTTTTTGAGCTATTAATAGCAGCCAGACTCTTCGCTATTTGAATCAACGCGAATTCCGTGAAAACCATTTGGTAATTGTTTTATAAAATAACGATAGAAAAAAGGCGCGAAAATTCCCTTGTTGGATACTCTGATCATGCACGGATATGGTGCATCTAAATCATGATAAATTGTATTTTCCCACATAAACTGGTCTGAGCGTCATTCTAGGTAATCGCATAGCTCTAGACCTTGATTATTGAAAAGCTTTATACTTGTAGCATTTCCACATCTAGAGAAATCGTGTTCAAGGAAATCTGCAGATTTTATTCAAATTAGGTTTTCTTAGTTTAGATTTCTCCAGTCAGGTAAACGTTTGAGGGTATTAAAACTCCTCAGTAATCAAGACCACCCCTAGAGCTATGCAATGACCTAGAATGAAGCTCAGACCTGCACTACAAAACGTATTATGGGGAAATGCAATTTCTCATTAGTTGGACTATCGGGCCACCTTAACCAGTAAGAGCGTTTGTTGGGTACATGTTATTTCACAGATGTTATTGACAAATAGGCTGAAATGTTGAAAATACTAAATAAAATTGTAATTGGTTTTTATTTGATTAAATTTGAAAAGCCGTAAGTCTTTACAGGTCATGAAAAGCATTCGTTAGTCTTAATAGTGGGAGTATAACTATAAAGATAAACGTTGGGGCATGGAACTCATTGCAGGAGCTCGTCTCCCGTTTAACTCTGGGCCTTTTTGCTAAAAGCGAGAAAACCATATGCATTGCTAGTAAATAACTCACTGAAGAAAAATTAACATTATGTTTCACCCGAAATGTTGGACTTGTTATTCATTATTTCCTCTGTTCGAACAGGAAGATGGGGTGCTATTGATGGGTCGTACAAAAATAATTGAAATAAAGTATAAATAAATAATAGTAATTGTAGCAAATATAAAAATAAAAAAATTATCTCTATTTTTAATTGAAATTTGTATATGTTTCTTACCCAAATGTTAGTGATCGTTCCACAGCAAGAACTGTGTTCAATCTGACCCTGACCTCCAAAGTACCATCATCTTCGTTCACCGAGTAAGACTCTCGATCCATTTGCACACTTGCCACTAAAAATAAAATATCAAACTCAGATTGTCCGATTATTTTTTCATCTTGCGCTTTTTTCTAGTTGTCTCCACTCTCCATTGATTACTTTGAAAAAACGAATGAATTAATTAACTTTATTTATCGGGGGTAACATGTGAAAGGAAAAGTGATAAACTTTATTATGGCTCTCGTGATAAACCTATATGGCCCTCAAAACTTTATTAAAAACCTTATGGCTGTCAAACGTTACTCTACGTGATATTTTATCTGCCCTTCCTTTCCTTTCCTTTGCTTTCCCTTCCTTTCTTATGCTTTCCTTTCCCTTCCATTCTATTCTCTTCTTTTCCATTCCTTTCCATTCTCTTTTCCTCTAACTCAAAGCCAAAAAACATTGATTTTATGAAAATGTTTTAGATAACATCTGAGAAAAATGTCGTGGATCGTGTAACAGTTGAAAGCAGGTGTTCGTATGCGTAAACCAAATGGCTATGATAGCACTGAAAGAAAGGGACTTCGGGCATATATTTGGATACTTTATCCATATAAAGAACTTAAAAATGACAGACGCTCTAACCACCGAGCTATTATTGAGACCTTGGGTTCGATTCCTCATGGTTGGATTAGTATACAGAAAACACTTCAAATATTATTATATATATTATTTCATTAATCACATATCAATACATACCATCATCATCCTCGATAAAAATCACTGTGGCGTTGGGTGTACCAAGAAGTACCTTATTACTCCCACCAGTAGACAAATACAGTGACAACGATTCAGTATTCTCAACAATTTGGTCATTAGTAATGGGAACTAAAAATGTTTGCTTGGTATTTCCTGGGGAAAAGCTCACTATCCGATTGATAATTGCATCATAGTCATTTCCGGCGACAGCAGTTATATCTGCGGAAGAGACTCTACAATGAGGCAAGAAAAAAGGAAATAGTTAGACAGCATAATATGCTGAATATGCATCATATTAACTGAAGTGAAATGTACCCTTTCCAGACGTATATGACAAACCTTGCAGTGACAGTTGTCTCCAGACCACTTGTGCTTTCGACTTCTACAGAAGCTTGCAATTCGTTTTCTTTTACTGTGTAAGAACTTAAGGAGAATTTCACTAGTGTTCCTAAAAATAATACATTAGTTTAAATATTTAAGTTACAGTATATAACATAATAAAGGCCATTTATATTTTTTCGCTTTGTTAAAATAGGAAAAAAATTTAAAAAAAAATTTTCAGTACATAATAATCGTGTATCCAATTTTCCTTTTATAAAAACGAACCTTTGTCATTGACCCATTTTTAACTCGTGGATATGCAAAGTATAGGGCGAGTTATTGGAGTGAGACGATTGCGTCACCAGGTGTCACTCACTCGCTGTGGTATTAGCAATCGGAAGACAATCAGCACCGTATCAGATTCCGAATGCACAGGCGTGATGAATGATCAATAATTATTAGTGATCGTTTTGTGTTCATTCACTAAGAAACGTGATATAACTAGAGTTACGATTTAAGTGAAAGCAGTTCTTCACTTCAGTTACCACGTACAGCCTCGTACAAATAATCTAAAAGAAACTTCAGCTATGATGGAGCAATTATATGGAACGCTTTACCTACTGAAATGAGAGAATGTGAATCATTGCCTGAATTCAAAGGAAAAATTTCTGCTCATGACTCTTTTCCTCTTGTATAGGTTATTTTTATATGTTCTTGCATAACAATTTTAATGTAATTAGTTAATTAGTTAGTTCATATATTTTAATGCATGACAATTTTAATGTGATTAATTAGTTTATATATTTTAGTGCACGACAATTTTAATGTAATTAGTTAGTTTATATCATAGGTTTTATCTTTTTAATGTCATTTAGTTAGTTAAATCACACGCCGCTCATGGAAACCAACTTTCAGTTGATGAGGTTTAGCATGGTTAAATAAAGTTGTTGATTGATTGATTAAATCATGGTCGAATGGTTGATGTCTATTGAAACAACCGACGAAATACTCTATAGTATAACAGTGAACGAAGCAGAATGTTTCACCGAACTGGCTATTCTCACCAACATGTTGCATGTAACAAGATACTTTTATATGTAGTGACAATATTATCATATCCTTACACAGTTTGCAGACATCACGCTTGTTGGACTTCAACTATAAAGTATAGTGTCTGAAATACTATAAAGTATTTTTTTAAACCGTGGTTGATGAAAATATGCGAAGCAGTTTATGCAGCTATAATCTTATTCTGGAACACAATTTTAATAGTTCATATCGCACGAACGAACATAGTTATAGACATGTGAAGACTGGAAGTAAACGGCTCGCGAACTACTTGAACGTGCGTTTAGTAGAATTATAAATGCATAAAGCCACAATGTTAAGTACCCAACGCGACAAACGACATTATTTCCGGCGTTGCCGCACATAAAATAAACGTGAGATTATACGGGACACAAAGAAACACAGAGCAAAATAACTTTATTGTGCCGTTCGCTTGCGCACTTTATAATAGTTTTGAATTATTTGTTGCTTATTCAAGATTTGAACTTCATGCGACAACCATACGAGATATTAAATTTAACACCAAGTTGTCTCTTGTATATCAACGTTTGCTTACCATGACGCAAAAATATATGATAATAATAATAAGACGTATTAGGAGCATTATACAATAGTCTCAATGCTCTTACAACAATATATTCTTAATTTTACTTAATTTTACTTAAAACTAATTATAAACTAACCGGAAGTAAATGAGTGAGTACGCGCTATCTGATTGGTTACTGAGCTCAAAAACCGTGCATTATAACTCAATAAAGCATAAGCTGACGTGATTCCTCGCGTAGATTTTGTCGTTTTTGACGGATTTTAAGTAGTTTAAATCACAAAAGAAAGTCAAAGAATACCTGGATACAAAGCTAATCAAGGTACTAACACAACAGAATGTTTTAACTGCAACGTTGAGTGCATTTTCATCATTGTTTTCATCAAAGGCTTCCTAGCAACGTGCGTTGCTATGTGCTAGCAACGTCTCTTATAACTGGTAAATCTACATTTTTCATGGCTTTATTGTTAATTTAATGGTGTTCTTTTATAAAAGAAATAAAAAACTTTGTCTTGTGTGATTATCGAGTTATAATGGCACTCGAGAAGCCACACGCATCTCTCGTGCCATTATAACTCGATAATCACACGCGACACGTTTTTTATTTCTTAATTACAGTTTCATTATAAGATAAAGTCTACTACATATATTACCACTATGAACAAAAAAACTATTAATTTAAAAAAAGAAAAGTCTTAAGTGCTGACTTAAAACTACTTAACATATCAAAGCTTCTAATTTCCTGTGGTAATGAATTCCAATGAGTCACCGTTTTGGATTTTGGTTCAAGTAGCAGATTTCGGTCAGATGATCTCAAAGCATGAGTAGGTTAAGAAGGCAGGAAGAGTGCGTTAACGAGAGTATACACCGCAAGATCGAAAGAAATTGACGAAACCATGAGTAGCATGGTAACCCAAGTAATTAGGTTATCGCCAACGGAAACACGAACAACGAATAACAGCAGTAACCAATCATGGGAACGTAACCATCGTTTTGACCTCCATGAGTTTGGGATTGTTACACAAGGACAATAATTGTACAATCGTTCCTGCGCGACAATATTTAGTCGCAAATGCTTTTTGAATCTAGTTCTTTGGTTAACATCAACAGTCATTCATAAACAATCAATGTCGTTATTATCGGCAATCTACCTCTTTTTATTATATTAATGCAACAGAATGATCTGTTTTTTTTCAGAACGTTTTTAAGGGAAAAGTAGTACGCCTCTCGCGGCCTTTATATATGTACCCATAATATACAAAACTTATAGCCACAGGCTGCCGTTGATTCTAACTTACTGTCGTTATCTTGGATGGTTATGGTTAATAGTCCACTAGAAATATCAACCAGGGCACTTGTTTCTGTAAGAATCACCGTAAAAGACTCATCATCTTCCACAATCAAATCATCAGTTATTGGTATTGAGATGGTTCGGGTTGAGCCATGCACAGTATTAACTGTTATTTCTGTTTCACTGTAAGTGTAGTCAGCATTGTTGTTAGCTGTCACGTCAGCAACATTAATTCTAAAAAAGTAAATGTCCAGAGCAATATTTAGAATTTTCGATTACGACATATGTGTTAGACACATTTAGCAAAGAGGACGCGGACGTCAAGAGGAAAAGTTGTCATGAGAAAAAATCAGATTTAGTCAAGGCCGAAAAACCAATAACGGCATCCTTCATTTTTACAACAATTGCACACATATAGTCATCTGTTTGGTGCGTACCTGCATTGTATGGATACAATATGATGATTAACTGAGACTATTAACTTGAATATCTGGAAAGTACTCTTGAATACAAAGTTTTCTTTTTCAAGGTTGAACTTTCATGTTAATCCTTCACTTCGGTCACATTTTTAAAATCTTTTATATGGTTGTTTTATATGCATTTTCTAATTTAGATTGCAGATAAACAAACAACATATTGCGACCTACAAATGTACTATAAACATACCGGTCTTAGATACCAGATACCGTGTCATAAAGTGGTTGTTACGTTTACATGCTTTGTCACGATTCCTGATCGAAGTAGCTAGATATGAAACCCGATTAAAACAAGCTATCACAAAAACAGAAAAACGTTTTTTACAAAGGAACAATATTCAATAAGCCGCAACGGTCTATCCACATATTTAACTAAAAAATCCAACCAAAAACAGTTACATCCTAGCGAGTACGTAAAAAAGTGAAATGGCGTCGTGATATTCACGAAGACGAGAAATTAACGACAAAATGGCCGCCGCTTGAAGGTTAATTTACATATTATGGTACTTAGAAAATGGCGTCCCATTTTACAATGAGTTACATAGTGCGAAAATATTAAAATGAAGATTATGCTTATTGAGTAGATCGTCCACTGTTTGCCGACCTCTTAATATATACAACAACGATTTTCAAATTATTCAGTTACCGCTTTGATCAGATCAGTCAAATCTACGATCCGCCAAATGACAATTTCCAGATATAACTTTCGTCAATATTTGTGCCTCTATTAGTGACGGGAATTTTATAATGCCCAATGTCTTGTTGTCATTACAAGTGTTATGCAACATATATATAATCTATTATGATATCTATAAACCTTATCTTGATAGAACATTCGTGTCGACCCACTCGACCTTATTGAATACCGGCGACTAAAGTTTATCTAAATGATCTTATCTATTATTGTCCTGTGACAAGGTGCATGATTCCTGTCACATTTATAATTACCATCTTGTCCATCAGTTTCCTTCAAAGCTTTCTATTGTCTTTAATTAGAGTGACTTTACAAAGGCACAGATTTGTTGATTTAGGTGAATCTAATCTAGCGTGATTAGCATTAAATTTATACGAAGGAGAACCTTCGATTTATGTACATTAGTTGTTTACCCACATTTCGTAACGAACCTATAAAGTCGAATTGCTTCTAAAATACTTTATGAAACTGTAAAATAATATAACGATTATGTAGCTTATGATATCTCCTATCTTACCATGTCAATTTAGTTAGGAACTAAGGTTATTTACTATACGGAAAAACGTTTCAACCGTTTTGCCTTGGCCAGCGCATTCCAGAGCAACGCCTTTATTTGGTCGAGCAAGGACTCAGTCCAAATCTACCTGATTGGTTGATCTACGATTACAGCTTTCAATCACATTTACCCGCCGAAAAAGCATAAAAGAAAGCACCAATCCCTGAACCAGCAGAGAATAGAATATCCAGAAGAACAGTAGATACAGAGCCGAGCTGAGCAGAACCCAACTAAGAAGAGAACCTTAGATTCAGAAGAACTTCTTGAATCCTGAACATTTAAACATTTAACTTTCTATATACTTTTTAGTAGATTCCTTACATTTGTTGATGTACGACATAGTTTCTAACATTTGACTAAACGATTTTTTAAATACCAAACAAAATCAAACAACAATTCAATTACGCGTAGTCTATTTTATTTCTTGGCTGTTTTCAACACAATTTGGCAGATCAAACCGGCAACTGAATAATAAAATAAAATTAAAATAAAATCGTTGTTGCATATATTAAGAGATCGGCAAACAATGGACGATCTACTAGATAAGTACAATCTTCACTTTAATAATTTCGCAGCATGTAACTCATTGTAAAATGGGACGCCATTTTCTAAGTACCATATTATGTAAATTAAGCTTCAAACGGCGGCCATTTTGTCATTTTGTCTGGTAATGAATGACACGGGTTCAAGCTCTTTGGCGAGGTTTAACGTCGTCTTGACGTCCGCGTCATCTTTGCTAAATCTGTCTATTAACCATATCCAGTCGGGGCTTTTTGAATTATTTGATGTATGGCAACAAATTTTTAGTAAGTATAAAAAAGAGAAATAGGAGAACCACAATATGTCGAAAAATACTTAAAGGGGAAGTCAGTTCCAATAATAACTTAAGTTGATTTGTAAAGTTTATATTATAGTTACTTACTCGGTAAAATATAAAACCCAAACTTGAATATAATTGTAGAAAATACACCATGAACTGGCATAAAATCGGAAGCACGAAAGCCGCCATGTTGTACATCTCATCGAAACCGCGGTCACATGGCCGTCTCTCGTCGTCACGTCAGTGCGCGTTCTGAATGTTTCATTTAGTTGTGAGCTCAAAATACGACGTGTCCTTCATCAGGTGTATCCTTCTTCTGACCTGAAGAAGGACACGTCGTCTTTGGAAATACGTATAAGTACTTTCACTTTTTTTCTATTTCTATTTTTTTCAAACTATATCCAGTTGTTTCGAAATCTCTGCAGCTTTCTTATTTATTCTGATGATATACCAAATACGAATATATGTTACACTTTTGTTGGCATTGCAACAAAATCTGACGTAATTATGACGTTATTAGCAGTCATGATTGCTGATTTTGAAGAAATAATACAGTTACTAAAAATTGTTAATATTTGCCATGTTGTTGAAATTTAATATGAGCGGGTGTTCAGAAAGATTCTATATCGTTTTCGGATTCAAGATTTATTCAAAAAATGTTCCAACAATAAAGCCATGTGATAGCTATATCTTGCAACTATTTATATTTACAGCCGTAACTATAATGGTTACTAAGATATATTCATTTAAAGTCAACGCGGGCACTCCCTCGGTCTGGATAGGGTTAAACCAAGTTTTCTTATATGCATACGGTGTACTAAATAACTTACGTAAAGGTAACTGGCACAGCAAGGGTACCAGTTAAGCTGATAGTAACAATAGCGAACAGGCTGTTCTCCGGAATATTGAGTGACGCTCCTGCGAATCCAATAGTAAGAACTAGAAACAGAAAGTAATATAAAAAGGTAAAAAACAACAGATTAATTATATATATATATAACAATTCTCTAAATTGAAATAACCAAACTGCAAGTCACTAATATTTACCTTATATATATATTAATACCATTTCAATCAATTTTACTAATTCCTGATTGGCTAATGACATCAGTATTAAACTTAAATTTTTTTACTAGGGGTATTTAAAAATAATAACCCTAGTAGAAAAATACCTCTAGTAAAAAATCACATCCGGATGTTTGGATTTTAATATTTACAAACACCAGTTTTCCCACTTCGTAGTAAAATTTAGGGTATTTAGGAACGCGTAAAATTGATTGAAAAGGTATTAAAAGGAAATAACACTTGTTCTCGAAGAATTAATGAAAAATAGCACTTGTGTTTGGCGAAATATTCATAATACCACTAGCATTTTCTATTGGCAACCTTTTGCACTCGTGGTATTATGAATATTTCGCCAAACACGCGTGCGATTTTTCATTAATTCTTCTCGAACCGTGTTATTTCCTATACATATATATATAAGATAAATATTAGTGACTTGCAGTTTGGTTATTTCAATTTGGTGAATTGTTTGCTACTCAAGCTTAAACGCAAACGATGGCAGAGCGAAGGCTACGTCATATGTACTAGTTCGCGGTTAGTTAATATTTATCTGATAGAAAAGATATACAGACATATCGAGACTGCAAATTTAGAAGTAGGTTTATGTCGCACGTACGAACTAGTACATAACGTAGCCTTCGCTCTGCCATCGGAATTCTGGTAGCGCAATGGTTAGAGCGTCAAACCGGAGATCAGAAGGTTGCGGGTTCGATTCCGGTCTGAGTTTGCGTTTAAGCTAAAGTGGCAAATAATTCAGTAAATATATTATACCATCGTTATCTGTAATGGTAACAGTCGTTGTTCCTGGAGCATCAACACTTGCATCACTGCTAGTTAATGTGACAAGAAATACTTCTGGTCCTTCAACAAGTGAATCCTCTTTGATTGTAACCTTTATCTCTTGTATACGAGCTTGCGCAGTGAATGTAAGTATTTGGTCTTCAGTTTCATAATCTAGGAACCCATTAGCTGATAAATCAGATGTTTGGAGTCTATGGCAAAGAAAAGCAAAAATTATTAGTCTTTCTAATCCTTAGTCCATATTTCACTATACACGTTTTAAAGGATAAAATTGTTGGGAGATTGTAATATAAAAGATAATAATAAGAGATAATCTTTTATATATATAAAAGATAATCTTTTGACATTTTTAGATGCCATATTATATTAATGCTCAACTTGCTGAAGTAAAACATATATTTAGCGAGATCATGGGAATACACAAAGCAGTAGAGATGTCAGTCAATCGTCATCAATTCAATCGTCATCGCGCGTTGTAACTAAGGATGAGCCGATAATCGGAAATTAATCGGTAGAAGCCGATAATCGGCAACTTTCAGGCTGATCGGTTTTCGGCTGATCACATTAACATATATCGGTTGTCCGACAAATACTATTCGTGGTTTTATATTTGTGAATTTCATTTTCTTTTTTTTAGAAAAATGCTAAGTTGTAGTTATTCCACAAAGAAACTGTTAAATTTAATTAATTTGATAAGGTGCATCATGTTTAACACGTCATATTTCTTGTTTGATGAAACATTCAGTTTGTTTTCGACTTTCATCAATCGTATTTCATTTTTCATATTTCAACTTCATTCATTCATTCAAAATAATCTTTAATGAGGAAACCTGATTACTTATACCTAACAGTGATTTTCATCAGGGACCTACACTATTCTACATGAATACAACTAATTAATCTACTAAAGTTATTATATCGAATATAAAATTAAGTAAAATCAAATCAAGTAGTACAAAATGTAATAAGAATGTTTAAAAAGATTTTTTAAAAAGATGAAGTTCCTTAATAGCAGTGGCGTGCGGTCATGTAAGCGCAGGCAAGCGCCGCTTGCCTAGTCATTTTTGCAAAATAAAATATTTCTAGAGCGATTTAAATTTCTCTTTAATCAACGTATACTCGATTATAAAATGCCGTGTCTTTTGCGTTTGTGTGATAATTGCGGTTGTTTCCTCTGCGGGGAATCAAGTGGATTATAAACGACTTAATATTGCGCCCTGCTCGATCAATACTCATGCTATTGCTTGATTATTAACCAAGGCAAGCGCTTGCCTTCAGAGCTCAAAATCAACAATTGCGCATGCGCTAAAATACGTTGGGAAGTTCCAATTCGACGAATTTTCACTGAAGGCAAGCGGCGCTTCTTAGGGCACCGCTTGATAGTTGATTGGTCAATAGACGCGTTGTTCTAAATTATATATAAATGTATATAAATAATGAAGAATCAGTCGTTGGTGAATGGTGATATAATTTGAAAGGTAATGTTTAGTTCTCTATGTCAGTTATTTACTTATTCCCCTAGAAGTATTTATTGTTGATTTAATTGTTTAAACGCGCATTGAAATTGAATCAGTGACAATCACAGAGTTTAATGTTTGCGTACGCGCGGTTTTATCAACTATGATTCAGCAACTGAAATTAGTGAAATACTCCAACGCTTCAGAACAGCTAATACA
Organism: Chrysogorgia sp. JL179-B06; assembly: GCA_035772405.1. Taxonomy (NCBI): domain Eukaryota; kingdom Metazoa; phylum Cnidaria; class Anthozoa; order Scleralcyonacea; family Chrysogorgiidae; genus Chrysogorgia; species Chrysogorgia sp. JL179-B06. The sequence goes on from JAYKKM010000344.1 coordinate 1,026,449, forward strand.
CTCAGCTAAATTCACTGACCCTTTGGACAGTCCAAAACATACGAGACACGGTTTCGTCGGTTTGCCATTATAAGATAAGACGTTATCAGTTATGTACCAATACATATAGAGAACATACCAGACACAAATTGTCCAACGCACGTTCACGTAGCCAACAAAATAAACGATCATGTTTAATTACTTTAATAACCCTTCACGTGTCTTCTGCTGCTCAAATTTGATGCAACTATTTAATCATACAATAATGGTAATCTTCAGTGACAACTTTCAATATGTTTGGAAATATGCGCGACTTTATTTATGGTAAGCTGAGAACATAGCTGAGAAGCAATCTGTTTAATACAACAAATGCGTGACACCTTCATGACGTAATCGATTACGCGGTTCTCTGGTAGAATTAATAAAGTTAAATAAAATAAATTAAGTATATCATCCAGAGCGCGTGTTTGAATGTTGCAATATATGAACTCTTTACTGTTATCAGGAATCACCAATATTATAAACTATTCCTTAATTCTTCTGATAGAGTTCTTTTAACTCTTGACACATGATGCAAAGCAAAGACCCAGCGAATTAACATGTTTATCCTAAAAAAGATATGAATAATACCCTGCTTATCAGATAAATTTTTTGGAAAACTCGTTCCTGAAATCGCTGGAAATGCACTTCTGGAGCTTTAGAAATTCAAAATTTTCTGGGGGGGCATGCCCCCAAACCCCCCTAGGTGAGTGTCGTCCAACTGGCCAGTTGAGCTTGCCTAACAATTCCTGTCACCGCACGCCACTGCTTAATAGTCCTTTTCGATAGTTCAATGTTGTTCCTATCATCAGTGGCATGTGATAACACAGTCCATTGACCCCAGCGGCGTTAAGTGGCTTCCTGATGTTATCTTTATTCCTAGTGTTATAAGCATGCACTGATTTATTAAAAATTGGATTTGAATCGTATTCAATATAACCATTTAAACATTTATACATAAATATAGCTCGATGTCTAGATCTTCTTTGTGCTAATGGTATCCAATCCAATTTACTTAATGCATTAGTAGCAGAAGAACCGGTATGTTAGATCAAGGATCTCCCTTGCCATCTCGTTATGTAATACCTGCAATGATTTCATTAAAGTGCAATTGCCCCTGTCTCCCCATACAATATCACAATAATCAAAGATGGGCAAAACGAGTGAATTAAAAAAGAGTATCCTATAGTACTAGTTGCGAGATAATTTTTTTGTTATCTGTTTACTTATATAACTGATGTGATCATCCCAGGTAAGTTGGCAATTTATGGTAACTCCTAAGGGCCTGTTTATATGATCTCGGTACACCGGGATGTCCCGGGTGACCGGGATGCGTGAAAATGTTGATAATAATTGATAATAATTTCTCAATGAAACAAAAAATAATTTTATTCGCATAAAAAGCATCCCAACGAATGTTTTTTACATTTTGTCACTTTTTGGATATTTTACCGGGTTCAGACGACGTTTTAAATTTCAATTCACTTCATCCCGGTGTACTGGGATGTTGCCTTTATATGGAAAAAATCTGTCCCGGTGTACCGGGATCTCGGTTGCTTCAACCGGGATCCCGGTCAGGATGTCCCGGTCTCCATATAAACACAACTGCGAAAATAACAGTAAATTATATACAAGCCGAGATCCCGGCATACCGGGACGTCCCGGTGTACCGGGATCATGTAAACAGGCCCTAAGTATTAAAAAGAATTGCACATCTCTAAACATTCTCCAGATATACTGATGCCAACAGGATCTATAGATTTCAACTTTCTCGAGCTGCCAATTATCATAAACTTAGTTTTCTTAACGTTTAATGTTAACTTATTTTGTTCAAGCCATCTTGAAACGTGTAACAGGTCACCATTAATAACTTCTTTTAAATCTTCCACACTTCTAGAAGCGTAATACAGGGCAGTGTCATCTGCATATAGGGTCACATCAGCTTTTTCCAGACAATTTGGGAGGTCATTCGTATATACCAAGAACAATAGTGGTCCCAAGACGGAGCCCTGAGGTACTCCCACCGGTATTCTCGCTTGGTCCGAAGACAATATTGATAGAAGGTTGCTTGTAGACGGTTGTCTAGGTATGACTCGAACCAAGACACGGCAGCATGACACAATCCATAACGAAAAAGTTTTCGCAGTAGGATTGTGTGATCCACCGTATCGAAAGCTTTTGTCAGATCTAAAAAGACATGCACTCCAGTTAGTAGTCCGTTGTCCATGTTGGTTAGAATCGAGTCTGTAAACTGACCATCTGCTACACTTGTCGATGACTTAGATTTAAATCCAAATTGTCTTTCGGATAAAATCTTGTTTTCCTTCAGGTAATCATATAATTGTTGATGGACTGTCTTTTCTAATAACTTGCTTAAAACGGGTAAGACAGATATTGGACGATAATTTGATGGATCTGATCGTTTACCTGCTTTAAAGATTGCTATGACCTTTGCCTTTTTCAAATCGAAGGAAATGTTGATGCATTCAGGGATTTATTAAAGAGGCTTGTGATAGATGGTACTATGGCCTCAGCTGAGTCTTTTAACAGACGAGCACTGACTTTATCCAGGCCAATAGCCTTATTGGTCTTAAGATTTTTTAACTGATCCTTCACGAATGACTGTGCAATTATTTTAAAACTGAATGTAGACGTTACACTGACCACACATTCTTCATCAGTTGGATCACTCAATGTAAATATCTCCGAAAGTATTTTCCCAGTGTTCACAAAAAAGGAATTTAGTGCGGACGCGATGTCTTTAGGATAAAGGGATGTAACACCGTCGCTTTCAATGCAATTGATCGGATTTAGGGCAGTCATACTAGTCATATACTAACTTAAATTCAGTCTTGCTGATAACTGATGGTGATAACTGATGTGATCACATTATCTTTGCCAAACAATATACAATGTTATGTTTTGCTATTGGAGTATTCTTTTGCGGCAAATTCAAGTGTCGGGAATTCATGTTGACAAATATCGGTAACCATGCCCGATCAGGTCGTAAATCGTATATCGGATCGGTAAATTTGATTTTTCTTGATCGGCTCATCCCTAGTGGTAACTTCATCCGAGTAACTCAATGGTATAAGAGCATCTCTCCGGGGGATCTGGTGATGGAGATCGATCCCCGTCAGAAAATTTCCAGCGATCAGTCAGAAACGTTCCAAATTTTGTTTTTCATTATTTTGTGTTTTACTCTATCGCCTTGAGCAACTCTTACGCTTCCTTCGTTCTCTCCCAACTTCCCAAGTGCATCCATAATACCATGGAGAAAACGTCATTTTGACAAAATTTAAAGACTCGAGTAATAACTCCTAGTATCCTAGTCAATAAAAATTGTGCTAACACACTACCAAAATAAATAAATAAAGAGTACCTTGCTGTAACCGATCTATCAAGAACTCCAGTTAAGATCGCACGTATCGTAATTTCATTACCATTTTCTGGTACATTAATTGTGCTCTCCAGCAATCGAATTGAAGGAACTATAACGAAATAATAAACATTTAATAAATTAACATCTGAACTTAGTATTGGGATCTATGCAAACGATTGCCGTGGCAGACCGATGTCAAAGATAACAATAGAATATATATTATATATACCCATTTTTGTCCAAGTAATTCACAAGTTTTGGCAAGTTTTACTTAGATATAAAAAGTAAATAGATTAAGTCCTCCCCGATCATGAAAAAAAAAAAAAATATATATATATTTAAAAACTCATTAATAATTCATGAGGAAAACACAAAGGAAATCAGTACCGTGTCGTAGGTTTTATATGTGATAAAATTTCATCCTAATTTACATAAACTTTAGCTTTGATTTTCTCGGATTAGACAACATATCAGTTGCGAAAAATGCAACTTTAAGGCCTTCGGGCTGGGAATTGAACCCGCAACCCTGCGATGCTAGTGCAGTGCTCTGACCACTGAGCTATACGGAAGCCGTTCCAAGGAACGACACACAATCCTCGCTGATTTCCCGCGTGAACTTCAGAGCAGGATGAAAATCATCAAAAAGGACACGTGAGCGTGACGCTGTTCCTATAAACAGTCATCGATAAATTTGCCGAAGAAATCAGGCAAGGGACCTGTGTATCGTTCAAAGATTCGTTTTTCAACATAACCAACAAATAAGTTAGCATAGATTGGACCCATTTTTGTGCCCATCACAACACCACTTATTTGGTGATAATGTTCACTATCAAACGAACAATTGTTAAGGGTAATTAGCACTAGTTCTGCTAAGAGGAGTAACGTGGATGTGGAGGGTTCCAACTGAGTGCGCTTATCAAAGAAAAACTTCAGAGCTTCAAGGCCATCACATTGGGGAATGACGGTGTATAAGGACTTGGCTGGCGTCCATGGTGAAAATGAATTTATCGGAACTACTGAAAAGTAACTGGTCGAAAATTTGCAAGGCATGTTTAGTATCTTTGATATAAGAAGGCAACTTCTTAAGCAAAGGAGACATAACGTTGTATAGAAAACTGGAAATGAGCTCGGTGGGGCAACTACAAGCGGAAACAATCGGCCTGCCAGCATAGTCAATCGAGATATGGTCTGGAAACTCGGCAAACTTCAAAGCGACTATAATGAGCTACGTTTTGATGTTGAACCGTACCTTACACCGTGCACATGATCCTTTGTTTTAGGTTTATTAATATTTAAACAACACGGTTGAGCGATTAAACCCAAACGATTCTATTCATTGATTGCTTCATTATGACTAAAATACAATAGGTTCAGTGACCGTGCACAAAATTGCATAAAGACGAATATATATATTTATTATATGGCTTTCACGTATCCTGAATTCTGATTGGTTAATGCCCGGTCCGTAAAAATGCGTATCCGGCCCACGGTCCGTCTTTTTCCGTATCCGGACCGGTGTCCCGGATGCTGTTGTTGCCGGCGGAGATTTCAAGGTTGTTTATCAGTTTGTCTCGTTTTTGTCGATGGCGAGCAGTCTTTTAAAGCATAGATGCCTTCGGAAAACGTGCTAGCACATAAAATAAAACACAAGAGTATAACGATTGTGAATATAAAGAATGCAGGATACAGAAATAAAGGTTAGGAGTACTTGGTTCGTATTCGCTTCGGTCTAACTTCTTAGCTTGACGTTCATGAAGTTATTGAAGAACTTGGAAAGCCCAAGGAGATAATCGAGAGTCGGGGAAAGGTAGGTCATGTATTTTATTTCCGCCATGATTGCAACTCAAGGTATTTTGAAGGATGTTTAAGTTCCACCTGTTTTTTATAGTGATTTCTGCCGTCTGACTTGTTAAAAAGGCCTGTGTTGCTGGCTTTGGCATTTTCATCTGTTTCTCGTCATAATAGTGAAAATCACTTGGAGAATGCTCCTCTTTTTACATGTTAGCTGAATGGCTTCGCTGGGCTTCAGTGAACGAAATGTTACGTAATATTTTGTAATAAATTTCAATGGTAATAGTCGTTTTTTTCGATATAAAAATCTTTGTTTGTGCAAAGCTAGTCAATGAAAACGAGAAGCCAACAATAGCACGCTAGCGAAAGCCTTGCGAAAGCCAGACAGTGATGGTTAAAAATTGTTTTTGAGGCCATATAATAAACAGACCTCAGTCCGATATTTCACTGTACAGACCTCACGCTCGGTCAATAAGCAGTTAATATATATATATATATATATATATATATATATATATATATATATATATATATATATATATATATATATATATATATATATATATATATATATATATATATATATATATATATATATATATATATATATAGTTCAATCTACAGACACGTGTTTCGCTGTACCACAGCTCACCAGTGTAGCTTGGAACAATCTGAGTGGATGAGTCTGGCTGGACTATTATACACTTGCGATCGTCATTGACAACCGCTTGTAGGATAGCACCGGCGATCAGAACATCCAGATAGCGTGTATATATATATATATATATATATATATATATATATATATATATATATATATATATATATATATATATATATATATATATATATATATATATATATATATATATATATATATATATAATAGGTAATATTTGGCATTTCACTCGATCAAACTCATATATATATATATCAAGATCATATATATATATATATATATATATATATATATATATATATATATATATATATATATATATATATATATATATATATATATATATATATATATATATATATATATATATATATATATATATATACTTCTCGAGAAACTACTGCATGATTAATTTAAAATGCTCTTGTTTTTAACATATTTCGATTAGGAATAACATTGCAAATTGGTGTTCTTCAGGGACTATACAATTTAATAATATACATGAAAAATTTCTGAATTGTTATTGGCTGAGAGTAGTGCAATTTAGAGGAAATGCAGTGTAGAAAAAAGGAAATACCGTGTAAATCTTTTTGTGAAAATTTTGTTTTGAAAAACAATAAAATAGCCGTTCATTTTGTTATAAATTTTTTTATTAATAAGTAATAGCATGGTTTCGAGTGCAATTTGAAAAAATAAGCACCCGTGAGTTTTGTGCGTGTTTTTTTCCAAATTGCACTCAAAGCCATGCTATTTATACTTAATATACAAATAAATAATCTCGCGAGATGACGTCATATTTCATTCTGGCAAGTTATGTTCAACGCCCACTGCAAATTTTCGTCCGTATTTGTACGCCTATGATCGCGACTATACAGGATCGGGAGGTCTAACATTTCGAACGTCCAACGCAATTATACTTTACGTTTCACTCTCTGACGAAGGGACTTCGCGCGAAACATTAGACCTCCTAAACACTGTTTTAATAGTACACCAATCTTTTAGAGTATTTGATTTGTATTTCTATACTGCTTACGAAGCACAATACTTTTATACTGTAACTTACCATCGTTATCAATAATTGTCACAGTGGCAGTTCCTGGCACCCCAATGACATCCGGATTTGTTGTTGCAAGATTTACTTGGAAGATTTCGCTGCTTTCTATTGCGTCATCATCGTTAATACTAACACTGATCTGTCGATTGGCCCCGTTGGTTTCACCTGTATTAAACTGGAGCTGGCCTCCGGTAATCTCAGCAAAGTCAACAGGTGATTTCGCTGTATTATTCAATGTTGAAAATCTAAAAGTAAAAATATAAAAAATATTCATAGCATAATCATGTGATTATGAATTAATCTCCACGGGTGATCCAATTAATCATCATCACGGCCATATTCATTGACTAATTAACAAAACAACCCGGAAATTTATTGTAAAAATGCAGGTACTTAACCCAAAGAAAAATTTTCTACAACGTTTCATGCAGCATAGACATTTTAAAAATTTATAATTGAAGAAAAACAAAATGATGTAATATTAGCTGTATAACAAACGCAAGTAACAATTTTCATTATAACTTGCAGCTGGGTATCACTTAGCTAGAATGGTGTAATCCAAAAGATGAATGTTGGAAATAGTAGCCCTTGATTAAGATTGTTTGTTTTAAAAAACAACTTGGTCTGAACAACTTTCTCACGCAACAAAAGATGAAGCAGCATTATAAAATATTTATCATTTGTAGACCCGGAGCGAGGAGTATTTTACAAAATATTACGTTGAGGTACGAAACAGATTTGCAGTGAATTAAAGTTCAAATGAAGTAACTCGAGATTGTCTTTTTGTTTTACTATATATATATATATATATATATATATATATATATATATATATATATATATATATATATATATATATATATATATATATATAATATATATATATAATATATATATATATATATAATTAATAAGTCTTGGAAAATAGTGCTTTTAAGTACCTCACAATCACTGGTCTCTGCAGAGGAGCAGCAGTGACTAGGATGACAGATAAATTGACACTTCCACCAGATTCCTGTACAACGTAATTGGTGGACTGAAAACGAATAGTTGCAGCTGAAAATAAAAGCACAACAATACAATTTTCCATTTTTAATTCCAAAATATTCCTTTTGGTCTCCCGGAAGATGCAATAAACTAAACTGAGCTAGAAGATGTGATAAACTAAACTCTACGCTATAAACTAAACTGAGTTAAACATGGCGAGAAATTATGGGCACGCAGGCGCAGTAGGCACATTCACTTAAACAAATTTCCTTTAAAAATATGGCCATATGTCAGCAAGGTTTACATAGGCAAAATGAACATGGGCAATGGGCAATCTCTTTACTCGTGTTACCATTTTGAAATGTTCCATCGGAAGTTGTTCAAGGCCAACATGGTCTGTAATATTCAAGCACTACTTGCTTTTGAGCGAGTAATTCCGCTGCGGTATTACAGTATAAATATTGTCGTTTCACATGGTTTGTCCGCAGTTCTCCAAATAGGCGATGTGTCGAAATTCCTTCAATACTGAAGATTAAATTCTGGTTTGCGCCAGACGAATAACATTGATCGCAGATGTTCCAGCGGTTTTATGTTAGCAAATAATAATACATTTCGATTGTCTTTATCAGAATACTTCTAAATATCCATTGCGGTATTCAGTCATGAAGTTAGACAATATTCGGTGTATTTTGGCTAAAGAAATACATAGTTAATAGAGGAGAATGGTTAGGAAAGTCGGAGAACTTCAAAGCGTCTATAATGAGCTGTGATTTTATGTTAAAATGGTCCTGATCGTGCACAAACCTTTTTTTTTTTGCTTATTAATATTTAAATGACATGGTTGAGCGATTCTGCCCAAATGCTGCTATTGGATGATTCCTTCATTATACTAAAATTATTTTGTACTAACCGTGCACAAGTTTGCATTAACATTAACAATAACCTAGAACAAAGACTTAGCCCGAGTTTCCAAACTATCTCTTCTATATTAACTATGAGAAATATCTAACTTTGCGTAAAACCAGTTCAGAAACCAAACACGAGGAACCAAATTTAACGCCAATATGCCATTAAGGGTACAAATAATACAAACTAATCGACTGTTAACGAATTTTAGCGATATTTAGTGAGAAAATGGCAATTTAATTGCGCAACAACAGTCTCAAGTATTATTAACATAGGCTCCTCCCACTCATGTCCACAATTTCTCGCCATGCCAATATTCTACGTACGCGTACCAGTTCCACCCGTGCGCTAGGAGTACCTTTTAGAAGTACCGAGCACACCGGTCCAAAAGCATAAAATACAAGAATGATAACGTTATTTCTAGAGTACAAAATCAGATACAGTACTGTTTGCTATAACTATTAACATTTCCAAACATTATGCTTAAATGCCTTTTATTTAAAAATATTTTTTACTATACTGTTCCTCTTTAACTAACTTGTTTGTTACCTACCATCGTTATCTTGAATGAAAATTGTTGCTGACGCCGTTGGATCTATATCAACATTGTTGCTAACAGCTGATGCAGTAACAGAGAAAATTTCTAAAGGCTCCACAAACGCATCATCGACAATGGCTATAGTACGTGTTTGAGTTGTTGCTCCACCAGGAACGAAGCTTACCAGAGAATTTACCAAAGGTTCGTAATCCACTGACAGGGCTGTGTTTGGTACAAGTGATAAGCTACCCAAAACGGATCAAAATGCAGAATCAAATAATTATGGCACAATTATGTGAATAGTATAGCAGCACTATTATTATTATTATTATTATTATTATTACCACGAATATTTTAACAGGATAAAAACACTTCAGCAGTGAAATTGCTGTTATCAATGTGTGTCCTGTGTAAATAAAAAAGGATCAAATAAAAACAAAATAGTCTTAAAAGAAAATCCTGAGAGTAAAAGTACGTATCACTATAATACAATCAATTAATATATTGTTTCAATAGCTGTTCGAAATCTTCATATTTCTCTGTTTTTCTGATCTCGAGTAGTAGTTCATTGCTCCCATGTAGAAAAAACCCCTACGTGCATATTAAGTTTTAACAGCAGGTAAGGTCCATGTACATGAAGGTTAAAATGGTCTTTCAAGGCCTCACAGACATCACCATCCAAAGATTTCCTACACTGGTACATGGGCTGCCATTCGAAAACGAATATCGGAATATAACACACTGTAGTCTTCTTATACATGTACAGTATACATGTATACTTAAAACGTTTATGCACACGGAGTCCGAATATAGCATAATTTAATACTATAATTGTAGTAATTAACTTTGGACTGTTCCAAACTTAACCAATTCAACTTTTTAAATTCATTTTGGGTGTCTGGTACTCCCATGGCAAGATCTTAATCAAAACACGTGAGCCCAACTAACTGGGCTAGCCCGGCTCATGTAAACAGCCCCCTAGGGTAGTAGTATAAATATAGTACTAGGAGTTCTTATCAGAAGTGAAATGCTGCCTCCGGAGTGGTACGAGGTTGGAGCAGTGTTCAGGATCAGGTATGCTAGCAGAATGATGCTAGAAATGTCTATAGCATATAGAGGATCAAATAAATAGACTGTATAATCTGCACCACATATCAAGGCGATCATTATTATAATATTAAAATAACAGAAGACAGCGTGCAAATAGAACATGCGCAGTTTTCCCCCCCGTGCCCCCCCGGAAAGTGCATCCATCAGACAGACAGACAAACTCAAACTCGAACAAATCGAAATATTCGTCGGCTATACATAGCTCGGTAAAGAGACTGAGCACGAGTTACGCACATGGAAACCCAAGAAGTGTCAAGAATAGTGTGCAATTTCATGGAAGCTTCTTGATAAAATGCTTTATCATTCCACATACTAAATCCTGGTGTCATTTAGTCGTAATAATCGCATGACTATCGCATGATTTAAAGTGCCTATGCAATGAAAAATCCAGCTGTAAAGTAACTATTTTGTTTGAAAGAACTCTTGAAACTATAAAGACTAACAAGATTTGTTTAATATGACGCACATGCACCTGCATTTCAAGTGATTTTATTACATAATCTCAAGGGCGTTTTCAATAAGTTATTATGCAGCTGTGTGATGTCATAAGTATGATCCCCCATTTACATATCAAACAAATCTTAATATCTCAAGAGTGAAGTGAGATATGGAAGAGTTTCAAATGGTTAGTCTTTATAGTTTCAAGGGTTCTTTCAAATAAAAGAGTTATTTTACAACTGAATGTTTCATTGCATAGGCACTTTAATATAATACCAATCGTACGATAGTCGTACGAACACAAAATAGGAACATGTAGTCATAATGCGATGGTAATAATCAGGCTCGCAATGATATGTGGGATACTAAGGTTGTCGCATCGCAATCGTAAGGATTTTTCCATATCAAAATGTCTACTTTCACGACTCACGTCCGACGACTCCCACGTTACGATCGCTATGATTGCTATGTTTCCATAATTGTACAATAGTCGGGTGATCGTAAAATCTTGTATCGTGCAATTATCGTACGATCGTTACGATTATATATATATATGGAAACAAGGCTTAAGATCACAGGTTAAAATGTTTGCACTCCAAATATTTAGTGACTTAATTTGCCTCATATATTTGCTATGCTCGTTTTCATGCTGAGAATTGTGCACTATATAACGACAATCAGGGAAACTGGAAACGAATGCCGAGGCTACTAGATTACTACAGCATCCAAATTTTATCAAATGTAATCAATGGTTGGACAAAACGTTAGATGACTTGAACGACGAGACAGATTACAATATACACTCCAGCAATCATGACTTGGGATAATTGTTTCGTGACCATTAAACCGAATTACGAAAAAGTCCTATTCCAAATACGAAACAACATTTATAATTGGATAAACATCGCAAGATAATCTTAATAATTTTAGAAAAGCATGAAACTCTCTGTATATACTGAAATTATTCAGGCGAACAATTCTGAAAACGCACATTTCAATGTCGGCGCATAAGATAAAATGCATTTGTTAAATACCTATAGCAATTTAATTAAATATCCGTATATAATTAAATACCCTTTACAATGTATATGTCATGGTATAATCAAATACCCTTTACGGTATAATTAAATACCTGTTAAAGTATAATTAAATAGCCTTTATGGTATAATTAAATGAATAATTAAATACCTTTATGTCAGGGTATAATAAATACCGTTTATGGTATAATCAAATACACTTTATGGTATAATTACATACACTTTATGGTATAAATACCCAATAAATTTAATGACAAACCTTGCTACTACTGTTGTTTCTAACTGACCCACAACATTCAGAGAAATTTCTACATTTGGAGAATCCTCATTACCAGAATACGTGTTCTGGGAGAGTGATATTTTCGCTCCTAAAATAAGAATAAATAAACATGGTAAGATAAACCTGGACGAAAAAACTATTGTGTTCTTGAGTTGAATACAGCAACAACGAGATAGTTTCTTCTGTACGGAAGTCGTTCATGAAGATAAATAAAAATTAAAAAGATAAGGGTCTATGTTACACCTCTCGCCTGGTCGCTATCTTGCAAATCGAAAGCAGGCTTCTGTCGCTGGAAGTTTCTGGTAAACCCCTCAAAAATATTTCAGAATTATAAGCAAAGCACTTGACATTTTGATTTTAATGTATCTTATACTAGTGCTAAATCTATAATACAAAACATATATTAGAGACTTATTTTAAGAGGCATTTAATAGAACTTAAAGGATTCATTGTTAATTCATGAAAATCAATAAAAAATCCATGTTCAATGAGTGTCTTTAGATGTAATAAAACCACGGGAATTTATCGCCGGAATTAACGAGTTATAGGCGATGTTGATTTTCAAAATTTTACGTCAATGAACGTATAAAATGGTTCGCCTTTTAGTAGTTCAATAAACTCGCAGCACATGTTTTATCATTTCTAAAACAGCTCAGTGCCTGTAACTGAGCTGTGGTAGCTCAGTTATAGGCGTAACATTTCTGTCACCTCGTTTTAAATTTGAAAACACATTGTTTTTCGTTTATTAAACATTACTTTAAAGTGCCACTACGATGAAAATTCACCCCCGTCTTTTAGATTCTCCTTAGCATAGAATAGTATTTCAGGGTCGAAAGTGATCATCGATGCAAAAAAACTAAAAAATGGTATTTTGAAGTAAGTATTTTGAGCTCTGAAATCACTATTATTTAGGCCACCATTACTAAAAACGTGTTCCAAGTGAGCCCGCAATTTCAAAAGGTAATATTGTTTCTGACGTCAGATTCTCAATGCTACGCCTGAATTTCGGTCGAGGTTATTTGTTTTCTTGTTTTTTTCGAGAAGTAGATGAAATGTCCAGCCTTTCAGACGAAGAATTTGAAAAACGACCTTGATTTACTTGAAGAATTAGCCACGTGGAGTCTTCGCGTTGAGAATCCGACGTCACTTCGTTACGCTGGTCAAGAACATGAACGATTAATGGCGGACATAACAACTCCAGATTCGGAGTAAGAAAAATAATACTTGCCATCGTCGAATCGCGAAACGGTTTCGACCAAGTAATATTTAGCAGCTCTGCTTTATAAATACGTAAAAATATCGATAGGTAAAAATTTGATCGTAGTGGCACTTTAAAACTCGTTAATAATTCAATTTGTAAAATTCAATTTATATTATTATAATCTCGTTCATGAGCATACCAAATAACAGTGCTTCTACTTACTGTCATTATCCTTGATAGTAACTGTCAGTTGACCATCATCAATTCTCACGTTAGCGCTAGACGTAGTAAGAACGGCGATAATTGTCTCATCATTTTCAATAAAGGCGTCGTCGCTTGTTGTTACCACTATAATTTGTGTTGTTGCAAGCGTTGGTCCAAATATTAATACAGTGGAGGGAGCCACGGAATAATCTGTATTACTGGCGGTGACAGCAGTTACAGTGACCCTTTAGAAATTTAAATAATGTTTTAATATTTTTTCATTTATATTACACAAGCTTCGTGTAGATATGAATTCCTATGTAATACAATAATGTACAAGGTGTATGTAAAAATTAAAACTAGATGCTAAGAGCGATCCTAGAGTCTTAAAAAGATACGCTTAAAAATATCAATTCTTGCCCATTCACTTCAACAAAACGTTCCGACATTTTGTTTTATTTTTCTCGTTACTAAAACGATACATGAGATTAAAAGTATTAGACAAATCAGATTGCAGAATATATATATATATATATATATATATATATATATATATATATATATATATATATATATATATATATATATATATATATATATATATATATAATATATATATATATATAATATATATATATATATATATATATATATATATATATATATATATATATATATATATATATATATATATATATTTTATATATATATATATATATAGTGAAAGTGGTCTTACCTCAAAATGATAAAAGCCGCAACTGTCAGTTTCACGCAAGGCGATCTTCAGGCGAAAGATTCGCCTGAAGATCGCCTTGCGTGAAACTGACAGTTGCGGCTTTTATCATTTTGAGGTAAGACCACTTTCACTATATATTCGCTCTACCTTTATGGTATTGAGCACTTTCAACGTTCCGTGAATAACATCACATTCGTTTTATATATATATATATATATATATATATTCCCAGTTGGGCCAGTCAAATTTGAATATACATATATTTGACCATATACCCATGTATATATATATATATATATAAAAAGGAAAATTTCGAGTGTTGGAATACATACATTTTAAGACCAAACCGGGACCAGTTGCGAAAAATACAACTTCAAGGCCTTCCGGCTGGAATTGAATCCGCACCCTGCGATGCTAGTGCAGTGCTCTGACCACTGAGCTACGGAAGTCGTTGCTGAGAGCCTAGTCACGAGTTCTGTATATATGGTGGTGGTAATGACGGGATAATATTCTGGGATATTATAGGTAATATTTGGCATTTCACTCGATCAAACTACATGCTGAAAGGATTTATGGTGAAGGAATAATTTCGAGTGTTGGAATACATACATTTTAAGACCAAACCGGGACCAGTTGCGAAAAATACAACTTCCAACACTCGAAATTTTCCTTCACCATAAATCCTGAGTATATATATATATATATATATATATATATATATATATATATATATATATATATATATTATATATATATATATATATATATATATATATATATATATATTATATATATATATATATATATATATATATATATATATATATATATATATATATATATACAGTATATTATAAATATTATAAATGAATAAAACTTACGTAGCTGTAACTTCCGAAGTTAACGGACCAGTGACGTCAACACGGATGGTGGTAGCTTGACCTTCAATTACTTCCACACTTGGCGCATTAGCAAAGCTTATCGTTGCAACTATATAAAAAGAATAAAAAAATAAAAAGCAAGCTGAAAGACACGTTGGTTTGGAAAGTAGACACAAAAATAAAACAAAATCGAAACCCATACTGTACATCCAAGAAAACTGTATCACTATAGAAATTACAAAGCAAGCTGGATAATTTTATTATTTATTAAAATATATCTTCTTATAATATAGACATCCACTAAATATGAGCGAATTCTGCAATCTGATTGGTTCTTAACTAACAGGCTATCAGCCATCCTATTAGTAATGAAAAAAGAAAATGGCGGAATGTTTTTCTAAAGTGAACGAGCAAGAAATCAGGTAATTGCTTGATAAAACAACACGAAAAATGCATAACAATACAACGAGGTTATAAAATAATTCATTTTCAATTAACAATTTATATAAAACATTCACTCTCGTCGTATATTAGACTTTCCAAAAGTCCTTCCCACTCCGGTATAGAGCACATAACCAACTCAGCGCTGCGCAGCTCGTCATTGTATAAATGTTATATATTATTATTATTCTTCGACATTTTGGAGACCTAGACTTATATTATGAGTATCTCAATAAAGAGGTAGGCCTTTTAAATGTTAAAGAATAGCGTTTTAGTTTATATCGATTGATCTATGTTTGAATATAATTTTATTTTAAAAGAAGTGTATTACATACCATCATTATCAATAATTCTCACAGATGTAACATTCAAATTTCCGATTTTTGTGGAGGCGCTTGGAGACGTTAACGAAGCGCTGAAACGTTCAATTCCTTCTATAAATGAGTCATCAATTATATTAACTCGAATGTATTGTAAGGTAACTCCTCCAGGAACAAATGCTATACTATAAGCTGACAAGGAGTCGTAGTCCGATCCAGCAGTGGCTGTCCCACCAGTAGTAGAAACCCTAAAATAGCAAATATAACAAAATAAAATAATTAGATAGCTTGTACGAAAATGAATTGTTATGATTAATTTCTTATCCCAACATGACCAAAGCGTTTCAATTAGTATACACGTACCTCACTTCAATGTTATTCTCTAGAACTCCTGTCAAAATAACACCAATGTCAACATATCCACTAGTTTCGTTGCCAGTGAATAAGTCACTTGAAAACTGCACCGTTGCAACTTTTTGAAAGAAAAAAGATAGATAGAAAAAAGATAGTCGATTTCTGTGACTGAATATTTATGTGTTAAATAATAAAGCTATGTTTGTATAGAAATGCTTTCAATTCTTTCATCTAATAACTTCCAATCTTTCTAAAATATAATAATACAACCTCGTGCAACAATGTTGGATCATGTTGCATAGAGGTTGGCCAAACGAACGAAACCGCATTGCGATACAACGTTGTAAAGAGGTAGGCTTAGTGAATGCAACCTTGCGATTCAACAACGTATATAACATTGTTGGATCATGTTGCATAGAGATCTTGGTTTAACGATCGCAACATTGCGATACAGCAGCATACAACAGTGTGGGGTCTTGTTTGATCATGTTGCGTAGGGGTTGTCCGAACGAACGCAACATGTTTAATTATTTTAAAGGCTTTGTTGATACGTGGGTGATATTTGAGTTTGCAAATGTAAAAAGTCCAGAAACAGCGATTAAAATGTTTGTTGACCGCCGTTGCCAATCTTTTGATGAAATTTCCAAGTGAACTGATACTAATTCCCGACGCGACATTCCCGATGTTGTGGATCATGAAAGTAATGGAACAATGATGGAACACAATGGAATACAATATAAAATCTTGCAACGAAATGTTGCACAAAAATTTGAATATCATCTTATCAATGAAATCAAAATTGTTTCCAAATTAGCAATCAGATGTATACTGTACTTACAATCATTGTCAATTATGGTAATCACAGCAGACGTTACAGGGCCAATATTGACTTTGTTAGTTAAAGATGTTAATCGGGCTATGAACGTTTCAACAGGTTCAATCCTTTGGTTGTCAATGATAGTAACTGTAATTGGTTTTACAGTTTCGCCTGAATTAAACGTAACCACTTGCGATGTCGCGACGTAATCTAACCCTGCATTTGCAGACGAATCTTCAGTGGCGACACTATAAATAGAAAACAAAGTTGCCTTGAGTTGGCTATATCTAACAGCAGCTTCAGAGCAGTAATGTATAAATAAATCAGTAACAGATTAGAAGATTATCCAAAGATAAAAATACAAGCAATAAAGCAACCGTTGTTTTCAACCGCGTTTGTCTAATTAAAGACTCGGGATATAGTGTAAAAAAAAGAGAAATACGAGAACTTCAATATGTCTAAAAATACTTAACTAAATTGTCCAAAAAGTATTTTTTACATATTGAAGTTCCCTTATTTAATTTCCTTTTAACTCATGGGTATGCAAAGGATAGGAACGAGTTATTGGAGTGGTGCGATTGTATCACTCGCTGCTAAGTATAACAGTGAACAATCTAACTAACAGACCGATCGAACTAATAACCCGATCGACGAAACAATAATACCATGAGTGACAAACTAATAACTCGTTATATGCAGCGTAATGTTCAGTCCGCGAGATTTCTCGAGTTACTATTTGTTAGTTGAAAATACAAACGCCTTGAATGTAAAAAGATCACCTACCTTACTGACAAGGGAGTTGTTGTTTGTCCTATTGCAACAAGTTGCAAAGTTACTGTAGCACTTCCCTCTACTACCTGGTAATTTGAAGCGGAAAATGCCACAGTGATAACTAGAGAAAGAAGATTTATGCATAAATATTTTGTATAACATTGAGATACCTGTAAATCAATTAAATGCCTCAACCAAATAATAACGAAGAGGTATGATAGCTATGAAGTTTAATGCATCTCTGTTAAAAATATTTTGGCAGATAACACTGATTTTATAGTGAAAAGGCGAATGCTAAGTAGTTAGTCAAACAATTTTATCTCTTCTTCAGGTTAATAAGAATCATCCATTCATCATTACCATCATTAGACCTCGCACTTGCAAAAACTTGTTTTTTAGAATTATATCAATTATGTAAACTGTAATTAATTATAATATACATTACATTACATTACAGTATTATATAGTACATGTATGTGGGAGCTTTGTGTTATATTGAGGAACGTGCGCGTTCGTAATTATAATACAGACGATTTAAAAAATAAAACGATTTAAAAAATAAAGAATAGTAATAACAATTCTATGACTAAAATAAATATAAACGTGATAATGAATGAAAAATGAGATTGTATAGTAAAGTAATAAGAAATAAAAGTTATTTACCATCGTTGTCTAAAATATTTACAGAAGCGGCTTGGCCCAAAACCACTGTTGGAGAAGAAGTAAGTGAAACTGTAAAAGTTTCTGTCACCTCAACTATTTCATCGTCAAACAAAGTAATCTCGATTTGTTTAGGTCCAGTTTCTCCAGCAAAGAATGTGACACTTGTAGTTGTTCCAATGAAGTCAACATTTTCAGCTGTTAAAGTGTTGGTCGTCGCACTAAACCAAAATTCAGAATGGTCAGACTGGGTTATTCAGGTATAGGTTTGAGAATAGAAAATCGTTACGCTACTAAAGGTCATAGGCGTAGGAACCGGGGGGCTGCCAAATTTTAAATGGGGGGCTAAATTTGGGGGGCTCAGGACAGGCGTTGCTAAATTTAATGTTTTTTCCCCAATTATATTAGTACGACTATAGAGGCTAGGAGAAAAGCTACTTAAGGTAATCTACATACGGGCTTCATCTACACGAGATTTTACAAACGAGTGTAGCCTCAACCCTAGCCACGCGAGTGTTAGATTGGTTCCCAGACCCTTCTATCAGTACTATATAGGCGCAAAAAATGGCGTCACCAGGCAACTCTTGGATTCATTTGAACTATGCTCGCTGTAGAATTAGATTTAAACGTTTGCTCAAATTGCTGCAAATTGTCTTTCCGAGCTTCTAGATTTCAAAATTTTCCGGGGGAACAGATCCCTGTTACCTGTTTGTCGATTTCAGCCCCCCCCCCCTCAACTTTAAATACGTTCCTACGCCTATGCTAAAGGTGCGAATATTTTTAATTCGATATATTATCCCCTCGCCCGGCGCGAAGCGCCGGCCGAAGGCCGAAGGCCTGAGGGCGAGGGTGCTAATATCGACCGGCGTTTAGTCCCTTATGCCGTTCCTAGATCTAGGATCTGTTTATAGGTATATATATATGATCAACCGTCCTCATGCGCGGGATCGGAAAATGTGGCACTGGTAACTAGATACTCAGATTAAATTGAACCGTCACAAGAGACATAGTTTTTTGAGGAAATAGAAATCCGAGTCCGAGTATGTATTTTGACTCGCTAATTCCAAATCTGTTTTCAGAATTGAAAACGGTTATATATTGATCGAGATTATCATAGCCGACCAAGCCCGGACTAATTTCTAAGTACATAAACCATTTTTACGAAGGGTATTCACGTTCTCGTAATATAGTAGACACATATGTTATGTATTTTGACTCGCTAATTCCAAATCTGTTTTCAGAATTGAAAACGGTTATATATTGATCGAGATAATCATAGCCGACAAAGCCGACTAACTTTCTAAGTACATAAACCATTTTTACGAAGGGTATTCACGTTCTCGTAATATAGTAGACACATATGTGATGTATTTTGACTCGCTAATTCCAAATCTGTTTTCAGAATTGAAAACGGTTAAATATTGATCGAGATAACGTTCAAAATAATATACGATAAAGTGACCAGTTTATAATCGACTAATTTCTAAGTACATAAACCGTTTTTACGAAGGGTACTCACGTTCTCGTAATATAGTAAACGCGTATGTTATTTATGTTGACTCGCTAATTCCAAATCTGTTTTCAGAGTTTAAATCGGTTAAATATTGGCCGAGATAACGTTCAAACATTTCTTCGACGAAACGGGCTTTTGGAAATTGTGAATTTTTGCAAAACAGAAATACACGGCCACGGCGTGCGAGGTCTGGGCACCATGGATGGAGAAATTCCGTAGGGGGGGGGGGGGGGGGGGGGGGGGGGGGGGGGGTAGAAAAGGCGGGCGAGGGATTATTGCGAATTCGTATTTCTAGTATTAATAAGATATATTTTGATTTATTTTTTGGTACATTAAACTCCTGGTCACTATTTTATGTGTTTTGTTTATATAGTTATGTAATATTTAGTTTACATTTACTTAACAGGGCTATCCTCCTCGTATCACCAAACACTTCACAGAATTACAGTCACGTTTGGTTTGGTTTTATATTTGTATATTATCACTATACGTTCACTGGCTGTTTTACGATCCCAATTGTTCACGAAGCCCACACACGTTTACTCAGACCTAAACTTTAATATCTTGCATTCCTGTTTACATAACACAATAATCCCTTTTTCTGTTATGTTATTGGTTCAACTGATGCACTGGATCACGCAACATTAACACCTAACTTAACAAATATCATGCAATTGAATGTTCTTTATATGTCATCGCTACTTGATATAAGACATCGTCTACTGGATCAATTATACAACCACTGCAAAGACATTATATATCGGTTGTTCGGAACAAGTAGACCTCTCTCTCTTCGTCGTTATAAAGAACATTATATCATTCATGTAGCTTCAAACGAAACACAAAAGCCATTTTAGAGATTGCCCTACGGCTCAGACTTTTCAATTTTGACGTCATTGAACAAAAGACAAACACTCATATATACATGTATTGACGTCAAGTTGAAACGAAAACCGCCGCTGTATATTAACTTTGAGCCATCGAGTAAATTCTAAAATAGCGGCGTCCAGAAACATAAAATACGAGAAGACTGCAAGTACCTTTAACGTAAAAGATGAATTGCCGTTACATTCGGGCGATACATCTAACGAAACATATTGATGCGTTTGATCCAACTTGATTAACAAGCATGTTAATCAAGTACTAACAAGCCCATAAATAGAGTTATACTTAAGGTGGCTCCCTATAGTTATTTTAACGGGAGATTGGTACTGTAACTAAATATGGCGTCGCGGCTGTTCGTGGCTCTCGCGTGTGTTACTCAAGCGAGTCAAACATTTGTTTTCATATTCATGCCGCTGACGTAAATTCTGAGTTCGATATAACAGCATATCCAAAGAGAACCAGGAAACAAACAAAGTGCATATAACAACATATTTAATTTTTAAAAATTCTATAAAGCCATATTCTTAAAAACAACATACATCAATATCTAAAAAACTGCAGTTGAAATTTCTATTAATATTTTATATTTCTATTAATATTTGATTAAAACAGGCTTTATTATTTAAATATTTGACAAAAGTTTCAAAGAAGTTGATCTTTTTTGTTTTACAAAATTAGAGGAAAAGTTGCACAATTTCAAACGTCATTCTTGCTATGGAAACAACCATATTACTCCTATTTAAGAGAGTTACAGCATTAGAAGAAGTATAATTATTTAACAGTTCGAAAGCCAATAAATTGCGCTATTTAAATTGTAACAGAAAGTAACATGCTCTGATGCGAACAGTGAATTTGTGTCATTAGTAAACGCTAATTATAGGGAGCCACCTTAAGTTAATAAAGTTATATTCTTAAGTTAATAAAGTAATATTTAAAACAAAAAGCATTCTCTCGTTATTAATTTTAAACAACATTATTTAATTTTTTACTTACATGATTGTTACAGGTGTACCAAGCTGACCAGACGTCACTCTAAGCTCAAGCACTGCCTTTTCATTTTCAACCACATTGTAAACACTCTGTGAGAAACCAATGACAGCAACTAAAAATAAACAGATGATAAATGGACCACATTTCTAATAAATTAATTCAAGTACATTTATATTAGGATTGCTATAATACGAAGTACAGTGTCTGAACCTTGCCTGCTGGCATAAGACTTCTTTTACGTCAAATCAAAACTCCTCATAATCAGGGGCGTCGCTAACCCACTTTGATTGGGGGGTGTCCAACCAAATTTGCAAATTGCCCGAATTTTATTTACTATTTAAATACTTTCCAAGACCAAATTTTTCCCGAATTTAATGCTTAAAATTTCCTATTTTTGCCCGAATTTTCACATTTTTCAAATTTTTGCCCGAATTTTCTCAATTTTTCAAAATATTGGGGGTGTGACACCCCCATACCCCCAGTAGCGACGCCCCTGCTCATAATTGTTGTACCGTTTTTGCAATTCGGACCATTTCGTACTGTATCCAGATAACAAACTACTTTATATTTTTTAAATTGCTCGTGTAATAGATCCTTTTTAGCTCGGATGACCGGGGAAAAAACTATACCCGAGCTTAAAATTCTCCTACATGCAATCACCTCTAATAATCATTAGTTCATTTTTAACACGATTCTCTTTGATGAACCGCGGTCATCAATTCTGTTTTAAATTACCTATATAGAAATTCGACAGTCAAAAATCCGGTCAGGGTTTTGATTCATGCAGCCCCTGAGCGGGGCTAATGAATTATAAATTATAAAGCGATCTACAGGTATGTATAAATTATATAACATCCCTGGGATGTTATATAATTTAGACATGAATACGTTTATACTAATCAATTAGCCCGTCTTTTTATATATTACAGAATCTCCTTAAAAATGAACTAAGAAGGTTAGTCAACCTCCGTAGCTACGTTGGTTATTCAACGAACGTAGCGACTTCGTTTTCGGTAAATAACCTATACTTGTAGCGCAAATACTGTACCTGGAAAACACTGTCCTTCCAAACAATCCTACGAATACGTGTGATCCTACTTGGTATCTATAGTCAACATTAATCGCAACCAGCTTCTCGCTACGCCACATGTTTCTATATAACTGGATTCCGCATATAGGTTTAAAAAAGTGAAGCTGCATAAAGAAGACTCAGTTTTGCTCTTAATTTAATACGAATAAAGCCTGATCAAAACGACAAAGTTCAGTTTCTCTTGTTGGTATTACTAAACGCCATGTTAACGCGTTTCTTACGATGCCGGTAATCCGAAAACTAAGGTTAACAAAATTCTCTAGCTAAACAGCTAGTCAAATCTGCAAAGAATTTCAGTGAAATTATATTTATCGGCAGAAATGTACAGAAAAATATAGTACAACTAATGTTGACCTGAAAATGTAGGACTATATCATTCTGTTTCTATTGACTTGTATATTTGCTAAATCAGTCAAAGTTAATATTTACTGATAATTTTGAGCTTTCCGAACTCCGCTAGACTATTAGTCTTGTGCTTCATGCAACCACCCTTTTATCTGACTATCTCGGCAAGAAACAAATAGTAAACTCTGTATATATCTATTGGGGGTATAGACATGGATGAAAGTATTAATTTTAGTGGTAAAATAAGTGAGCTTTGTTACGTTCAACCTTTCCACCATCAGACGTCTTACAGAAATGCCAGATTACGTGACAGTATGTTAAATACGGGAGGATTGATTACTTATATACTATAGAGTCTATTTTAGACATGTTAACTAAGTTAACTTGGCCGCACAAGGAATTATAGTTACGAAAACGTATAAGTACCTCAACGTTTTACTAGTTTTCTATCCAAGTTCTGGAGCGGGCTAGTTTGCCATCGTTATATAATCCCCTCGCCCGGACGGCGCGAAGCGCTGGGGCGAGGGTGATAATCTTGACGGGGTGGTAAATGTCCGGTCGTGTAGAATGTCCGGTCGTTTGTCTGATGCAAATTCTGGATATGTTTGTGCCGCGTATATAGGTATCCATCAACCGGACATCGGTTGTCTTGGTTACGATGACGTACTCACGGGGAAGAAAGTAGGTAAACAAGGATATTTATGGATCTAAAAGGATATTTATCTAAAGGTACGTGAAATGAGTAAATTAAATAGCGAATGGTAGGCTGAAGCTGCACGAGAGGGGACAGTCGTTATTAAAAACAAAACCTCAATACTTATTCTGTAACAAAACCAACACAGCAAGAAGGATTGCGACAGAAACAAGTCAAAGCGAATCGAAGACGATATCCAGTGTTTATATACTACAGAATAGTAAGTGTTTGTTCATATTTTGAAATATACAGTATGTTTATTCTGTGCTTGATAATGAGCCTATATAGTAGACTATAGCTGTGGATCAGTGTTTATACGACCTTGGGCCTGGCCTACAATTTTATAGTATATAAACAAGCATTACTGTATACTGGTCAGTGTTAAATTATATACACTGCTGTTAGTGCTGTATAGTGAATAAGGGAGAGATTGGAGTAGAAAGATGATACATGGATTGTCAAGCTCAGGGTTGGTAATTTGGTTAGGTAGTCATATAATATTAGGATTAGCATTTCGTTGAATTATAAAAGACTCTTGACTTGAGTGACGAAGGGCTTTCGCTCGAAACGTTGAATGTCTGAGACCTGTTACACACTATTTTGGCAGTGCACCAACCTTTAAAAGATCTGTATTTCTGCCTACAATGTACAGTACGTTGAACAATATTTTATTAACTAGTAGTTACTATCGCAAGGAAAGTGCTGCCTAGATAGATAGATAGATAGATAGATTTATTAACAAATTACATTGCAGTATAATACTGAATTGCGTAATTTTACATATACAGTATCAAGTAAAAAGGTATATAAATTTTCGATAAAAATTAATAATCAATTAAACATTTAAAAACTACACCTACTTTATATTACTTTACAATTTAAAATAATTCATTATATAACATGCTACTTCGTATTATAAAAGAGTTTAAGAACCTCTTGGTCTTTACGACTGGAAGAGAGAAAGTTCTATTTCTTCTTAACAAGTATCTAGGATTGCAGAGGCGTTTAGGCAAAATGTCGTACAACTTATTATCTGTATTAGCCACTATAGAATAAAAAAGCTTATTTGTTAACATTTCCTGGTGTTCATTTATTGTTTTTAAATCAGCTTGTGTCAAGGAGTCTTGATATGGGATGCCAGGGTATATAATTGCAATGGCTCTTTTCTGGATGCGCTCGATATCATTTTGCAAGTACTTTGGCAGTGCGTAATGGAACACTGGGCATGCGTAGTCCATGGTGGAGCGAATGCAGGCACAGTAGTACTGAATTAGATCTACGGATGATACCTTGGCACGCTTTAGCTGGACGAGGAAATATAGTCTACGAGAAACTTTCTTGACTAATGCTTCAATATGGCCATTCCAAGTTAGCTTATTGTTGATAATTAAGCCTAACAATTTCACACTTGATTCGACCTCGATAGAACTACCCTCTACGTTGATGGCAGTGAAGGGATCAGCTTGCGTCTTAGAGAAATTGATCACGAGTTCTTTAGATTTGTCACAGTTCAACCTGAACAGATTACTCTTTGACCAGTCATATACTTGGTCAGCAGCCGACTGTGCCAAAGAACAGGAGTTTTTGTTTACCACCTCAGACACAGTAGTGTCATCTACATATTTCCAGGTCTTAAAATTGTTCCCGAGTATAGACAAATCATTAATCATGATCAAAAATAACCACGGACCTAATTTCGTACCTTGTGGAACGCCTGATGGAACCGCACCCCACTCTGAAAAACAATCAGAGCCTAATTTAACCCTTTGTGATCTATTGGAAAGGAAACTTATTACCCAATTGATGATACTGTTTGGAATGGTCAATTGCTTTAACTTTTCTACTAAAAGAGTGTGGTCGATTAAATCGAACGCCTTACGGTAGTCGAAAAGAAGCACTCTAATTGCGGAACCTGTGCCATCTGTTTCTCTTAACCATTCATGAATCATGCTGATAAGTGCCAATACAGTGGACGAGTTCGGAACAGTTCCAAACTGATTAGGGTCGACCATTTTAACAATAGCGGGCTTTAGATAATCGGACACCACGAATTCCTCTGCGAGTTTGGACATGGATATAGTCACTCTATATCTATACTCAGTTCCTTTTTTAGGTCGGTGATCTGGTTGACCTTTGGTAACGGGGTTATATTGGCAATTTTCCATTGGCTGGGCAGTTCTTGTTCGTTAAAAGAGCAGTTCAAAATTTCTGTGACAGGTTCGGAAAGGATTTCTGCATACTCTTTATACAACCAGTTTGGAATTCCGTCTGGACCTGGGGCCTTGTTCTTATTAAGCTGGCGTAATTGATTGTATACCCGATGGCAGGATACATGAAGAACCCCCCCGCCATCCGCGGGCAGCCTAACAGCATTCGTATCAAGAGGCACGTACTCTTGATACGAATGCTGTTTTGTACTAAGCATGTTTTGTACTATTAAACATACTAAATAATTATGTTATGTTCGCGTGGCGCAATAACGAATTTTGGCGACGTATATATTATCATTATACCCGATGGCAGGATACATGAAGAACCCCCCCCCCCCGCCATCCGCGGGCAGCCTAACAGCATTCGTATCAAGAGGCACGTACTCTTGATACGAATGCTGTTTTGTACTAAGCATGTTTTGTACTATTAAACGTACTAAATAATTATGTTATGTTCGCGTGGCGCAATAACGAATTTTGGCGACGTATATATTATCACTGTATATGTCTGAGACCTGTTACACACTATTTTGGCAGTGCACCAACCTTTAAAAGATCTGTATTTCTGCCTACAATGTACAGTACGTTGAACAATATTTTATTAATAAAACAACCATGTCATGTTATTGTTTGTTAGTTGTAACTTGTATAGTCTGCATTGTGATTGTTCAGAAATCTTCAGACAAATTTTGAAATACTTAACCGAGAGAGTTGTACTATATACATTCTGGGATTGGGAAAAGTTTAGGCATTATAATATTAATAATACTAATAAAAATACAGGATAGCTTATTCAATGCTAACACTGGTATTGACGGGGTCCTGTTTCCTAACAAATTACAATTATTATTTATTACAAATATAATTTTATTACAGATACTGTATTCATATATATGTATGTACAATATGTTACAAAAACTAATTATAACTTGAAAGTTGTATAAATCCTACAAATGTAGTACTGTATTGTCAATTAAGGCAATAGATATTAGATAATGCTCTTACATGTATGCAATGAACAAATTCATTGAGATTAAAATAGTTCTTTAGAAATGGTGGTAAAATGCCTTGAAGACATTTCTTAACTAACGGTACCAATCCTAGGGTTTCTATTAACCGATCAGTTTCATGTCCAGACTTAGGAAAGGTCAGTTTCTCTGCCCTGCATTGAGACCTCAAGAGCATCTATCCTCACCAACAATCGGGATAGAATCCCTAATACTGTATTAAAACCAAATTTGCACTATATGCAGCACCCCTAGACATTTGAATGATAAAGATAATGCACTTTCTTCCTTCATTCTTTAACAGTCTTTGGTGTCTTTTTATAGTTGATTATTTCATGAATCACAAGGTCGCTGAGAAGGGGGGGGCAAAATAGCCTGGGACCTTGCAAGGGGCCTGGTCGCGTCGCCACATCAATCACTTGTGACTGGTGTAATCTGCAGACCAATGAATTGTTGCAACCATTTTGCATACCTAACACAAAGTACCAGTTCAGCTCAACACTGTTCCCCAATTCCGTCGAATACTGTGAATTATTGAATGGAGGTGTCCAAAACAAAAATTATTGAACGCTGATGACGTCACTAAGGACAAAGCGCATAACTACAGTACTGTATTACAGTAGTAAATTAGCAACTATGCTATAAAAGTTTCAAACAGTAAGCGGGCGAGGGGTGTTGCGTATAACGTATTTCTAGTAGGAGATATACGATATAGCTATTTATATGTATACTCATCAAGAAATAGTGATTTCGATTAACCTAGATTTTTTTAGATTTTGTGGTCAAGGTTGAGTAATGACATTAGGAACTCGACCTCTAATTAGTAACCTTTTAAACGAATTTTCCATATGGTCATATATTTGATTTATTTTTTCAGATTCATTGTAAATATTATTTTGTTTGTAGATAGGATAAAGTGTCCCCAATTAGCCCGTCTAAAGGCTAAATAACTTAGACACTAAAATAGTGTTATTTTATTGTATTCCATTGTATTGCCTTGCAAGAAAGAGAGATGGTTTATTGTGTGAAAATACTTTACTTACTGTCGTTATCGGTTATCGTAACAGTTGCAATGGCCGGAGGTTTTATGGCGACTTTAGGATCGAGGTCGTTGTCAAGGGTAACCAAAAGAGTTTCAGCAATTTCAAAGAGGATATCGTTTGTTATCGGTAATAAAATACTTTTAACGGTGTTGAAATCACCAGCATTGAATGTTATTGTCGAAGGAGGATTGGTATAATCATTGGTTACAGTCGCTGTTACCGGTGCAACTTTGACACTAAAAAAGCAGAGATGGTAAAATATAAATAAAATTTGTTTAAAATCTGTTTAAACAAATTGGTATAATAAATGTGCTTCTGTGGTTGACCGTAATTTTTTATAACTACTATATATATTCTTGCGCAAGCTATGTTTCCTATTTCAACAACATTAGTATTCATATATAAACTAAATAAAAGGAACTTCAAAAAATTAATTAGTTTTAAATAAAAAGGCTTTTAGTACAATGTACTATGTAATAAAATAACGTTTTCAGTCACGTATTTTATGCTTCAGCATGCCATTTTCCGCCATTTTAGAGCTGTCTCGATGGCTAATGATTGATTAATGATCCAATGCGTTATGCGCAATTATTACGAGAACGAAGAAATGACAGACACATAATGTTTTGTGGGAGAAGGGTTCGGGGAGAAGTACTCCGAGTGGTAAAAACTGTGGTCAGACCTCATCCCAACAACTCAACGTGACAACGTTACAGTCTTAGTTGTCCTAGGGGTAATAATCCCCAAGTAGGACTCTAGTCTAATGTCCTAGGGGTAATAATCCCCAAGTAGGACTGCAGTCATAGGGGTAATAATCCCCAAGTATGACTTTGCCCAAGGGGTAATGTTCCCCAAGGGCATGCTAAAATGTCCAAGGGGTAATAATCCCCGAGTTGGACATTTCCTACTTTCGACTAATTATATTTCCATCAATTCGTATGAGTCTATGGGGTTGAGGGTGACCTTTGGGAGCACTTCATCCCCAAACCAGATCTTTATTAAAACAGTAATAAAGTAAAGTGCTATATATACAAGAAATTGATTGTTATTATAATTAAGATAATAAGTGTCAGCCATGAGTCATTTGACACGGTTCGTATAACAGACACTAGCAGTAATGTTTATGCAGGTATTGTATCAATTGTCACACAGATTTTGCTGAGTATTAACTAACATTATTCATACATTATTATATATATAATAATTAAGCTGTGCAAAAAACATGAAATGGGTGGGATGGGTGGTGATTTCACTTTACTGAGCTTAACGTAGCTTATTGTGTAAGGCTCAGCCTCTTGATCACAATGATTCCTATGGTGCGTGTTGAAGTCTTATCAAGACGAATATGTGTATTGTAATTGGTAGATTTTCCCGCGAAAGAGACAAATAGTGTCTTCATTGGTAGGTTATTCGTTACCTTGTGTTTGACACGTGCGGAGTCATGTTGATCGCAAGGACTGACCTTTATACCCGTCTGGGGTTTCTTGGAGTTGTTGACAGCTGAAAAACAGACCATTTCCGGACCCCTGCCAATTCACGAGGCATTTGCACAGCTTACCTTTTGCTTAAACGTTTTGTCTCATTAACTTAAATTTATCTATGCTAGGCTTATATATAAATTGGCTTGTACAGCGCGGTTTTCTTTTCACTTTTGACGTCATTGAGTGCTTGTCTTTTGTTCCTTGAACTCAATGACGACAAAATTGGAACGAATCCCCCCCCCCCCCCCGCTGTACATCTACAAGAGCAGATACAGTTGACTCTCTCGTAAGCGACCACCTCGGGGTCTGGAGTAATCTAGTGGTCGCTTATGGAAGGTGGTAGCTTATGGGAGATGCTCGCTTATGGGAATGTTAGAAACGTTTATTAACTTTACAACACAACTGTCAAAAGTAAGTCTAGTTTAGATTTCCCCCAAACTACAACTCCACAACCGTTAACAAGCTTGCGTAGTTATACGCCATTGGTTTGTATGCGCAAGGATACAGCGCAGTTTAAACTATTTGGGCTCAACACTATTCCCCCTTAAAAAGAACAACATATGGATTCTTACAACTAACTCTCAGAATGTTTATCAACGAAATTCAGTTATTGGCTTAACAGTTCTAAAGATTTAACAACTAATACTTAATTTAAAAAATAATGTTTAACAATTAAAGTCTCGTTACGAATTCCGCGATCCACCTTGGTGGACACCTCACTCTCGTAGGCCAACGTGACCTAATTTGCTCCGTCGGATAAGTTGAGTCCGCTGTTCCTCGTAGTTCTCTTCCTGGACTAACACTGGTTGATGGTGTAATCTCTGTATCATTATCGTTGCCGGTTTCCATTCTCGAAGAGGGTGGATCTCTTTCGCCAGTTTCTCTCGGTTGTGATCGAGAGACCACATACCAATTATCTTCATCATCACATTGCCCTGGAGTTGGTAGTTCATTCCGATTCTCACCCTGTGAGTTCCAGGGATTCTCCTCTGATGCATATTCGCAATCTCTTTGGTGATCTTTAATCGTCTCAGGACCAAGCCAAGGTTTGAGGTTGTTGAAGTGCAGGAGCCGATAGAACACGTCGGATATCTTCTTGATTACGACATACGGTCCCCCCTTCTTCACCGATGGCCGTAATCGTAGAACATGGTCTGTAGAGATGACATCACGCGGTGTCATGTGTTACGAACACGCGGATTAATATTACAGTTGTCAATAAGACAGTCTATTTGTATATACTATTATATCTTCAAAGTATAAAGTCACAGCTACACGTTACAGTCTCCCACTTTGAATCGATTCCCAGACACTCTCGCATCGTAGTAATCTTTATATCTGCGAGTTACCAGTTTATTCCTTTCTCGGGCAATTGAATGTGTCTTCTGTCGTTTAACTTTCATTTCTTCGACATACTGGGGGTTGTTCGACCTTCCTCTAAGTTCCTACCAACCATCCAATCTATCGGTAATCTTGCTTCTCTTCCGAACATCAACATGTGCGGAGTCTCTCCTGTAGACGAATGTACGGCAGTGCGATAATCCAACAGGACATGTGGAATCCATGTATCCCAATCATTTTGACGGTCATTCACAACTTTGGCGAGCATATCCTCGAGGGTACGATTGGTTCTTTCAACCAGTCCATCACTTTCAGGATGATATGGCGTTGCTCTCGTCTTTTTCACTTGGAGAAGTTTCATGAGGCATTGGAATACCTCACTCTCAAATTATTTTCCTTGATCCGAGTGAAGACAGTGCATTACTCCGTATCGAGAGATCCATTCGTTCACAAGCTTCTCCGCCACAGTCTCTGTTTTATGATTTGGAATGGGAAATGCCTCTGTCCATCTTGTGAAATAGTCAACCACGACCAAGATGTACTTATTTCCACTCGTGGTCCTTGGAAGTGGACCAATCACATCCAAGGCTACGCGCTGCATCGGATATCCTGTAGCGTTAGTGACGAGGGACGCACGAGGCTTCTTGCGCATGAATTCCGTTGTGCGCACCTTAAACAACTTCGACAATGGTTCTCTGTGTCCTCTCTCCATCCTTTCCAGAAGTATCTCTCTTTGACTTTCTCTTGCATCTTTTTCACGCCGAGGTGACCCAAACTTTGTTAATATCTCTGGGACTAACACACGTGGTAGACATAGTTGTAGGAAACTATGTCTACGCTGGTCGCTTATGGGTAACGTGGTCGCTTATGGGAAGTGGTCGCTCATGGGAGGTGGTCGCGTATGGGAGGTGGTCGTATATGGGAGGAGATCGCTTATGGGAGTTGGTCGCTTATGGGAGGTGGTCGCTTATGAGAATGTTCACCATAAGAGGCCCAAACCTAGTGTAATTTATATCGGCGTGATTGATAATAACAATGACTAAATGATGCGTAACAAAATTAATTTCACTACTGTATTCATGAATTTTATTTATCGTGTTTCTTGGTAACAGCTTAATTACCTAAACAACAACGTATGTGTTTTTATAATTAATAGAATAATAATCTATATATAATCTCCGGGGTGGTCGCTTACGAGAGAAGAAAACCAATTAGAAGGGTCTAGTGAAATAAAAACGAGTATGAAACTTTTATACGTAAAGCGTCTGAGGAGTGAACGACGAACCATTCACAAACAACATAGGAAAGGTTTGAATAAGTTTTACTATAGCTAGAGAAAACATTTACCTGACAGTAATAGCAGTTTGTAGTGGTCCATTTAAATCAACTAATCTGACTCCAAGTGCAGCAATTGCAACGTCTTCAGCAAATGTATAAGTAGAGCTAACATGCTCCACTAATGCAACTGTAAAAAAGATAATTAAGTTACAGAATAAGCGAGAAAAATAAATATATTGTTTAATCTATTTTTATGTCTATTGGATGGCCGTTGGCCATATATTAATACTTAATCTGTGTAATTATCAATTAAATTCTGTGCAATTCAACTTTTTGCCGCCATTCAGATTTAAAAAAAAAAAAAATTCAATATTTAACCTTCGTCACTACATTTTACCAAGCTGTTAAATAACACGTTAGATTTGTTAATGATATATATGTTATTGACCGAGCGTGGGGTCTGGAGAGAAGGATATCGGTCTAGTTCTTTTTTGCTTGTGAGACCAATATCCTTCTATCCGGACTGAACAAGCTCAGTCAATAAGTTATTTATTATATGGCTTAATGACTAAAACTACTACTGTCGTTGTATTAAAAAATAGGTACGCTTAAGCGTACATATATCTGGGTATAAATAGTAACGTTTTGATGGCGCAAGAAAAAATGACGTAAAGTTCGTGAAGTGCCATGGTTGAAATACAAGGTTCGTGTGTCCTTGAAAAACATGGGCCAATACTCGTTTCCATTCGCCAAACTGGCGTTTCAGTTTCGATTCCTGCATGCAGTCGAAAGTTCTCGACACCATTTCAGCCCATCTTTGAGTGAGTTAAACAAACAAACAAACAAACAAACAAACAAACAAACAAACAAACAAACAAACAAACAAACAAACAAACAAACAAACAAACAAACAAACAAACTCAAGAGTACGACAGAAATGTATCTGCGCTTCGAGCAGATACAAAAACCATCGAACTTTGACGTTGTCAAGTTGTTTATATCATTTGTCATATCATTTATAATAATAGGAAATTAGAAGCATTGATATTTTAAGTAGTTTAAAGTCAGCACTTAAGACTTTTCTTTCTTAAAATTAGTAGTTTTTTGTTCATAGTGGTAATATATGTAGTAGGCTTTATCTTATAATGAAACTCTAATTAGTTTTATAAGTAAAATTAAGAATATATTGTTGTAAGAGCATCGAGACTATTGTATAATGCTCCTAATACGTCTTTATTATTATTATTATTATTTGAACACTAAAACCAGGAAATGACTCAAATTCGCACCGGCGGTGCCTTATAAAAGCCTCTCTTAGTTTTCATTGGCTAAACAAGAAAACAAGAACAAAACAGCTTTATATTTATATAAAGAAGGTTCTAAAGTACCAAGCATTCAATAAACTTCGTTTTAAATTGTTAGTAAAGAGCGCTCGTGGTTGATTTAACTTCGCGAGCGATCCATACTGTTGGTTTCCGCCCGCAGCTGGAGAATCAATCAGAATGCTCCATTTTCAAGATGGATCGTCTTGCCATATAATAAGAAACAATAATTGAACTCATCTGTCAAAATTAGTTCCATAAGTATTTTCATCTGCCTTAAGAGGACATGCATCAACAAACATGCATATATGTAATCTCATCTCATCTATGTATATCAACAGATTTGTAATATCTTTTTTTAATTTTTTTTATTATTTATTTTTATTCTTATTTATATTTATGTTTATTTATTTTACTTATTATTTATTTATGCTTGTGTTATCGATTATTAAGATAATTTTCTCAACGACGACACGTTATTTGTTTCAGAGAAACACAAATTAACTAGTAACATTATTCTACGCCACACAGAACTAGCACAAAAAGGCCGCAAAATCAAACACCGTTTCAATAAAATATATTCATGGTGAAACCTTGCTGTAGAACAAAAATGTTATTAGGTTATGAATGCATTCCAAATTTTCATTTTAAGGAAACATCAGTTATTCCTTACCATCATTATCAATTATTGTCACGGTTGTTGTTCCTTGGTTTCCAATAATTGCTTGAGGATCAACAATCGAGAGGACAACTTGAAACTGTTCAGAAGCTTCTACAAAATCATCGTCAGCCACTGTAACCGTAAAGGTTTTTTCAGCAGGACCACCTTGTTGGAATTCAACAATT
Source organism: Chrysogorgia sp. JL179-B06 (assembly GCA_035772405.1). Lineage (NCBI taxonomy): Eukaryota > Metazoa > Cnidaria > Anthozoa > Scleralcyonacea > Chrysogorgiidae > Chrysogorgia > Chrysogorgia sp. JL179-B06. The sequence continues at coordinate 1,061,099 of JAYKKM010000344.1, forward strand.
CCAGTAGCTAAAGTGAAATCGCTTGCAGTTGCTGTGCCCGTTGCAGTGGAATAGCTAAGTAATGAAAAACATTAGTCAACTACAGGGTGTCCCAAAAAAAAGGCTACCTTTTCAATTTAAACAACCTATTGTGTTCAATGTCAAAGGGGTTTTAGTGCATGCACACACGGGTGATTAAGAATAACTTCAAGTCTGCGTTTGGAAAGCGTTCAGAAGCGTTTTGTATTTCAAAAGCGATAATAATTTCAAAGAACTACAATAGGTTGCTTGAATTAACATGCTAATTTGAATTTGAAAAGGTAGCCTTTTTTTGGGACACCCTGTAAGCGTAATTTTCACTTCACGTCACAGCAACCATATTGGTGTACCTCAACAATAGATTTAATTAGCTTCTTTTGTTAGGTATACTAACATGGCCGCGCCATGCACTTTATAATTTGATTCTCTGGGGATTGAGCGAAGACGCTCTATAAAGAGTAAAATACCTATTTTCCTTGTTTTTATACAATTTCTTTTATGGAACAAAAAACTAAATTTTGGTAACCATTAAGGTTAGGACACACGAGGCGACAAATCGCAGAGGCGTGTCGCGGGGACATTTCCCCCGTTGCATGAGAACGCACGAGGGGACATGTCAGAGAAAGAAAAGTAAATAAAATAACGTTTTTTTTATTGGTTTATTATCCCCGCGATAAGATTTCGCATAGTGCATACGACGAGATTTGTCGCTACAACATTTGTCACCTCGTGTGTTCCAAGTTTTACTTATGCATCATTACCTCACAGTCACCGTTCTTTGGATCAAGCCGGAGATGGTTACAGCTATAGTGACGGTTGGCTTGTCCTTCGATTACTACGTAAGACGCGCTCTTGAAGTTGACCGTAAATTCTGAAATGTACATAAATAACAGCAATGAGATGAAAATATGAAAATACCCGTTCCGTACTCTTCGGGTAATTAAGATTTCATATGGAAACATTGAAATATAAGTTTCTCAATAGTTTCCCCCTACCCTGTGGAACTTAGATTTAATACTTTTAAATCTATATTTAAAACAAATATTTTAACTATGGTGATATTTAGTTAAACTTAACTATATTTAGTTATATTTAGTTATTATATCTTGATGTAATTTCCAAATAAGGTCTATGTGGTCTGACTATTTTAAGTTAAATATCTTACTGTCGTCGTCTGTTATAATGACTGTTGCTGATGATGGACTTCCTATTGTCACAAGTTCAATGTTTCCACCGGAAAGAGTAGCTGTGAAGGTTTCCGAAGATTCAATGATTTCGTCGTTACGAATGATAACTACGACGTTCTTTGTTTGCGTTGGATTTACAGATGGACTAAATGTTACAATTTCGGACACCCCAGTATAGTCGCTACCAGAAATTGCATCCACATCAGATGTGGTTAAACTAGATAAATAAGAGAAAAGTATTTTTATTATATGAACAATAATAAGAACAATAATAATAAATAATAATAGTAAATAACAACAATAGTAAACAATACGAACAACAACAATAATAGTAAATAATTTAAAAATTTAATTATTTTACAAAATTATCCTGGCTAAAAAGTTGGCCGCGCACACCATAATGATATTCCCTCAAAACAGGGAAATTTATATTGCATTTGTTGACAGTTCGCAATGAATTGCAAACAATACAAAATATATTTCGTTGGTAAACATATGGTATTACAAACTATAATATAATACCATGACATGTCGGGAAATCAGTAGCCTGCGTGCAGAATTAGATGTTCCTCAAGCCTCGGGAGGATTTGTGAAAGTCCCTTGGGCCTACGCCACGCTGGACTTCCACGAATCCTCCCTCGGCTTTCAGGAACATTTAATCACTAATTTCCCTCATGTCATGGAATTAATAATAATTACATATAATAAAAAAGAAATACATCACACTGTAATAATAAATTGTTATTAAAATTACACATCAGATAATCGACCTTCTTTATAATTTGTGTGTTTGGCGAAAGCGAGAAAGCTTTTGTTTGTCACTATTCTGAGAACGAACGTCCCGGATGTGTGGGATAACAAAATGTGGTAATTGTTCCTAGATACCCCTGGCTAGTAAATAAAACTATCATCAGCTAAAGTTTCATCTTCACTATTCACAGGAAGTGACGTCACCCAGGGCGCGCAAAAATATTAAAAAATGATAATAAAGTGTCTGAAAACTGGTCTGTTTAAAGTTCATCGCAAACTCTCTTCGTATTTTACTGCATGTTGAATCACTGTGCGATGTCTTTGGGTATACATTGGTTGAGGTCACTTCCTGTGAGTAGTAAACTAACTTTAGCAGGGGAAAAGGCATAAAGATGAAACTCTCGCTAATAATATTAAGCATGTTTTATAAGAATGTGCCAGAGATTATGTACTAATTAAGGTGGCTCGAATTTTAGATATTGCATGTTTAAAGTGCCTATGTAATGAAAAATTCAGTTGTAAAATAACTCTTTTGTTTGAAAGAACTCTTGAAACTATAAAGACTAACCATTTACAACTTTTTCATATCTCACTTCACTCTTGAAATATTAAGATTTGTTTAATATGTAAATGATCATACTTATGACATCACACTGCATAATAACTTATTGAAAACGCTTATATATCCTTGGAATTATGTAATTAAATCACTTGAAATGCGTGGATGTACATATCCAATAGATCAAATTTATGCAAATCATCAAACGATTCCATGTGATAATGGTAAAGATATCCATAATTTTCAATAAGTTATTATGCACATCACAATGATGTCATAAAGTATGATCATTTACATGCTGAACAAATCTTAATATCTCAAGAGTGATCGTGAGATATGAAAAAGTTGTAAATGGTTAGTCTTTATACTTTCCAACAAAAGAGTTATTTTATGACTGAATTTTTCATTGCAAAATATAGGCACTTTAAGTTTCATTCGGCTGATTCCATTAATTTCAGTAACTTTGGGTTGGTGACCCTGTTTTTCATTATGTTTTCCTTCATCTATGAACGTTCAATAGGCAGATTATAAAACAATCTGTAATGCTATTTTAGCAACCTCGGTTTCGGTAACTAATCTATACTAATGACACGATACAGTGATGATTATCCTTTGTGTTTTCCTCATTGATTTTTAAAAATATATAAAAGAACAAAAATTATTTCTACCTCACAGTAACTATCGTGGATAACACTCCAAATGCACGAACGCTCAACTGAACTGAACCCGTATTTTCTGCAACAGAGTACGTGTTTGTATCGAAAGAAATGACAAGTCCTGAAAAAGAAAAATGTTTTAACCACATAAATGTTTGGGACTTACTGGTTTACTGTACAAGTTCAAACAAATGGTTTGAGTCCAAAGGGGGCAACATTAGAAGTATGAAGTTAATCGTCCAGGTTGTTGTAGTCTTGAGAATATAAAATTATTGGATGAGGTTGGCCATGATATCTTAATGTGTTATCAACGCTGAGAGGTTTGTGTTAAATGCGGAAAACACAAACCGAAGATTCATAACACAAGATATAATGTGAAAACCGAATTCAATAATTGTTTTATTATACAATTATAAATCAAGAAACCTTTTGACATTACTGGTGGCTAAGAAAAGCTTGTAAAAATTATAAACTCGGAAAATTAACAATTATGTCACCTACAGGCAATTTTCGATATTGTGTAAGTGGCAAGACATCAAGAATTATCTGTAGATTTTTTAGCCAATCACAATCGAGATTGTACGAATATTGTATAATAATTAACAATTATTGGATGAGCTTGAAAATGATACCGAGAATTATCAATGCCGATGTTTGTTATCTCATGCCGAAGCCGAAATTCATTCGCAATTTCTCAAAACAACGCACAAAAAGCAATAAAATTGGGAAATAAAATTGAAAATTAAATAAATATGCGACAAATTCTCAATAAACTTTCGTGCTAAAGTCCCATAAGATGAGTTAAATTTGTGTTTCATAGTTTCTGCATGTCATGTTTATTAGCGAACTTTACAAATGACCGTGGTAAACGACAGTAAAAAACGTTCAAAATAACGTTTTATGTTAAGAAACTTTCACTGAGAAAATAAAACTGAAAATGTCATAAATATGTGATAAATATGCAATGAACCTTACTTCTAAAGTACTGTCGAAGCGTTTGCTCGATCTGTAAATTTGGGTATCATTGTTTTGCCCCCGCCACGGCGCCATATATAGTGTCGAGCGACTTTGACGACCAAGCTATTGTCCGTCGGTTTTCGGGATTTACCGATTTACCGATTTATCAAAATAGAGATACTGCATACTAGTAAAAAATGCATAATAAACTAAAGACTGTTGCTGCAGTTATCAGTCTTCGTGACTCTGAGATGACCGCTGCTGAGGGCGTCGAAACGTCAGTCACGATAAACTTCACACTTCTAAGTTTAATATCGATAAAAATTCAGAATATTGATTTTATGAATATTTATCTATATATATTGAGCCGTTTGTTCAAAGCCTGTTTGTTTAAAGCCTGGATAACTTATTATTATAAGTAATAACATGACTTGAGGGAAATTAGCGATTAAATTTCCAGGGCGAAGCCCGAGGACTTTTACAAATCTTCCCGAGGCAAAGGGAACTATGATCGCCTAGGAAAACTTTGAGAACCTTATCGACGGGAAAATTTAGTTGGTTGTCAGAGATGAGTGCATCGCTTTTCGTGTTTTGAATTAAGAATGAGATGAGCTCCTCTGGGTGAGGAATTGATTGAGGAATGTAGAAATAATGTTAATTCAATGTCCATGCATGAACAGAAATGTAGGAAGTGCAATATCATTTTAGATTGGTTGTGTATAAAAAAAATTGAGTAATAGATGCTAATGTCTGAGTGAAATCCTAAAAAATTTTGCAAAAAATATTAAACAAAATTTGCAAAAAATTGACGTTATTACGATGTTACGTCCTGCGCATGTGTAAGAAAAGGTAATACCACATGGATTGTAGATCGAGTAACGGCATAAGTTCAGTCGGTTTTGACAGCAATTTTAAGTGTGAGGCGCGGGCTGAAAAGGGAAATCGGGGGCAGAGTCCTTTGTCTTCTAAGATTCCCGCCTGGATATAATTTAGTGGAAAGCAAAGGATTTTTGTGCAGACACTAAGGCCCAGGTCAAATGTCGAACTTTTCATGAGTCGAACTCAATGCAAATGAACTTAAACAAAAGAGTTTCCTAATTACTCGGGCTACCTGTGGTATAGCCGAGTCTAGGTTTCAGCAGCGTTTCTGTGTTATTTGGTCAATGTCGCGATTTGACAATTCCGGGTGCTCATTGTTTAAAAATCATATATGTCAGCCGCTGAAGGAACTGATGAGCTCCATGCTGTAAAACACGCGCTGTAAACAGTATTAAGCTCGATTTTGCGAGTTCGTTTGGACCTTTGAACGAGGTTGTTGGTATTCAAATGACTTCTTTCTTCACTTCTGATCTGGTCACCGTTTTGAAGTGTTCTTTCTTGGAGGTGTTCACTGATATATACTTAATAGTGTTGATCAGTAATGTGGCTGGCAAGTGTCTTTGACGAGCGATTTGGAAATGGTTAGTCCGCGACATCAATGAGACTATAATGAATGCCAAGTTAGTTATGAATGCTAAAATATATATACGAGTGTCAAACGTACAAAAGTAAACATGAATAAAAACTTGAATACAATGTTATATGAAAACTCTCGTTTAAATATGTCATGGGTACTAAAAATCGGGTCCTTCTTCGTGTAGAGGACACAGAAATTTGCATAATCGAAAAGTTGGGTTTAGAAGTAGGGTTAGTATTTTTTTTATTTTAGGGTCAGTGATAGAGTTTTTGTTTGGGTTATGGTTAGAGTTTTTGTTGCTGTAAAGCTTCTGATTGCTCCGAACATAACGTTTATCAGACTATGACGTAGTCTGTGTCCTCTACACGAAGAACGAGCCTACAAATTCTGTATATAGAATCACAAAGAACGTTGATGAAGTCAACTTGCAAGGCCGAACAGGTAAACATGTTGTGTTGATATTACCCGAAGGCATGTATGTTATGTACTTGGACTCGCTAATTCCAAATCTGTTTTCAGAACTGCAATCGAGTAAATATTTGCCGAGATAACGTTTAAAGATCTACGAAGAAACATCCCTTTCCGATTTGTGGTCAACGTTAAGACATTTTGGCGAATGAAGAGATATATACATTAGCCCGAGTTAACGCCTAGCGGGCGTCTTGTTTACATTGAATTTGATTCATGAAAAGTTCGACGTTTGACTCGGGGATGTGAGATTGTGCACAACCGAACACGTTACGGAAAACAGCGAAAGTTTGCCGAGATCGTTTGTTGCATGGCCGCCATTGTTGTTTATATTTTGGTCAGGCGCTACCAGTGAACTCAATATATATAACTGGAACGATAACTCGTAAAGCAAAAGTGAGGCAAAAAGTTCCAGGCCCCTACGCGGTTTGCAGGTAGATTTCAGGCCCCGTACGCGGTTTGCAGGTAGATTTTAGGCCCTGATAGCTAGTAAAATTAATTTATTTCACTATCCATGCTTGAACTGGTGAATCGCTCAGTAACTGACTTCGTAATACGCACGCCATCTTCAAAACAAAAACACAAACTTTCGCCTATGTTTGGCAAACGTTTTCTTCAGAAATAAACCACCCCCAAAGCTATAGAATATATTAAAGGAAAGATAAATTATCTATTAACAATATACGTACAGCTTTATCCCTGTAGCTAACTTAGTTTTCTTTAAAAGCGGTAACCGAACATGCCCAAAAATATAATTTTCGTCACGGATACCATCTTGTAAAAAAAAACACGAACTTTCGGCTGTCTTCGACGAACATTTTCTTGAGAAATAATCAACTCCCAAAGCTACAATATATATTAAAACAAAGATAAATTATGTGTTTACAATATGCGTATCCGGCTAGCGAACGTAGTTTTCTTAAAAAGAGCGGATAATCTAAATGTTCTGACATCCAAAAATAAAAAATTCAAAATGTACCTGCAAACCGCGTGGGGGCCTGAAACCTTGCCTCACTTTACTGGGAGTTAGCGTTCCATATATAGAGTTCACTGGGCGCTACTTTCACTCGATCGGCTCATGTGGTTTAATCAGCTACTGCCAGGTAAATTTGTCTTTAAGATTTAACCAAGTAATTGTCGTATATCGAAATCTAGTATTGAACCTTGTTGTTTATCGGAACCATTTTCAAATCTCGTTGCAAATGACCGACTTCACAGACAGTCTAACATTATTTTGGTCAGGCGCTACTTTCACTCGATCGGCTCATGTGGTTTAATGGTGGTTATACTGCCAACTAAGGTAATTTGTCTTTAAGTTTTAACCAAGGTAATGGACAATTCCCGCATTGTGCTCGTTAAAATCAAACCAAACGAAGTCACTGTCGACAAACTTACTGAACAGACTCAGACTGCAGAAACTAGCCTCTGCACTTGTCAAAATTATAAATCTAGACAGTTCATTGTCTTGCAGTTAAATTTAAATATGGGAATTACAATTGAGCAACACAGAGCTAGAATTGGTTGCAAACAATAACTTTGTTAAAACCAAAATAATACTTCTGCAGTTCTGGTCACCAAGGCATTAATTTTAAAAATTCATTTTACATCGTAACAATGTTTATGTTATTTTATCTATAAGTGTATTTTATCTGTCAACATTACAATAGCTCACAGAACCGTATAAAAGTTGTGGTTTGCTCAAATATTTGTTCCACTGTTATTGAGAATGGCAAATCCTGCACCTACAGTACCATATCATGATGGTCAGCTATATCATATCATGATGTTGTTGATCCATCTAAAAACTATATATGTGCTGATTTTAGCCAAGGCAATATGAGAAAATTTAGACTAAATAGCTTTGACTGCAATAATACATAATCAAAAAGAATATATTACTTTGTGGGATCCACCATTCCTAAATACAATTAATGTCTGCTGGAAATAGCCTTTGTACTTACTGTATATATACTGTACATAAGCCATTTCATTAAAAAAGTTTTTTGTTATTGACCGATGTTCCAGAAATGACTTCATAACATTGCATGGTAAACTCTATCATTACAATATAGTGACTCGTTTGCTGGTGATTTGTTTATGACAAGTAGTGATGAACCTTTTTTCTTTGCAAAATGCTCTCGATAATCATCAACATTGTCTGTTGACAATTGAGTGCAGCACTGCTGCAACTTTTAAAACGGGCGGATCTAGGGTGTTGCAACTGTTGCACTTGCAACAGTCAGAATTTGAAGAGGAAATTGTAATTAAATTAGAAATTTAAATGCAATACCAATTCAGTCACGGACTCACGTTTTTCAAAACTGCGTGGCGTCATTTGCGGCGCGAATCATGATGTATCATACTTTAGTTACCAGACCCTTACCGGATGCCTGAAAGTCCGTCCAACCGCCCGCGCCCTTCTCGCCTAAAAAACGCCTGCGGAGGAGGCCTCGCAGGCTAGGTTTTTACTCTAGATTCTAGCATCGCGCTAAAGGCCGACTGCAACAGTTGCGCTAAATATAGCATGTTGCACGACGCGTTTGTGTTGCAAACCAATCACAACACCGGATTTTGCAACAGTTTGCAACAGATGTCGCAATAGCTAGCAATCGCTATTAACATATGGTTTGCTATTCAGCCTTTGTTCAATCACAATGGCTTCCAACGTTTTACATATATTTGAAGATGGATGTTATTGTACACCATTGCGAACAACTTCTCACCAGTAAATTTAACAAGAAGGACGTCGATTATCGTACTTATTCATGCAACTTTTCGAAGTTGCAGTTTCGGCACAGCCAGGAATTGGCGGTCCGCCGGTCTTCAAATCACGACAGTTACAGTATATTATGGACAAAAAGGTACAGACAGTGTAAGCCTACCGGCTCATGAATAATACATATTACGCTAATTAGTTTATATTGAATATGTTTTCATCTGTTCGTAATTTGTGGCTTGCCAGATTGGAGAACATGTCTTTAATATAATATTATTAATGTCAGAAATGAATGGTCTTTGTTTAATAGTCCAAAAGCAAGTTTTGTTTTGTAATAGACCTTACTACTGTTCGTTAAAATTACCTTTTCAGTTTGTATAAACTGATAGTTCTAGCAATAATTATTAATGCTGCATTGGTGTATTGTTTACACGAGGCCTGCCAGACCTCAGACCGGCCTTGTGTGTTCACTATTCCATTGCAATAAATAAATACAAGTTGACCAGAAGGCCTAATGTGCTTACAGGTATATCAATCTCTTTAAACCACCTCTAGAACTGCAGGAGATAGACCTCTTTCATAATGTCGGTCAGTCTAAATATTCATTTATACTACATATGCTACAGACACACGAACAAGGTCTTAAAGGCTAATTTAAATGAATATAAAAGAATATTTAATTTGGGTGCCATTATGAAAGAGGTCTATGTCATATTTACCTGAATGCTCTCTATTATATATTCCTTACACCCATTTGGTTGAGCAGCAGCACAATAAAGGTGCATTTATAGACAGGTCCTTGATTGATAGCAGCAATGTTTTTATTAACTATACTGTAGCTGCATGACCAAGTATTAACCAGTCAAAATATAGCTGCATGTTATTATTATTATTATTATTATTATAATTATTTCATCACAAAGGAAATGCATTTGCTATGTATTTGTCTATGTATTTGTCAAATAATGCACTCAAACATTTGACAAAAGAAGATCCAAGAAAGGCTATTGTTGCAGAAGCTCACAAATAATGCTCATATATAACTGCCAATTTTCCTCATTTCTATGTCTCATGTCACTATCAAGTTCTATTAAACTTCCTTAGATGTGTGAAGTTGATCGTCCAGGTTGTTGTAGTCTTGAGAAAGAATGTTGTTGGCTATGCTATGTTTCTAAGCTATATATGTTAATTTTGATTCAAATGAACATGTTCCTTACCACTATTTGGTTGCTGTACTAAGATGATTTTGAGCTGCTTTATCTGCCCAACCACTTTTTGGCTGAGCTGTCTCAAGATGATTTTGAATTGCTTTTCCCTCCTGATCACTATTTGACTTTGGCTACTGTCTTAAGAAGATTTTGAACTGCATGCTTTTGCTTACTGACCACAATTTGGCTGCTGTATATAACTGCTATTCTGCTGCTGTATCATGATGATTTTAAATTAAATATCTTCCCTTGCTACTATGCTGCTGTTGCAGCACCAAGCTGATGATTTGAAACTGATTATTCTGTACCTGTGCAGTGAAAGCTCCTAAATTTTGTGCTTCTGTACAACCATCATTTCTTTAAAAGCATATGTCTTAGTGGGGTTGCCACCTAGTAAATTAGTATAACTGCATTTTTGTACAGAAAAAAAATTTATTAAGCATCTACCCTGCATAAACTTTTTGTGTGATGTGGAAGAGCAGGTATACAAGTACAGTAAGGGCAGGTAAGTTGGTCAATCGATACAGTACTATTGTAATGCTTTGCACAAATAGTTTGATATTGTTGACAGTGTTTAGTGTTTTTTATCATAAATATAAGATAACATGAAATGTTACTCTAAATTATATTTGATTCTTTGTTTTTGCGAAAAATTCGAACCATTCTTGATGCAAAATTAGCTGTAAATGTGCGCTCAGAATGCGGGAAATCGCGTTTGAGAGGTTCTAGATTTCAAAATTTTCCGGGGGGGAATGCCCCCGTACCCCCTAAAAACAATACACTTCACAAATTTGCAACAGTCAGATTTTGGGCTGGATCCGCCCCTGACTAATGAAGGCAAGTTTAAAATTTTTTATTCTCACTCAAGAGATTTATATGGCATTCCACACCCATTGTTACTGGCGGGTAACTATTCAATTAGCAAAATTGTGAGATAACTTCACACTTATTGAAACGCAAGCCGATCAAAATGAATCTGCTGAAAGTGCAGACTGGATATTCAACCAAAATCTGGATATTCGACCAAAATCTGGATATTCAACTAAAATCTGGATATTCAACCAAAATGTAATCAACCAAAATTTGGACATAACAACCAAAATCTGGACAGTTTTACTTTTTACGCTTTCCTCAAATCTCGCAACATCCTGCGTCTTTGGATCAACACCGTGCATGTGAATGAGGGAAAATTAGAAGACAAAGAAATTCTTTGTGTTCTACTAAATTTCCCGCATGCATATAGGAATGAGGGAAATTTAGAAGACAGTGGAAAAATTTCCCTCTTGCATGAATATCTGGCAGATAAATTGTATCTGCCGTATATTGTATCGGTGATTATCCGGTGATGGGAGGTCCGTATACAGGTTCATCCACTGAGCTCAAAAATAGGCCTGGATTGAGCTTTCTATTGTATCTGATGAGCTGATTTTGAAGCCTGCATATTTGCATAATGTAAATTAACGAGAGACCATTAGAAGCTCCGAGTTTGCAAGCAAATCAAACTGTGACGCTCGCGAAAACGTTTTAGTGTATGGCCAATATAGTTTCTTTGTTAACATTAAATGCATAAAATCTTGAACCTAATTTGACGTCTCATACTGTATTAGCTTCTCCCACTGGATAATTAGAGCCAATGGCGGCCACTAAGGGACCAAAGTTGCAGTAAATCTGTAGGTAAGTCATGAATCGTTTTGCCCAGTAATTTGAAAAATGTCTTCTGGTCCTCTTTATAGTAAAATTATTTTATTTTTTCGATGGTAAGAGCACATAATCCAACAAAAAACCTTATAGGATCCTCAGTTGGTCCCTTAGTAATGGCGGACTCCAGGTTTTGAGATACATAACATAATTCATTCACCCCGAAAATTTCTTAAAAGTGAATTGTAGTCGAAGAATAAATTTATTTTAAATTAAAGATCTTTCAGTATAATGTTTAGAAAAGTTAATAGTTTTTATACTCCATAAATAACATATTCATTCTCGTATTTTATGCTTCTAGACGCTGCTATTTTAGTATTTCCTCAACGGCTTGATTTGAAACGGGGTTTCTTTTCAATTAAGAGTCACTGAGTGCAACGAATAAAATTGAAATTGGAAAGAAAACATCAAAATTGAAAAGAAAACCGCCGTGTGTACCTGCGGTTGAGCCGTCGAGCAGATTCTAAAATTATCATAAAATACGAGAATAAAAACGTCATTTCTCGAGTACAGGAGCAGATACCGTAAAACTATTAAAATTTCTAAATATTATACTTAAAAGCCTTTTATTAAGTAATGTATCCCCATCATTAAAGATGCACCAATTTGAAGATCCGTAATTCGCACACAATGTAATCTAAAATGAGTTGACAATTAATACTCACTGTCATTGTCTTTTATTATAATAGGCTGTCCAGTTGTAGTGACGTGACTATCTGACGAAGACAATTGAAGGTTAAAAGCTTCAAATCCTTCAACAATAGGGTCGTCGATTATTAAAATTTGAACAATCTGCGTTTTTGAACCACCTGGGACAAACACAATGGTTGGACCTGAAGTCACTTGGTAGTCAGCGGGTGATGTTGTTGAATCCTGTATTGACCAACTAATAGCAAAGGCGAAATAAATCAATGTTAGTTGTGGTTATTGAGCGAACGGGTGGAAAGCGTAGTTTTTAAACCCAGCTAAACAACTCTTAGGGGTATTCATATGGAGCAGAGCCAGCGGGCTAGTTATTAAGAGGGCTGCATTTCACCTCGCATTTTGGTGATTGACGCCAATAATGAAGATGGCGAACAAGCAAACTAGCTCCGCCTTTTTGTGATTTTTCTACAATAATCCATGTTTTTCTTTTTACTTTTCCAACAGTTTATTATAACCTTTTAATACTTGGGAAAATTATTGAGATGAACAGAAACACCCTGCAGTTCTTTTAGTTGCTTAATTTTCCAGCCCTCCTAAGAGGGCCAATCCTCCTGGGCGAGATCTCTGGTAGTCAATAGCGATATCTCGCCAAGGATGGCTAGCCTTACAAAGAGTGCTGGCTCTTCCCCTTTATATAAACACCCACTTAGGCACGGAATTTTATTTCAACTGCCTTCGCTCGAAAAATTAGACCTCGTATTCTTAGCATTCGATTTTATTTTAAGCATTAGATTTTAGTTTAACATTGTAGTAACTAACGTTTCATTGCATGTAGCGACATTATCACATAGCATATCGCTATAACACACATTATAGTTGTTTATATATAATTATATATGGATACATATACTGAAATATAAAGTAAGTATAAGATTAGATAAATGGTCAAATAGATAAACGATAACGAGTAAAGATTTAAAATTTGCATATTATGTTAAATAATGTAAGTGGTTAATTATTATTTCAAATCCATTGGAATAAAGAATGTGGTACCGAACTTATATTGACATTGGGGTTGGGGTTGAGTTTGGTAAGGGTTTCTCTAAGTAAAAGTTCTAATTGAAAAGTTGTGGAGGTGAGAATTTTAAATCAGAGGAAGAAATTGGGTGATCTGTGGAACAATTATAGAAGAGAACACAGGAAGGAGATAAAATAGAAAACACTTTTCCGATCTAAACATCACAGCTTTAAAGGTGGCGTCCAGTCCGTTCTGCGCATGTCCACGATTCTGTTTACATCGTGTGTTTACATTGAACATATAAACATTGAACATGAAGTATTGCGGATTTCTTTTCCCCGCTTGAGCTTTTCTGCCTAAAAAGCGTGTTATAAGAAGCTGTTCTGTTCCTAAATGTGGATAATATATCAAACTACCACTCGCGCCTTCGCCACCTTTGACGAATACTCGCTTTCGAACTGTCGGCAAATCTATTCCGTTAAAGTTTGTTGACATAATGGGGTCGCGCACTTTTGAAAAATCACACATGCGCAGAACGGACTGGACGGCACCTTTAAACTTATATGAGTTAACAGCTAATTGTCAAACATATATGATGTTTTTTTATTTAAAGTACCACTGCGACGAAAAGTTGTCTATCCAATTTTGGTATTACTAAAACAATGGTAAAAATAAGAAAGAGTAGTTTTATTTCTTGGTTAGTCAATATCGCGTTTCGTTCCTGAGATAATCACACTAAATAAAATTTACAAAATTACGAGTATTTCCTGAAATAATCGTAGATTTTATTGAAACTTAATGCACAAGTGTATATGCTAGAAAAGTACACTACATTGTGTTTATGTTGTTGCCATAGAAACCAATTGGTCTTAGTCGATGTTTACTGCTGTGAACAAATACGAATATTTATACACACAAATATATATTGTTAGATATTCTTAAGTTTCAATCATCTTATTTTTAAATTGTAGACATCAAATAGAATTTTATCTTTTTAGTTCAATTGCACCTGAAACCAATTTGTAAATTTTATTTCGTCTGTAGAGGACGTAATGTTCATAATAACAAGATTGTTTACTCATTAACAATAGAATGTTTTAGCTACATTTTATTTATTTATTAGCTAATCGTTATTATCTGTTATCAATCCTTTCCCCCGTCCCTACCTTAGAACTATATTTCTTTCTATTTCTCCAGTCAACACTACTTGGGCTAAAATGGTTCCAACATTTTCATCAACGACACTTGGATTGACTTGGAAAGCAACAGACACAACTAAAAATACATATTTAAAATATTAATGAAACTGACTGACAACTTTCATTGTCTGTTAAAGCAAGATGTGATAAGAATAAATAAGAAATCTGCTAAGTTTTCAAAACTCAAAAGAACCGGATATAATATAAAAAAGAGAAATAAGAAAACTTACGATGTGTCAATGTCATTCTCTAGGTCTGACGGACACATCGTACGAAACGTCGTCAATGGAAATACGTTAGTACTTTTACTGAAGTATTTTTCGACACATTGAAGTTCTATTATCTCTCTTTTTATACTATATCCAAAGCAAAATGTGAGTCCACCTAGGCGCTAGCAAAAGAACAAGACATAACTCACTGAAAATAAGGTAGTTCTATGATAATATGAAACGAATTCACACAATGTAATTTATCGGTTTATCCATGTATCTCTCATAAACGTTAATGCCAGGGGCGGATTCAGACAGGTTTGATCGGTTTATATAAACCTGTCAGATTTTAAAAACCTGTTCTAGTTATATACTTTAAAGCTGTAATTTAGAAATTTCTTTATCATTTTATATCATTTCTGACTTTATCATTATATTTTCAATTATAATTATAATTCGCCTTTTCAATATTCGGCGGTAATAACAATTTGCGTCCAGAAAGTCAGGGCAGGCTGGTGAAACACGATCTCTTATGAAAGATGATCTCTTGCGCAACACACACTTCGCGATTCTCGCAAACCACTCGCAAATCACGCAAACCTATTGATGAAGGCCCACGAGTCACTGCAAACCGGTCAGTGTTGTCCCTGTGAGCGTACAAACCGGTCAAGATGCAATGTGATTGGTTGAATAATCGCAGCAAACCGCTCACAAACCTGTCGGACGAGCAGTAGTCGAAGGAAGTTGGGGATGAATTGACACCGTTGCCAAGCGATTGCTAAGGTTCCGAAACATTTCACGCACAGCTTTCTTTCATGTCGGTTAAGAATGTTAATAAGGTTTTGTTTATTGCTCCTCCTTGGTAAGTTTTGTTTGTACAGCGTCTGGTCGTCTTCAGTTATGGTTTACTAGTAAATCGTAGTACTGTAGAGCTCTTTATTTATACTCTAATACTACTGCGAGTTATTGTTCGTCTTCGCCTTCGGTCATTCTCAACATCTCTGGAGATATCGAGAAAAATCCTGGTCGTGATGGTGAAGGATTTAGTGAGGACTGCACGCAAACGATCTGCAATTACAATATCGCAAGTCAACGAAACCCCAAGCAAACGGATTGTATTGGCGGAAGAGAATTGCAACGCTAAATGACATTGGATGATCATTATATCGGTTTCCTAATGCACAAAATCTGTCTCATATTTATATACGACTTATGGCCAAAAGGGTTATTGAAGGATAGCGAGTTGGCAAGCATGTCATCTTTATTCATACTCATAATACATAAAATTTAAAAATTCAAAAATTAGCCCTCACTATAGTTTGAAAGTCTCCGCCCCCCCCCCCCTCCCCAGATAGTACACTACAAGCAAGCAAGCAAACCTGTCAAGGAAAATGCTGTATCCGCCCCTGAATGCCATACTCGTTGTCTGATCCCTCCGTATTAGAAGTATTTCCTTTGCAATAACGCAAGATACTCGCGTATATGTATCAGAAATAAAAACCTACAAACTGAGGAAAATAGTTGTTTGCATGGAGACGTGAGGGGTATGGACCAAAACATAACCACGGAACTGTAAATATAACTGGAACACTGACTGAAAAACAACAAATAAAGCCGAAAATGGAGGAGATTGGACGTCACTTTCAGGGAACTATGTTCTGGTCTATGGCCAGGGAAAAAGTGAAGCCAAACATGGCAGACATGGAGGTGCTTTTTACGTCAGTTTCAGTCCCCGAGATCTTGTACGTCAGTTTCAGTCTCCGTCGCAACTTTTCAATTTTTGGTTTCAAAATGAAAACATACACAAAACATAATATATATCATTATATATTACCAAAGGTAATAATGAGGTAAAATGAACATTTTTATAGAAACAAATTGACGAATATAAGAGGAAATTTATGAATTTGAATCTATATCCCCTCGTACAAAGAAATACATAATAGTTTTCTGTGTTTGGATACTAATCCAAGCACACAGGATGTTGCGATGCTTAACAATAGCGTAATAAACCGGGAGCCGATAGGCTAGTGTTTTTTAGCTTTTTGAAAGTCGAGCAACATTTCAAGTATTTGGATTTATAGTATATATCCTGCACGAAAAACCATTTGTTATTTGTTTTATAAAAGAACGACAGAGAAATAACAGTTAACTTTACTAAAAAACCACGGCGATTGGACACTTTGATCCTGCACGGGTATTGACCAATCAGAGCATGTGTTGTGTACATGTTAAAGAAATACCAAATAGTTTTCCGTGTTTGGATACTGTGATCCAAACCACACGATGTTGCGAGGCTAATAAACACGAGGAGCTGGTACTATTTTTAGCTTCTAAAAGTTACATACGAATACATAAATATTATTTATACGCGATAAATCGTGTCAGATAACTACGTATTGTCCATATTTTTATATAATTTCTCACATTTCCCCCATTTTTTGAAAAATCTGAACTGGGAAACTTGCCTATTAAAAGTCTTTAAATTTCAATGGTTTTTTGAGCTTTTGAATGGTTTTTTGAGCTTTTGAATGTAGTATAGTTCGAGGAAAATGCGTGAAACATTAAAAATGATAATGGAGTTATTTGCCTTGTTTTGTTAACAGCTTTTTGGTAAGTGAAATACACGTATCGCGATTCCCGCAAAACGCAAGATTTTACCGCGCCTTCTCGCATCAATGCGCGGGATTCGCGCGGGATTTTTTATAGGAGTATTATCCCAACCAAAAATCCTGCGAGAACCATGCGCATCTGCGCGAGAAGGTGCATGCGGTCAAATCTTGCGTTTGGCGGCAATCGCGATACGTATATTACTTGATGTTGTTACTCAATGTGGATAGTTTTTGATTTCAGTAAAAAGTAGTGTGTCGGGCAACCCAGATAAATACTGAGCGACAATTGCTCCATTGTTTTCTGTCTTGTGTGTATTGTACTACAACAAAACTAACACTAAATAAAATTGCATTATAATTATTAGTGCAGGAACATGCCTCTTTTGTGCAACTCCTGGTGGATTGCACTAAATTCTGCCAAGGCTTTGTTACCTGTATACTATTATCCAACTTATTTGAGTTCTCATGTTATCTGTCTTCGTCGTTCAGTTTTCCTATCTATCATATTGTCGTATCATTTAGAAAATAGTGAGTCAATAATGCTTGATCGAAATTGGCAAATGTTTTTAAAGAAATGTTATCCATCGAAAAGACTTGGTCGAAAAGCTGCCATGCACATACATATAAATGGACCAATAAGATTGACCAATATTCAATAATATTGACCAATACATACCTGTACCAATAATATTAACCAATAAGATTGACCAAATGGACCAATAAAACTGAAAACCTAGCCAACTCACGCCCACCAAACGGACCAATAAGATTCACTGGGGGGGGGGCTTTAGATTTAACTGCCAGTACGACTATATAAACGACTAGAAATACGTATCCCTCTCACGCCTTTTCTTCCCCCGCCCCTGGCCGGAGTTTCTTTTCCCCATCCATGGTTCCCAGGGCACAGTCCGCGCACGCCGTTTTTGAGTCTGTAGACAACACATTCGTCGTACGTAGATTTATCTCGGCCAATACTTACTTGATTTCAATTCTGAAAAGTCTAAATACATAACATACGTATCTATTATTTTGCGAGAACGTGCATACCCTTCGTAAAAACGATTTATGTACTTAGAAATTAGTCGGCAATCTGGCGGCCGCTCAATATTATTTCGTTCAATATTTAACCGTTTTCAATTCTGAAAACAGATTTGGAATTACCGTGAGTCTAAATACATAACAAACGTGTATACCCTTCAAAAAAACCTGTTTATAGTGTAGTGTTTCCTGCAAAATGAAGTAATTACTATGTTCAAAATTATCACAACTTACAGTCGTTATCCAGAATTGTTATTGTTGCCAGAGATGTTAGCACTTTGGTTTGTGTATCCAAACTTGTAATAACCACAGCAAATGTTTCATCATCTTCAACTATCGCATCATCAGGAATGTTAATTCGAACAGTTTTTATTCCAATTTCTCCAGCATTATATGTTACTGTAAAGTCTGTGACATTTTGGAAATCTGCAACAATACTTGCTGTTAAAGGAACAACTGAGAGCCTAAAAATAAATAAAATTATGGACAATTTGAATCTGGTTATTTGGCCAAACATTTCGCCATCCTTTTTGTTTTAGTATACTATAATGATCTTTGTCATTGTTGTAGTTGATGTTACCATGTACAGTAACGTTCCTGTTACAGTTATTATAAAAGTTATTGTTATTGTTGTTGTTTTTCGGATTGTACTTGTTTTTCCTTTTCCTATTGTCCTTACTTCACTTGAACATTAGTAGCTACGACGCCCCCTACAAGCTGAATTGAAACGTCGACATATCCAATAGCTTCGGAGATACTGTAGGAAGTTGGTGTTAAAGAGACATATCCAACTATAAGGCAAATAGTTTGTTTTTAAAATTTAAAGTGGCTAAGACCCCAAATACGATATTAATGATATAAATTCTACATGAAGTGTATAGTTGAATACTAAAATGATTTATGATTTGAGATTTGCACTGATGTTCTTCTATAAAGGGTATTTTCCGAAATGCTAATGAGTGTAACGTCAAACCAGTCATCTTTTCGGATACACTACTCTGCTGCTAGAGAAATTTGACCCAAATCAAACGTTGATGGTATACTTGAACGCTAACCAGTTTCTGATACAGAACAGAAAACCAAATTCCTATGACGTCACGCTCATTAGTATTTTAGAAATATAAACCTGCATAAAATATCGGCGAAGGAATGATGAAATCAAATAAATATTTCACTGTTCAACTATTTGCTTTATATAGAATATTTATAAACAATATATAATTTGGGGTTTTAGGCACTTTATAACAACAGTCTAGAAATATTTTCAGATAGAATTTAAAACATTTATCATTTTAGTAAATTATTTAAAACTTACAGCAGTTCTTGGGTTGGGCCGTTGAAAGCATCACTAATATAGAATAAAGAGTAAATCCTTGATATTCTGTACAGATTCTAAAGCTGCTGACGTTCCCCCACGTTATCTCGTTTATTAAATTAAGGAAATCCACATTCCATCCATAAAGGCAACCCAACTGTTGAACAGACAGACCAGTTCGGACAGCTACAACTTCAGCGACGGTTTTGTTTTCAATATCTTCAAGAGTTAACCCATCGCCCGCGAGAAGTGAAATTAATGTTTGACTTTCAAAAGTTATTTTCCCGTTTACAATCGGAACAATATTATCCTTAAAGAGTTTATGATAATCTGGGAAAGACATGGCATAAATATTCGCTTTGGTTTGTCCAAGTAGACAAGAAGCCAGAAAATCTGTAGTTATCTTTGGCAAAAAAAATTGACTTCCAGGAGAAACCTGTACTGAAGGGTTACCATCAGCCTGGACAACAACGCGAAGACCACTGTTTGCAGATGCGACGTTGACTGACACGGCATCGGCGGCAACAATAAATGAACCTTCTATTGCAGCACGGACAATTCTGTACCATTCAAAAGATGGCAGGGTAGAGAGAACAAATGAATCTACACCTGTTACGCCAACAATAGAAGCCAAGTTCGTGAAATTGTACCGCTGCGTGATTTCGTTTAATATTAGCGCATGAAGATCAGCTATTGCTAATAAGTTTAGTTGTGCTAACGAGTTTCCAGTTAGGCTGATTAGTTCGCTCGAGGAATAACCGTAGGTAGCTAGTAGTAAACCCCGAAACGATTGAATATTACTTGTCAAAAACGGAGTAAGTGCACCAGTCTGATTCAATGATTTAACGGTCGCTATGACCTGTGGGAGCGAACAAGTTCGTATAAACACTGTAGTTTGACCATTGGCAGATGCCACGTGAGTCACATATGGAATTTCTACCCATATACCTTCGTCAATATTAAGCTGAAGTATGTTATCCATTTGGAACCAGCTAATTATGTCAGTAGCTTCAATGAAAATTTTAAGAGAATTTCTGTTCTCAATTAACGCCAGATTGTTGTATTTAGTTTCTATTTCATTCAGTGATCGTGATAGAGCGAAAGCAACTTTACATGAAGGTAGAGTTGTGCTGTAACCAAACAGAGTTTTTGACATGTCAAGCAATGAGCTTGATGTTATAACTGAGCATTCAGTCATATAACTAGACAATGGTATGTTTTCAATCGCAAACAGCTGTGGTTTACTCCAGTCGTACAAAATTTCTAGATCTCGAATGTTAAAATTAGCAACATAATCAGCGAAGTACAGCATGGTTTGCTCCTGCCCTTGCGCGGAGGTCAAGCCTTTCAATGCAATAACAAGGTCGAAAGATTTTGTTTCAAATTCATTCTTATGATTCTGGAGATCTTCATAATTTGGGAAGAAGGTGTTAGTTAAATCATCAAGACCATAGTTGTAGAATGTTGCTAGGTTTCCACGAAGAAGTTCGGCTAACTCTGATGGTGTCACGCCCAGGCGATTTGCCCTGCATTGAATTGCTCCACTGACCATTGCTGGAATAAACAATGCCCATTCTTTCTCAGTGACGTTGGTTGACTTCATTCCAAGACTGGACTCCAGTGCTATCATGTTAAAGCAATATATATCTTCTAACGTTTCAACAACAGCATTGTGTAATTCGAGAACTGTGATATCTGGATCTCCCTTGAGATTTATCTCCGTTTTTCCGGTCACACGCGTCACTTCACTAATACTTACAAAATGACACCACCTTGTACAGTTTACAACGGTGAGCTCGCTAATTTTCAAGATTTTTCGGTCAAGTAGAACACCCACATCGTTAATAACAGTTTTTATCTTGTCACTAAGGATCCTGTCCAAACTGTAAACTGATAAATTATAATCATCATAGATGGTGGCATTAGTGTAAAGATCGAGGTTGTTGTCTATCTCGTCGTCGTAATCATCAGGTCGTGGAATTTCAGATAAAGGTGAGAGAAATAATGGTATCTTGATAAAGACGAACGATGCTGTTGAAGCAGGCTTCAGGTTACATGCAGTGAGCAGAAATGCAAACCATATGACAAGGGAAGACATCGTTGGAAAATATGAATCAAGAAACAAAATAAATAAGAATATTGAAGTATTGGTGGATTTGCGTATAGATCATTTTTACTGACGTCACGAATTTTTCCACTCACTTTAACGTAATAATTTATATGACTTTCCGGTGTTGGTGCACATAAAATAAACTTGAGCAATGAGCATTTTGTTTATATGCGACACGTGTAATAGTTTTGAAGTGCGTTAATGAGAATTATAGATCGTAAATAATTTGACAAAATAGCCCGATGGACACAAACAAGGAATAACCAAGGAAAATATAAATAAACTAAGAATAATACAATATTTAGTCGCAAAGGCTTTTTGAAACTAGTGCTTTGGTTAACAACATCAATAGTAAAGTTGTAAAGGTTTTGCTGTGCAAGCTGTGTTAAGTTGTCAATACTCAGAAAAACTCTGAGCACCAGACAGGACTCGAACCCGCAACCTTTTGAATGCTCGACAGACGCTCTAACCATTGAGCCACTGGAACTCAGATAGCAGTTTTTCAGAGTATTGACAACTTAACACAGCTTGCACAGCAAAACCTTTACAACTTTACAAACATCAAGCTGCAACTATACCTAACTGGCTAACAAGGCAATAGTTAAAATAATTCGTATAACAACAATTCTCAAATATTTTATGTCTAAGCCTAAGGCCTGTTTCAAACGTCGAGCTTGCCATGTGCCGAGCTTAATACTAATAGTTTTAATTAAGCACATTAGTAACGTTGAAACAATTAAGTTCGACTGTTTTAATTAAGTTCCACCGCGAAGTTACCGGTTCGGTCGAGTAGAACGACCAAAGCGCGACGTTGGTTTATCATAAATTTGACCGCGAAAAACCTAGGACGAGCATGATTTTAATACTTAATATTATATAACCTTCTACCTGATTTTTGGCGTGCTATGGTCAAAATGGCTTCTAGAGGAGACGATTATTGCCTTTCTTGCGAGGAAATAACAAAGTATAGATATCTGACGTGTTCTATGTCAGCGTGCAATCGATGTACTGTTTTCGAAGAGGATGAAGTAGTCGAGTGATGGCGCGCAGCGATGTGCGTTGCGTATTGTTTCATTCCACAGAAAGTCGATGATTGCTTGAGAAACCTGTTTTGTTATGGTGCAGACTGTTGAGAGGCCAAGCTCGTAATTAATTGTACCTAATTCATTTAGTAAAATAGTACTAGAAGTTACTATCGCAAGGGAAGTGCTGCCTTGAAATCCAAGTCAGTCATGATATTGTGCAAAATTGCAAAAATAAGTGGTTGGCTTATTAAAGTCAAAGTTGCAGTGGAGATAGTACAGCCTCGAACCCATGCGGTTAGGGGATGCGGTTATGGTGTATAGGTAAGACCAGAGCAGTGAGCTCTACATATATATATGAAGCTCACACAGAGGCTGCAGAGCTTGCTGGACCAAAGGTACTCTGAGGTGCATGGAAGGGAATTTTTACTTTCCTGTAATAAATTTGACATTGCATATATATATTGAAACATTTACATTTGAACCTTTTATTGTTACTGTTCTTGTTAGTATACAATTTATGTGTTTGTCTACTCTATAGACAAACAGGGGAGTGTGTTGGAATTTGTGCATGTGTATGTTTTAATAATTGATAAAATCTCGTGACAAGTAGGTAGTGTTGAGTGACATATGAGTGTAACAATAACAAGGTGCGTGAGAAATAATATCATAAGATAGAACTGTAACATTAAAGACTTTGAACGAGAATTTAGTTGAAGAATCTCTTATTTTCAACACGTGGCACCTCCGACGGGATCGGATAAGCCGATTCTGAGGAACTTAACCAAACATCAAACATGGGAGACAAAGATATTAGCGAGCAACTTAAAACCGAATTGCAGCTCTTGGCGCTAACTAGCAACAAGACAAAGACCATTGTCGAGAAAGGTAACATCGAAAAGCTAACGCGACATAAAGAGACACTTGCGCGGATAGCTGGTGCGGTGGATGAGCTAAAACTTCAAGTCGAAAAGACAAAACTCGAGGAAGGCGTGAGTATCGAAGACGTAGCGAAATGGGGCGAGGAGATCGAGAAAAGCGTAGAAAACGCCGACAACAACGCAACACTTCTGACACGCTGTCTGGAAGAAGTGGCGACGAGAGTGGTGAACGAGAAACTAGAAAAGGAGCAGATACTAGTTGAACGCAAACGTGACGAAGAGCTTAAGTTCGAGCAGAAAAAGGCAGAGATGAAATCGGCAGCGAAACCGGAAAAGTCAGAAAAGAAAAACCTCGTCACATTACCCAAACTGACTATTACGAAATACAACGGAACATTCGAGAAATGGCTTTCGTTTTGGAATACTTTCAAAGCAGAAGTTGACGCGCAAGAGATACCCGCAGTTTCGAAATTTGCTTTTCTGAAAGAATTTCTGGAGCCGAAAGTGCGCGAGGAAATCGACGGTTTGCCATTTTCGTCCGAAGGCTACGAGCGAGCTAAAAACATTTTGAAAGCCAATTATGGAAACATTAATGAGATCGAACGCGCTTATGTTGACAACATCAGAAACTTGCCTGTCATCGAGGGAAAACAGCCAGCTAAAGTACATCAATTTTTCCACACGCTAACGTACAATGTACAATCTTTGGAACTATGGTTCGGTCTACCTTAGATAAACTGCCAGATATTAAGCCTGAATTGGTGAGTGGACAAAAGGATTGGCAGAGTTGGGACTTCGCCCATTTATTGCAAGCGTTGACAGATTGGAAAGAGATACATCCAACAACCGAAGAACGAAGGAAACCCCCTGGAAACCAGAAACTCCCCCGTGACAGAAGCTTTCAAGCTCAATCATCGCCACCGAAAACATGTGTTTATTGCGATAATCCGACCCACAAGTCATCCGAGTGCACGCAAGTCTACGACGCCCCCGTAGAGCGCAGACGGAAATTGCAAATAAAGAATCGCTGTTTTAACTGCACCGGAGAAAAACACCGAGCAGCTCAATGTCGTAGTACAACCAACTGTCGGCACTGCAAACAAAGACATCACTCGTCTATTTGCGATCAACTTCAAGGAGAGACAAAGAAACCAGAAAAAGAATCGAAGCCAAAAGAAGGAGGATCAGCGATGACAGCTGCTGAACAGAGCGACAAGGTATGTCATCCAATTGTGGTAGTCAAGGTCAATGGTATTACTTGTCGCGCGTTATTGGATACAGGGGCAACCACTCTCCTCCGCGGTATTACTATTGGGCTATTATTGGGCTCACAGGGTGTTTTAGGGACGCGTGGAGAGAATCGGGACGCGGAATTGCGAGCGCGCGGGGGAAGACGGGAAGAGGGAAAAAGAGAAGAGAAGCCTCTGCCATATAACGTGCGGTTCTGTGGGCCAATTTGCGGTTCTGTGGTCATGGACGAAAGCGACAGCAATATGGAAGAACTTGAACGTTCCCTTCATAATATGAGTCTTGAAGGTACGTGTACAAAATTTGGTCGAAATTGATAGCCAATTTAACGATTTTGTGTCCTCGTGTTTTTGTCTACAATAGTGTTGCGCACAGATGATCGCGTATTTGTCAATGTTTGTCTGAGTCTATAATTAAATTCACGAAATCAAGTTCATTTGGGAGTTAGATTTGGTTTGTTTGTCTGAGTTTTGGTTTATAAGTAACTGTGCGCTTCGCTATTGGAAAAATTGTTTGATTTTAAACTTCCGTTAATAACGTTTATAGATGATGGCGACGACGAACTTGGCTGCTATCCCATGACAAGCGCTCCAAAGAAGGAGTTAATCTCTAAGAAGCATAGTAGCATACTCTTATACTCCAGAGTCTAGACATCACAATGAACCTATTTCCAAGAGACTTCAGACGTCTTCTATTCTACAAAACAAAAAAAGAGCGCATTGACATTGTTATTGTTGATTCAAGCAGACGACGAAGGAAAATTATACACGCTTTGATATCCGACACTATGTCTATAGGCTAAAAAAGTCTGACAATAAAGCAATTGAACAATCTTACCGTCTCAAGTCGTAGTTCATATAGTTGTTCCAATATCTTCACTGTTTCCTGACAGTTTAGTTAAGATCATCAAAAAGCATTTTGCAATTCAGTCGCGTGTTGACATTTTATATTATATAGTATAATTCTATAAAATGACGCGTCTTCCAAAAAGAACTTAATGTCACCGTTATTCCTGAAGCACTTCGAACATATCACTTTGCCGCTGATTTTAGCTTCTGGAAAAGGTCTCCCAACTATATTTGACTTGATTTGCATTCATAAGCCATATATTATGACCAGTCTCTCTCGGAAATTCGACACCATTTTGGAAACATTATATGGCAGAGGCTTCTCCAATTTCCGTCTTCCCGTCTCCCCCCGCGCGCGCGCCCTCCCAGCCCGCCAGCCCGTGCTGCCCAAACTATTTGCCCGAACTCTAAAAAAAGCGCAAGAAGCCTCTGCGGAGGAGAGTGAGGGGCAACTGTGTCATATGCCTCGGGGTATATTCTGAACAGACTTACTACCAAAACCAGTAGAGTGCTCGTCACGCCAAAAATAACGACGCGCCAATGGTAAGCCTAACTGAAAGGAATGTGACCACGTGACAGCGGTAAACAAAGACGTTTCGAGTATTGCATGTGCGATAAAATACAGTATGTCCTCTTTACAATTGAAGGTATTTTATGGTAACGGAGACAAATGTAAAGTTATTTTTACCAACTCAATAGCCTTACAAACATACGAAAATCTCGTCAAAGTGATAAAGGACCACATAAAAGCTCTCGAGTTTCTTGGGGAAACAGAATTAAGAATCCTTTATCAAGACGACGAAGAAACATTTGTTGAACTGGAAGAGTCAAATGAACATTTAGCTGAAGCGTTAAGATGTGCCATAGAAGTAGAAGCTTCTGGCTTTAGACGGCTTAAGCTAAGGGTGATCGAGTCCACTACACCCAAACAACCTTACAAACAACGGCGAATTGAGAGTTCAGATACCAATTTTGTAGAGATGGATAGCACACCTTGCACAACAGCTTTGAAACATGGGAAGACCTCAATCAAAAAGAGACTGCCATTCGTTGTACCAAAGCCAGTATCGGCTTTCAAATCCCCACTGGAGCAGTATATAGAAGACAAAGCACAAGAAATAACACGTAAAGAATGTGATGTACATGTAAATTCATTGGTTGACGAAATAGCAAAATTCAACGCAAGTGTACCGTGTGTGGACAAATCGCAACCTGCTTGTGGAAATTGCCACCGCAGAGAAAGACACAATCGAACGAACTGCCCATACGAGCCATATAAATGTTTGTCGGCTAAACTTTGTGGGGATCTAGAGAAACACAAGGACGAAAAGGACACGATTAAAAGGTTGCAAGGGAAGCTAAATTCGGAAAAACAGAAAGTTATTAAACTTAAATCCATTCTCGAAGCAAAGAAAGCGGCGGCATTTCAAGCTACTCATTCGTTTAATGCTGTTGTTCGCAGGCGTCTTATTGAAAGTTTGCCAGCAAAATACTTAAGGAGCGATGGAAAAGAAAACTGGAGGCAGGTTAATATGGATATTGCAATTCTCGAGTCACATTTTAAAGGAAACATTCCCCCCGAAGAAGTCGACTTGCAACTAATTTTGCAGCGTAATGTACCATGGTTTAAATCACAATTGCAAGTGGACGATCGCGTTAAAAACCTTTGGACATTGAAAGGACTGAAATGGCCTGAAACCGTTCCTGACAGTAAAATTGGTAGTACAACTGACAGTGTGAGTATCCTGAATTTAGCACCTACTCGGCCAGAAGAAGAGGAGGAACAGCTGGGAATAGCGATCAGAGAAAGTTTGAGATACGGTGCCGCCGGTGGTATTGACAACACGACAAGAGACGTAACCGTAGAATCGGAACAGTTGAATACCAACGATGATTTTGAAGCAGCTGCAATGCTATTAAATCTTATGGAAAACAAGGACAAACTTATGGAAAGCGGAAAAAGCCTATAGAATACTGTTGAAAAAAAATAAGAGGTAAATAAGCGAAACTTCTTCACAGGCTAGCCATTGCGTTTAATACGTTTTTGTTTGTATTTCCTTTGCTGTAGTTAATTTGCATGTTCTTATTACATTTTTGTTAATCTTTTGTCCTGGATATTATTTACTGTTGACTTTTACTTAAAATAAAATATAAGAGTGTTGTTATGTTTTAGCAGTGTTCAATTTCATAAATAAACATTATTTATGACAACTATGCATAATGCAAGACACTGATCTATCAGTGAATGCAAGAGCAATCGGCAATAAACCAACTTCAAGACAATAATAATAACTTTTTATTAACCGAGAGCGCGGTCATTACGGGAAAATATCAGACCGAGCTCTTGACAGTACGGACCGAGCCCGTAGGGCGAGGTTCGTACATAAAAGACCGAGGTCTGATATTTTCCAGTAATGATCAAGCGATCGAGGTTAATAAGAGGTTTATTATATGGCATGGATTTTTTAAACAACATACTTTACATACGTTTTGAGTGACAGAATCGTCATTTTCAATCTTGTTCTTGTTCTTCTATTGCTTTCATGATACTCTCATTTAGATTGTTCATCGTCCGACTCGTACATGATTTAGTGCTTAATTTACTAAATTCGTTAAATTTTTGCTGCTTTTCAAAGTTTCCTATCGTTGTTCGCTCCTTTGTAAACAAAATGGCTGACAAAATCCGTAATCCGGACCGGTCCATTACGGGAAATAACGACCGGCACGTGACGTGTCTCAGCCAATCAGAGCACGCAATTTCACCGGAAGTAGCTTGTGCCATATAATAATAATAATTAACGCCGTGGGGTCAGTACACGTTTTGTTCGCAATGTCTAATGAGGAATTTGTTCTTGTGTACGGTAGGGGTGAGACGAAGCCTTCGAACCTTCGAATATTTTTTAACCTTCGAAGCTCTTCGAAGATTCGGTCACATCCATTTTTTTAAAAACCTTCTATAATAAGGGCCTGCATGTAATTGTTTGCTTTGTTGGCCATTCCAGCAGAAGACGAACTTGACGACCTCCTAAACAAGACGAGTTATTGGCGAGCCATGCGAGTGTGCGCTTGGATTGCACGGTTTGTGCACAATACCCGAAGTCGAAGACTAAATGCACAAAGAATCAGTGGACCACTCACGAGTGAAGAGATCGAAGCGCGAGAACGATTCTGGGTATTGCGAGTTCAGAAACGTGGTTCTGAAACATTTGAAGAGGATCGCCTGAAGTTAAATCTTCAAAGAAACGGAGAAGGAGTTCTGGAATGTCGCGGTAGGGTGCAAGGCTTCTATCCAGTCTACCTCCCGGACAAGTCAATCTTGGCCGAGAAATTGGTCCAACACGCGCACAAGACGACACTGCATGGAGGGATGGGCCTTACCATGGCTAAAGTGAGAGAGAGCCGTTGGATACCTCGGCTGAGAAGGCTGACGAAGCGAGTTATCAAGCGGTGTGCCGGATGCAAGAGATTCCAAGCCGTAGCCTACAGATCACCACCACCTGGAATCCTGCCAACAACCCGCACCGAAGGATCAACCGCCTTCCAAGTAATTGGCATCGACTACGCCGGCCCGATTCGCTACCGTGTGTCTAAACAAAGGGAAGGCAAGGCGTACATCTTACTCTACGCCTGCAGTTTCACCAGAGGGATCTACCTTGACCTATTACCAAGCCTGGAGACAACCGAGTGTCTTGATAGCTTGGAACAATTCATCGCCCGTCGTGGTCGCCCTGGAAGGAGTTGCGGCGAGTCCTTATCAGCGTGGAAGTTACACTCAACGACCGACCCCTTGGTTACGTTGAAGACGACGTGCAGCATCCGATCATAACTCCCAATTCTCTTCTTTTCATTCGACCTAGTCACCTATACTCGAGCCGCAGAACCCCCTGCACGAAGATGCCGATTTGAGAAAACGAGCAAAATACTTGAAGAAATGTAAGGACGCGATGTGGAATCGTTGGACGAAGGAGTATGTGCGTGCTCTCCGCGAACGACATGTGAGCAAGACAGAAAGCAAGCCTGCAGACGGACCGGGAATTGGCGACGTGGTGATCATAAAGGGGGAGGAGAAAAACCGTGGAAAGTGGAACCTCGGAATAGTGGAGGAACTGATCACGGGTAGAGACGGAGCAGTACTGCGAGCTGGAAAATCCCATCTCGAACGCCCAGTTCAGCATTTGTATCCGTTAGAACTTGCATGCGATAGAGCGTGCCAGGAACCGGAAACAAACGAGTTGAACCCGAATGCAGAGGAATATCGACCTAAACGAGACGCAGCCGTAGCAGCAGCGATTCGAATACGAGAAAATGAAAATTACGAACAGGATGAATAAACTTGACATTGCATATATATATTGAAACATTTACATTTGAACCTTTTATTGTTACTGTTCTTGTTAGTATACAATTTATGTGTTTGTCTACTCTATAGACAAACAGGGGAGTGTGTTGGAATTTGTGCATGTGTATGTTTTAATAATTGATAAAATCTCGTGACAAGTAGGTAGTGTTGAGTGACATGTGAGTGTAACAATAACAAGGTGTGTGAGAAATAATATCATAAGATAGAACTGTATGTGAGACCGTGAGAGATTGACGTTGATCTAACATTAAAGACTTTGAACGAGAATTTAGTTGAAGAATCTCTTATTTTCAACAATTAAATTAATTCAAGTTAAAAGCGTTTTCAGACTTTAAACATGCGAGGTAAAACGACCCCCGTTTCAAAAATTCTGCTTACCCTTAACTGGGGTTAGACATCTATCTGGGGTAAACTATTCATTACGCACATCCATGGGCGGATGAAGCATGTGCAGGGGACCCTGGCACATTTGTGGATGCCCCTCTCCCTGTATAACTTGATGTATAACTTGAACGTAAAAGTTCCCCGTGACCCTCTAAACTCTTCTTAAACCAGGTATCAGAGTATGGTGTCCAGATTATGTTCCACCAATCAGTATTTCTCGCAAGCCGGTGACATGAACGACGACGAGGTGTTGTAAGCGCGTTCTTTCCGGCAACAGATAGCAGAACTAATATGGTATAGCAAGGAAAATTTCAAGTGTTGGAATATATACATTTTAAGACCAAACCGGACCAGTTGCAAAAAATGCAATTTTAGAGGCCTTCCGGTTGGATTGAACCTGCGACCCTGCGATGCCAGTGCAGTGCTCTAACCACCGAGCTACGGAAGCCGTTGCCGAGAGCCTAGTCACGAGTTCTGTATATATAGTGGTGGTATTTGGTCTTAAAATGTATATATTCCAACACTCGAAATTTCCTTCACCATAAATCCTTAGAACCTGTAGTTTAATCGAGTGAAATGCCAAATATTACTTGTAATATGGTACGAGAATATGTAACGCAGATTCCAACATCTTTCTTCGTTTTCGCGCACGTCCAAGCATGAGTCTGA
This sequence comes from Chrysogorgia sp. JL179-B06, assembly GCA_035772405.1. Lineage (NCBI taxonomy): Eukaryota > Metazoa > Cnidaria > Anthozoa > Scleralcyonacea > Chrysogorgiidae > Chrysogorgia > Chrysogorgia sp. JL179-B06. Next base: position 1,092,330 of record JAYKKM010000344.1, read on the forward strand.
AGTAAAGCAATTCTGTTCGCTTGCATCCTGCTTTGGTTGTTGAGATTCGCCGTTGAGATTCGTGTTCGCAACTCCTAAGGCTTAAGCTCCAAAATCGAGTTGATGCATGAGAACGGAGCTTACAAAAGCTTATCTCTGTTGATTGTCAGTTCAACCGAGACGGAATTCGTAACGAGAAAATTCTTGCTATGATTAGAAGAAATTCAGTACCGACCGATGTACTCCTAAACAATGTCGGTCATGTGGATAATCTATCTCTTTTTGCATTTTTCAATACGCTTCTTCAGTAGGGATACAGTACTCCTCTCGCGGCCTCTACGTATACCCATGTTATACAAAGCTATACAATAGCTTTAGAACTCTTGTGAGAAAAATAAATTATCATCATATTCACGAGTTATAAACAGGCTGCCTTTGATTACTGCTATATGGTCATGTTTCATTTTTGGATGTGCATATGCCATAAAAATAGCAGGAATTTCGTTCCTTTAGGAGCGAAGATGTTCAGCAAATCTGTCAGAGACGCCGATCGCTCAATTTTAAAACCGATCGTCATGTTTCCATATACTCGCTACGATCGCTCAATTTTAAAACCGGCGATCGTAGCGATTGTATAGCGATCGTCGTGGACGAAGTAAACAAAGAGCTTTTTATTCTAGTTGCTCTTATCAGTAAGGTCTATTTCAAACGTCGAATTTATCATGAATTTATAATATCGGCCTTCCGTAACTCGTTCGGATTTCATTTTTATACTGAAGGAACCGTTTAATCTTAGCTTATTACTGTAATGTGTTTTATAGATATGCCCGAATATCGCTAGGGTACATACCGGGCGCTGAGATCGCCAGGATCGCTGAACCAGTGTTTCCATATAATCACATTTTCTATCTCGGCAATCACGATCGCTACGATCGCCAGGATCGCTGAGCGTGTGGTACGATCGCCGGTTTTAAAATTGAGCGATCGTAGCGATCATAATAACCAGGCTTAAGCGAAGAACAAGTGTAACAAAGGGCACGGGAACAAGAAAAGGTGCCCGGTGGAGTTTTGTCTGTACAATTAATATTATCCTGAATATGTTTATTTCGTCGAAAAGAGATTAATGGGTTATTGGTGAAAATAACATCTCTGAGTCATTTTTAAGCATATGAAAATTCTGACTAACGATATCGCTAATTACTTTGAAGTTAAAGAGATGAAAGTCGACTAGGGATCTTGTCATTAGAATTGTTTTCCAAAGGTTATTTGAGGGTGTCCGAACGGGAAACACGAAAAGCTTTTCGAATAGCGGTGTCTAATGTATTTCCAGAGATTTGGTCTCAAAATCTAGGTCATCACTGCAAAACAAAGGCCCAAAGTAAGGGATGGATTCTTCAGTGTGGTTAGGGTGGTCGATCGGCTTATAATATAGGAGACAAACGTGGCGAGCGCATCACCATTAATAGATCCCGAAATATCCACGAATTAACAATACTTAACACAGGTTTCACTGATTTCCCATGTAAACTTGAGTGCTGGATGAAAATCAGTTAACGAAAGTAATGAATCTCTCTAAATTTAGACGTGACCATAATACACTGCTTGAACAGCCTCATCGATATATCTACCAACAAATCAGGGCCTGTGTATTGCTCGAAGATGTATCGCCATCAAATAAAAAAAATATTGTGGGTAAGCACAACTTCTGCCAAGCTAATTAATGTAGCGGTAGACGATTCTAAAAGGGTGCGTTTATCAAAGAAAAAACATTTAGACCTTTAGACTTTTAATAAAAACTTTTAGACGATCACAATGAGGAATGATGGTGTACTGTATATTATATAGTACTTGAAATCCATTGTGAAAATACATTTATTGGAAACACTGAATAAACGTATCTTGTCGAAAATATGCATGGAATGTTTTGTATCTTTGATATAATGATTAAGAATGTCTTAACCATAGGGGACATAACATTGTCTTTCATACTTTTATATCTCCTTGATTATTTGTTATTTTTTCCGTACCAGATTGGCTTATTTTTGCCACATGATTATTTACCATCATTTAGAAGTATTAGATTTCTATTTCATTTTATTTTATCACGTTTCACTCTCAGATGAAGGGCTCCGCTCGAAACGTGGTGAACTGCGGTTTAATCTCGGCAGTTCAGCACCTTTTCGCTTTACTATACTCATTTTAGTTCTTTATACACGTCACACGACCTAAGTAAATGTCCTTTTAACATGCATGCAACTGAATTTATATAATACTGAGATACATAGCTCTGATAGTATTGAGAAAGTCATCACCCCGCAATTATATTTACATACAGTACTGTCTGTACTGATTAGGTGGACAAGGGGCTATTGAATTCGGTGTACAAGTGGCTATTAATAGTCTGGCAATTCATCTGTAACATGATAACAACCTTAACCTTTCACAAATCAATATCAGAGGACTGTCCAACCTGCCTGTTTTTCAAAAGCTTTAGCCGACTGAATGATCATTAACTTTTCCAAACGCTTGGAGGGAAGAAGATAGATAGATTCAAACGATTATATAAAAAAGTAGTGTACTGAGTAGGACGTGTTAAAATACGAACAGAATATACTGAAAGGTTGCATGGTGTACTGCCGAAATCGCGAATAACAACGTTCAACGGTTTCGAACGAAGACCCTTCGTCAGAGAATAAAACACGAAATGAAATAAAATTGAGTAAGATCAGACTTAATACGCCAAACAATGACAAAACATAATTAGAAGTTGTAGGAATGTCAATTTGCTATTTTTAACATCGAATGGTAAGCAAAACGGGGACTGGAATGCTAATAAGTGAGAGGTGAAATAAATAAAAAAACCAAAGGAATAAATTGAGAAGCCACTGCTTTAGTCCGCCCATACTAGACCAACAATAACTTAGATTTAGTGAAGTTAAATAACAGAAAAGCGTTCGTTAAGACCATGGGGATGAGTGAAACTCGTAACCGAGTTTGAAAATGAGACACTTTAATTCTGCTTACTGTTATTTCAGTTCTGCTGAATAAGGGGGAGAGAAAACGAGCCTGCACGGAAAGCATAAACAACAAAAGGTCCGCTTGCGTACATGTATCTGCGCCAAAGCCAGCACTGTGGGAATCTTGGCAAGAAATGAATTTGAAATGCCCTTGCCTATGGGCAATAGGCCTTTATGAATTGTGGCGACGAAAATATATATTATTATGATTACTGTATACCAAGTGTCAAATGTTTCCTTGCGTCTCATTGGGCGAGAGCGCCAGACGATTTTACTCTGTCTGACGCCAGACGGTTAATTTACTTTCCAAAGAGGTGGGATGTATGTCCTTTGAAGACGGTCGATGCGCCCAACAAGTTGAAAACCTTTTGTCAATATAACGCACAAAAATTGTGGTAGTTTACTATAAGTCAATACAAGCATTGCAATTGACTTTCTTCGAAAATGGCGAGGAAATATAAACAACAAATAATTTCCCAACGCAACCAGGTATATTCCAACACTCGAAATTTTCCTTCACCAAAAATCCCTAGAACCTGTAATTTAATCGAGTGAAATGCCAAATATTACTTGTAATATACCCAGAATCTTATCCGGCATTACCACCACTATTTATACAGAACTCGTGACTAGGCTGTCGGCAGCGGCTTCCGTAGCTCAGTGGTCAGAGCACTGCACTAGCATCGCAGGGTCGCGGATTCAATTCCAGCCGGAAGGCCTCTAAGTTGCATTTTTCGCAACTGCTCCCGGTTTACTTTGGTCTTAAAATGTATATATTCCAACACTCGAAATTTTCCTTCACGATAAATCAGACAGTTTGACGCTACTCTGGCTTTAAAAAGTTTTTTGAATGTAACTTTAAAAGTTACTGTCCATGACCCAACGTTTCGATACTCCACACTAGACTGGAGTGTCGAAACGTTGGGTCAAGGGACAGTAACTTTTAAAGTTACGTTCAAAAAACTTTTTAAAGCCAGAGTAGCGTCAAACTATATCTGAAATATAAACAGTCACACTACTGCACACATTACAGGTCAGCGGTTACACCAAAAAGTTAACAGAACCACAACACGATATGCCATGCTGAATATTATGTGATTCGCTTTATCAACCTCTCAGTTTGAACTATATGCAGTCTGCACGACGAACGAAAATCCTGTGAAGCTCTTTAGCGTTTCTTTGTTGGTTGATATGTTTCAGTGTTTAACATACGCAAATGAAGCTTCAAATTAACTCTTTTCCGGTGAGCATTGATTGGATAAATTTGGCAGGTTTGACCCGTGGTTTGACCCGTGGTTTGACCCGTGGTTTCACATTGATCAATTAAGCTGAATGGGTGTAATTAGTTTTTGTATGTTTTCCGTGCAGGCTCATTTACTCTCCTCCTCATTTCTGCTCGTAGGCTAGTTTATGTCCAATAACACGGGATCAACAAAGGTTCTGCGGCGATTTGAAATAAGCAATTAATAACATTTCCTAGCATGCATGCAACTCTTTCGGATTCCGTGACAGGCTTAAAACACGAAGAGGTAGTTTAGTTCAAATAAAACGAGTAGAGTATGTGATCTTTCGAAATCTAAGTATACTTAAAAGTAAAGTAAATGGTATGAACCTACAATCCTGGCCAAAGGTCCTTGGGGCATCCAACGTTTCTCTGCTAATTTATTAGGGATACGTCTTCACTACAGGCGGAATATAAACTTGAATTGCTTCTTTGAAGTGAACAAGAAAATGTTGTAAAAAAGACTTTTGACTTTTGGCCAGAATTGTATAGGAGTATTATTAGAAGTGTGAAGTTGATCGTCCAGGTTGTTGTAGTCTTGACAAAGACTATATTATTGTTATTGACTGACGTTTCGACGCATCTTGAAAGTCAAGTAAAGCGTGTTACAGATGACCACCGCTGGCGCTGTGGCCGTCGAAACGTCAGTCACCAACAATAATCTTTCTCAAGACTACAACAACCTGGACGATCAACATAACACTTATTAGAAGTATTATTATTAATAGTTGTTGTTGGCTTTTAAAATCACTTGCAATTATTCAAATAGCTATAATATCTCAATGAATAACACTTGAAAAACAATTGTTTACGGCTATGCATGACAGCATTTTATTGCACAACAGCTCTTCGTATAAGCGATAGCGAAACGGAACAGTTTAAGTTCTACCACTTGTGCATGCTCAGAAATGGTCAGTATAAACAAAGTGTGAAACGTTATTGTACGTACTGTAGATATTAATATATATGTAATGTAGATATGTTAATATATATACTGCTGTAGTGAATGTGGGAGAGTTTGGAGTAGACAGACGATACATGGACGATCGTTGAGACATCAAAGACATAAAAGTAGTCTTTCTTTCTCGGGTCAGGAAAATGCAATCTGGATAACTGTATGCAGAAACGTTTTCTCCTGTGAATAACGTCAGTGCTTTTTCAACACGAAAACGTACTATTTAACTTAAGCGGAGGCGTTTATCTACAAGATCTAACAATTTAAATTTATTTATTTATTTCCAAACCAATTCTATTTATGGTGATTACTAAAGCACGCAACGTTGCAGCAGACCATCCCACCCATAAAGTACACAGTGTTTAGGTATTTTTTAGTTGAAGATAAAATTTCTTACCGGTTAAGCTATACTTTTCAATTTAAAGCACTAATGTTATGTCTGATCCAAATTGTCAACGAATACAATTATCACGAGAGGTGAAGTGGATTAAACGAGTTCACGCAAAGAAAGAATAACTTAACATAAAGCATAAACGAACACGATATAATGTCCATTTCTAGACTTGTATGCCAGAATTAAGTAAAAATTAGCTTTCTTCTAAACTGGATAGATAGTTATTCGAAATAGTAACAAACTACTGCTATTTGGCTATCGTTGTTGCCGTTTAATTGCTAGCCAGGTTGGTACTTTTGTCACATAAGTGCGTACGTATACAACCCTAATTTATAATTCAGTACGCATAGCTAACTAATTGATATAGATAAGTGATATAAAAGTACTGTGCTGCATAGACAGTGCAGAAATAGAAATAGAATACCCTAAAAAATTGGTGTACTGCCGAAATAATGCGCAGGAGGTCTGTTTCGAACGAACGCCCTTCGTCAGAGGCCCTTCGTTTCACTCTCTGAATAAGGCCCTTCGCTCGAAACCGGTACGACTGCCTACACACTATTTCGGCAGTACATCAACCTTTTAGTGTTTTCGATTTGATTGACCACTTGTCGTCGAGTAAAACAGAGAGTAAAAACTTAGAACACAACTCCAATGGAACATGCAGTCTTTATGCTATACTTGTTACGCATTAATACTCACCTTAATTCACGGCAACAATTGCCACCGTAAACAGTTACGCTTTTAAATCTTTGTAGTTTGCTCGTTCACCAGGTAGCTTCGAAACAAATGCTGAAAAAAAGGATTTGAACTCACGCAAGAAGAATATGAAGGCTCAAAGCAGCGACTACGAATACATTTCAGAGAATCGTGAGGATCTGTTAAAGTATTCACCCTATAAACTAATCATCAAACAATCATACACGCAACATAATAGCTGTTTCTCTCGACAGGGGTAACAAACGTTTAGTTTAACTTTACAACAAACTGAAATAAACTAAAAAATATGAAGGATCAATACCTCAAAATAGCGAATTCCAGGCGCTACGCAACACCAGCTTCGTCGACTAAGATGAGTCGTGTACCTAGAGACTAAAGTATGATGGAAATTGGGCACCCCGCGTGCAGATTAAAAGGAATTTACTTGCTTTTATCATACAAAGTCACTATATAACAATGCAATCATAGCACGACACATCCTCAAAAAAATCACTTAATCAATATGTTCGCCATATAAAGGTAACGTACAAAACATAAAATTCATGCACTTTTTTAATGCTAACTGAGAACTGCTAAATATTAAGGAAGACCAGGCATCACCCCACACCCCAAATACGAGCCTTTTGAGGTCGATAAGGAATCGAACGAATCGACTGTTACACCCACATAATAAATTCTTTAGAAATTAGAAATTGCGGAATGTTCTGCTTATTCATGTTTCTAAGCAACATTTGGGTCAAGCTGAGAAAACGGCAAAGGACGACAGGGGCGGATTCAAACGTTAGGCTCAAATCACGATAATTTTACACGATCTCGGGAAGAGAAAGGCGTAAATAATATAATTCTGAAAATGAGTTTAGCATTTTCCCACAACAATGAAATCAATTTCTATAATTTATAGCAGTTCCTCGGGTATTTTCGTCCTTTGGAGACGAGTCTCGTCCCAAACCTCGTACCCAGGCTCTTTTTTGAGACAAGGTTTGTCATCAGAAGCTCGTCAATCAAACCCCAAAACGCTTGCACTGCAGGCTACCTTCGGGATCCTTCGACCATTCGAAAATTTTGTGAGTGAATTTTGCCTGATCTGTATTGAGCGCTGATTGGTTTGCCTTATTTTGCCGAAGCTACGAAGTCTGATTTGCCTTACTTGCCGAAGCTACGAAGTTGCTCCGAGCTCATTTGCCTTAATTGGTTTGCCTGAACCAATTGCCAAATAACTGCTTTGAAAAGCAATGACGAGGAAGTATTATTGCGAGAAATCATTACTTCATCGTCCAAGGTGAGTAGTTCTCGGTTGCTTTCTGCTAGAGAGCATTTTTATCTGGTTAGGAAGAGCCTGTACAGAAATGTTAGCGCCTTGATCTGGTAGGGGGGTGCTGAGCGAGCGAGGTGAGATCAGGCCCGTGGCGAGCTAACGGCAGAGGTCTGGGAACACAGCCCCCTATTCTATGTCTAACTATTGTACGTTATCATGCTGTTATCTTATTTTTGTTTGACAATTGCCTTGCCAAATCCAAAAAAATTGATTTGACAAGGCAATTGGCACCACCCTTGGCCAAGGCCAGGGGGTGCGCACCCCCCCCCCCCCTCCCGCAATAAACCATCACTGAGCTGCTTTATTAATTTGCCGATGAATGCTCCTAAATTCCAAACCTGCAAATTTTTATTATAAACCGATAAATCTTACCAGTGCTGGACTGCTGGATATTAATTGTGTATCGTTTTAGTTGACAAATATATATTTCATCTCGCAGATTGGCTCTCTCTGTTTATGTTTTAAGGTTGTGTATTTAATATGGCAGACCAGAAATATAAACTGCGCGCGGTAAGCGTTGTTAATTTATTCATTTATTCATCAGGAAATTGAGCCTCATGTTCAACAGGTTATTCATAAATAGACACCCTTTTGGCATATATATAAGCCCTATTTATTTTTATTTCATCTCGTCTTACTCTGATGAAGGGCTCCGCTCGAAACGTCAGTATCTCGTCACTAAATTCTTGGCAGTTTACGGTGTTTACCACCTTTTCACTTTGCTATATATTCAAAACACTGTCTACGCAGCACTCTACTTATATATATTATATATATATAACTGAATAATGAAACGGCGTTCTATGATCAAAAATATTTTATTTCGAGCTTTCGACCACCAGTCTGTGGTCTTCAACGAGAAGAAGATTAATGGTAAGTGTGGTTACAATATTTATACATAAGTACATAACTATGAATAACTTAAAACGGAAATAGAAAATGACAACTAGTAATATATTCGTAAATTAATTGCGGTGTTTGTTCGTAAGAATGGAATATTGGCCCGGTAGAGATTTGGCGTTATTGTCAGCATTTTCTGTAATAGCGGTATGCCAAGATTCAAGTGATTTTCTGATGCGATAATTCCCTCTGTCAATTATACGACTGTTTTCAAAATCTATTTTATGTCCGTGTTTCCACGAATGATTTGCAGTGTTGGATACTTGTGTGTAGTTTTTAACGTTTCTGATATGCTCTTTCTTTCTGGTTTCAAACGATCGTCCTGTTACTCCAATATAAGTCCACGAACATTGTTTGCATGGTATCTTATTTATGACATTAGTATGTTGTTCGGCCGGAACTCTGTATTTCGGTGATGGAAATTGTTGTTGTAAGGTTCGTAAAGGCTTGGTGGTAACGTTGATGAGTCCGTTGTAGTTTTTCGGTTAATCCTTTGATGTATGGGAGAACAGCATGTCCGTGTGGACTGGGTGATTCGACATGTTTGAAGAACATCCCGACTAACTATTCTGGTGATGGCGTCGTGGAAGTAGAGGAGATAGTGTTTTTGATTGTAGAAATGAATTTGGTGGGGAAGCCATTGCATATAAGGGAATTGCTTACGTAGTCCAGTTCTTCAATTGTGCCTTCTTCTGTATTCGGTAGCGTCATTGCTCTGAATCAGTGTTCGTGCTGTGCTTGTCCTTGTGTGTCTTTATCATGATGTGAATTGAAATCTAAGTATCGGTCAAAATGGGTCGGCTTTCTGTAGATGTTGATGGCAATTTTACCATTTCGTCGCGAAGTCAGTGTGTCAAGAAATGCTAGTGTTCCGTTGTTTTCGTGCTCAATGGTAAAAGATATGTTCGGGTCGATGGAGTTGAGGGTGTTGTGAAACTCTGGAACGACGACGGATACTGCATCATAAAAACGAACGCTAACATATCGTTTCCATACTTTGGGTTTAACTGTGGCAGTGTGGATGGCACGTTCTTCAATTTCCGCCATGCATAAGTTTCCTCCATCCGCACTGCAGAGTTAAACCCAAAGTATGGAAACGATATGTTGACGACGGATACTGCATCATTAAAACGAACGCTGTTCCAGAGTTTCACAACACCCTCAACTCCATCGACCCAAACATATATTTTACCATTGAGCACGAAAACAGCGGAACACTAGCATTTCTTGACACACTGACTTCGCGACGAAATGGTAAAATTGCCATCAACATCTACAGAAAGCCGACCCATACTGACCGATACTTAGATTTCAATTCACATCATGATAAGACACACAAGGACAAACACAGCACGAACACTGATTCATAGAGCAATGACGCTACCGAATACAGAAGAAGGCACGATTCAAGAACTCGACTACGTAAGCAATGCCCTTATATGCAATGGCTACCCCACCAAATTCATTTCTACAATCAAAAACACTATCTCCTCTACTTCCACGACGCCATCACCAGAAGATTTAGTCGGGATGTTCTTCAAACATGTCGAATCACCCAGTCCACACGGACATGCTGTTCTCCCATACATCAAAGAATTAACCGAAAAACTACAACGGACTCTACGTAAACACGACATCAACGTTACCACCAATTAAGCCTTTACGAACTTTGCAACAACAATTTCCATCACCGAAATACCGAGAGTTTCGACCGAACAACATACTAACGTCATATACAAGATACCATATTTTAACAAACACCGCAATTAATTTACGAATATATTACTAGTTGTCATTTATAAATATTGTAACCACACTTTATTTCCCATTAATCTTCTTCCTGTTTAAGACCACAGACTGGTGGTCGAAAGCTCGAAATAAAATATTTTTGATCAGAGAACTCCGTTTCATTGTTCAGTTATGCCTTTACCTGATCGCGCTTCATTAAAATTATATATATATATATATAATATATATATATATATATATATATATATATATATATATATATATATATATATATATATATATATATATATATATATATATATATATATATATATATATATATATATATATATATATATATATATATATATATATATATATATATATATATATTATATATATAATAGGCTCTCGGCAACGGCTTCCGTAGCTCAGTGGTCAGAGCACTGAGTGATCAGGAAACTGCCAAAAATAATAATTACAATAAAAATTTACTGAGAATGTAGAACTAATTACAATAAAAATTTACTGAGAATATTGAACAATGCATTCCTAAGGTGCATGCGCTCGTTTTATTTAAGTATGTATGTTTAAGTAATGGAAGTGTTCAACAAAAACTTCTTCGAAAATTTCTGGCTATTTCTGTCCTCAAATTCAAAAAAATTATTTTCTAAAATAAACTTAGCCACATCTACCAAATCCTCGGCTCCGATACACACATTATTCAAATCTGATTCATTAACAAATTCCTCCATATTTCCTTCATACAATTCAATCCCTCACCATGAGGTATATGTGGATATAAACCAACAACATCCATAGAACAGATAATTGCATTATCTGGAATATCACCCAACATTACCAAGCAAATCCGTATTGTCCTTGATAATATAAGGTAAGGTCTTTATGATAGGTTGGAGGTGAAAATCCACAAACTCTGAAAGCGCCTCCGTTGGCGTACCCACAATTAGAAATTACAGGCCTACCGGGAACATCTATAAATCTTTTGTGGATTTTCGGGAGCAAATAAAACCTACCCAGTTTACCCTCTCTGCTGCTTAAATACTTTTGATTATCACCGGAAATAGAACCCTTCTTTTTTAAACATTCAAGTTTTTCATCAACTTTCTTACAAACAATTTCCGCAGGATTGTTCTGTACCAATTCATAAACGTAACCGAATATATTTAACAAATAGATTCCATTTTGCCGTTGTCTGTTCAGTTATAGATGCACAGATTACGTCAGAACGTGGTAAGAACAAAAAAGTGGCCCACGAGACGATAGTCGAGTGCTCTGTGCATCTATAACTGAACAGACAACGGCAAAATGGAATCTATTTGTTTTATACAATAAAAATTGAAAACAAACCATTCAAAAGGCTTATTAGCTCTTTGGCGATTTCTGGGGCATGAAAAAAGATAAAAGCGGTCGGCTGACGTGATCTGGCGTGATCTGACGTGGTGATCCGTGCATCTGTCCTCAATAGATAATGGCCAACAACCAATGAGAATGCGCATAGTAAACAGGTTATAGAAACACGAGTGGAAGTTTGGGAGAACGAGAAATTTAGCGAGCCCGCAGGGCGAGCGCTTCCACGCCATTTCGAGTTCTCCCAAACTTTCACGAGTGTTTCTATACGTATGAGAACACGGACAGATGTTTTCTATTTATTTTATAAAATAACACTGAGGAAATAAGTAATAAGACTCTTTTATTAAAATGATGAAAATATACATTCTCCTTACTCACGCTAGATAGCGTCGTCGGCTGCTCAAATGAACATAAACGCACTTAACTGTGAAGAAAGGCATCCAATCTTCTCGTTTTTCTTCTTATTGGCTGTCACAGAACATATTTATCGACATTTTAACTGTTTGTGAGCCAAGGTTCGTCTTACAGTCAATTTTATAAAAATGGCCCCCACTATAGACACGGAAGTAATTAGTATGCAAACCCTTAACCCTTCCTCATTAGTATTCATTTTACACCGGCGCGTTACGTCAGCAAGCCGGCGCGTTTGTCCAGGCGCTCCCCTCACCATAGCTTTAATCCGACCCCCTAACCCTAATTATTTATTTAGATTACGTCATTAAACCTTCAGGATCCCTAACCCTAGCTCGTGTACCAGTAGGATGTCATTATCCTTTTAAAATCCCCAACCAAGGACTTTCCGATTCCATTACGTCATTTTGGCATGATGTCATTCCAGATTAGCCGCTGACTCCTTCCGATGATGGTATTACGTCACCATCAAAAGGTCGCTCTTTAGATCTATTAATAATATAAGAAAGGACTTCGTATCAGGCCTCTAGTATATAAAGTAAGCGATTCCTTAGATTATCAAACCACTCGAGAAGCCGTACGATGAACGAATTCAAACGTATTGATTTGCCTAAGCGAAATCAAACTTTTGGGTCCTTCTTCGTGTAGAGGCACATAAATTTGCATAATCGAAAAGTTGGGTTTAGAAGTAGGGTTAGTATTTTTTTATTTTAGGGTTAGTGATAGAGTTTTTGTTAGGGTTATGGTTAGAGTTTTTGTTGCTGTAAAGCTTCTGATTGCTCCGAAAATAACGTTTATCAGACTATGACGTAGTCTGTGTCCTCTACACGAAGAACGAGCCCAAACTTTGCTATGCATTTATAGAGGTTGGTATATATTATAATAGCTATTAGATTATTCAAGAGATTGACTTTTCAAACGAAGCGAAGGTGCACACGTACAATAGCGCGTGGCACATTAAGAGTCATTAGTGGTGCAACTCACAAATATTTGCATGTCTAGGAATATTTAATTGTTTTGAGTGTACCCCACTAGGATTTTATGGGTAAACATTAGTCAATATGGGATAATGAGGGATATTGATCACCCCCTGACTTCGTATACTTAATTAGTGTTAAGAACGCCTCACATCCCTTGTAGACTCCTAACCCTATTCCACCTTCATAACCCTAAATTTAATTATATTTGGAATATCACCGATTTCAATTCCGACTCCTTGACTCTCACCGGGAGTTGTGCGATTGCCTAAGCGTTCGACTGAACCTATGGATTCAGCGTTCGATTGAACCTGTGTTTTCATGGCATCTACAAAGATATGAACCCTAATAATTTTAGCCGTATTATGGCTTATCTCGCTTTAGTGTGCACAATTGCTATGAGGAAGAAATACTTCGAGAAACAGTGCGAAGAACTGTTCAAGATCTCAAACATATTGAATTGGAAAAAATATAAATTTAAACGGCATACATTTACAGCGTTGCTATGCTAATGCTTATACTGTTGATATTTGTATATTTCACTTGAGAGATGAACCCTAAAGATTTTGACCGAATTATCGCTTATCTTGCGTTATAGGGTACGGGATTCCTATGAGGAAGAAACATTTCGGGAAACAGTGCGAAGAACGGTCGAAGATTTAAAATATGTACGTTCAAAGCGTTGCTAGGCTGCCTATAGATAAGACAAATATTTGCATATTTCGGCTCAGAGCACATGTAGAAACAATGGCGCGTGCCCTTAATACCGATGGAGCACGACCTAGTAACACCTCATGCTCAGTATGTATGTATATACATTATATATATATATATATATATATATATATATATATATATATATATATATATATATATATATATATATATATATATAATCTTTTTTGGAGAGTGGTAGCAATACGCATGCCTGGCCAAGACGTCACCAGGGCAGAGTAAGATCCTGGGTACGAAGTAGTTCGGTCCCAGACTTCCATCCTATCCAGGCCTAGTAATCTACTACGCGCGACTAAGCGGTGTAGTGATGTGGCCATGTAGCCGAGAACCAACTCCCATTCGTAGGACACTACAAATCACACACCATGGTGGAGAAATTAACTAACTAACTAACTAACGAAACACTTACCTAATGACGGTGACAAACCTAATATCCGATATGCACATTATGGATCCCCCAAGAAATGGGTAAGCTGCTCTATGACTCCTGGTTCGTGTGAGCCCAGTGCGTCCTAGAACAAGACTAAATACACGTTTTGAGTTTATGCATGCAGCGCCCGACGCCTTTCCACGTCTGAACGAGATACTGCACATGCTACCATGAGGCCAACCGTGCCTGAGTGGTAACGAGACGAATTAACGATATCGAGTTTACTTACGAGAAGACAGGCCTCGCGGAACGTCGCGACAAATAAACAAAAGATGTCTCCGATATGTGAGAAACCCTTAACGCCAAGAGTTCGTAGAGTTGGAGTCGTGGGCTGCCGCACGCGGAACGGAAGGCAAATGGTGCTCTAACAACTACGAACTGTCGGAGGGTGAGGAGTCGCGTAGCCCGCTTCTGACGACTGAGGCAACGGTTCATCAGGGGTGTTACTGACGAGAGCTCTCCTACGGGGAGAGACGCGTATCACGGCTCCGACCGTGTCGACTGAGGCAAACGGTGTAAGGGGACATGCAGGTAGACAATGGTACACGGTGTCAGGTAGACGATGGTTCATGGGGGTAACGACAAGAGCTCTCCTGCGAGGAGAGATACACGGTACGATTCCTCCTACGGGGACAGACATGTATCGCGGCTCTGAGCCTGAGTGACAGAGGCAAACTGTGTCTCAGGGCGATGAAAAAGCACTCTCTTACGGGGAGAGAAAACTCACGAGGGTTGCGACCCAGCTGATTGAGTGAGACCAACGGTGTCTCCGGGGGTTCTAACAATAGCTCTCCTATTGGGATAGACGTGCCCCCGGTACCAACCGTGGTAGACGATTCGTCATGAGGTAATGCCAAGAGTTCTCCTGCGAGGAGAGATACGCAGTACGGCTCCGACCGTAACTGAACGAGACAAACGATGCCTTAGGGGGCTTGGATTCCTGACAAGGGTTCTCCAACGTGGAGATACGTAACCCGTTGTCGAACGCGATCGTATATTGCGTATAACTAGACACCCGCGTCTAGGTCATGGACAGACTGCTCATCACACTCGACGAGCACCGATTATGCAAAACGTTCAAGCCCGATTATGCCGATTATGCAAAACGATTATGCCGTTCAAGCCCGATTATGCAAAACGTACTGGGGATACCTAAACTCTAATAACCAATAATTATCGTCAGCTATACGGTAAACGATAAATATATGCTACCGGTTATAGTATAATAACGATTAAGTATCACCTGGCAAGCCAGGGAAAGCAAGACACCCGCGTCTGTGCTTGACGATGCAAAAATGGTCATAACACTCGATGGCCAACGTACAAGCCCGAGTACGCAACAACGTACGGGGGACACAAACAAACTCTGACAACAATTAACGAATAAGCTATATGGTACACGTTAAACTATATATGCTACGGGTTAACTATGCTACGGGTTAACTATGATAACGGTTAACTATCACCTGGCTAGCCAGGGAAAGCAAGACACCCGCGTCTGTGCTTGACAATGCAAAAACCCGAAGAAGTCGTTTAACGTTCTCCAAGGGATGGGCGGGCGGGAAAGGAGTTCCGACAACGTGTAACGTGTACTGTAGAATAAGACTTGCCTCAAGCGACCTCGAGGTGTCTCGAGCTTTCGTATATTAATTAGGTATGTGTTTGTATGATTGGTTAATCTCCGATGGGATTATATTCCAGGCCCCTGTCCCAATAACCACAACTCCGTTCGTTCTTAATATCATTTATTTCATAAATCCAATTAAAAACTCGTTAAGGGATAGAGCAAAGTGGCGCTCTTGGTGAAACAAAGAAGACATAGTGAGTTTAATAATATTTATTTTCAGTCAAACGTATACATCGATAAGGTCAGCTTCTCATGAGAGTACAAATCTATAATAGTCATTATACGAACTCGTTGACTGAAAATCGGCTAGATCCGATTCAATATACGCTTTTTCACCTCGCGAAAAATAAAAGTTGTTTCCTCGTCGGAGCTTTGCGAAGTGCTTTCGTCTCCCAGAATGTCTAGCTGTATTTCATCGGTTCTCACACGAGTTTGTCCTCTTGCCCATCGTCGATAGTGTAATCCAATGAGTGCTATCTCGCCGAAGACCTTTTAACAATTTAAGATGTTTTTTGTATATTTTCATAAATTCCTTCATATATTCAGGTACCAAGGAATTATAAACATGTTTTGTGGCTTCTTCATAGGTAATCCAGTTCCCCTGCATTGTTTTATCAATCGATCCGTCACGTATAGGGTCTATCTTTTGGTAAACTTCGTTTAATATAAATTCCCGTGGATTGATGCCCTCTTCCTCCGCTTCTTCGTAATTTTCGCTACCTTCCTCATCCGTCAGTGTATGGTGTTCTTCCTTCATCTCTTCTCCAGTTTCCTCGTCTGTGTAAGATTTCACACTTTGCCCCTCCAGCTCATCGTTTGTGTACAAGTCGTCATCTGTTGCAGAGGAATTACTTTTGAGAGATCCATTGACGTTAGGGATTGATTGTACAGAGTGACCTTCTCCATGGATGTTCTTCATATGACGATAAAGGTGCTCTTTTCTAGAAAGAGTCTTTCCACAAATGTCGCACTGATGAAACATCGTTACACATTCGCAATTGAACACAGAATGAATCTAATTGCTATATTATCGATAATTTATAAGACATCTATCATGAATGGTTATAAACATCCCCAACACCCCTAAAGCTCCCTCATTACCCCTCAAACGCTCCTAAATACCCCAGACAACCCTCATTCGCCCCCAACACCCCTCGAACTCCCCTCAATACCCCTCAAACGCCTCCAACACCAAATGTAGGCGCGAGGGTGGCCGAATTGTTAAGGCGCTGGGCTTAAAGTCCCAGAGAACGTGGGTTCGAACGCAGGATTCAATGATTCAATCTTAGGATTCAATGATTCAATCTTAGGTCTTAGGATTCAATTATTCAATCTTAGGATTGAATGATTCAATCTTAGGATTCAATGATTCAATCTTAGGATTGGATGATTCAATATTAGGATTCAATGATTCAATTTTAGGATTCAATGATTCAATCACTTTTTTTTGTTGTTGTTGACTGTATAGAATACATGATAAAACGAAGAAACTCTCCCAAACGCCCCACCGAAAACATCCCCGAAAACACACCAAACGCCACGAAAACACTTCAAACGCCCACGAAAACACTCCAAACGCCCCAATACACCCCAAACGGCCCGTTTAGTGTATATCATACCTCGGAAGCGCAATGACCGTTCTATTTGCCAAAACAAAAGCTGAGTAAACTTTTTTCTTTTTTTTTGTTGACTGTATAGAATACATGATAAAACGGAGAAACTCTCTCAAACGCCCCACGAAAAACACCCCCGAAAATACCACAAACGCCACCCAAAACGCCCCCGAAATCAGCCCAAACGCCACCCGAACACACCAAACGCCCCCGAAAACACCTCAAACGCCCCTAAAACACCCCAAACGTCACCAAATACACCCCAAACGCCCCCGAGAACACCCCAAACGGTACCCGAAAACACCCCAAACGCCCCCCGAAAACACCCAAAATGGCTCGGCGGGCCTTTTTCGTGGCCTTGTGGCCAAATTGACAAATACACCTACTACCCCCGCTCACATCCATGCTCTCCCTCCCAAATCACCCATCCATCCCTCAAATTGCCATTATGACAGGTCCTACTGGCACACGAGCTAGGGTTAGGGATTCCTGAAGGTTTGATGACGTAATATGAATAAATAATTAGGGTTAAGGCTCCTCCAGGAAGACGAGAAGTCATCACGTAATCTAACATTCAAAATGATGTATGAATATTTAATGAGGCGGCATCCTTTTGTGATAACCCCCGATATGTCGGCCATAGGGATGCCGCCACATTAAATATTCATTACATCATTTTGAATTTTGAGATTACGTCATGACTTCTCGTCTTCCTGGAGGAGCCTTAACCCTAATTATTTATTCATATTACGTCATTAAACCTTCAGGAATCCCTAGCCCTAGCTCGTGTACCAGTAGGACCTGTCATTATACCCCGTGTACCTTTAAAACCCCAACCGAGTCACAATTTCAGCTATATGGCGATTTGAGGGGTGGATGGGTGATTTGGGAGGGAGAGCATGGAGGTGAGCGTGGGTAGTATATATGAATCAACTGCAGACCCTGCAGAATAAGGCTGCCAAAGTGTTGCTGGATCTACCACCACGAAGTTCAGCCACTGAAGCCCTCAGAACTTTAGATTGGAAGCCGTTATCAGGCAGAAGTTTTCATCGCCTTACAACTATGCATAAATGCATGTATGGAGGAATTGATTTTGACTTTTCATTTATGAAAAACAGTTCTGTTCATAATTACAATACTCGTAGTCTAAATAATTTGCATCTTCCCGTGTACGTACTAACTGGGGAAAACAAAGGTTTATTTACCATGCAGCAAATGAGTGGAACAGTTTGGACTTTGGACATAAGAATTAGAGAAATCAAGTCGCTGCCTCTTTTTAAAACTCATCTTAAGAACTTTATATAAATTGTTGTATTTTTAGCTTTGTAGTTTTTTAAAAAATTTTAACTTTTAAATTTCTCTGTATTTAGATATATTTCAGGGCCCTACTGAAAATCGCTTTGGCGAGTTAGGCCACCTGGTTAAATATTATTAAATACAAATAATACAATACAAATGTGTATTTGTCAAACGGGCCACAAGGCCGCGAAAAAGGCCCGCCGGGACATTTGGGGTGTTTTCGGGGGGTGTTTGGGTTTTTTTCGGGGGCCGTTTGGTGTGTTCTCGGGGGCATTTGGGGTGTATTTGGGGACGTTTGAGTTGTTTTCGGGGCGTTTAGTGTGTTTTCGGGGGCGTTTGGGGTATTTTCGGAGGTGTTTTCGGTGGGGCGCTTGGGAGAGTTTCTTCGTTTTATCATGTATTCTATAGTCACCAACAACAAAAAAAGTGATTGAATCATTGAATCCTAAGATTGAATCATTGAATCCTAAGATTGAATCATTGAATCCTGAGTTCGAACCCACGTTTTCTGGGACTTTAAGCCCAGCGCCTTAACCATTCGGCCACCTTCGTGCCTACGTTTGGTGTTTGAGGGGAATTTGAGGGGTGCTGGGGGCGAATGAGGGTTGTTTGGGGTATTTAGGGGAGTTTGAGAGGTAATGAGGGAGCTTTAGTGGGTGTTGGGGGAATGTTTATAACCATTCATGATTGATGTCTTAAATTATATGTGATAAATTATCGATAATATAGCAATTAGATTCATTCTGTGTTCAATTGCGAATGTGTAACGATGTTTCATCAGTGCGACATTTGTGGAAAGACTCTTTCTAGAAAAGAGCACCTTTATCGTCATATGAAGAACATCCATGGAGAAGGTCACTCTGTACAATCAATCCCTAACGTCAATGGATCTCTCAAAAGTAATTCCTCTGCAACAGATGACGACTTGTACACAAACGATGAGCTGGAGGGGCAAAGTGTGAAATCTTACACAGACGAGGAAACTGGAGAAGAGATGAAGGAAGAACACCATACACTGACGGATGAGGAAGGTAGCGAAAATTACGAAGAAGCGGAGGAAGAGGGCATCAATCCACGGGAATTTATATTAAACGAAGTTTACCAAAAGATAGACCCTATACGTGACGGATCGATTGATAAAACAATTTAGGGGAACTGGATTACCTATGAAGAAGCCACAAAACATGTTTATAATTCCTTGGTACCTGAATATATGAAGGAATTTATGAAAATATACAAAAAAACATCTTAAATTGTTAAAAGGTCTTCGGCGAGATAGCACTCATCGGAAGATTTGGAAAACTATGAAACGTTTAATAGAGGAAGAAGGCTACGACGAAGATGAAAGTATTGATGCTGCTGTAAATCAAAGGAAATGTCTTTTGCGACGAATGTTGACATACGCAGCCGTTATGGATAACACTATCGACGATGGGCAAGAGGACAAACTCGTGTGAGAACCGATGAAATACAGTTATACATTCTGGGAGACGAAAGCACTTCGCAAAGCTCCGACGAGGAAACAACTTTTATTTTTCGCGAGGGGAAAAGCGTATATTGAATCGGATCTAGCCGATTTTCAGTCAACGAGTTCGTATAATGACTATTATAGATTTTTACTCTCATGAGAAGCTGACCTTATCGATGTATACGTTTGACTGAAAAAAAAAATTATTAAACTAACTATGTCTTCTTTGTTTCACCAAGAACGCCACTTTGCTCTATCCCTTAACGAGTTTTTAATGACTCTTTAAGGGCACGCGCCATTGTTTCTACATGTGCTCTGAGACGAAATATGCAAATATTTGTCTTATCTATAGGCAGCCTAAGGTTCAGTCGAACGCTTAGGCAATCGCACAACTCCCGGTGAGAGTCAAGGAGTCGGAATTGAAATCGGTGATATTCCAAATATAATTAAATTTAGGGTTATGTAGGTGGAATAGGGTTAGGAGTCTACAATGGATGTGAGGCGTTCTTAACACTAATTAAGTATACCTTATTATAGGAAATTAACGCTCGTGTTAATTAAGGTATTTGAAATTAACGCGACTTAAATTAACGCGAATTGAAGGGAAAACTACTTCCGAATAAAGGAAATTAACGCGAAAAGGAGGTAAAATTTCGAAACGAAGTAAATTAACGCGATTAATGCAACGAAACACAGTTTGTGGTGACAACAGGAACATATTTTATTTCAACACTGAATATACAAAACTGAACAAAACAAATCTATACACGTAGAACCAGATTGCTTGACAAATGTAAAATTCTCCCTAAATGTAGGGGTTAAGGGAAGAAATCTGGCCACTTCGAGCATTTTTCACAGCGTCCGAGATACCAGCGGATCTCCAGCCTGACAAAATTATGCTTTTTCCTTTCTCAGTCCCAAGCCATTCGTGGGAAATTCTTTCTTGAATCGAGAGACGGCATTTGTTGCTCCACACTGGTTGGCATATCTGACAATCGTACATTTGTCTTCTTCTCCGTAGGTGATTCTCTTGCGCTTGTTGTTGATACTCGTAGCGGCGTTGATATGCAATATAACATTAGACTGCTCTTCACTGGAAAGTCCAGTTGTGTTAGTTGGTGGAATCTGCGAACTTGTAGTCGAACTTAGATCAGAAAATGGTGCTTTCTGGAAATACTGGTATGGAAGACATTTCTTTACTGATGAGCAGGAATCACGTGGCAATATGACACCGGAAATATGACTACCAAAATAGAAGTGAAATCTGAACTTGGCAGTTGACCTCTGGCGCAGAGAAATCAAAATGGACTCAGAACAGTCATTTCGTTTCACAACAGGATTACGTGGTCATAGGCGGCGGAAGCGGGGGGCTGGGGGGGCGGAGCTAAAGCCCCCCCCCCAACTTTGTAAAAGTGGAAAAAAGGGGGGCTGAGCCCCCCCTGCCTTCGGCACCGAAGGTGAGGGTGATTATATGTTGAATATTTATACTTCTTCAATGTATGGCATTTTGAAAATTCCATATCACTGCAGACAATCGTAAGGAGAAATCGTGTCATGTGATAGCTCAATACTCGTTTCACGAAGTACTCAACGTATTAGCAGTTAATGACTGCTGACCAGAAGTACTATGAGTGAGCCATCAAAAGCATTTTGCAAAATGGTAATTCAAGGTTGTGCAAATATACAATCGCAATGTAATCCAGTATTTCCTTCCAAATGCAGTCGAAGTTAGACGGATTTTTGGTAAAGAGACCCAAGGTGGGCCCAGAATACCGAGGGAGTGCAGATACCTCTCATTCTGATTCTGTGTAAGTGCTAAGTCTGTACTAAGTCAGACCGAGTTGCCTGCGTAGGTTGAGTCAATAGTCGTTTAATTATATATTCTCAAACTCATTAATATTTCATAAGATAAAAACAAAGAAATCATTATCGAGACGGAGTTTGGATATGTGATCAAACACTTGCATAAATTAAGCCAATTCATTTGAGAAGCTATATATCATACACTCGTTAATTCAATGTAGATAACATTGACCTCGGGTCCGCGGTCTGGATACATTCTGGGTGATTCTTGATATCATACTCAGCCTCATCCAATAATTGTTTATTATTCCGATCCCAAAATCCCATTGACCTTTTTGTTTAAATTAGAGCGACTCCGACTCCTGATCCTCCATCAGAAGAGGCTGTTGAGATAGAAACAACGGAACAAAGTGAACTTAGGCAAGGTTGTGCATCTGAGTGTTGTGAACATGATCTTGCACGTCTCTACCATCCAAGTATTGACTTTAGCTCAACCAAGAGAAGGCAAGGACAGCAAACCCGAGCTTTTTCCCCTCTGGTTCAAGGAACATGACTGGATAACATTTTGCACCTCAAGGAATAAGGTGTTCTGTTTCTACTGCCGAAAAGCACCCTCAGCAATATTTAGCAAGAAAACCGAACCTTCTTTTTCTTGTGAGGGTTTCAGTAATTGGAAGAAGGCAAAAGAGAAGTTTCATGAGCATGAGTGTAGCCCAACACACCAA
This sequence comes from Chrysogorgia sp. JL179-B06, assembly GCA_035772405.1. Lineage (NCBI taxonomy): Eukaryota > Metazoa > Cnidaria > Anthozoa > Scleralcyonacea > Chrysogorgiidae > Chrysogorgia > Chrysogorgia sp. JL179-B06. Next base: position 1,115,079 of record JAYKKM010000344.1, read on the forward strand.
CAAGCATTGCTTTCTCACCAGGCATTAACACATGGCTCAGTAGCTTCTCTGCTTTCCAGCCAATTGCGCAAAGATCAAGCAGAAAACCGGAATATGTTGATGAAGTTGCTAACTTCCTTGAAGTTTCTAGCACGGCAAGGCATGGCCATTCGCGGACACATTGAAAAAGAAGGAAATCTTGTCCAGCTCCTTAGATGTAGGGCTGAAGATGTGCCTGGGCTGGAAGCATGGCTAAGGAATGGAGTTTACAAATCACACGACACAATCAATGAACTGATTCAATTGATGTATCTGCAGCTCTTGAGAAAACTGCTTGCCGAGATTCGGAGTGCTGAATGGTTTGCAGTTATTGCTGATGAAACCCGAGACCTAAGCGGTGCTGAGCAGTTCGCAATTTCCTTAAGCTGGGTTGACACTGATTACAATGTTTATGAAGACCTGATTGGGATGGTTGAAGCAGAGAGCACAACTGCAGAAAACCTATCATCCACGATCAAGGACACTTTGCTACGATCTGTCCTTCAACTATCTCAGTGTCGTGGACAAGCATACGATGGAGCTTCAAATATGGCAGGGTCACTCAGTGGAGTTGCTAAGCGTCTTCAAGTGGATGAACCTGCAGCACTCTTTGTCCGTTGCTTAGCACATAGTCTGAATTTGTGCCTGCAGGACTGTGGGCGTCAGTGCTCAGTTGTAAGAGAAGCTCTAGATCTGACCTCAGGTCTGGCTACTCTTATACGTGCCTCACCAAAGCGCCTCGCAATCTTTAAAGTGCCCCTACGACGAAATTCACTAGCCATTTTTTTGTCCTTTTTGTTCACAAACAGTCAGTATAAGTTACAAAAAAACAAAAAATACCTCCCAAAATCAATTCTAACTGTTTTATCACCATTTTAATACGATAAATTACTGTCCGCCATTGCTTTGCTTCGTTCCTTGCGCGCCAGCGATACTTGCTTGTTGTGACGTCAGAGACTCAACACATGTTGGAATTTCTCTGCTGTTGTATACAGTGTTCACTACAAATTAGCTGGTTTTCGTTGGAGGTTTTTGCTTTTTACATCATGTCAAGGCTTTCGGAGACTGAATGGTCTGATAGTTCAACGAGTGAAAGCTCAGATACATCGTCTGGTATATCAGAAGATGTATTTGTTTCGGCGAACGAGGATTTTGAGGCGACACAAGACACACCAGAACTCTCGGACGGTGTGTTAGATTATAGTGAATGTGTTGAGGTTGTTGAGCCGATTGCAACACAGGAAGAAGCAGAGACATACGCGGAGAATTTAGCTCGAGAAGAAGAAGAGGAGGAAACACTGTGGAGTCGCTTTTCAGGAGAAGAAAACGTCGAAAACTGGTAAGAAAAGTGACTTTATATATCTGTTTATAGTTGAATTTATTATACAATTTACATACATATTTGGTGCATATTTTGCCTTGGTTGCATGTATAAAATATCCTTACAATGTTTTATTATTCCCAAATCAGGTGCTCATGTGGTAACTGTTCATTAGAACATGTGGCTAATTTTAAGGAGTGTTGGTGCTGCATGGAGATAGACAAATGTAGTGAGGAAATGGCAATGTTTGATGAAGCTACTGGCTGTATCACAAGTCACCCTGGTTATGAAGAGGTTTGCCTCAATGAGTGGGTGTTAAGAGCAGCAAGTATCGGTCTCAAAACCAAGTCCATGAAATCATACATGACTATGTTTGCTCGAGGAGAAACAGCGAAGAATGAGTGAGTTTCGCTATTTCTGTTATGGTTAATTTACAATTGAGTGTATTGGTACTGAAAACCATATTTTGCCCAGAATGTAATGCCAAATCGGTTACAAAAAATTTATAGCCTAGCAATGATTTTGTGGTTGTAAAATTGTTGGTGCTTTGGAGTTTGGGGGTTTGGATTTGTCTTCCATGCACTACTTAACTACAATTAAGGGACGATGAACCAATCAGATGCGTTTAGTCCACCCGATTAAGTATTAACCAATCAGATAAAGGTAGAAGTCAAATATGAACCTCTATATTAATTGACTGGCAATGCACCCTACTATTGTACATGTCAATGGTAGGGTATTGCAGTACTTCTTTAAAATTTTGAAACATTTTTTTTGAAATTATTTAGCAGGAAGGGGTGTATCATCAGTATGCTCCAATAGTGGCTGACTGACAATTGACACTTTTTTAGGTTTATGCGATCTGTTGCATACAGGCAATTTGTGAGGTTGGTGTGGAAGTATGTTGGAGCCTCAAAGAGAATTCCTCTGCCCTGCTGTATGTACAACAGTATACGGAAACATTTTCCAACAAATGCAGAGCAATTCAAAGGTTTTGAAGATGAGGACTAATTTGAAATCTGTTGGCATTTTTTATAATTATATTTCTAATACAGTATTCATGAAAAACATATTTTGAAAGATAAAACATGATGGATGTTTATTGTTTCATTTTATTTACAAAATTGCTCAGGATGCATTGCGATCACTGCATTGCCCTTTCTTGTGACCCTTGCGAGCTTTCCCACACTTTTTGCACATGGGTTGTTTTCTAACTCCTTTGGGAGGGTTTAGTATTTGCTGAAGTTCTGCATCTGTCAAAAGTAAAATTCTATATAAATTATGAATATTAAATGCCATGTGTTTTAAACTTTTGAGAGGTGGATGGCTAATATGGTTATGTCCACTATACATGTCTTACATGACTATATGTTATGACTATATTCATGTATTCTGAACATGGACATATTGCCGGTGGTGTAAGTGTAGGGACTGATTAAAATAGTAGCTGTGTATAGTAGGTATTCATCTACAGTACATAAGAGAGAAAGAAAAAACTTTCCTCAACATTTCAACTTCAAGTGAAGCCCTTCATAAAGAAGGTAATGTTAACAAAGGCCCTACACTCAAAACATAAAATTAATTAATAAAATTATTTCGGATAATTTACTATACACTGCTACATAATTGTGTTAATATGGCAGTAATGTGCCTACTTTCGCTTTCTTAGTTCACCCATCGAACACCATATGATTATCATATTTATCAAGTGGATGTGTTGTTTATTATTGGATTTTCTACAAATTTACACTACCTTCATAGTCTAAACTGCAGGTTCAAAACAATTATGAATGGCTAAACTGCAGGTTCAAAACAATTATATTTTATTTGATGTGTATTGGTATACCTGAGCAAGTTGGAGGGCAAATAGATGTATTCTTTTCTTTCCTGGACCAAAATTTTTCTTTTGCATCAGTTTTGCTCTCCTTTTCTGATAACATGGTGTGTAGTGCTTCTGGAGTTTCTTTTTTCAACTCTTTTCGTATGTTATCCAACTCCTTCCTTGGCGTAGATAACATTGTCTCGAATAATTCAGCAACATAATCTGCAATTATAATTTATATGCAGAATTAATATTCACTCAAATGCTTTTTGTGCACAAGATTAGGAATGGTTGAAAAAGGAATTATCCAATAAAGACACAAGTCATTCGCACAATGACAGTCAGCAACGCTTAGCCTGCGGTGCACTTGCAGACATATAGAACATTATCATTTTGTGTTCTATATGTCTGCAGTGCAGGCTAGCCACACAAAAAAGGCCAGGTATAAATGGAATGTTGCTGTGCACTGCAAGATGCATAGTTTTTGTTAGGGAGAAAAATAATAATTGTGATTTTATGCAATAAAGTGCATTGAATGGTAATAGTTACCATAATTCTGCTTCACTTTTACTTCTCTAACTGTGGCTTCCCCCTCTTTAAATTTAGCGTAAGTTACTTTTAGTCTTGGTTTGCCACTTGAATCAAGTTTGTTCTTCCTACTAACATTGTAGTTGAAGTGGATAGCAGCAAGAATACTTCTAAAAAATATATAAGAACAGTATTACACTAAATTTAGACATAAATTTTGTCTAAATATTAGCATTTACTACAATAAAGGTAGTCATTAGAGCATATTCTCACAAACCACAATGAAAGTGGGAATTGTGACAATTGTGTTCGGAATATGACATCTGAATATTACCAATGACGGTATGGCATTTGACTAGACCCAGTACCCTGTTCCATTGGGAAAAGGCTAATCAACAAAATAAGGTGTATTTTACCACATTACAGAGTCAGACTACTACCAATACACTGACCTGCATAATATTCCTTCATAAGAAAATGCTAGCATCTTTGGTGCAAATTGGTTCACCACAGAGTGATATCCTTCTAAGGAACTAGTCTGTTCGACAGGTGATGCATTCTTGATTCCTTTCAGCAAGGCAGTTTTACTAAGGTTTTTCACCAACTTTTCATGTTCTACAGAGTCTGTTCAAATAAACAGTATAAAATAAATTACATCAAGTTCAACTGGTACAATTAAGGTGTCAAAAACAGGGAATTTGTCTTCCAAAAACATGCAGTAAATAGCTTGAGAATATCATAATTACCTTTTGTCATCCAAACACGTTGTGTTACTGTGGGGCCATGGGCACACTTGGCAAATAACTTGTTTGGTAAGTGGGTGTGGATATTCAGCACATGGTGAAAGAATGATTTGAACTTTGGCACTATCAGGTCTTGAAGGTTGGAAGCTGTGGAAGTCACCGACCAGTAGAAGTGCCTTACACATGCCTTTTTCCATCGTCCAATTTTTTCGCACCCCTCCTCCTTACTCAGTTTGGTTAACACCTTCTTTATTTCTAAAACAAAAAAAGTGATAATTAATTGGTGTGGTACTTGCTCTGTAGAAATATATTTTTTGTAGTTTGTATTCTTTAGTTTTGATGGTGTTTCAAGTTTCGGGCTAATTAGTTTCCAGTAGTGGTAAACCTACTTTTGGCAATGTGCCACAGGTCGAAATAGTGCTGAATTACTGGCTTTCGTAGGTTTTTGCATTTCTTTGGACACTCTTCTCTCATCCATTTTGTGATAGAACCATGACGATCAGATATGAAACTTTTGATAATCATTCCAGTACCAAGTAAAAAAGCCAATGCTTTCTGATGCCCCAAAAATTCCATACCTGTACTGTTACCAGCTTGGTTAGCCTAAAATGTGTACAGTGAAATTATTGTTGATTGATTCTATGTACATTTGAATTACAGTTATTGTACAAGCATTTGACGGGCAGGCCTGTAACTGGATTTCAATTTAGATTTTGGCTCATCATTCAGTTTCTTTTGTTTATCTCAGTCCACTTGCAATATATATGCATGATTGCATGTACAGTACTGCTCAGAAATAACCTAACAAAAACCTAGGTTGAACCTAGGTTGAACCTCAGCTTGTTCATGTTCTAACTCTGTTTAACATTAGTTAAACTGTCTCAAAAATACAATGAATGAAAATATGGACTGTTTTTTGTGTTGCTATTTAATTTTATTGTGCTTTACTAAACTTTTGTATAATTTCTATGATTGTTTAATGTAACCTCAGCTGCACTGTTAGGTTATTTCTGAGCAGTACTGTACATTCAACTAACAATTAAAACATAATTTACCTGTACCAGCACAATATGGATAATCAGACCAATAGTGCAGCAGAGTATAGTATAACTACCATATTTGGCAGAATGACCCATACTGTCATGGCGGCCATCACCAGCAAGTATCACTTCTCGTCCACTTAGGGAGTTGATAAGCTTCTCTCTATATCCTCTCCAGAACTTTATTATAGTCGAAAGTACGATATGCCTTTGGTGGTAGTAATACTGTCCTTCACTGAAGCATGTCAATCCCATATGCTTGAAGACCAATAATACTTTACCAGCTGATGCTCCCGCACAAAGTATACCAAAGCTAAGGAGGAGGTTTGCTGCAGGAAACTTTCCCAACAAGAATGGCTGACTTTTCCAGGTGTTGACTTCATGGCATGCTCTGCACTCGGACTGGACAGAAAACATGGTGCCAGTGTTGGTGACTGTATTCTTAGGGTTTGGTGCAAAGCAGAAATGGCAAAACTGGAAAAGCTGGAGGAGTTTGGACAGAAAAACAATTCCTTTAGGCTCTTCTCTTGCATTCTTGCCATCACAAGTTAATCTTAAAAAAAATTATCAGGCCTTGTACAGATTTGGATGCACATACATTAATCATTATGCCCTGCATCCCAGCAATGCAATGGATGCTTATTATTTACTCTGAATGGTACCAAATGGGTTGGATACTTACAGCACTCAGGGAACAGGCGTAAAAGGTATGATTCATTCCATAGTACTATACCATTTTCTTACCATTCTGAAACTTGTTTCTATTATATCAATATGTGTACTGTATGATATACCTTGGTTTTTCTTTTCCATTGTCATCTTCTTCTAAGTCTGACAGTTCATGACCGACATTTTGAGATGGAGTCCATGTTTTATCATTACCGGTACCCTCAGCACCATCATCATCAGGCATTTCAACCTCAGAAGAACTCTCGACATCATCTACATCCATATAATTTACAGCTTCTGACACTGTTTGAGTTTCTACATGAAATAAATAAGGACATTTAATACCTTTGGCAAAAGTAAAGGATGATCACCAATTATTCAGTGGCCTAAGATAAGTGTGGTCCAACCATTAAGACAACCAAAGGAACAGAGTGAAAACGCAGGTTAAATGGACAATGTTGCTGACACAACATCTGTGATACAATCTGGTGCACTTTATTGAAATAGAGTGTATCACAGATGTCACATCAACTTGTCACAGCAATTGTGTTTCCAGTCCATTCCTTTGAGTCTATGGTCAAAGCTGTCAAACGTACCAGCTTCCACCATTATAGGTTCTTCATCAATTTCCGTAAATGTTTGCACCCAATGATCATTCAGTCCAGCAATTTTCTTTTCCATCTCTCGAAGTTTTCTATGGGAAGCTTTCTTTTCTTTTTTCAACAAGTCACAGTTCTCGCATGAACTGTGTTGATTCTTAACAGAGAGTAATCAATTAATTGAATGGAAAACTAATAACCGGTACATTAGGCATGTACTGGTACATTAGTGGCCCATGGTTAAATACATGAAATACAGCTTCCACATACCTCTTGAAAAATATGTGAGGCCATACTTGTATCAGCAACCTCTTCACCCAGTTCCAGTGAAGTTGACAATCCAACCTGGAAAAAATGAGGTTATTTATCATTAAAAAATTTCAAGCACAGTGTGTTAAGCTCCATTTTTGCTAATGACAAGACTTCAAACATCTTGGTCAAAGCAGATCAAAACACAGAGTTGTAAAATGAATACTAAAATGACAAAGGGGCCAAGACCAGGAAATGGAAAATCTCTAACCTTCATAGGGGTACTTGTCAAAGGATGTGAAGTAAATATATCATCAACTTGATCAACAGGCTATATTGGAAGAAAATTAGTCACAGTGATATATTTCTTGAGAATATTTAATCGAGAGTGGACACACGAATTGAAATTGAGGCATTTACATTGAAACAAAACTTACTGCAAATAGAGGATTGCTAATGTCGGTTTCTTGTTCGACTGGAATGTCTATCTCTGGAATGTCTATCTCTGGCTCGTGGTCAACACTGGTGGTAGCTTCGTTTGAGGCATCCAAATATCCTTCCACCAGGATTTCATTGATAACCTATAAGAGCATTGAAATTCTTAAGAGTTTATACTAATATATACAGTGTATATGTAATTTATATAATATTAATCGTAGTTGAAACTAGTCTAGCATAACTAATGAGGAATATAAAATATACAACAAAACTAACCTTGCGACGTGTTCTTGATGAGGAAGGCTTTGACGAGTTTGCTTTCCATATTGTTGGTACTGAATTTGATAAAAGGTTTCGCCTAGATCCTTCCATGTGCATTCGCTGGAAGCAGTCTGCTTGGAAATGCTCAGAACAAACTGCGAAGACTCCTTGCGGATTAAAATTTAACCTATGCATTCGTACAAATCGAACCCACTTTGCATATTCGGCGACATTCGATGGACTTCGATGGATGGAAATCCCTTCGTTCACCTTCGAAACATTGCTGCAGCCTTGTACGACACATCTACGCGATGGCATTTCAATGAATAGGGAAAATTCCCGAAAGAAAACAGTAAAAAACTCCAAAATAAATAGCTAATATGTGGTGCACTTTACTATAATTCGCGTGTGTTGAGTCTCTGACGTCATGTCCGGTAGCTGAGGCGGCAAACGCTTGGAACATTCAAAATTAATGGCGGACGCAAAACGCGCATGAAATATGCCCCAGAAAAGAGTCTTCCCGTGCTTGGATTTGCCTAAAAATTGGCACAGTAGTTACTGATAATAGGTACTTTCGATTTATATAAAAAAAATACAAATGAAAAATTTGATCGTAGGGGCACTTTAAGCATTTGCAAGAAGACCTTGCTCCAACTGCTCCAGGACTGAAATCACTTTGTCCAACACGATGGACTGTGCGTACTGGTGCCATTGAGTCCATCCTGAAGAACTATGTGATCATTCGTGCTGAGCTGGAGCAAATAAGCCGGGAATCTTGTGGAGAGCCGTCTTCAAATGCATCTGGTTATCTTGCTCTAATGGAAAGGTTTGAAACCTTCTTTGGCCTTCAGTTGTCATATCTGGTGTTCAGTGCTACTGAGCAACTCTCCAGAACTTTGCAAATGCATGATAACCACTATGGCTGCCTCTCAAGCAGTGTCATTCCTTTCCAGGCAACGTTCCGACGCAGCTTTTTCTGAATTCTACCAGACCACCGTTAATAAAGCAAAGGATCTAACAGAGCCTCCCAAACTCCGCAGACAGAGAGGAATACCTAGACGACTTGACGATGGTTCCCCCAATCACACATTCTCTTCACCAGAAAGTTTCTTTCGCCACCAGTATTTTCAGATATTTGACCTGCTTACAAATGAACTCAAGCGTAGATTCAATCAACCTTCTTTTGAAATTTTGAAAGAGATTGAGAGTTTGCTGGTTAAGTCTTGTAATGGCATCACAGTCCAGCCATCAGAGAGCTTTGCAGCAATGTATGCAAAAGACCTCAACCTTGACAGATTGAGGATTCAGCTGTGTATGCTTCCAGACTTGCTGCGGACGGCTAATGAAGAGCATGAACTCGGTGTGAAAAAGGTTACTTGCATTGGTACCATCGTGGAACTCTTCAATACCTGCAGCTACAGTAAAACCATGTTACGAGAGGTTAGCAGGCAGCTCCGAATTTTTCTAACAGTTCCTATGGCTAGTGCTACTGCGGGTTACCGACAAAAACCACACATGACAAAAACCCCGCCGACAAAATCCCCACCGACAAAATCCCCGACGACAATATCCGCGGCGACAAAAACAATACACGTGGGCCACTGACAAAAGCAATCCATAACAAAAGCAGAAGGCTTGGATGAATTCCAAAAGCATTTCGTAAAAAATGGGACGTACGAATTCGCTAAAACGAAATATCCTAAGGCAGAAACAAGCCACCCGACCAAAGGAACCAGCTTCCTTACAAGAGTTGCGAATTGAAAATGAGTGGACAACGACAGGTGGAGAAGAACGCCCTTTCCTTATTCACGACAGCGGTGCTGACGCAAGAAACCGAATCGTCGTATTTGCTACCATCCGTCATTTGGCTGGCTTTGTGAGAGCTGGAATCGTGCATTTCGGCAATTGGTGGGCTACTCGCATCCAACCGTCTGGGTAGCGATAGAGAGTATCAGAAAGGATGCAGCCATGGTCCGTACCCATCTTCAGAATGACGCCAGAGGAGAGCCCTTAAGAAAACGAGTCAGGCGGGAAACCAAGGACCTACAGGAACGACTAAGAAACCTATGCGTAGACTTCGGAGATGGACGCAAGACTTTGGAGCAGATGCTGCGTGGCGTCGGTCACAACATTCGAGTTTGTTAGTCACATGAACAGTAACTTTTCATAATACTTTTCTTTACTTTTCTTTATTTAAACAGTATTTCCACTTTTTCTATACCATTATATTGTGTTAAAAAGTTTGTTCTGATAATTTAAAAAATTGATAAACAGAAATGTGGGTTTTTTGTCTGAATTCCGTAATTTGGGGTTTTTGTCGCCGGGGATATTGTCGTCGGGGATTTTATCGGTGGGGATTTTGTCGGCGGGGTTTTTGTCATGTAGGGTTTTTGTCATGGATTCTGTTACTGCAGAGAGAAGTTTTTCTGCTTTAAGAAGGCTCAAAAACTATTACGAACCACCATGAGTCAGAAACGACTAAACCATCTGATTCTGCTGCATACTCACAAAGACAGGACTGATCTACTAGAGATATCAGATATTGCACGCCAGTTCGTATCTGTGAATGAACGACGCGAGAATTACTTTGGGTCTTGGGAAGTTTAAGCAACAAACTACTATTTTCGTTTTGAAAAGCTAGAGTACACTGTACTGTGTAATAGTGTAGTTGTCAGTGGTGTACACTGTACAGTAATTATGACTTGTTAATTGTTGCAGTAAAGTTAGTTATCATTGTTTAAACCTTTCTGATTTGAAGTGGAATTTCGGTTTCTTAAAGGGAAATGGCAATAAAAATTAAGTTTATCTTATTTGAAAGAACTTTTAAAATGATATATGAAGACCTTTTACAGATTTTCCATATCGTTCTTGGTTCTGTAAATATTTCACTTCTTTTTAACAAAGAACATTGAACATTCCGCCATTTTGGATATGCATAACCATCCTTGGATATGCGTGACGTCACAACCAGGGTAGAAATGTTTTTTATATCAGCAATTATCGAGTCATTATAGATGCTAAATCGTAGTTGTTTTGGGTGTTGTATACTTTTAAGTGAACTGGCAATCTATTTGAACGCATTCCACTGATATTTGGGCAATTACTTACAACTTTTAGAATGTTTACCCTGGTTTTGACGTCACTTAATTAGATCTAATTATAAAACAAGATGGCGGATTGCAGATATTTTTGCTCACAGATATTTCAAAAATTAAGGAAGTTACGGGGAAATTTTAAAAGGTCTTCATATATTATTTTAAATGTTCTTTCAAATGAGACAAAGAAATTTTTTATTGCCATTTCCCTTCAACAATATTTTGTGATCTGATTAAGTGTTTTAAATCTTAATAGACGAATGTAATAGTAGGATAATTAAAAAATGTTTTTATAGAATTAGGGAAGAAAGGCCAAAAAAATGAAGAATGATGAAAAATTTGTTGTGGCGGTAAAGGTTTTATAACGTTTAGGATTCTGTAAACTCTTCCCCCAAAACGCAGGAAATGCCATTTCAGGGACTCTAGATTTCAAAATTTTCCTGGGGGCATGCCCCCGGACCCCCCTTCGGAGTTCAGCCCCCCTACCAAACCTATCTTCCGCCGCCTATGTACGTGGTTATCATGTGTACTCAACGACAAAGGGCTGGAAGCCATATCTTAAACAAAAGATCACATTTAAAAGAGATCGCAACAATGTTCATGATCGCTTTGCTGTATCAGGATTGGTATCTTTGCGGGGAACATTTGGCTCCTGTTGTTGTTGGGCATGTACCAAGGGAACTGAGCCGTTATGTGTGGTATGCTTTGGAACAAGGTGCCAAATTTACGGGGGAAGTTATTTCGGTGAAGCCAAAAAGATCCCCACTAGTTCAAGGAGGCCTTGAAATACCGACGATAGTGGTTGTCCAGTGGGAAGATTCAAGAGCTCTGACAATTTTACAACAAAGGACAGAGGAGGTCTCGTATTCTGTCGAGAAAGATTATATTGATGACTCCAAAGATATTTTGGCCGAAATATAAGAAGCAGATGTCGAGACTGATTGCTCTTCTGAAAGCGAGAATGAGCTGGAAATATAAACGATGTATTTAGGCTTTTACATTAAGATTGAAATACAGTGTGCAGGAAAGAGAAAGCTATTGTTTCTTAGTTGTCAAATATGTCTGGACAGGATCCAGAATTTGGTGTTATAATAATGGGAATTAAGGTCGCGGAAATTAACGCTCCACTTAATTAATGTCGTGAAAATTAACGCTCACAAAAATTAACGCGACTTAAATTAAAGTGCCTATATCACTTGTGGGATCTTTACATATTTATAGTAATTGGAACATTCTAAGAAGATTTGTAATATATCTTCTCAGGCGAAAATTTCATCTTCATGGACTTTTTTGCAGTTAAAGTTACCGGATATGACATCAAAGGAGGAATTTTTGAAGCAAGAAACAAAAGAAAACTGATTTGCAATTCCTCCTTTGATGTCATATCCGGTAACTTTAACTGCAAAAAAGTCCATGAAGATGAAATTTTCGCCTGAGAAGATATAGTACAAATCTTCTTAGCATGTTCCAATTACTATAAATATGTAAAGATCCCACAAGTGATATAGGCACTTTAACGCGAATTTTAAAGATTCGCGTTAATTTCATGGAGCGTTAATTTCCTATAATAAGGTACGAAGTCAGGGGTGATAAATATCCCTCATTATCCCGTATTGAATAATGTTTACCCATAAAATCCTAGTGTGTACCCTCAAACAATTAAATATTCCCAAGACATGCAAATATTTTGAGTTGCACCACTAATGACTCTTAACGACCCACGCGCTATTGTACGTGTGCACCATCGCTTCGTTTGAAAAGTCAATCTCTTGAATAATCTAATAGCTATTATAATATATACCAACGTCTATAAATGCAAGCAAAGTTTGATTTCGCTTAGGCAAATCAATACGTTTGAATTCGTTCATCGTACGGCTTCTTGAGTGGTTTGATCATCTAAGGAATCGCTTACTTTATATACTAGAGGCCTGATGAACTTCGTAAAGCCGTAAAGTCCGGTACATTCGTAAAAGCCGTTATGATTCGTTCGACTCCGTGATTTTTAAAATATGCTCGCCTCCATAACCTTCGTAAAACGGGTTCATATTTGCGTAGATCTATCGAATATCTAACCGGTTTTTCAACGAGGCAATCGTATAAATCTCTGTTGGTTCATATAGGATTCATTTCATCATAAACATGTTAAAGATTTAATAAATCTATTCGGACACTTATACCATTGAACAATCTTTGATGTTCCTCTAGACAGATTTTAAGGTACACAATAACTTTGTATATTTTCATGTAAGATAGGCGATAACCCCGCCGAAATTATTCACATTCATTTCTTCGTAAACAAGATGAAAAGATTCTGGATTAAGTCGAACGCTAAGACAGTCGTACAAGTCTATATGTTCATTAAGACATTTATTGATATAGAACGATAGCGTATCTTTATCGATGTCTACGTTATTTCTCCTCAGTTCGTCCCAAATCATATCCATGGCGCATGCGCTCATTTCGGCTACTGTCCCACAATGAGTCTGATACATGTAAATTAAGTGTATAAATACGAAGGCCTTTCTTATATTATTAATAGATCTTTTATTATTAAGCGACCTTTTGATGGTGACGTAATACCATCATCGGAAGGAGTCGGCGGCTAATCGGGAATGACATCATGCCAAAATGACGTAATGGAATCGGAAAGTCCTTGGTTGGGGATTTTAAAAGATAATAGCGAGGTTAAGTTTGATTTCAATACTGGTACGGATAATTAAGTCCTCATTTCTGATGTCAATTTCGTCGCCGAAATTTCAAGGCTTTAAGTTTTTAGGACGGATACCGATGCAAATATGGCGCATGCAATGGCTGACACTTTATTGAAAGAAGCATTAATTGTATATGCGTATGAAGAAACTTGTCACTATATTGTGAAGGCATTTATGGAAAAGGTGCAGCTTTGGACAGTTGTTGGGGAGACGGACAGTAAGTTACGCCTTAGCTATAGCCCAAGGCTGCATGGCGAGTATTTGTGATAATATCAAAATGTTTTGGGTTTTTATCAACAAAAATGCAACGTTTTTCTTTTTTTTAATTAAAACTTGTATATTCTTGAGATTTACTATATCAACTCAGTGTGAATGGTTTTACAAGTACTATTTTCAGTTAGTATTTTTTATAATTGATAATATATTTTCTATTTAAAAACATTTTCAGTAGTTATACTATTAAATAAATTCAAGACCACCATGCCTTCTAATCCAGCAGATTCGACCTTTATGCAGACCAAATAGAAACCAGAGAATTGTGTACAATGGACACAAGCGGGTTCATGCTCTGAAATACCAATCTGGTGGCAGCAAATGGTCTTATAGTGCATATGTATGGACCTGTGGGTAAGTTTAATTTCTATGGCAATAAGATAAGAGCAATTTTTGCTATACACTTACCATGGTGTAATTATGGATTTACTGTTTTACAGAGGGGAAAAGGCAAGATGCCAGGATATTTGTGGAGTCCAGGTTACAAGAACAGCTGCAAATACACTCTTTTGACATGAATGGTAGATCTCTATGTATTTATGGGGACCCAGCATACCCTGTTACACAACATTTACAATTAGGTCCTTTTAAAGGGGCAAATCTCACTGCAGCACAAAAGGCCTTAGCAGTTGAGTGGCCATTCGTAGGCATAAGCACCTACTTCGCATTTGTAGATTTAAAAAAAAACTTGAAATTATACTTGCAAGCAGTAGGAACATTGTACTTAGTTAGCACTATTCTATACAATGCTATAGAGTTTGCCTTTATGGTTCTATAACAAGCAGTTTCTTTGAAGTTCAGCCACCCAGTTTGGAAGATATATAATCCAATAACATACTCTGTGTATACAATACAATACAATACAATACTTTATTGAACTCTCCCCAAAGGGGCTTTTCAGAGACAATTACAAATACTAAGCTTATGAGTATATATTACATAATAAGTTACTATGAATTATAAATAATTAAATTTAAGATAAGATACTATGATATTCAAAATGAAAGTCAAAAATCAAGAACAAGATTCTAAGAGATGTCTACGAAGTTTACTTTTAAAAATATGTATTGACGCACTGGATTTAATGTTCACTGGAAGAGCGTTCCAGAGAGAAACAGCTCGATAATAAAACGTTCTTTGGCCAGTGGCGCTTTTATAAAAGGGGATATTTAAAGATTGCGAATTTCGGGTACAACGTCCACTTATACTGCCTCTCTACACAAATTGCTTGGATAAATAATCAGGTGCAGTTCCATTCATACATTTAAAAGTTAATATAGCATCACGATAAAAAAGGTGGAGTTGAACGGGAATCCAGCGCAGTTCATTCAACAATGGGGTAATATGGTCGAATTTCCTAGAGTTAGTGATTATTCGGGCGGCAAAATTCTGTACTGACTGAAGTTTACAAATATTACTTGCAGTGATGTTAGCCCATACAGATGAACAATAATACATTTTGCTGAATACCAAACTTTGAATGACTGTAATAAGTAAGTCTCTATTCAAGACATGTTTCACTCGGTTAATCTGCGCTAAACTTGACATGCATGAAGAAACAGTTTTGACAACATGAGGATCAAAAGAAAGGCTCGGGTCAAAAATTACTCCGAGATCTTTGGCTGATTGTGCAGGTATTAGTTCCTTACCAAGTAAAGACAGACGGAAGTTAGGGATTTTCGTGATCATTTGGCGGCTGCCAAAAAGCATTAATTTTGTCTTAGGTGCATTAAGAAGGAGACAGTTGTCGAAGCACCAATCACGAATCCTGCATAAATCATCATTCATCTTAGTTACTGCGAGCACATTGTTGAACAGGAAAAGTTATATAAAGTTTATTATCGTCAACATAAATCTTGGATGAGCAACTTTGAGGAATTGCTGGTAAGTCATTAACATAAATACTAAAAAGAATGGGTCCTAGGATACTTCCTTGTGGAACTCCGCTATGTACTGCTAGTTTATCAGAAAGCGTAGAGTTAATACGAACTGCTTGGTATCTATTCGACAGATAACTTAAAAACCAATTTAGGGCGGCAGGCGACATTCCGGCATCTTGCAGTTTTAGCATAAGGATTTTATGGTCTAGACTATCGAATGCCTTACTCATGTCCAATAGGACCACAGCTGTTACTTTCTTTTTGTCGATCGCATTTAAGATATCATCAGTAGTTTCAATCAAGGATGTTTCTGTCGAATGATATCTTTTATTGCCGCTTTGCTCTGTGGATAAACGTTGTTCCGAATCTAGGTATAGTGTCATTTGATTTAGCGCCGTCTTCTCACATACTTTAGACAACATCGGTAGAAGCGAGATGGGTCTGTTGTTGTTTGCCTGCTCGTGGTCTCCTTCCTTCACGATAGGTATAATTTCTGCCATTTTCCAAGCACTTGGGAATAAGCCGGTAGCCAGTGAGGCATTAATAATTGATGTAATTGTCGGTAGGATTGCAGGAAGACTGTCCTTAATAACTCGCATTGAAATCTTGTCAATCCCAGGAGACTTATTTGTAGGCATAGAAGAGACGATGTCGTGAATCTGTTTACATTCCACCGGCTTAAAGACGAGTTGTTCAGATTCAGCATATGTTCTAGGTTTAAAATCGGATTTCGTAAGATCGTATTTACATTCATCCGCAAGTGACTTGATTTTGTCAATAGTAGTTTGACCAATGGAAGAAAAGAAGGCATTAAATTCGTTTGCTACTAGAATAGCGTCTTTAGTAAACAATCTTCGGCTCGCTGACTTCTTGGGAATACATGATCGAATTGTCTTCCAAAGGCAACGTGTGTTGCCTGGGTTATTTTTAATCTGTTCAGCAACAAACTCGCGCTCTGCTAATCTTAATTCTCTTTTCACTTCCCGTTTAAAATTTTTATAACCAGCCCAAGCTAGGGGGTCATTAGTTTTCCTCGCTAATTTACGCCATTTGTCTCGTGTTTTCATAAGACCACGTATTTCGTCAGTGGCACAAATGGATTGGGACGATTTCGAATCTTAATCTTTCTAATGGGTGCATGATGATCAAGTACTTCGTTAAACAGCAAATTAAATGAGTTAAGACTGTCCTCTACATTGTCAAAACAGTCAATGACAGACCAAGGGACCTGAGACATGTCTTTAAGAAAAGCCTCATGATTGTAATGTTTGAAACTCCTGGCAGACACGTAGACTGGTTTAGGACGTTCCTTTTTCAGTTTTAGAGTGGCGCATATTAAATCATGATCACTTATGGAGACAGGGATGACTTCTGTTTCCATTACTAAGTTTCTGTTAGAAGCAAGTAGGACATCTATTAAAGTTGTTGAAGTCTCAGTAACCCTCGTAGGTTGGTCTATTAGTTGGGACAAATTAAAAGACAAACAAAAATTAGTAAGAGCCTTACATGCTGGGTCATTTGCGTTCAACACATTGCAGTTAAGGTCACCCAGAATGTAAATAGGCTTATTAAAGGAAAGCGCTTCAACAAGAGTAGCACTTAGATCAGTATCAAAACAATTGATGCTAGTATTTGGCGGTCTATAAACCGTGCAGATCAAAAAAGATTTTAGATTTCTTATCTGAATTTTCAACCATAGAATATGTAGACCAGATTCAGCGATAAAAGATATATCCTGTAGGCATTCAACCTTGAAATCCTGTTTAGCAAAGACACAAACTCCACCTCCAGCTTTGGTTTCGCGGTCAAGACGATAAATGTTGAAACCGGGAAATTCCACTTCCAAATCAGAAACTGAGCTATTCAGCCAAGTTTCGCTAACTGTAAAGATTTCCAACTTATTTGCCAGTACGATTTCCTTTGCTAGTATATAATGTTCTCTGTTCTTTAAAGAACGGATATTCAAATGAGCGATCTTGATATTACAATTAAGGTTCTGTTGGCTTCGTTGTTTACGCCTCCCTAAATCAGTAGAATTAGTAGAGGCTGCAGCCGAAGTACTCTCAGGTCCTGGATTAGGAGAGACCGACCCACAGATTACCAATCGCACGAGTTGGAAACACGAAGTCGAATTTGAGTAGCGGTTAATTCTAGAGGCGAAGTAGCCTTTACCACGAAGACGAAAGAAGCAAGCATGGCGGACGTTCTTCCTAGTCGGCTCTGAGTTAAAGAGCAATTTGACACTCTCTCCGGTGTCCTGATCATCATCAACTTCAATTATCCTGTAATTTGAATCTTCCAAGATCTTGTAGATACCTTTTCTTTTAAGTTGAAAGGTACAGGATACCAGAAACAATATAAGTAATACGGAGCGAGAAAAAACGTGTCTAACCATCATATATATTTTGTAAAGATAACTAATATGAACAGTGTTTGCCCAACATGTGTTGGAAGTTTCTCTTTGACAACCTTTGTTCTCTTGTGTGTAAGTACAAGATTAAATATATTAAACAAGTTTTAGCAATGAGTCTTATTATAGCATATTGTAACTATATAAAATCAGGAAACACCTTAATGGTTTTACAAACTATTTAACAAACTATATATATATATATATACCTATATATATATATATATATATATAATATATATATATATATATATATATATATACTGTATATATATATATATATATATATATATATATATATAATGCAATCAAGATCCAATGTGCCCTCACTCGCATCACCATAGTGGCTTTATGGCAACTCATATGGAAACGTATGGAAAAATTACTTGTCTTTAAAGTCTCGTAAAACTTTAAGTAGTTCCAGTTGAACTTGACTATTTTGCAGCTGTCATCAACTTCTGTTGTTGTTGCTGAAACATTTGTTGCTGGTTTTGATTTTCAAGGTACATTTTCATCATCTGTTGTTGCTGTTGCTGGGCTTTTAACTGCTGTTCAAGCAACAAGGCTTGCTGCTACTGCTGTTGGGTAACAACATTTGCAAAAAGAGTTTGCTTTTCTTCATCATTCAGCAAACGCTTGTCTTCCAAGGCTATTATTTTTATCTCCATCTCTTGCTTTACTTTTCTTCCTTCTTCAATCAACTCTTTTAGTACTGTGCTTTTCCTTTTGTAAGACTGATGCTTTTCTTGCTTTTCCATCACCTGATTTCTTATATCTGCAACCTGTTGTTTCTCATAATTTGTAGCCTTTTCATTTTCCTCTGCCTGTTTTGCCATATCTGCTGCTGCTTCATTTGATCTTTCATATACATCATATAAGAGCTGTTCGAGTTCATCATAGATGGAGTCAATACCCGAAGCTCTCTTCTCTTCTTTTTCCTTCTTGAGAAATCCTTCCATTAACTTATCGTATTGTGTACGTACACCTCGCTGTGTTGTGTTGAGCCCCGAACCATGTATTTGATGCAAAATATTTGCTATCTTGTTCCATGATTTACCCCTTTCTTTTGACCCCTTTCTTACTTGTATGGTTCATGTGCCAAAACCTCTTTTAAAAGTAATATATTATGGTCATGTTTCCATCGAAAAACCTTCTTCCTATATGAAATAAAGTATTTTGTTTATTACACAGTAAACACCAGCTGCTAATAACTTTCTAGCTATAAGAACCTCAAGCTGACATTTATTTTGAATTTATTCTGAATTTATTTTACAGTGTACATATTGCATTGTTTTGTACACAAATTCATTTATGGAAATTGACTAGTACAGTACATTTTAAAGAATTTTAAAGTACATTTTAAAGAATTACATTTTAAAATAGGATTAATTTAATTTTTATATTTATTTTTACAGGTCCTTTGAGTGATAGAAGCTAGCATGTGCTTGGCTGACCAAGCTAACCTGTATAAATATTGTATATTGTTATTATTATTTAATATTAACAACAACTGTTTTAATTTAAAATGAATGTAATTACTGTAACGAAATCAGGCTTTTGCACTGTTTGTCCGTGGGAATAAGAATTCATTGAATGCTGGCACTTTGAGTAAAATCGATAAGTTCTTATAGCGAGTGTTTTACCAATTTATGTTAATTTACGACTAAAAATATAAAACAGCACAGCTTGAGCTAAATCCAGTTAAATTTACGAAGAAGATATTTTGCTTCACTTACTGGGAGTTATCTTTCAGTTTTTCACCGTTCAGTTTGTTCATGATGACTGTTTTACTGTAAACAAAAATCAATATATTGTCCAACGAGATTGTCCATGGCAGTGAAAACGTATAATTTGCAATTGCTCTAAACTACTAAAGGCAATACAAGTATTAAATCCTAAATCAATTCATTATGCTACGCTGAACAGCAACCAAATGAATATTTACTGTTTTCAACGATAAAATAATGTTAAATTACCTTACCTGACAGCAACCTCGAGTCTACTTCCAAAACAAGAGCGACTTCGGTAGCGGTAACTTCCAATACGCTTATCCCCAGCCTCTTTGCGACTACAGCGCATGCGCATAACCTGTTATTGGTATCCGTACCGGTATTGAAGTCAAACTTAACCTCGCTAATGACAGGTCCTACTGGTACACGAGCTAATCTAAATAAATAATTAGGGTTAGGGGGGTCGGACTAAAGCTATGGTGAGGGGAGCGCCTGGACTAGGGTTAAGGCTTGCTGACGTAACGCGCCGGTGTAAAATGAATACTAATGAGGAAGGGTTCAGGGTTTGCATACTAATTACTTCCGTGTCTATAGTAGGGGTATCACTACTTATATATACAGTATATATTAAAGTTAAGAAATGTTGACACTGACAATAGATAAAAACTTTGAGATGTTAAAAGCTTTATTGGGGACGTTTCGGTTTAAATACTAAAACCTTCTTCAGCCTGTATGGAGACTAAAGTGTGTATGATAAAAATATATGTAAATATATATACGGTTATAAAATTAAGAATTAATTATTTAACATGTTATAAACCCTAGGAACGTTAATATGTTCGTTAATAGTATTATTTTCTTGTGTGGAATGCCATGTTTCGAGGAACAAACGGCCTGACCATTGTTGACATTGATCGATTATGCAAATGTTGTTAAAATCAAAATTGTGGCTTGTCTGCACGTGATGTTGTGATATAAAAGAGTTTTTGTCCTGTAAAAATATTGCTCGTTTGTGTTCCTTGATTCTCGATTTCAGAGCGCGACTAGTTTGACCGATGTAGACTTTCTCGCAGTCCTTGCAGTTAATTCTGTAAACAACACCAGTTGACAATTGTTTGTCAAGTTTGTCTTTTGGTTTCTTTAAGATGGAACCAACCGTTTTGTGGGCTTATAAGCAACTTTTATATCATGTTTGCGTAGTGTTCTTGCAATCCTTTCAGATGCACCTTGAACATAAGGCAAAACCACAAAATCTTTGTATTCGTGTTGGACTCTGGCCTGTGGAGTTGGTTGTAATTTATAATAAATGCATCTGGATAGCCGTTGTCTTTCAGAGCATTTACAACATACTGTCTTTCTGATTTTCTTTGGGCCTCAGTTGATGGAATGTTTTTTGCTCGGTCTAGAAGTGTTCGTACCACAGAACGTTTATGTTGAGTGGAATGATGAGTTAAATTGTAAATATTTGTTAGTATGCGTTGCCTTTCGATAGATACCAGTATTGATAGAACCATTGTCATTTCTGGAAACCGTAGTATCAAGAAAGGAAATAGAACCGTTGTTTTCTTCTTCCACGGTGAATTGGATATGCTCATTGATAGAGTTGAGATGGCGGTGAAAATCAACTAAGTTTTTGCGGTGTAAACATGCATTGCTATCATCGACATATCTGAACCACCACTTTAGAGGATGCGGTGTAGTACTTAAGGCTATTTCTTCCACATGTTCCATGACAATATTCGCAAGAATAGCAGTAACCGGCGAACCCATTGGACATCCAAAAATTTGTTTATAGTATATGTATCTTGCAGAATAAAATAATTGTTTTTTAAGACCAATTCTAGAAGTTTCATGATGTTACTAATCGAGAGACTAGTTCGGATCGGAGTTCTTTTGTTATTTCCAAAGCTACAGTAAATGTACAGGAATGGATGGATACTACGTCAAACGATAACAGACATTCGTCATTCTCTATCGTATACGATACCACTTTATCGGCAAACTCTTGGCTGTTTTTTACCGTATATTTGTTGTTCTGAAGCGGTGACAGGAGATGGGCTAGGTGCTTCGAGATTTCATATGTGGGACAGCCTATGGAACTGGTAATAGGTCTCAGCGGGACGTTGGTTTTGTGTATTTTCGGAAGACCATAAAAAGTTGCAGGGATGGCGTCGGTACTGTGTAGTTTGTACTGTGTAGTTTGTAATACAAACCATTTTCCAATTGCGGTTTGTCCAGGTTGTGGGGAGAAGCTTGGTCTTTGATTGTTTTTAGAAGTTGATTCAAGGCTTTCTCTGTACTTGAAGTAGGATTTCTGTGTCGATCTGAAATTTTAGAATAAGTGTTTGTATCTTGTATCAAGTCCTCGATCTTGTCGTGATAATCTTTGCTGTCCATGACTACCATATGGCACGGCCTTTGTCTGCCGGAAGGACTGTCAATGTTGGGTCGCAGGCAAGAGTCTTTAGAGCACTTAGTTGATCTTTTGTGATGTTCGAAAGCCTTGGTAGTTTGGCATGTTGCAACGTTGAAGTAATCGAGGCACGAATAATCTCTGTTTCAGCATCTGGAAGTTGTTTTATTCCGGACTCTATGGACGAAAGAATGAGCAACTGGTACTTTGCGAGGCGCGATGGAGAAATTATAACCGAGTTTTAATGCTTCTTTTTTAGTTGTCGTTAACGCTTTGCTGGATAAATTAATAACCCATTTGTCCTTGAAACGTTCTTGTGGCGACGGTTGTATATTAATCGTTGTAACTTCTTATTCTGTTTTTTCTTTCTACGATCAGATTCGTATATTCAACTTTACGTGTGATAGTATTCTTCAATGTCTGTATAGTTTCACCGTCAACTGATTGTTGGATGTTAGCTTTGATTCTTTGTAGTTTATCAGTATGTACGTCGATCTTGTTGTGGCAGTGCTGAATGCGAAGCCGTAAGTAGGAAAAACCTGCTTTCTTGGCAATGTTGTAGCCTTCTTTGCATTTCACTGGAGGATTGAAGCGGAGGCTTGAAGGAAGAATTGTATTCTCTTTCAGTCTGTGATTGAAGTAAAGGTGACTTTTGTAGGTGGAGATTCTAAGGGCTTCACGTTCATAATCTTTTGCTAATTTTAAAACCAGGCATAATAATTGAAAGTTAAGAAATGTTGACACTGACAATAGATAAAAACTTTGAGATGTTAAAAGCTTTATTAGGGACGTTTCGGTTTAAAAAAACCTTCTTCAGCCTGTATGGAGACTAAAGTGTGTATGATAAAAATATATGTAAATATATATACGGTTATAAAATTAAGAATTAATTATTTAACATATGTTATAAACCCTAGGGACGTTAATATGTTCGTTAAAGTGCATATAAGCCCTACAGGGTTTTTAGTTATTGGTGTAGATCACGAAAAATGACCTAATAAAGTATGTTATAGTTTTTGATTTGGTCCTTTCGTTTCCGAGATATTGCTCTTCAAACATAGCCATTTGGCGTTGTTTGCATAAAAAAGCCGCGCGTGAGAGAGTCCTGGTACTCGGGGACGGATTAGATTTCACAAACAAGGAATACATAGCGTTTTGGACAACAACAAGTTCAAAAGATCATATATCAAGTGAAATCACCGCGATATCACGCTTAAATTCAGACTCAAATGAGTATGAAAGCCCATTGTCTAGTTCAGATAATATAATCGAGGAAGAAACTGAGCTATCGGCGAAATATGAGGACGAGTCTGATGACTGTTTCATGGACGCCTACGCTGATGAGCCGTTGGCTGACGAAGAATGGCTTGCCGCGTATGAAAGAAGAAGGGAGGAGGACAAAAACACTTGGAACAACTTACTCGAAGGTGGAATGGTGCTGAATCCGTCAAATCTTGGTACGTTCATTGCGCCATATTTGTCATATCTTTCATCAATTTATTTTATGTACAGTATGGTATGGGTTATTGGTTTATTGTATAGCCTATAGTATAGGTGCAAGTGTGGGAACTGTAATGTCGTTGTAACTGTAAAACCCTAGGGAAATGTTCGACTGTTTCGTGCATAACTTGGCTTTGGAGTTTGGTCCTGTTTGTCTCAACAGATGGAGTTTGAACACATTTCAGACACGAGACGGACGTCCATACAATAAAATATTATCAAAAGAAAGGTAATAATGAGAGGCCAAACTATTAAAATATTTAGCAAACAACCTTGTCAATATCGAACTACACATAGACAATATTTAATTTTACCATTCCATTTTATAATAGGTGTCTATGTGTAGTTTAATATTGGCAAGGTTGTTTGCTAAATATTTTAACATAGTTTGGCCTCTCATATTACGTCCATCTCGTGTCTGAAAAGTGTTTGCCGCTAACTCCAAACTTCATCTGTTGAGACAAACAGGACCAAAGTCAGGATGTTCAGTCAGGGTCATGCACGGAGGCTGTTAACCTACGACTTCAATCAGTTTAGTGTCGCTCAAAACAGTCGAACATTTCTTATTTCTGTGCAGCAACAACATTCCGTAGGGTTTTACAGTTACAACGACATCAATACAGTTCTCCCACTAGTTGCACCTATACTACAGGCTATACAATAAACCCATACATACTGTATACATAAAATAAATTAATGAAAGATATGACAAATATGGCGCAATGAACGTACCAAGATTTTACGGATTCAGCACCATTCCACCTTCGAGTAAGTTATTCCAAGTGTTTTTTGTCCTCCTCCCTTCTTCTTTCATACGTGGCAAGCCATTCTTCGTCAGCCAACGGCTCATCAGCGTAGGCGTCCATGAAACAGTCATCAGACTCGTCCTCATATTTCGCCGATAGTTCAGTTTCTTCCTCGATTATATTATCTGAACTAGACAATGGGCTTTCATACTTATTTGAGTCTGAATTTGAGTGTGATATCGCGCCGATTTCACTTGATATATGATCTTTTGAACTTGTTGTTGTCCAAAACGTTATGTATTCCTTGTTTGTGAAATCTAATCCGTCCCCGAGTACCAGGACTCTCTCACGCGCGGCTTTCAACGCCAATGGCTATGTTTGAAGAGCAATATCTCGGAAACGAAAGGACCAAATCCAAAACTGTAAAATACTTTATCAGGTCATTTTTCGTGGTCTACACGAATAACTGAAAACCCTGTAGGGCTTATATGCACTTTAATAGTATTATTTTCTTGTGTGGAATGCCATGCTTCGAGGAACAAACGGCCTGACCATTGTTGACATTGATCGATTATGCAAACGTTGTTAAAATCAAAATCGTGGCTTGTCTGCACGTGATGTTGTGATATAAAAGAGTTTTTGTCCTGTAAAAATATTGCTCGTTTGTGTTCCTTGATTCTCGTCTTTAGAGCACGACTAGTTTGACCGATGTACACTTTCTCGCAGTCCTTGCAGTTAATTCTGTAAATAACACCAGTAGACAATTGTTTGTCAAGTTTGTCTTGTGGTTTCTTTAAGACGGAACCAACCTTTCTTTAAGATGGAACCATCTTTCTTTAATATGGAACCTGCAACTTTTTATGGTCTTCCGAAAATACACAAAACCAACGTCCCGCTGAGACCTACAGTATTACCAGTTCCGTAGGCTGTCCCACATATCAAATCTCGAAGCGCCTAGCCCATCTCCTGTCACCACTTCAGAACAACAAATATACGGTAAAAAACAGCCAAGAGTTTGCCGATAAAGTGGTATCGTATACGATAGAGAATTACGAATGTCTGGTATCGTTTGACGTAGTATCCATCCATTCCTGTACATTTAGGTTTTTCCTATACTTACGGCTTCGCATTCAGCACTGCCACAACAAGATCGACGTACATACTGAGAAACTACAAAGAATCAAAGCTAACATCCAACAATAAGTTGACGGTGAAACTATACAGACATTGAAGAATACTATCACACGTAAAGTTGAATATACGAATCTGATCGTAGAAAGAAAATCCAGAATAAGAAGTTACAACGATTAATATACAACCGTCGCCACAAGAACGTCTCAAGGACAAATGGGTTATTAATTTATCCAGCAAAGCGTTAACGACAACTAAAAAAGAAGCATTAAAACTCGGTTATAATTTCTCCATCGCGCCTCGCAAAGTACCAGTTGCTCATATTCTTTCGTCCATAGAGTCCGGAATAAAACAACTTCCAGATGCTGAAACAGAGATTATTCGTGCCTCGATTACTTCAACGTTGCAACATGCCAAACTACCAAGGCTTTCGAACATTCCAAAAGATCAACTAAGTGCTCTAAAGACTGTTGCCTACGACCCAACATTGACAGTCCTTCCCGCAGACAAAGGCCGTGTCATATGGTAGTCATGGACAGCAAAGATTATCAAGACAAGATCGAGGACTTGATACAAGATACAAACACTTATTCTAAAATTTCAGATCGACGCAGAAATCCTACTTCAAGTACAGAGAAAGCCTTGAATCAACTTCTAAAACAATCAAAGACCAAGCTTCTCCCCACAACCTGGACAAACCGCAATTGGAAAATGGTTTGTATTACAAACTACACAGTACCGACGCCATCCCTGCAACTTTTTATGGTCTTCCGAAAATACACAAAACCAACGTCCCGCTGAGACCTATTACCAGTTCCATAGGCTGTCCCATATATCAAATATCGAAGCACCTACCCCATCTCCTGTCACCACTTCGGAACAACAAATATACGGTAAAAAACAGCCAAGAGTTTGCCGATAAAGTGGTATCGTATACGATAGAGAATGACGAATGTCTGGTATCGTTTGACGTATAGTATCCATCCATTCCTGTACATTTAGCTTTGGAAATAACAAAAGAACGCCTCCACTCCGATCCGACGCTCGGTGAACGAACTAGTCTCTCGATTAGTAACATCATGAAACTTCTATAATTGGTCTTAAACAACAATTATTTTATTCTGCAAGATACATACTATAAACAAATTTTTGGATGTCCAATGGGTTCGCCGGTTATAGGCACCATGGCACCATTTAAATTAGCGACCAGATCATATCTATCGACCAGATCATCTATCGTATAGGCACAACACCGTGTTGTTGAAACCCAAAGCTCGCGTAGCAGGTCAGTCCACCAGAAAAATATCTATGTTCGTGACACAAGAGCAAGCTGTAAGAAGTCACTTGGCCGCTATCTGAGTCATATAGACTGGTCTACCATTTCCAACAAAAATAATTGTGAAGAAAAGCTAAAAGCTTTTGAAAACCTAGTGAAGTGTGGTATTGATCACATCATGCCGAGAAGAAAATGAAAGTCTACCCATCTGATGCGCCTTGGATGTCAGTCAAACTAAAGAAGCTTATACGTTTGCGCCAGCTCGCCTTTAATTCTAACAATCAAGGCCTTACTTACAAATTTTACCGTAATAAGGTAAATAAAGTAAGAAAGCAGTGTAAAGCAAAATACTATTCTTCAAAGGTTCAAGACATGAAAAAGACCAACCCGCGTCAATGGTGGAAGGAAATTAAAAAGCTCAGTGGGTCAGAAAAGAAGGACAATTCTGACCTAACAACCAAACTCAGAGTTTCAGAGTACGAAAATAAGTCCCGCAAGGAAATAGCAAATGCTATCAACCTTGGCACCTTGCTCTCCTCGAACCATTACAAGACTACGAGCCGTTAGACCCAAATGCAGTGTATCTCCCTGTAAACGAAGACGCAGATTTCGCTCAGGTCTCAATCCATCGTGTCTACAATACCCTTCAACGCCTAAACAGGCACAAAGCTCCTGGCCCCGACGGCCTTTCGAACTGGCTGTTCAAGGAATATGCGGAGCTTCTTCTCCTTTCGTATTGCTACATTGCATGTGAGCGCCGCATGGCTGCCTTTTTATCACTCACTATTTTACTTAGTATTTCCCTGATTCTTGTACTTTTTATTGATCTTTCTCTCGTGAATGTACTAACTATCAACTCAATGATCAACATGCTGACTTATTCAAGATCCTCGTTGCTTAACTTTCGCCAGTTGCGGAAAATTCAGTCTCGACGGTATTATTCGAACTCTCCAAATGGTTCAAGAAAGTTAATATCGCCTGATGTATGGAACGCTCTTAAATCTGCTGATATCTTAAAGCCTTTCAGAGGGAAGCGTGGTGGTCGTTCAAAAGAAACCTTTACCGCCATTGGAGTTATAACTTCACGGCGAAATGGTCGTTTGATTCCTGAAAGAAATCGGCCATATCTCATCAAGCGAAACTTATTAAATATTTGAAGTGTCACCTCTGATGTAAATTACACAACGAGATCAACTAATTTGCATACTATTTCAATGCCAAGTTTTTGTCTTATGAATGCCCGATCGTTACTGCCCAAAGTTGATGAACTCGCCAGCCGGTTATGTTCGTTTCCAATGGATTTCGTTGCCATCACCGAGTCGTGGTTGAATGATGAAATTGATGACCATCTATTATCTATTAATGGATATACCATCTATCGCAAAGACAGGGCTCATTGCCGTGGAGGTGGTGTTTGTGCTTTTGTCTCCACTGATGTACCATCTACTAGAAGACTGGATTTGGATAACTCAGCGTTTGAGTGTATGTGGGTCTGGTTACGCCCACACCGCCTCCCAAGACCCCTGTCTGGCATAATTTGCTGCGTCCTTTACAATCCACCAGACACCCGCTCGCAAGAACAAAGAGATCTTGTATCATTCATAATTGAGACTTTGGACCTAGTTCGATCTACACATCCGGACTGTGGCATTGTTATTTTGGGTGATTTTAACGGTCTGGATTTCTCTGACGTTCTTTCTCACCATGATCTCAAACAAGTACGGTAGTGCGTACTTCTACGCGGGGGATCAATGTCCTAGATTTAATTGTAACCAATCTAGCCGGCTTGTATAACATCCCTGTTGTTACCGCACCGTTAGGGACATCCGACCACAGCTCTGTCGAGTGGTCATCCCTGACGAGTACTATTGGTAGTTCGGTCAATAGAGGCGCAACCAAGTGCCGCGTGCGTCGCTTCCCGCAGTCAGCTTGTGATACCTTTGGTAGGTGGTGCAGCGCGCATGTATGGTTTACCAATGTCGAAGACCCTTCCTCTGCAACAGAAATGACCTCTTCTTTCACCAAATAATTGACAGCTGCCATTGACCGGATTTTCCCTACTAAAGTCATCAGGATCCATAACAACGACAAACCGTGGATGTCTCCCACCCTGAAACAACTGATAACCCAGAGACAAAGAGCGTTTCATAGTGGCGATCTTGAGATCTGGCGTCATTATAGGAAGAAGGTACGCGACGTTATCATCACAACGAAGCGCTCGTTTTACGCTAATAAAGTTCATCAATTAAAGTCTAGTGACCCTAGAAAATGGTGGAATTATATCAACCAGATGTCTGGTAAGAAAAAATCACCATCTTCGTTAAGCATCGTTAAAGATGGTGTTACTTTGACTGACCTCCCCTCGCTCAGTTAATGAACAATCATTTTTCGAGTATCTCGGCTGATCTTCCTGGTCTCGATCTTAGGTCCTTGCCAGCTTTTCTTCCAGCTCCTGAACCTGTGCCGATAATTTCGCCTGCCGAAGTGTGTATGAAGATGCTAAACGTTAAGGCGTTCAAGTCACCAGGTTCTGATGGTATACCACCTCGGTTAATTAAAGATTTCGCATACGAACTTGCTGATCCTGTTTGCCTCATTTTCAATACCTCGTTGTCATCATGGGAGTTTCCATCCAGTTGGAAGGATGCCGACATTCGTTCAATCCCCAAAGTTCAGTCGGTGTCTAGTGAAGACGAGCTTCGCCCAATCTCCCTCAACGCCGTGCCTGTCAAAGATCTTAGAAGATTTTGTCGTCAAGTGGTTAATGTTTGATATTAGACACATGATTGATCCAAAACAATTTGGTTCTCTAAAGGGTTCTTCCACCACTTTTTGCCTAATTGACATGGTTGACAACTGGCTGAAATCTCTTGACAATCCCTCTCATTATTTAAGAGTTTGCTTCCTCGACTTCAGCAAAGCCTTCGATCGTATAAACCACAATATCCTGATCACGAAGCTTCTATCCCTTGGGGCTAGGGCAAGTCTTGTTCCATGGATTTGTGATTTTCTTACCAACCGTCGTCAATCTGTGAAGATAGGCAGTTTTTGTTCCGACTGGGCCTTTATAAATGGTGGCGTTCCCCAGGGAACTAAACTCGACCCGATCTTATTCCTAGTCATGATTAATGATCTTGTGTTGAAGCCCCCTCTCAGTTGTCACTGGAAATATGTTGACGACATTTCAATCTCAGAGTGCATTCGTGCGCAGGGCTGTTCAAGTCTACAATTAGACCTAGATGCAATTCAACAATGGGCTTCACGTAACGACATGATGCTTAATGGAAAGAAGTGTAAAGAGATGACTGTAAATTTCCTTCGTCAGAGCCCGGTTATCACGCCCATTTCTATCGATGGCCAGTCTCTTGACCAAGTTCTATCTTTTAAAGTTTTGGGCGTGACCTTAAATCATCGGCTGAAATGGGACGTCCACGTCGATGTCACTGTGAAAAAAGCCTCCAAACGCTTATATATATTACGTATTTTGCGCCGCAGTGGTGTTCCACCGATTGACCTCCTTCTTATTTACATCTCTCTTGTGAGATCAGTCCTGGAATACGCCTGTTCTGTCTGGCATAATAGCCTTACTAAGGGTCAGTCTAATGCCATTGAACTTATTCAGAAGAGGGCTTTTCGTATCATCTATCCGAGTGTTCATTACGCCGATGCTCTACAAAACGCTAATTGTATTCGTACTGATGAGAGAAGACATGAACTTTGCCTGAAAACTTTTAAAAAGATTGGTAATCCAAGTTCTCAACTTCACCACCTTTTCCCTGTGTCTCGCGGGAGCATGCATGGGCGTTCGCTACGCAATAACAATAGTTCTACCTTACCTAAGTGCCGCACTGAAAGATATAAAAAAAGCTTTATTCCGGCAATGTGCTACAATCATTAGGTTCTTGTCTCGTTTGTTCATTTTTGAACCTTTGATCTTACTGAACTTCTAATTTTTGAATTTCTAAATTTTTAGACTCAAACATAAACTTCATTATACATTTATATATTTTAGATTAGTTTGTAAATTGTATATATTATACTCTTTCCCAATTTAATTTATTGTAAAGAACATTGTAATTCACCTAATAGGTGCGATAATGTTGTTATTAAACCGTTAATTAATTAATTAATTTATTTCTTGCTGAACCAGTTGCTGATATTTTAAACGCATCCTTTAGAGAGCAAAGAGTACCACCCGATTGGAAACTTGCGGACATCATCCCTATTCCTGAAGAGAAACAAGTAACAGATCCCAGGAAAAATAACAACTCCGTCCTATTTCACTAACTCCATCTCTCTCTAAGGTGGCTGAAGAATTCGTGGTTACCGACCACGTTAAACCAGCTGTGATAAGATCAATAGACCCTAATCAACATGGGACTATCCCAGGCTCTTCTACAGTATTGTCGTTAATCAATATGGTACACGAGTGGTTGAGTGCCACGGACAGACCAGGAACTACAGTATGTATACTGCTTTTTGACTACCGCAAAGCTTTCGATCTTATAGATCACGCTGTTCTCGTCACCAAATTGAAGCAGTTAGAAATCCACCATATATGGTATACCATCATCAACTGGATTATCAGTTTTCTTACCTGTAGAACACAGAGAGTAAAGCTGAGTCAGGATTGTTGTTCCGAATGGGGCTCCGTCCCTTCAGGTGTTCCTCAGGGAACCAAACTTGGCCCCTGGCTTTTTTGGTAATAATAATAATAATAATAATAATAATAATATGCTTTATTAACCATCTTTTTTAAAAACATACAATGGATTTACAGTTTTGTTAAAAATATTCAATAAATTTATAAATATATAAGTATAAAACTGCGTACTAATAATAATAACGCAAATAAATAATTATTATTTCTTTGCTATAAGACGACTGGCTCGAGGTAAGAAAGAACTAGAGTGCCTACTCGTTCGAGACAGTGGCACAGACAATTTATCTGAAGAGGCAGATCTAAGATTCATATTAAGTATTTTGCGCGGTTTGATAAACTTAAAGTTCGGGTGGTTTGGATCACTTAGGACACGCCGCAGTTCTGCTTCTGCTGCCTTGTCTCTGCGACTTACAAGTGCTGGTAATGTATTTCTTGGGACACCAATGATATCAAAACTTCGATTCTGCACTCGCTGCAATTCATTCACTAGATAATCCGGAATCCCTCCCCAAACTGGCGAGGCGTACTCGAGTAGTGGGCGAATCTTTGTACGATATACTGTAATGCCCACATCTTGTGGTAGTTGTGCTTTTCGGCAATCTCT
Source organism: Chrysogorgia sp. JL179-B06 (assembly GCA_035772405.1). Taxonomy (NCBI): domain Eukaryota; kingdom Metazoa; phylum Cnidaria; class Anthozoa; order Scleralcyonacea; family Chrysogorgiidae; genus Chrysogorgia; species Chrysogorgia sp. JL179-B06. Next base: position 1,147,199 of record JAYKKM010000344.1, read on the forward strand.
AAGATAATGCAGCCTCTTGTTTGCCTTGCCTTGGTAATGATCAACGACCTCGCAATTAACGAAAACCTTTTCAACATATGGAAATATGTCGACGATACTACGATCTCCGAGGTAATTACCAAAGGAAATCAAAGCAATGCTCAAGAAGTCGCTGACCAAGTTCAAGAGTGGTCCGAGAACAACCTGTTCCAGCTGAACTGTGACAAAACCATTGACGTCATCTTTATCAAGAGATGTGCACAAATCAAAAACGAACTGACCACCACGAGAAATAAAGACGTCATCCCACGGGGACATCGAATCATTCTACCCAAATCCCTACAGCAACAAGCAATAGCCCTCGCACACACTGGTCATCAGCGGCTAGTGAAAACTAAATAATTGCTCCAGGCCAAAGTATGGTTTCCAAACATCAACAAACTAGTTGACGAACACGTACGAACATGTATATACCATGCCAAGCAGTCACCGTCCAAAAAGTACGTGAGCCTTTGCACATGACCGATCCTCCTACAGCCTGTTGGCAAAATGTGGCAGCCGACTTAAAAGGTCCTCCACGTGACGAGAAATAGGCCTCCTCGTCGTTGTAGACATTCGTTAAGACAGTGACGTCAACATCTGCGAGAGCGGTAATTCCAAAACTGGATGAATTATTTGCAGAACAAGGTACGCCAGGAACACAGCTGGTTACAGATAATGGGCCACCATTCAATTGTTCCGAGTTCAAGAGATTTGCAAAACTCCTAGTGTTCAAGCACCAGCGGTAAACGCCGATGTGGCCGCAAGTGACTGGTAGAACATTGAACGGTGACACTTGAAATGCATGAACAGCATCTTGGGTTTGTTCTGCCGGCTTTGTAGCTGGTTCCAGAGGTAGTCGGGATAACCCATCAGCGTTACAGTGCTTTGTTGAACTGCGATATTCAATATCGTAGTCGAACCCTGCGAGGAACAAAGCATGTTTAAGCTTTATGGGTCGTTGTGGATCGTAATGTGCAAGAACTTCTTCTGAAGCAATTAGTTATTGGCTTGAACAAAGGCTTCTTCGCACTCGGGGGTCCACTTCTACTTGATGCCTTTGATGCGTTGAAGCAAGGTGGAGAGGTTTGGCAGCAAATGTTGGTAGTAATTGATAAGAACAATAAAGGAACGGACTTGAGAGACTCAGGACTTGTACAGGCCATCTTGACTGATCTCGTGACCACAGAATTCGATCTTATCTTGGAAGAACTCAATTTACTGCTGTTAGCCCTCAGTCCATGCTTGTAAAAACGGCTGAGAACCTTCTCCAGATTGTTGAGATGATCTTGCTCTGTTTTACCAGAAATGATCATGTCATCAAGAATGCATTGCACTTGTGGAATTCCTTCCAATACTTGATCCATTGCCTGTTGCCAGATCGCAGGGGCTGCTGCCACACCAAACACAAGCCGGTTGTACTGGAATAACCCTTTGTGTGTGTTGATGGTAAGAAGCTTCCTTGACTCTTCTTCAAGTTCAAGTTCAAGTTTTATTCACACTATTTTTGAGATATTATTTACATGTAGATTAATAATTAGATACAAGTTGATATTTTTATTACTAAAGTTGCAGATTGGTGTAATGTGTGCAGAGAACAAAGTAGCCTAGGCTTTCGAGTTGTTCTCTGCCTATGTTTAAATAAAATTAAAATTAATGACCGAGCTAAAAATAGTTAGTCTAACCCTCTTGGCCACCACTAAATCAAGAGCGACCACAAGGGAAACCAATAACTATAATAGTATTTATTTTAGTTACAACCACTGATCAAGAAACTGGTTAGTGATTGCAACTGAACTTGAAATTTTACAAAAAATAAGAAATTATATACAAGATAAATAACAACACACAAGAGCAAAAAAAAGAGAGGAGGATAAGAGTAAATATCTTCATCATTTTTAAATGAGACATACAATGAACTTTGTATATTGATGACATAAGTTTTAAACTGACTTTTGAATTGACTTGTATTTGTTAATTGTTTAAGATGATGATATTGTTTAAGATAAGGGACAGTTTCCCATATTTTGCAGGCTGTATATTTAAAAGTAAACTTTCCTGTATTTGTTCTTATTTTGGGACAATAGAGGTTGTTTCTACTGGCATGTCTAGTATTTAATTATGTATGCTTGTTACCGGTTAACTTGTTACCGGTTAACAAATCATCTTCCATTTCCATCTTTAAATAAGCCTGGCGTAAATCAAGTTCGCTAAACTTTTTTCCACCTCCAAGGGAAGCAAAAATATCATCAATTCTTGGAAGAGGGTATTGCTGGACTTGTAGAACTGGATTAATGGTCGTTTTAAAATCCCCGCAGAGTCGGTCATTTCCATTCTTCTTTAGCACTGTTGCCCATTCACTCCATTCCACTTTGGTTATGATATTCTCATTTTTCAACTCAGCTTCCACCTTGGGGCGAAGAGCATATGGCACTTGTCTTGCTTTACAAAACTTGGGCTGACTGTCTTCTTGCAATGTGAGTTTGGCCTTTGTATTCTAACATACCAATACCTTCTTCAAAAACTTCAGCATACTTATCCAAGATCTCTTGGAGTCTGGTGGGTGAACCCTGGGAACTTGAGATACTGGTTTAATAGCTTTCCAGTCGAGTGCAATGCTCTGTAACCAGTCACGGCCAAGGAGGGCAGGCCCTTGTGTTTTAACTACATATAAGTTAAGTTGGTGTCATGTGACTCTCCTTTATACTTCACTTCGACATTGAGCATTCCTTCTGGCTCAATTTTCTCCCCTGTGTATGTCTTGAGGGTGGTACTTGTTCGGTGCAGCTTTGCAGACTTGAACATAGTGTTGCATTGACTATATGGAATAACGAATAATGCTGAGCCAGTGTCCAGTTCCATTCGAAGAGGTTTCCTATTTACTTCAGGGGCAACCCAAATGATAGTACTACTGTTATTCTTGTCGACTTTATGTAGCTCTAGGGATGCCAAAGTATCATCACTGTCAATTTCATCTTGGATATTATGCAGGTCTCTCTCTTTTTTAGATGAGCCTGACTTGACTGTGGGAGATGTGTTGATTGACTTGGAGCGCGACATACTCGTTTGACATGGCCCTTTCTACCTTTCTGCAGTATTGATCTTTAAAATAGCATTCTGGCGCATCATGGCCATCTTTTCGGTAACACTTACGTTGCTTGCGGTCTTCGCTACTGACTTTGTTTACATCGATTTCCGGTTTCGGTTCCCTCTCAATTCCATAGAGGTGTGCCAGTTTCCATCGCAACCGCCAACTCCACAGCCTTGTCAAATGTTAAATTTATTTCTACTAGTATAAGCGTTTTTGAATAGCTTCGTTATGTAGGCCACAAACGATTCGGTCTCGCAATGAGTCGCCAAAATTTGTACCAAATTTGCAATGCTCAGATAGTTTCTTAAGTTCAACAACGTACGAGTGTATACCTTTATTTTCGCGTTGATCTCGCTTGTGATTTCATCAAATGTTTTCGCTGATGGTTTCGTTGGAGATGTCAATGTACGTAATAAACTATACGTCTTACCTCCGATTACAGTCAGCAGAACTGGTACTTTCTTATTCGTTTCGACATCGTTCGCTAGGAAATATTGTCCTACTCTTTCCACACATGTCATCACAGGTTTCGTCAAATGCCTCGTCATTTCGGATCACTTCAGACTCAGCCGTCGTTACTGTGTTATGGAAATGGTAATATTATCGCATACGTTAATCTCTCGTTTTCAACAGTTCCAAATGTTAATCAGTGAACTTTTCTTCGCTTACTGATCCCATTCTCGTCGCCAATTGTTAAGTTCTAATTGTATGCTAATATCGTATTTTAAGGTTACAGGATACCCTACGCACGCATTTTAGGAGATCTGCTATTACTCGGCTAATTTTTGTCCAATTTATCTCAAATTTTCGGTTAATGTAGCCAGGAAGACGAAGCATAACATGGTGTTATCAAATACAACAAGAAAGAAGAAAGTTTCTAGATATCCCCGCAAGTTTAAAATTTTCAAACCTTCGCGCCGCGATCAACGTTAAGCGTAGGTTTCACTAAAGACCTGTGAAACTATCATTTTTACACTTCTCGAAGATTGTTCTCAAAAACGGTGTTCGCATTTTTTGTTGCTTTAGGGGTTACATTTTTAGAGCATACTCTTTCCCGACGTGTGTTGTATTGCAACTAATGGACAACAAAAAGCTCATAACTTGGTTAATTTTGCAGTAAACATTTCGCGCGAACACCGTTTTATAGCCAAGAGATACACCTACACTGTGTGCAAGTTTGAGGAAATTCGGTCAAAACGCGCGCGTAACGTTCTATTTTTAATGCGTGTATATGGCTCAAAATTCATGTGCCTGAAAATGGATTTTGAAAGTTTCGCGCGGTTTCTCGCGGTGCTACCGATTCTCCGCCCACTGCTACTTTCTACCAATCACAGCGTGCGGCGAACGTGTTATCTAATTATGAGAGGAAGTGCGAAAGAGATTGCTCCGGTAATTGCACGTCATCGATCAAACACGTAGCAGTCATGCCGAAGCGAAAGCAAAAAGCTGCGGGCCAAAACATATGGCCAAAACAAAAGGAAGGAACGCTCGCCAAAAAAGCTAACCTCGGTCAGTTCTTTTGACTTAGTTTCTAGTTCTTTAGTGTATTTACTCCAGGTGAATATTGGCGAAGAAAGATCCATCATACTAAGACATTTCTCTGCTGCAGCTCTTCCTTTCCCGATTGCTCGGAAAGCTGCAACAGAACAGGCGTTCACTGTATATTTTTGTCCAGAACATTCTGAAATTGGCACTGAAGCGCGCGTTTTATGTGAAACGCAAGTCTCGCTTGTACAACAAAAAATCCATTTTGCTCCTAATCCTTGCCTCGATTTCGCTTTTTCGAGTATGTGTAGTGGGCTATGACAAAACTTACACTCTGCTGAGTTGTCAAGCATGACTTGTACACATTCAGGATCAACAATATAACGTCCAACAGTTGCCGAGAGTACCACCTTTCAACCAAGTTGGTTGAAAGGTGGTACTCTCATCCTCACTGCCACTTGATGAGTCGGAGTCGCTAAACGATTCTGAATCAGGTTCCGGAGCTTTTCTTTTCCTCAAGCTTTCCATACTTTCGTTCAATTGTGATTCATTTCGCGAACAACTTTCATCGTTGTTGTCTGGAAAAAGCTCGGGCCATTGTGCATCCTGTTGGAAATACGAGCCCAAGTCACTTTGGGCTAAACAATTCTTTCTCTCATCTGGAAAAACACGTCCTTCATTGGTTTTCTTGCAGGTTTTGAGTTTCTTTCGACCTCGGCTTTAGACTTATGATGCGGCATTTTAACGATGAAGATATTGAGAGTTCAGAAAGCAAGACGTGTCGAAAATCGCGTGTTATGATATGAAATTAACAAACTGTCGGCTGACTCGACTTCCGGCTGAGCTGTCAAATTTTCCCGCAAAACTTATAGACCTCGGAAAGTGTTTTCCTTGATAATTCGTTCAATTTTAAAGTTATTTGTTTAAAAATTTTCCTGGTGATAGATATATTCTTATGGTACAAAAATATGTAAAAAAAGAAAAAATGAAATTTTTAAAGTTCTAGGGTATCCTGTAACCTTAATGAATCTTCTCAGACTATAAACAACAAGACGCCCGCTAGGCGTTAACTCGGGCTACTTTAGTACTTTAGGCAAGCTAGGGCAGGCTATACTTTAACTCTTTGGCATATTGAAGACTATGGTGTAACAAGCTAAACAGCTTGAAGAAACATTATTTCTTCCCAAAACCAACATTTTGAACCAGAAACATATTTATAATTTTAGTGCATTTATAATTTGAGCATGCTCACCTCATTTAGGGACCGGTCATTATTTATGGATTGATATACTGGGTTGGGTAAAATTGACCCTGGGTCATGAAATATTTTGCCCTCATTTCTAAGGGCTATGACATTTTTTTGTTCATCAAGTGTAACACACAATAATTAAAAAGTGTATAATAAAAAAGTGTAAAACACAATAAGATGAGCACAAGCACACATAAAAACAAAGTGTTTGTGTTTTTAGTGAGACAGAAAAAACAAAACCATAAATTTTCTTCTTACATTATTTCTGTTCATGTGTGAAACAGCATTTTAAAAGTTCTGAAAAGGTCTCATCAGTGTGGAAATGCACCAGTCACGTAACTTTCAAAACAACATGCATTTCCATATTTCATCGGATGTGCCCATGAATCCATGATCTCACAAGGATCAACCTTATTAAATTCACCAATTATGCTTGTTTGGACAGGCTTCAAAAATTTTATTCCCGGATAGTGAGTCGAGAAAATATTTGAATTAATAGCTCTCTCTCCAACCCAGTAAACCCTATAAATAATTACCATGGTCCCGAATTAGTATTGGATAATTGACAAATTACTGTGATGACATGGTTACTGAGAAACTCAGATACCAGGCCAGCTTGCCTCCATGTAATCAAGGGCAAAAATCACTTTTAAAGGTGTACAATTATGTGTCTGGCTGTGCAGATCAACTAACATGCAGTTGGCAAACAATAACAATTTGTGTTACAATGAAAATACATGGCTGCACAAGATGTGACTGGAAAACCAGCGAACAATAGCAAACACTTCATCGATTGGCCGGAGTTGATCTGGATAGGATTTGGTCTGGGTGTCAGATACGAGATGTTCATTTATATTCATATAAGCATCTGCATTCGATATGAACAGTCGATACATAGCTATAGGTCAACCGTGTATTTAATTCATTTTGCCAACTCAACAATGACGACAGTTCAATCAAAACCAAAGCTATGTGTCTAAATATTTACAAAATGTGTGAATAGACAACTAATAAAATGTATATATAATATACATTCATTTACCAAGCCAATATATTAAATAACTTACACATATTATATAGATTAAAGGTGCCGTTCAGTCCGTTCTGCGCATGTCTACGTTTCTGTTTACATCGTTTGTTTACATTGCATTATATAAACATTGAACATGAAGTATTGCGGATTTTTTTCACACGCTTGAGCTTTTCCGCCTAAAAAGCGTGTTATAAGAAGCTGTTTGGTTCCTAAATGTTGTTAATATGTCAAACTACTACTCGCGCCTTCGCCACCTTTAACGAATACTCGCTTTCGAACTGTCGCAAATCTATTCCGTTAAAGTTTGTTTACATGTGGGGTCCCCAACATTTGAAATATCACACATGCGCAGAACGGACTTGACGGCACCTTTATTAAGATTTGATGAAATTATAATGAAAAGAAGAGTATCTGACTTTGAGTCATTAATTATCAGAAATATAAACTTCTAAAGATAACTGGGAACTTTTTGCATTGTGAAATACTGAAACAGAGTTGTTTGATGATTTATTAGGCAAAACCTGTGACTGTGACAGTTATACTAAATAACTACAAACTATAAACTGTTGAATCGCATAACGGTTAATGATCACATCGACTTTATTTTGCATGATATTTGCAACAACACAATAAACAATACAAGCAAAAATAAAACAAATGACAAATATTACAGTTACCTCAATACATTTAACGTATTTCAATTACCGTCTGATTTCAATACAGCATTCATATAACCTATCAAGTCGGCTTCATCAACGACAACGTTCTTCGTGCTTCTTTTTCTTCGATTATCGTGGAAATTGTAGCTTGTTTGAGAGATTGATTTCGAGTTTGTACTGGGCTGTGACGAAAAAGCTGTTGGGATCTATGATGCAACAAGATACTGCCCAGCCACATAACTTCGAAAACTTCCAAGCAATCGCTGGCAAAAACACTTCGCTTTATAGTCACGAAAAAGTTGTCGGGATGAGATCTATGATGCAACAACATACTTCGCAGCCCGCGCGCTCTCAGTGCGCGTACAAGGATTGAGACGCCTGGGTACGAGGCAGTGTCGCAAAGCCTGTTGGGTCCATAACTCGACCAAAAAAATACGACCAAAAAAACTAATAACACTGGATCCTAAACTCGGCTAAAGCCCGAGTAATTACATATCTCCATCTGTTTCGATGTCTATTTCCTCGTGGTGCTGCCCACAAGGGCTTGCGGTCATACACCACAGTTTCGACAGAACAAGCAAAGCTCAAACGAAACTTCTTCATGAACACCATCTATTGATGACTAAATATTTGCCGATGACAGAACAAAATGTGGCAACATTAACGCTTGAAGACCAGGAAGAGTATCCACAAACTTTTAAAATTAAAACTCCTAGATATTCGCATAGAAGTAGACCATATTAGTAATTGTAACTTGAAATAAACATCTCTTAAAGGTGCCGTCCAGTCCGTTCTGCGCATGTCCACGTTTCTGTTTACATCGTTTGTTTACATTGCGTTATATAAACATTAAACATGAAGTATTGCGGATTTTTTCACACGCTTGAGCTTTTCCGCCTAAAAAGCGTGTTATAAGAAGCTGTTTGGTTCCTAAATGTGGATAATATATCAAACTACCACTCGTGCCTTCGCCACATTTAACGAATACTCGCTTTCGAACTGTTGCAAATCTATTCCGTTAAAGTTTGTTGACATGTGGGGTCCCCAACGTTTGAAATATCATACATGCGCAGAACGGACTGGACTGCACCTCAAAATTACGGGGAAACCAACTGATTCACTTTACCATCGTGAACGATCAGAGTTTGGATGCTGTGAAAAATGAAGCCAAAACATTTCGCGGCGGTCATCTTGGAAAGACCAACTGCGCTATGGGGTGATCACGTAGCTACATGTAGTAGAAGCTAATTTTTGATTGGCTGTTGGTTACGGCGTGTTTACTAGGTTCTTAGTTGTGTCCGATTGGATAAAAAGGTCGGAAAACGACCACTCAAATATGTTGTTCAAGAAGCTACGTCTTTACCGGCGCTATGTAGTATCACACCCCATATACCGTTCAATGCATATGGGGTGGTAACGTGACGTTACATATACGGGCATGTTACTGATATACGGGCGTGTTATACATATACGGGCTAGGGGATACAACATGAGATTAGACGTGTTCTCGTTTTCCCTATATAATGAAGGCAAGAATATTTCAAAATAGCATAATAAGTATATATACATTCGTGTTTCAGGGAGTGAATATAGTATTTTAGCATGAAACTCGATCCGCGATGTCGGCTTGAGAACTAAGCTAGCTAGCTAGTGCTTCAAAAGACACTATTTAAAATAAAGACTATACAGTATATCATCGATCGATCTATTCGATGATAATTGATAGTTTTTCGGCGCATTATTTATTAGTTTAACGACATTGTCTGGTCAAAAGTATCTCGTATAATCCGGGGATTCAGAGAGGACATAAACTGAAGAGAGAGAAAGAAAGATTATTAAGATTCATTTAAAATTGAAACATGAAATACACACGTGAAATACACACGTGAAACATGAAATACACATGTGCTCAAAATGCTTTACACTTTTGGACTTTCGTTCAATGGGATGCCGCAATGGAACAATGGGTAACGAACAGAACAAAGCGTGACGCACGAAAGTAATTAGCGTGTGAACAGAACAAAGAGTGTGACGCACAAAAGTAATTAGCGTGGCGAACGGTGTGACGCACAAAAGTAATTATCGTTAAGAATGCGTCACATCCCTCACAGCCTCTTCCACCTTCACAACCCTAAATTTCATTAGTTATTCCATCCTAACCATTCCGATTCAATTCCCACTCCTTGACTCTCACCGGGAGTTTTGCCTAAGCATTCGATTGAACCTGTGGGTTCAGCGTCGACTGAACCTGTGTTTTCACCGCATCTACAAAGAGATGAACTCCAACCATTTTGGTCATATTATGGCTTATCTCGCTTTAGTGTACGGGATTCCTATGACTGGAAGAAACCTTTCGGGAAACTGTGAAGATCTGTTGAAGATCTCAGACGCATCGACATAGAAAAAAACTCATTACTTGGTTTTAGCGTAAAGTATTCTGAAGAAACAATTCGCAAAATGGTCAGGAATCATAAAATAGGATTTCCTGACAGGAGAAGTATATCTCGATCTAAAAGTTTTAAATAGGTTTACTCGAACCGCTTTACTTTTTAGAGAAAGTAATCCATGGAAACACCGAACGAGGAGTTAGAATGAAGATTTAAAGCGTGCACTAACTAAACTTAGCACAAAAGCGCGGGAGTCATTAAAGAGTGAGTGTCAACCGCCGTGCATTGCGTGTTTGTGTTTATCTTTCCGTACGATAACAAAGTGTTTTGAAGTGCTTTGTTACCAACTTGATGTGGTATAAATACTTCGGAAATTCGCCAAGTCTTTTCAGAAAACCCTACAGAGGCTTTCTTATTCATCCACAATCCAAATACATCGACTTAGAACCTGATTTTTTGTTTGAACCTCGTCACTTGGTCTTCCACGCTTCGCGTCAGTGAAGGCTGACATAATTCGAAACGAAAGTCAAGAAAACGTCGAGTTTTGTGAAAAATGCAGAAATAATTACTTTCTAAGGTATATCTTCTTTCAATTAAAAGACAAAATGAATAATTTATATCAAGGATTGACAAGATATTTACGGATGCAGTTCACCAAGGGAATTTCGTGCTTCGAAAAATGGCCGACCAAGCGTGCAATGCGTCACGGTTGACACTCACTCTTTAAAGGTAATTAAAGGATCATATACAACTCAACAGACAAAAGAGGGCACACGTATTTCCTGATAAACACAGAATAAATAACACAGATAGTCTCTCGAAGATGGCCGCCGCAAAATGTTTTGGAGTTATAATTTCATGTTACGAAGTTCCAAATATATTAGCATATATTAGCAACATATTACCTCGTTGCTTAACTTTTTGAATAAAAACAGAAATCTAACATATCTATCGTTCTGTCGCTAATCTCGTAACATAAATTATAACCCGTTTTGGCTTCATTTTTGCAGCATCGAACAATGGGTTGATCGATACAGTCTCTTATGATCTTAGATCAGAGTTTGGGGCAACCTCGTTCCCAGGCTCTTTTCCTCGCTCCCCCGATTGCACCAGGATACGAAATCGATAGCGACGCGTACGGTTATACAGGTACAACGTATAAAACGAATTAAATTCGTAAAATTCTTCTGAGCGATAGACGACTACAGTGTCTATATAATCTGAATTATTAATTTGAAACTGGTCTAATGCAGTACATTGAATATAAGAATGAATATACAGTATCACCACTCGGAGTTGTCACTACTCGGAATTATGTTATATATATATATATATATATATATATATATATATATATATATATATATATATATATATATATATATATATATATATAATATATATATATATATATATATATATATATATATATATATATATATATATATATATATAATATATATATATATATATAAATATATATATATAAATATATATATATATATATATATAAATATATATATATATATATATATAAATATATATATATAAATATATATATATAAATATATATATATAAATATATATATATATATATATATATATATATATATATTATATATATATATATATATATATATATATATATATATACGTGTAGGTTTTGGTCTACGAAATGCAAAGAGTGCTCAACAACATATAGTTAGAGCAAATATATTATATTTTCGCTTACCTCAAAACTGGTCTGCTTAAAATATAATATATATATATATATATATATATATATATATATATATTATATAACATAATTAACTCGAGTTAATAGCTGAACGTCTTTATACGACGTTGCGTGCCGGCTTATTTGTTGACGTACATCATATTAAATCTAGTATTCGCCATAGAAATAATATGTTATCAGTCATGAACGCGATAACCTTCTTGGTATCTAAACTTAAGCTAGCAGTCAGAATTGATACGTTCTCTTAACTGCCGTTCTTACAAAAAGAACACACATGCTTTAGATTGCTTCGATATTTGAGGTAAAAATTTCCCACGAGAACATTAGCATTGCAATTTGCCCTTTGTTAAAACACAAAAACATAGTCAAGCTTGATCGATGAACACAGCACGGCGGATGCTGAAGGAATAGAAAAACGTAATTAACAAAATAGCGTCGTGTGGTTGAAACATCTTATTAATAACACTTCCTTAGTAAGACGTCGTACCAAGCAATATTACACTGTTTTTGAAGAATATTCTAAAACCAAACATACTCAAACCAGCCTGTACTTGAAGGAACTATCTTTTCTACGAATATCTCGTCATTGTTTGTGAAAGACAGCATGTTAAATTTTAATCCGCTTCGTCTGTCTGAAAGTAAACTGGTTCAATGAAACCATTAATTGAGTTATCGAAATAGTTTTGGTAATCAAAAGGTACGTACAATCAATGTTTCTAATGTCGTGAGTTTAATAACACATTAATATTATTGTTTTAAATAATTATTGTTTTAAAATATATTATTGTTTTAAAATGGGAATTTCCAACACAAACCAAATCAAGTACCATAGTATTATGAATCTACCACAACCATCACTACCAAAACAAGAATATAACTTATTCTAACTGTTAAAGGTGGTTCAAAGGTTTGTTTGACGCTTGGCATACATTCAATTGATGCTACAGGTATAAGATAAACCAGGTATATTTAGTTGTATTAAAGATTTAACTTTGCTAATTAAGCATAATTGCATGTTCACCGCTCAACACGGAATTCTGAGGACGTCCGATCCCTTTGATCGTTTAATCACGATAGAATATATTACCCTCTTAAATCAAAATACCCAAGTATGTAAGTTTGTATATGCGGGTATTCGTTTCAAAAAGGGTGACTATCAAATGTATGTTGACTTTCCCAACATAAATTTGATATATAATAATAAAAGTTTGATGAATTTAGAATATATGAATAGCATAGCTGCATATATTCAACTATATACTGTAGCTAGAACTAACTTAACCTTTCTTTCTATTCATTTGTATAAGACTTAGCCCTACTAGATTTAGTTTGAAACGGACTTATGCGGCATAAAATATTACTGGATTTGACTCTATAAATCCTAGTTAAATCGTCATGCGTGACTAGCTAGCTTATTTATCTGGCTGACATTTATGATTGCCTTTCTATAGCGTTCCTTATACCCTAACTAAAACTATCAAAAGTATATGGTACACCATGGTTTTTTTTATTATTCATTCTAAGCTTTCGACCAACACACTCGTGTCGTCTTCAGAGAGAGAGAGAGAGAGAGAGTGTGATTTCTAAATGTTTGCACACGTCAACATTACAAACGGTTGGTGGTAATGGTGCAAACATTCAGAAGTCACTCTTTCTGAAGACGATCCGAGTGCGCGGGTCGAAAGCTCACTTAGAAATATATAATACCGTTCTATAATGCTACATATATTCTTATTGGTAAATATATAGCTATTACATAACATGCATCAGGATATGAAATTGTCCCGATTAATCGCAGTGTAAACGTGGTATAGCTTAAAACGTCCGGAAACGACACTGCGTGCAGTATATGACGATGGATATATCTTTCTTAAAAATAGGTAAAAGACAAATTTAGCATTGCTGAAGATCGAACTGTGGCAAGCGGACCTTTCTTTCCCATGCCGCGGGTTTTATCTTTATTCGTGCTATCACTGTTTTCGCTGTATAAGGGCTACTCAGACTATATGATATGCAGACATGATAATAAGAGTTTATTGATGCTCAATCATGGGAATGCTAGAATAACATGATCTAAAATCATGTTTCAGCTAAAGGAATATCTACAGTACCAAATGTTCAATTTCCGTTTTGCTTAGATTGCTCACGTGGTCTGAAGATGACTCATTCTGTAATAAAGTCTAAATATTATAATTTAATTTCTCGTCTTCTTTTCAACACATATCTTTCGGTTCTCAAGATGTCGCTATTTTTTGGATTATGTTTGTTTTATGCTCATAACAGTTATGCTATACTTTTTGGAAAATAAAGATTAGGTAACAAAAATTTTGATGAGAAATATGATACAATCTACAAATCACAAAGTATAAACTACTTGACCTCTGCGTGACCGCCGCGACTAAAATAGTCGACAATAGGCAATTTATTGCAAAAATAAGAATAGCCATGCATCATCTAAATTTGGAAATTTCAGCTTTTCAAAACGTTTTATATATAGTCTAATTTGTCGTTAGCAATGCGTGTTAGTCTTTGGTAACTGGTTAGTGTTAATTTTCGACAACTATTTGTTTCGTAAATACAAGACGGTCTGAAGACTGTCCGCATGAAATGTTAAAAACTGTTAATAAAAGGGGTACTATGCTTCAGTCCATAGTCTAGATATCCACGGATCTGCAGTTTACGTGAGGTATTTGCTACAGTAAATAAAATTTATTTATTTTATTTCATGATTTGGCCAATTACAATTTATTTTGTTTTATTTACTGTAGGGGTCTACTAGAAACCTGGACAGGCTTTTTATTAAGACCCCTAGTTAAAATTATATTTTACTTAATTTTTAAATAAAATCGGTTCAAGAAATTAATATAAAAAATAACTATCTATATCGAAGAAAAAAAAGAACATTTTCTAAATCTAAAAGGATATAATATATCTAAAATATTAATATGTATTAATTATTTACGCGCATATTAGTATATAATATACAATGGCTTGGTCAAAATTGGCAAATGAAAGAAAATGTCTTTTCCATACTGTAGCGCAAGAAAATATTGTAGCTAAAATGAATTAATGTATTAAATAATACTAATAATATATATTAAAATACATTCACTATTAAAATATATATTAAATAATACTGTATTAAATAATACTGTATTAAATAATACTGTATTAAATAATACTGTATTATAAATGTATTAAATAATAATGTATTAAATAATACTGTATTAAATAATAATGTATTAAATAATCATTTATTAAATAATAAAATATTAAATAATAATGTATTAAATAATAATATATTAAATAATACTGTATTATAAATGTATTAAATAATAATGTATTAAATAATAATGTATTAAATAATACTGTATTAAATAATAATGTATTAAATAATCATTTATTAAATAATAAAATATTAAATAATAATGTATTAAATAATATATTAAATAATACTGTATTGTAAATGTATTAAATAATAATGTTTAAATAATAATGTATTAAATAATACTGTATTAAATAATAATGTATTAAATAATAATATATTAAATAATACTGTATTATAAATGTATTAAATAACAATGTATTAAATAATACTGTAGTTAAAATAAAAATGTTAATTAAACGAACACTAGTTTTTTCATGACTTCCCTTCTTTTACATCTCATTAATTATTTGTTATTGTTTATCGTATATGATTGGCTTATTTTTGTCACATGATTATTTTGCGTATAAATGTTTGATACCCACTTTTTATACTTTTTATTTCACTTTCAGTTTCACTCTCTGACGAAAGGCCTTTGCTCGAAATGTTAGACCCCCTACACACTATTGCGGTAGTACACCAACCTTTTAGTGTTTTCGATTTTCACTTCTTTCATTTAATTGCATTGTAGTATGCGTGCCATTAGAATTTAATTATCAGCATGAACAAGTAATCAAAACTTTCTTTGACCGTAGCATATTACATCAAAGCATTTAAAAGTTATGTTTGGA
Organism: Chrysogorgia sp. JL179-B06; assembly: GCA_035772405.1. Classification (NCBI taxonomy): domain Eukaryota; kingdom Metazoa; phylum Cnidaria; class Anthozoa; order Scleralcyonacea; family Chrysogorgiidae; genus Chrysogorgia; species Chrysogorgia sp. JL179-B06. The sequence goes on from JAYKKM010000344.1 coordinate 1,162,855, forward strand.
ATATCTTCCAGCAATCTATAGATTTCTGCAGTTTTCTTGAACAACATTAAAGGTCTCGTTTAACTTTTTAGATTGCAAGGAAAGCTAATCAAAGCCCTTCGGTCAAGTAGTAATGAAGACAACCAACTGCTTACATATATTCGTGATTATTGGCTTTTCGTTTGGAATTGTTTTCAGTAGCATATTTCAATTGCCACTGACAATTAACCCGCTTTTACAAGATTGGGTGAAACTTGGCACTTTATCAACATTTTTCTTTAACAGCGATCAAAGCTATTACTCGCAAGTCTCATTCAGTGACTTAATCAACAAACTAGAACTAACTCCAAGAATTGAGGCAGATAAAAGTATCGAGGCACTCGTTGTATTAGCGATGGCAGCAAAAGCAGATGGATTGAATCAACGAGATTTTAAATTTTTGAAACCAAGCAAGTGGTCAATTAATCTGACAGAACAAGATTTTGCAAATGTTACAATACCAGTGAGTGAGAAGGCAACGTTGCTGTATATTCAAGAAGCTATGTTTAAAGTTCTAGAAAACAAATTTCAGTTTACAACGGAGGAAGTTGCAGAAGGACTAAACAAGTCAAAGACAGAAATTTACGCCGCTTTGGAACCTGGCTGGATAGATATCGTGCATTTTATCACTGAAAAAAATATCATGCGCTTGGAAAAAAACTATACAATTCCACCATTTTATATCGCCCAAGCACTGAACATGTCTCTAGCCGAACTTTACAATTCAACTTTACCGCAGCTTGAGGATATTCTAAAGAATAAACTTCATTTCATTAAAGGTCAGTAGAACATCAATTACAATTCAAAACATATAACCATTGAACATACTTTAGAGAAGTAATGTTTAATTATCAACAAGTATGTTTAACTCCATACATTTTTGTTTATTTTTTTAAACACAGAAGCAGCAGAACGACTTAGATTATATACTTCCACTACAGGTAAAATACTAAAGTATCTTCAATCTTCATACGCGAAACTACGTTATACACTAAAATGTCGCTTGTACGACATTTTAAGACAGTGGATTAAGAACTTGTAGACTAAAATTTGTGATTTAGACCACCAGCATATAAAAAGCTGTTTTAGCTTAAAAATTGAAATAGATTCTTATTTCGAAAAATCAGTTAAAATGCTTAAAAATCAAATAAATCAAAGGACATAGAGCAGGGTATCCGTTTGTTTAAAAGGGTAACTTTGAAAAATGCTTGTTCTTATACGCAGGTTTTTAATACAAATAATAACGTGGTTTCGATCGCGATTTAAAGAAGTACTTCGGTTAAACTACAAGTGGAGTTCATATGATAGATCGTACTGACTTTAGTTTATTTTCAGCATTCAAATCAATTAAGTTAAGAAGATATGGCAAGTTGAATCTGCAGAGTTTGTCCAATTTCGACGTCATATTTGTTTCTCAAATATGACTTCGCTGAGTGCTTCTATCTCGTATTATGCCAAAAAGCTCCTCTACTTTCCCGCATGAGTAACTAGTTTATTTCGACTAATTTTCATCCAATGACGATAAAGAAGAACTCAATGACGTCATATTTTCAAAACAAATATGGCGTCAAAATCCCCCAATTTTCAACTTCGATTAGCCATATATTCTAAACTAAATTGATAGGCCTGCCTGGAGTACTCCTTTAAAGGGTTAATATACAAGAATATGTATTTCACAGTGGAACAAGCACTAAGGACGACTATGATTGTATATCTTTTGGAAAATATGCAACTGTGTATGAATCTTATATTGCACGATCGATCATCTGTGTTTTTACGCATTTTTCACTTTATTTTGATTTTTGGTTGTTAGCAAACAGATCATTTTCGATATCTGTAACTTTGACGTCAACCCTGTATATAATAGCTTGCTCGTCGTGCTTATCCGAAAACAAACATAATGGTGGAATAACTCTTCCACAGGGTTTATTGACAACTTGTCGCGTAGTTATCGAATTTTCAGTTTTGTTTTCATCCTAAAACATACTTGACATTGTAAAGCTTATTCTATACATTGTTTACACTGAACTCAAAAAGAGGACTGTATCGAGCTTCTGTTGTTACAAAAATGAAGCGAACAGCAGCCATATTGGAGTGACCACCTAAGGCGTGACCACATAAGGCTTCCACATAGGGCACGAGAGACGTCAAAATCGGAACGCTTGTTGTGCATTCTTCAGTTTTCAACCAAATGTTATAAATCTTTGTACAACGATAGCTTTCGCCACCACCCCAACAAATCGTATGTTCTTTGTTTTTTATTTCTAAGGGCTTTTGACGGGAAAATGACGTCACAGAATAGGCACAAAATTAAAATTTTTGCAATATAACAAATATTGAAGAATCTTAATTCAGTTATACTTGTTTAAATTTTGAATTTACCGCCATTTTGTTACTAAAAATAGCACAAAATGGCGAAACATTCGTATTTTAAGAAGACATATCTTTGGCCTGAATTAAGATATTAACATTAATTTTTTAGTTTTGAAGTTTTCTCACCATCATCTTGCAGATGTAACTTCAAAATGTTTTATTTTGCAAAAATTTAATTTTTATGGCCGTTCTGTTACGTCATTTTCCCGCCAAGAACCTAAAACAAAAAACATACGATTTGTTGGAAAGGCGAAAGCTATCCCTGTACAAAGATTTATATCAATTGGTTAAAAACTGAAGAAAGCACAACAAGCGTTCCGATTTTGACGTCTCTCGCGCCCGGCGTGTTCACAGACATGTTGGGGAGGATTCTGAAATTTGCTATTTAATGTTAGAGAAGGAAACATATTCGCTGGACAGTATTAAATATCAGAATTCTGCCTTTCCTCTCCGATTCGCCACTGTATTCGTAATGAGGTCACTCCAATATAGCCGCCGTTGGCTCTAATTGTCCAGTGAGAGAAGCCTAATATGAGACATCAAATTAGGTTCAAGATTTTATGCATTTAATGTTAACGAAGAAAATATATTGGCCAGACACTAAACCCATTTCGCGAGCGTCGCATTTTGATTTGCTTACGAACTCGGAGCTTCTGATGATCTTTCGTCAATTTCCATTATGCAAATATGCAGACTTCAAAATCAGTTCATCAGATACAATAGAAAGCTCAATCCAGTCCTATTTTTGAGATCAGTGGTTGTTTATGATCGTTTTGTCGCCTGTGAATGAATATGTTCTCCGCCCGCTCAGTTATTTTGTTTGGTGATATAGATTACACATTAAATACACAATATAAAACAAATTTTGGATTCCGTTTTCGCGTGATACTGATACTTATCGAGATCTCGGTTTGTGTTATTCGCCTAACGCGACCTCGGCTTTGATAATTCTCGGTACCATGCTCAACCTCGATCCGAATAATTGCTAATTGTTGCTTAGCGTCTAATTTGCGTGATTAAATAAGTTAGCCATTTAAAGACAGAAGCGAAAAAAGTGTTTGCATGTCGGGAGTAATAGAATAATCAAATTAACTCTACTTTACATAAATCATAGTATTATTAGATTTCTAAGATAAATCATGTTTCGGAAAAAAATGGTCTCCGTTAACGATACTGGATTCATAGAACCATTAGAATTTTAAAGCATGTAGTCCCTGTCTTAGAATTAACATTAAAGTGTATATCTGAATACAATACAATAGTTTATTTAACCACGTTGCGGCTAAGAGCTAGAAAACCTCGTTCACAATACGAACGCACGTGCATCCATAAAACTATGCATCAACAAAATATAAATTAAGCACATTTGTAATAAATATATGAAAAAAAACTAATACACAGCAACTATAAAACTAAAATACAACATTCCTAAGTTTACATTTAAAATCTACAAGATCAGCATTCCTACTATCAGTTGGTAATTTATTGTATCAGTTGGTAATTTATGACTATATGTGTACGAGTTCTTTATCCAATTAAGATTGAATTAAGGCCGACTAAGATTAGTTTCACTACTTTTAAGTTATAACAAGAATTCCTATAAAATTTTTAAAAAAATCGAATATACATCGGCCGTTGCAGTGCATATATTTGTATAGTAAACTAAGGGACTGGCAGATTCTTCTATGTTCTAAAGAGTTCATTTCTGCATTCTAAAGAGTAACTGATCATATGGAACAGACTTAGCATACCCCCAAAAGATCTGCCGATGTAATAGTTAGCATCCGTCCATTCAACTGATTTGAGTTTTACCTGCTCCCAGCAGGAGGGGATGACTGAGTACTCTAAATTATGCAGAATAAGAGCTTCATAAAGACTAATCATTGGGGATATATATTTTTAATCTTTGGAACTTTCTGATAAAAATGTTCTTAATATCATCTTGAGCTAAAGTTTCATCTCTCTCTCCTGCTAAAGTTGGTTCACAGGAAGTGATGCCAACCCAGCGGCACGCAAATATATTGCAGTGGTTCAACAGTGAAGAGAGTTTGTGAATTAAGTGATGTTTTCTAATCGTCTGTTTAAAGTTCAGGGCAAACTCTATTCGCTGTGTAATGTATTTATGTGTCATTAGTTTGATGTCACTTCCTGTGGATAGTAATTAAACCAACTTTACCAAGGGAAAAGACATGAAGATGAAACTTTAGTTGATGATAATATTAAGCAAGTTTTATCAGAAAGTGCCAAATATTATAAATATTTCAAAAATTCATTAATAATTCATGAAGAAATGTCTTTATATGTGATAAAGATTTCGTCCTGATTTAAATAAACTTTTCCTTCGATTTTCTCGGCGAAAATGGCTTAAATCACCGAAATAGTTGGTAAACTGCATGGTTATTTACAGGTAGATGCAATCGTTTTTTGAAGCAGTGTTTTATCGCGTCTAAAACACTTGGCTATCCCCTCGTGTTTTAAACCCAATAAAGCACTGCTGCTCGTGTTTTAAACTATATATAAAATCCCCAAACATGAGAGAGGAACTTTAATCATACAATTATTTTTTTTAGGTTTAACAACTGTTGCTTCCTCAACTAATCTGATTCTTAAGACCTATTTGGCAATTAACAGTTCTATTACTAAAACGATTATCAAAACAACTCCGCTGACTAAACAATCAAGTTACACTCAATTTATTGTCACAAATGGAACAGTGAAAACTCTTGGTCTAAGCGCATTGCAAACCATGCAGGACTACAGTAAATCAACAGCTGCAGTCAATTCTGTGACACGAAATTCAACACTCAAAATGAGCATCACGCAAACTATTGAAAAAACAGCTACCGGCCAAGGCAGTACGTCAACGGAAAATCCAGGAATTTTAATGAGCTGGGAGAGTACGATGTGGAACACAATAGTAAGCTCATCTTTATACAACAGTTCGTCACCGTCGACGGATGTTTCCTTAACCCAAACACAATCTACAGTTGTATCAACATTACAGGTAAAGCCGCTATCCACCGAGAACCATACAGTTCCTTCAACGCAATCTACTACGCACTCCGTAGATTATCTTCCCACAGTTTTCGCTCCATTTTCCTCTTCACGCGTTCTCAAAACGTCTGGAAATACCGAGTCTACTATTTTTCCAAGAATTATACATAGTAATACATCTGTTTTAAGAAGAATTACCTCAAAAATCACGCAGAGCAATTCGTCTTTTTATATAAACAAGACAACCACAATTCAAACAAAAAGAAGCAGCGAAGTCCAGATTCCGGCTACCTCGACAAGACGGGTATCGGATTACTCAAATGCAGAGTCATCTTCACGAATGAGCGAGTTGGACACAACGCAATGGGAAACAACAACAAATGTTCTCAAAGCCTCGTTCGTTGTTGCAACGTCACCAAGTTTCTCAATTCCTATTCCTATATCATGGAAAAGATCAACAGCAACTCGTTGGTCTTCAAAAACGACATTTAAAAATAAACTTACTAGCAGTACACCGAGTATTATTGTTTTAAAATCACTCAGTCGAATAAGCAATACAGTAAATGTGGGGAGCAGTTCAAAGGAGTCTGTCATTTTATTATCGAGAAGCAAGCAAACAACACCATTATCAACAGCAGCAAAATATACAGGTTAGACTATGCATTTTATGCTAATCAATAGAAAGATTGGCCGCATAGATATTTCCTTGTGCTAGTCTTCTTTCAATATGCATGGTCGTCTACTGTGAATATACTGTGAATATAAAACGTATACTGTGAATATAAAACTTTTTTCCAAATTTTTAGTTGTTACGGAACCATGGAAGTCAACCTCGGGTAAGTATACATAATATGTCAGTGCGTCGGAATTAATACATTGCATATACAGCGAAACACGTGTCTGAGATGGCTCTCCACATTCGAATTTTGAGCTGGGCTCTAATATTCATTTTACAATTAAGATTTCCACCCGGTAAATCTCTGGTAACTATATATATATATATATATATATATATATATGTCATTGGGAGATTTTTATTTATGATGCAATGTGTTTCGAAGTGGTAACGTTTTTGAACCTATCCAATTTGTTTAACTAGTACAATTTTCGTAGAATAAGTGTTATAGTAGAAGGGGAAAAGGGGAAATAGAAGGGAGTTAATCCACAACATTCACTACCATATAGTAAATACATAACTTAACATAACTTAGGTTTCATTAAGGGTTAGGTTTACATGTATGTTTATGTTTAGTGTTAGAATTACGATTTAAGAGACCTGTCGAGGTACATGTACGTGTGAGTTATGGTACAGTAGAAGTGGAAACAGAAGGGAGTTAATCTCTCCAGATTAATCCAGTTTTATATAATCTTGTTAATTACACTGGTTTAAAAAATTACCAGTTCAAACAAAATTGCTCCAGCCTTACAACATTCACTACCATACAGTTAATACATAATTCAATCAATCAATCAATCATTTATTTAACTACGTAACGCTATTAATTACATGATAAAGTATATGTATCCTGCACTGATCCACATCACATGTCAAACAATGTTTCTATTTTTAGAAATCAGAACAACCTCAGCTTCAGGTAATTATATACGCAGGTCTTTTGTGTTCATAAAACAATAACTAATTGTAGGTTAAATATTCTCTCTTTAACGAGTAAAAATAATGAAGAAAATACCTTTTCCAAATTTTTAGTTGTTACGGAACCATGGAAGTCAACCTCAGGTAAGCCATACATATATGTCATTGGGAGATTTTTATCTCTGATTCAATTTATTTTGAAGTGGAGCAACATTTTTGAACCGATCCTGCAATTCTTTGAACTAGTACAATTTTCACAACTGGGGCACTTTTCAATTTTTCATTTTAAATATTAAATTTATTTATAACAATAACTAATTGTAGGTTAAATATTCTCTCTTTAACGAGTAAAAATAATGAAAATACCTTTTACAAATTTTTAGTTGTTACGGAACCATGGAAGTCAACCTCAGGTAAGCCATACATATATGTCATTGGGAGATTTTTATCTCTGATTCAATTTATTTCGAAGTGAAGCAACGTTTTTTTAACCGATCCTGCAATTCTTTGAACTAGTATAATTTTCGCAACTGGGGCACTTTTCAATGTTTTCATTTTAAATATTAGGTTTCATTAAAGGTTAGGTTTACGTTTAGTGTCAGGGTTATAATTACGATTTGAGAGACCTGTCGAGGTACGTGTAAGTGGTATAGTAGAAGGGGAAATAGAAGTTTTAGAATCTTGTGAATTATACTGGTTTAAAAAATTATCAGTTCAAACGAAATTGCTCCAGTTAGAAAACAAACAGATAAAACAATTATTTGAGAGACCTGTCGAGGTACAGGTACGTGTGAGTTATGGTATAGTAGAAGTGCAAATAGAAGGGAGTTAATCTCTCCCGATTAATCCAGTTTTATAATCTTGTTAATTACACTGGTTTAAAACAATTATCAGTTCAAACAAAATTGCTCCAGCCCTGCAACATTCACTACCATACAGTTAATACATAATTGAAGTATATGCATCCACTGATCCACATCACATGTCAAACAATGTTTCTATTTTTAGCCATCAGAAACACCTCCACCTCAGCTTCAGGTAATTATATACGCAGGTATTTTGTGTTCATAAAACAATAACTAATTGTAGGTTAAATATTCTCTCTTTAACGAGTAAAAATAATGAAGAAAATACCTTTTCCAAATTTTTAGTTGTTACGGAACCATGGAAGTCAACCTCAGGTAAGCCGCATACATATATGTCATTGGGAGATTTTTATCTCTGATTCAATTTATTTTGAAGTGGAGCAACGTTTTTGAACCGATCCTGCAATTCTTTGAACTAGTACAATTTTTGCAACTGGGGCACTTTTCAATTTTTCATTTTAAATATTCAATTTATTTATAACAATAACTAATTGTAGGTTAAATATTCTCTCTTTAACGAGTAAAAATAATGAAAATACCTTTTACAAATTTTTAGTTGTTACGCAACCATGGAAGTCAACCTCAGGTAAGCCATACATATATGTCATTGAGAGATTTTTATCTCTGATTCAATTTATTTCGAAGTGAAGCAACGTTTTTTTAACCGATCCTGCAATTCTTTGAACTAGTATAATTTTCGCAACTGGGGCACTTTTCAATGTTTTCATTTTAAATATTAGGTTTCATTAAAGGTTAGGTTTACGTTTAGTGTCAGGGTTATAATTACGATTTGAGAGACCTGTCGAGGTACGTGTAAGTTGTATAGTAGAAGGGGAAATAGAAGTTTTAGAATCTTGTGAATTATACTGGTTTAAAAAATTACCAGTTCAAACGAAATTGCTCCAGTTAGAAAACAAACAGATAAAACAATTATTTGAGAGACCTGTCGAGGTACAGGTACGTGTGAGTTATGGTATAGTAGAAGTGCAAATAGAAGGGAGTTAATCTCTCCCGATTAATCCAGTTTTATAATCTTGTTAATTACACTGGTTTAAAACAATTACCAGTTCAAACAAAATTGCTCCAGCCCTGCAACATTCACTACCATACAGTTAATACATAATTGAAGTATATGCATCCACTGATCCACATCACATGTCAAACAATGTTTCTATTTTTAGCCATCAGAAATACCTCCACCTCAGCTTCAGGTAATTATATACGCAGGTCTTTTGTGTTCATAAAACAATAACTAATTGTAGGTTAAATATTCTCTCTTTAACGAGTAAAAATAATGAAGAAAATACCTTTTCCAAATTTTAGTTGTTACGGAACCATGGAAGTCAACCTCAGGTAAGCCATACATATATGTCATTGGGAGATTTTTATCTCTGATTCAATTTATTTCGAAGTGGAGCAACGTTTTTTGAACCGATCCTGCAATTCTTTGAACTAGTACAATTTTCGCAACTGGGGCACTTTTCAATTTTTCATTTTAAATATTCGGTTTCATTAAAGGTTAGGTTTCGTTAAAAGTTAGGTTTATGTTTAGTGTCAGGGTTAGAATTACGATTTGAGAGACCTGTCGAGGTACGTGTACATAAGTGGTATAATAGAAGGGGAACTAGAAGGGAGTTACATGTAACTCTCCAGATTAATGCAGTTTTAGAATCTTGTTAATTATACTGGTTTAAAAAAATTACCAGTTCAAACGAAATTGCTCCAGTTAGAAAACAAACTGAACCAGAGATAAAAAAATTACCCACAACATTCACTACCATATATTTAATACATAACTTAACATAGCTTAAGTTTCATTAAGGGTTAGGTCATTAAGGGTTTGGTTTACATGTATGTTTATGTTTAGTGTTAGAGTTAGAATTACGATTTGAGAGACCTGTCGAGGTACAGGTACGTATGAGTTATGGTACAGTAGAAGTGGAAATAGAAGGGAGTTAATCTCTCCAGATTAATCCATTAATCTCTCCAGATTAATCCACTTTTATAATCTTGTTAATTACACTTGTTTAAAAAAATTACCAGTTCAAACAAAATTTCTCCAGCCTTACAACATTCACTACCATACAGTTAATACATAATATGTCATTGGGAGATTTTTATCATACATATATATATACATACATACATGTACATATATGTCATTGGTAGATTTTTATCTCTGATTCAATTTATTTTGAAGTGGAGCAACGTTTTTGAACCGATCCTGCAATTCTTTGAACTAGTACAATTTTCGCAACTGGGGCACTTTTCAATTTTTCATTTTAAATATTCAATTTATTTATAACAATAACTAATTGTAGGTTAAATATTCTCTCTTTAACGAGCAAAAATAATGAAAATACCTTTTACAAATTTTTAGTTGTTACGGAACCATGGAAGTCAACCTCAGGTAAGCCATACATATATGTCATTGGGAGATTTTTATCTCTGATTCAATTTATTTCGAAGTGAAGCAACGTTTTTTTAACCGATCCTGCAATTCTTTGAACTAGTATAATTTTCGCAACTGGGGCACTTTTCAATGTTTTCATTTTAAATATTAGGTTTCATTAAAGGTTAGGTTTACGTTTAGTGTCAGGGTTAGAATTACGATTTGAGAGACCTGTCGAGGTACGTGTAAGTGGTATAGTAGAAGGGGAAATAGAAGTTTTAGAATCTTGTGAATTATACTGGTTTAAAAAATTACCAGTTCAAACGAAATTGCTCCAGTTAGAAAACAAACAGATAAAACAATTATTTGAGAGAACTGTCGAGGTACAGGTACGTGTGAGTTATGGTATAGTAGAAGTGCAAATAGAAGGGAGTTAATCTCTCCCGATTAATCCAGTTTTATAATCTTGTTAATTACACTGGTTTAAAACAATTACCAGTTCAAACAAAATTGCTCCAGCCCTGCAACATTCACTACCATACAGTTAATACATAATTGAAGTATATGCATCCACTGATCCACATCACATGTCAAACAATGTTTCTATTTTTAGCCATCAGAAATACCTCCACCTCAGCTTCAGGTAATTATATACGCAGGTCTTTTGTGTTCATAAAACAATAACTAATTGTAGGTTAAATATTCTCTCTTTAACGAGTAAAAATAATGAAGAAAATACCTTTTTCCAAATTTTAGTTGTTACGGAACCATGGAAGTCAACCTCAGGTAAGCCATACATATATGTCATTGGGAGATTTTTATCTCTGATTCAATTTATTTCGAAGTGGAGCAACGTTTTTTGAACCGATCCTGCAATTCTTTGAACTAGTACAATTTTCGCAACTGGGGCACTTTTCAATTTTTCATTTTAAATATTCGGTTTCATTAAAGGTTAGGTTTCGTTAAAAGTTAGGTTTATGTTTAGTGTCAGGGTTAGAATTACGATTTGAGAGACCTGTCGAGGTACGTGTACATAAGTGGTATAGTAGAAGGGGAACTAGAAGGGAGTTACATGTAACTCTCCAGATTAATGCAGTTTTAGAATCTTGTTAATTATACTGGTTTAAAAAAATTACCAGTTCAAACGAAATTGCTCCAGTTAGAAAACAAACTGAACCAGAGATAAAAAAATTACCCACAACATTCACTACCATATATTTAATACATAACTTAACATAGCTTAAGTTTCATTAAGGGTTAGGTCATTAAGGGTTAGGTTTACATGTATGTTTATGTTTAGTGTTAGAGTTAGAATTACGATTTGAGAGACCTGTCGAGGTACAGGTACGTATGAGTTATGGTACAGTAGAAGTGGAAATAGAAGGGAGTTAATCTCTCCAGATTAATCCATTAATCTCTCCAGATTAATCCACTTTTATAATCTTGTTAATTACACTTGTTTAAAAAAATTACCAGTTCAAACAAAATTTCTCCAGCCTTACAACATTCACTACCATACAGTTAATACATAATATGTCATTGGGAGATTTTTATCATACATATATATATACATACATACATATATGTCATTGGGAGATTTTTATCTCTGATTCAATTTATTTTGAAGTGGAGCAACGTTTTTGAACCGATCCTGCAATTCTTTGAACTAGTACAATTTTCGCAACTGGGGCACTTTTCAATTTTTCATTTTAAATATTCAATTTATTTATAACAATAACTAATTGTAGGTTAAATATTCTCTCTTTAACGAGTAAAAATAATGAAAATACCTTTTACAAATTTTTAGTTGTTACGGAACCATGGAAGTCAACCTCAGGTAAGCCATACATATATGTCATTGGGAGATTTTTATCTCTGATTCAATTTATTTCGAAGTGAACCAACGTTTTTTTAACCGATCCTGCAATTCTTTGAACTGGTATAATTTTCGCAACTGGGGCACTTTTCAATGTTTTCATTTTAAATATTAGGTTTCATTAAAGTTTAGGTTTACGTTTAGTGTCAGCGTTAGAATTACGATTTGAGAGACCTGTCGAGCTACGTGTAAGTGGTATAGTAGAAGGGGAAATAGAAGTTTTAGAATCTTGTGAATTATACTGGTTTAAAAAATTACCAGTTCAAACGAAATTGCTCCAGTTAGAAAACAAACAGATAAAACAATTATTTGAGAGACCTGTCGAGGTACAGGTACGTGTGAGTTATGGTATAGTAGACGTGGAAATAGAAGGGAGTTAATCTCTCCCGATTAATCCAGTTTTATAATCTTGTTAATTACACTGGTTTAAAACAATTACCAGTTCAAACAAAATTGCTCCAGCCCTGCAACATTCACTACCATACAGTTAATACATAATTGAAGTATATGCATCCACTGATCCACATCACATGTCAAACAATGTTTCTATTTTTAGCCATCACAACAACCTCCACCTCAACTTCAGGTAATTATATACGCAGGTCTTTTGTGTTCATAAAACAATAACTAATTGTAGGTTAAATATTCTCTCTTTAACGAGTAAAATAACTAGGTCCCAAGGACAGTGCAAAGTTTTATATAATTATGTATCGTATTAAATAAAACAGTAGCTGCAGTATTATTAATAGTGATATACTGTCAGTTAGAAAAACAATTGTTGATCTTTATATATTATTTTAATCAGAATGTTGATAGAGGTGATACAGTAAGTTGGACAGAACATTATGGCAATGCCCTATGATTATTGGGAACAATAAGAGAGTTATTGCTGCAAAACGATGAACAATAAATTAAATGACGATGAACAATAAACATTATAAAAGTAAATTTTAATATCCAGACGAGAAAGAAACAACAGAAAATAATGCTAGTCCGGTGTTTTGACGACGTTAAGGGAAGCGAAGTCCAAAGACCAAGAAATACAAGATTGATTTTGTAATAAAAAGTGCCATATAATGGACTACTTAATAACCTCGACTGTTTGGTCTTTACAGTAAAATACCAAACCTTGGCCACTATTGCTCGGCCAATACAGCAAGATCTCGGTTAGATATTTTACCATAAAGACCTCAGTCTTTCTCATTAAGTAGTTAGTATTAAAATTATTTTACGTGTCAAAAATCCCATCCCTCGATCTTTTAAAAAATCAAATTCCCCTGTCTCATAAAAAGTCAATCAGTCAATATCCCATCAGTGTCCCCCCACCCTGGGTTAACAGTGATAGGTACATCACAAAATAGTAAAGGAATGTGGGCTATTAATTATTCAGGCAGTTTCAAATGCTCTTAATTTGACAATTCATATTATTAGCACCAAATTTCTCGAAGGCTACAATTATACAGCCAATAAATGGGCAAGGAACAAGGCATGTCTTTATTGGGCATATAGTCAAGGAAATTCAGTATGTTTCAACAACATTAATCAATCAATCTAATAGTGATTATGCACAACAGCCCCAAAATGATAGTCGCGACCATACAAAACAAAGTACTACAGAGAATTTCTATAATACAAGTTTTCAAATCGGTACTGTGAGTTATGGTACAGTATAAGTGGAAATAGAAGGGAGTTAATCTCTCCAGATTAATCCAGTTTTATAATCTTGTTAGTTACACTGGTAAAAAAATACCAGTTCAAACAAAATTGCTCCAGCCCCTACAACATTTACTACCATACAGTTAATACATAATTGAAGTATATGCATCCACTGATCCACATCACATGTCAAATAATGTTTCTATTTTTAGCCATCACAACAACCTCCACCTCAGCTTCAGGTAATTATACACACAGGTCTTTTGTGTTCATAAAACAATAACTTATTGTAGGTTAAATATTCTCTCTTTAACGAGTAAAAATAATAAAAAGGTAATAGTCCACACACACAAGTATTAAGTGTTCTTTAACCAATTTAGAAAAACAGCGAAGCGAGTTGGAAGCGCGTGAGTTGACTCGTTTCTCTGTATTTAAGGGTCGCTTAATGAACACTATTATGTTGAACTTGCTTCTCATACGAATCGATACAACTCAAGATGAATGTTTACTAAATTTATTCATATTCTTTAAGTGATTTCTAAATTATTTTTTTTTGTTAATGAATTACTAATGATATGACAATAAATATTCTCATATTTGTTTATGAATTACTAATGATAATATGAGAATATTTCTTATTATACTGGATTCTTGTAGTTAGATTTGTATACGTAATCATATGATAGCGAGAGCAATTAAGAATTTACACTACTAGTAATAATTGTATGAGTCGGTATGAATTTATTCTAGTCACATGTACTACAAGTTTGAAAAATCAAAATTTCGTATGTTTGCTTCACACACCACACAGTATCCGTTTTCTAGAGTTATAGCTCCATATCTGCTATTTCTGGACGATTGCATGAGTTCACGTGATCTCTTAGTGCAAGTCGCCTATTTCAGATGCATGTGCGACCTGCAATGTAATTATATTCTAAACTAGGAGTGCGACACCAGGCAATCTATAACGTAAAACTTGAAACGCCGTTGTGTCTAAGGAATAGAAAACATTTTCTGTGTTGCCATGTAGTCATAGAAACACGAGTAGAAGTTTGGTAGAACGAGAAATCGCTATGGGAACACGATCCCGTAGGACGAGTGTTTCCACTGCGTTTTCGAGTTCTCCCAAACTTTTACGAGTGTTTCTATAATTGTATGCGAATACGGAAAAAATGTTTTCTATTTCTTTGAGAAAATTACATTTTGAAAATAGGTAAAACCTAGGAAGTTTCATTTATTAAAATCATGGAAATATAAATTATCCTTACTCACGCAAAAATCACTTTCATGAGCTGTCAATGCCACTGAATAGTGAGAGCAAAAGTAATTCGGCGACAAGAAATACATGAATACATAATACATAAAAAATACATAACGGCGAGAAAATTTCTGTGTTTATATATATACAATTATAGAAACACGGCTTTTAGCCAATCTGAACAGTTATTTTCAAAATGTTATTTTACTATGCAAGTTTTATTATTCAAGAAAAATTGCCTCGTGTAACATGGCGTTAAGCAGTTGCATATTAAACTGGTATTAATAATAATATTAATAATATTTAATAGAGAATTACATAAGTCTCAATGCTTGATATGATAGACAGAATTCTAAAATAAATCAATTACAATCAAGTTAAATTATCTATAAAAGTTACTCGTTAATAATTTTCAAAAAGATATGTCTTCAGAGAAGATTTAAAACTAGCAGCTGAATCTGACTTTCTAATAATTAGTGGTAACGAGTTCCAGAGTTTATAAGAGACAACTGTAAATGATCTGCCTCCGTAATTTTGTTTTCCACTTTGGAAAAAATAGTAGATGTTGGTTTGTAGACCTTAATGAACGTAAAGGTTTATATGGTGTAAGGAGTTCTGTAATGTATTCCGGAGCCTGATTATGAAGAGTTGAAAAGTAATCATATGTATGCGTTTCTGGGCCTGATAGGTAGCCAATGAAGGCGTTGCGGCACAGGAGTAATATGGTCGTACTTCTTCGTGCCTGTTACCAATCTAGCATTCATCATTACAAACGTCTGCCACAATAACACTAAAACCGTCAACTGTTTTGTTTTTACATGTAGATGGGGTAACCGAAACAAGAACCAGTGGTAAGTGGTCGAATCATTAACAACTTTTTCTAAAGCATTTTCGGTTTGAAAAGCTGTACTATTTAGATTCCGTATATGATATTTCATTCCTTAATTATAGCACTACAAAAACAGGCGCGGATTTAGAAGTTAGTCGCATAAATTAGACACTTCATGAACAACCCTATTGGTTATGCTTTTCTTAAGAATAATTCAGAACAAAAACCTATCCAATAGGATTGTTATTCACAGGTATTTTGAATTGCAAATTCTAAATCTAATTTATGCGACTAACTTCTAAATCCGCGCCTGAAAAAGATTTATAGGCTGAAGATTTATAATTGCATTTCTACATTCATGTTTTTACAGTCACAGGCGACAACCAAATTCCAATAATTCTCACATGCAGTATGCGTGAGAATACTAAAAAATGAAGATTTTCACCCAGTTTGTGACCAGAGTTAAGTGTTTCTGTACGCAAAGAGCCATCAAAAAATGCATGACTTGTATATGTGCGTATATACAGAGAGAAGTTGTTAAAAATAAATTTCGAGTGTTAGGAGATTATATTTTTACATTTTAAGGGTCGCGGGCTCAATTCCGAGCAACAGGAATGCCTTCGTGTTGTGTCTTTTTGCAACTGGTCCGGTTGGGTCTTAACAGTCGAACATTTACTACATGCAACTTTTCTATTTCAACTAAATTCAATTGAATCGAATATAAATGCCAGAAAAATTACTTATGTATAATGGACAGGAACAAAGCTTGAAATCGATACCATTCCCAAACGCGATTGGAGGAGCCATTGTTTCGTGGACAGTGAGAAAATTCGCAAAGTGTCTATTGTTTGTGCTTAAAGGGATACTCCAGCCTAAATACAAATCTAGTTTATATGAAAGATCTTACTGATTTTAGTTTATTTCCGAAGTTTCACCATTCATATAAATTTAGTTAAGAAGATATGGCCAGTTGAATTTGAAGAGTTTGTCCAATTTCGACGCCATATTTGTTTCTCAAATATGACGTCGCTGGGTAATTCTATCTCGTATTATGCCTAAGAAACTCCTCTACTTTCCTGCATGAGGAACTAAATAGTTTATTTCGACTAATTTTCGTCCAAAGAGCATTCACAACAGCTATCACTATGTGATGGTCATAAAAACAACTCCACTGCCGATAAAGAATCACTCAATGACGTCATATTTTCAAAACCAATATGGCGTCAAATTTTCAACTTCAACTAGCCATATCTTCTTAACTAAATTGATAGGAATGCTGAAACTTGATCTTTAAAGATCTTTAAAGAAAGTAAGATCTTTCATATGAACTACATTTGTATTTTGACTGGAGTATCCCTTTAAAACACCTTTTTTCTCTACTGTGGTGATTTCAAACGCTTTTGAGAAATTGACAGGCAACGATTGTAAGAGTTGGATAATTATATTAAATATATTTTAACGGCCATCATTTAGTAGGGCTGTAAATTTTACCCATCATCGTTTGTAATTTCACTTGCCAAGTGGGTTCGCCACAATATATTACGAGCCATACCATATACAGTCGTGCTGTATACGAAACTGTCTGATAAAATATATTAATCTAAATCAGACTTAATGTTTAGTTTAAACAGTCTTTTTTGTTTTACGTTTCACTCTCTGACGAAGGGGCTTTGATCTAGTTTAGTTTATTATATTTATCACTCTTTTAGGTGAACGGAATACCACAACAGTCTAGAAGCCCAATTGATAGGGGTTCCGAGGGCCTACGATTTAAGGTCGTTATCCGAGAAGACCCGAAAGTCTTACCATTTGCTGGTATTATTGCAAAGGCAGCACTTTCTCAATTATTTTGAAGATCTGTGGTGGTCCGACCCAGGATTTGAACCTGCATGTGTCTCCCAACTCATAGACATGTGTGGCACTTTAGACCTCCTATTCACTATTTCGGCAACCTTTTAATATTACTTATTTGTGTTTAGCTTAAGGTTATTTAAAGATGTCTAATTTCCACTCACGTTATCCATTATCATCCACAGATGAATTCGATCCAGTGTTGTACGTTGTCATCCCAGTCACAGCAATTCTGGTTGTCGTTGCATTGATAATTGGCATCATTTTGTTCTTGAGGTATAGGAGACATTCAGAAAGGTATTTCTAGATTCAAACAATAAGCTTATTGCATGGCAAAATTACTGCATTCTGACTGGCAGAGAGGAGTGAAATCAAATCGTTAATTGCACTGAGTACAATAACATTAAATTATTCAAAATGGCGGTCTTTTTTGTTTTTGTTTTTATCGTTTCCAACTACTTGTGCTACGCTATCAATTGGAAATTTCGTGCAAATATTTTGACATGAGTACAGAAAACATCGAGAGGGAAATTTTTATATTGTTTTGTAATGAAACAAGATGTTTTTAAGGAGTCAATGAATACAAAGCGTACGAGTCACATTCGCACAGCATCTACTTGTACTTATATCAAATAATATCAATGTTTGTGCAGTTGCTTTCAGTTACTTGCAAATAGGTTTCTTATAAAAAAATATGAATTAGTCTCTAATTCAAGAACAAGTAATCATATGATTTTGTTCGTGCAATTAAGAATTTACACCACTTGTGATATTTGTCAAATTGCACTTGTCTAATGGCTCCTGCAATTATGGCACCATTTTCAAATATCACTCGTAGTGTAAATCCTTAAAAATTACACTCGTTATCATATCATTAGCTCTATAAATATAATACTGCGTATAATACCGTTTAGTACTAAATATTATTAGGAACGGCAACCTCAACGATGACGTCATGGAAACGAAAGAATTATGAATACAAAGCACACAGAATGAATAATTTCTATAGTCCGCGGCCCAGAGTCATCTCAACGCCGTCCTCTTCCTGTTTAACACATCAAACGTCTGAGCATTTTCATGTCTTCAGGACGATGTTAGCTCGCGGAATGAGAGATGGACCTGATATTATAATCAGCCCCTTTAAAGTGCCTATAATGTCAAAAATGTATTGTTTTATTAGGAAGAACTTTTAAAATGATAAAGTATATTAACTTCTTTTGAAGATTCTCGTTTCTTCGCTTTGTTTTTTATATATTTCAGTTTGTTTGATATGCAAATGTCTGGAATTTCGTCACACATGCATAATGACTTATCAGAGAATGTTATATATCTTTGCCTTCATGAAATAAAAACACTAAAATGTGAATAACATGCGCGCGTCTTTCTCCCACAACACCAAACTTCTTGATTTTAAAGGATTTCGTTTGAGAATGAAAGTGATACACAAACTTCTCCGGTAAATCATTATTCATGTGTGACGAAATTCCAGACATTTGCATATCAAACAAACTAAAATATTTCAAAAACAAAGTGAAGAAAAATCTTCAAAAGAAGTTACTTTATCATTTTAAAAGTTCTTCCAAATAAGACAATAAATTATTTTGACGTTATAGGCACTTTTAATAATCCGTGCTGCTCTGTTTTGCAATTTTTTTTAATATTATCTTTGCTACTAACTAATCAAAACAGATATATAAAAGAATAAGATAAAGTAAAATTTCATAATAATTAAGAAAAAAGCAAGGCTTTATAATATGTTTACCATAATCGGCGATATGCTCATCTTTATTTCACTTAGCCGTTTCACGATCATTTTTCCTACAGAATCAAAGATAAAAATATTGAAACGGGTTCTGAGATTATCAACGAAAAATCTAACTGAGAGTTTGGAGAATCTCAATAAGAATAGAAACACAGAATTTGTTAACCAAGGAGCAGAAGATAGATCAAGTCGTTCAATGTCTAGAGCAAGCAGCACGAGTAACCTAGAGACAATTCACGAAATAAATGAACCAGACGAACCAGAGGTAAAATATTTGAAACTTTTACATAACACAGAAAGGACACAATATAGACTAGTGAATGCACTATTGTAGCCTTGAGCTGTAATATGATGTTATAAATTTCTGAGAAAAGTAGTGAAAGAGTATGAGTGAAAGTAATTAAAGGATATTGGCAACACAAATTAAGTTTGTCCAATATGAAAGAACTCGTAAAATGATAGAGTAACACCTTTTACAACTTTTCCATATATATAATATTTAATATTATATATAATATTTCAGTTTGTTTGATATGTAAATGAGATGGTCTCTGACGTCAGGTGCAGGATAGAGAATTTTCACTCATTAAAAAATGTCTTATATCTCAGTGATTGCTAAGTTTACAATCTTCATTATCATGAGGAGTTATTATACGCACATTTTCAAGTGAATTTGTGGAACAAACTTGAAGAGCATGGAACTAATATTTTAATGAGTGAAATTTCTCTATCCTGCACCTGACGTCAGAGACCATCTCATTTACATATCAAACAAATTGAAATATTTCAAAAACGAAGTAAAATACGGAAAAGTTGTAAAAGGTGTTACTCTATCATTTTACGAGTTTTTTTCGTATTAGACAAACTTAATTTTTGTTGAAAATATAATATATGTTATTCGATGCCTTGACAGATAATACGGACTAATATTTTACATTTGAAAATGTATTTACCGAGCCTTGAAAGGGAGAGGAAAATACGAGACTAACGAGTAAAGTGCTTGCCCGTATTATCTGTCAAACCATTGAATGAGATATTTATTATATGACACTTGCTGGAAACTCAACACCAAGTAGACAACTCGACAGTCTGTTGTCATTATTTTCGTTCTCGTTTGTCGCAGTACTCGCCAAATATGTCGTTTGTCGCCGTACTCGCCAAAGATGTCGTTTGTTGCAGTACTCGCCAAAGATGTCGTTTATCGCAGTACTCGCCAAAGATGTCGTTTGTATTTCTCTAAAAAAGTCGACCGCATTCAAGAATTCAGTGTCTAAGTACTTAGAATTAAAAAATTAAAAAGTCAAAGTTTAGTTCTTCAATGTTGTCAATTATCAACGAACAGTTTGCATCGGCCTTTTAATTAACTTTGAATGTCAGCCATATATGAAGTATATTTTACCCTTCCAAACAGCTAAAAGGGATATAGAACAGTGAGATACGGAATTTAGTGTGTGTTCCGCTCCCAGATTTCACTATTGCTCCGTTAGCCTAAGACTTTGAGCAGATTCACAGGATATAAAATTACCCAAGGGTGGTTTTTGTTAAAGTACAGGTAATAGAGTCTTCGTGAACTGCCAAAATAATGTTAAAGATGCGTCCTTTTACAGGTGTTGATAGAAAATTTATCCATCTAATTACATAAAATACACTAATTGAAACATTCGAAATACATTTAATTGAAACCATACATTGAATTTTTTCATGTCCTAGCCAATCTAATTAATTATTATTTAATTTCTATAATTTCAGATTTACGATCTATGATGCACGGAATCTTCTTTACAGATTACCGACTTGTAAATAATTTAATATACAGAAAAAGTCCAAGAGAAGCAATCAGAATTTTAAAAAATGCGAGTACACGATATCAGTTACTAGGAATATTATGACAAACTAATCCTAGCCAACACAATCAAACTAAATGTACCGTTACTCACTATAATGACTGCATTCTTGATTCATTAAAATCTAAAAAGTATATTTTTGTCAAAATTGAGAAAAATGAAATACAACGTTTTGAATGTAAGCCCATAAAAATTAAAAAAAGTAAAACGTTTATATCTAAATGCTTAAATTAGTTTTGGTTTCTCATCAGGCATGTTTCTCTCTCCGACAAAGAACGGCTCGAAACTTAGATATTTCGTTTTCTCAATTTCAAAAGTAATCCAACACTTTAGCTTTTAGACGATATACTTGGACGATCGATACAGGGATCGAACCTGTTCTTGTGATTGCTGGTGATAAGGTTACAGGTTCGACCCTGTCCTGGACTCTGAAACATGAGTTTCTGAGGATTTGAACTTGACGAACGTATCTTCAAGCTCCCATATTCACTATATACAGCAATATATATATACACTATTTAATAATTATTCACCTCAGCATATACCAAAACAAGTTGATGTTTAGCATATACAAAAACAAGTTGATGAAAATCAGGGGGAAATGTGACTTAGTTTGCGAAATGCAAGTGCATAAAAGCTAAATTCTCCCAAGGGTGACGTTCCATATTTGGAGTTGTTTACCAGTTTTGAAAGCTAGAAGCCATTTCAAACTGGAGCACAGAATTTAAGAAAGGCAAAAGACCAGTGAATTTTAGTTGAAATATCAAATTTAAATACTGTAATGACGAAGGACTGATGACGCACGTCATTCGTTGCTTTCCGAGCATTTTTTATTCGCTCTAGCAATTAGTTCTTGTATAAATACTAAGTAAAGTAATTTCGCTGGACATAGCAAATGTTTTCTACCTGTATGTATTTAACAATTGCTTTAAAATATGCCAAAAGACAAACGTCCACCACAGGGATGCCATTTTGTTTTGCAAAACAGTGTATAGTGCAGGATATCCCGAGATAGAGAAACTAATCAGATTACGCCAAAATGAATATCCTTTGTTTTGGTATATGCTAAACATATATATATATATATATATATATATATATATATATATATATATATATATATATATATATAATATAATATATATATATATATTTATATATATATATATATATATATATATATATATATATATATATATATATAACACTTTAGCTTTTTATATAACGTCAGTACGCCACCACACAGTGCTCTTTATCCCTGGAGCTACAAAATTATATTTTTTTAATAAACATTAAATTACGATTATTTGTCGATTTTGTCTTATGGTTCGATTGATTGGTTTTCTGTTAGGGTTTTTGCTCGCTTGCGTACTCGCTTATAGCTTTTTTCTCGCATGTCACTTGAATAGCTGAAAGACTATTGTCTCTTGTTTGGATAATAATCCAATTTAATTTATAGTGCCTATTACGGCAAATATGATATTACCTACTAGAAATACGTTCCGCAATAACCCCTCGCACGCATGCTCTATCCCCCCTACGGAATTTTCCCCATACATGGTCCCCAGACCTCACACGCCGTGTATTTGTAGATCACAAATTACAAAAGGCCGTTTCGTCGTAGATTTTGACCGTTATTTGGAATTACCCAGTCTAAATACATAACATTCGTGTCTATTATATTACGAGAACGTGCAGATGCTTCGTAAAAACCTGTTATCGGCAATCAGGCGGCCGCTACGTCGTATATTATTTTGTAGATATTAGAAATGGATCCCTGTGGAATGGATCCCTGCGGCAGCGAGATTATCACCCTCGCTTCGCTCGATCGCTCGCGGATAAAAATTCTACATGAAGAAAATAGTTGAATGCCAAAATGGTTTATGATTTGAGCTTTGCGTTGATGTTCTATAAAGGTTTGTTTTTCTGAGATGCTCTGACGTCAAACCAGTCATCATTTCGGAAACAATATTCTGCATGCTGCTTGAGAAATTTAACCTAATCCAAACGTTAATAATAATAATAATAATATAATAATAATATTTTACCAGGGTAAACCCTTCAGCATATAAGTGCTGTGGGTGCCCTGGAGAATTTACAAAAAAAATATATATCCAATTACAGTTAAAATACTAAAATTACTAAGTATCAATAAGTCCTATCTAAAAATGTCCACTATTTTCGATTTAAACAAGATCAATGAGTTAATAGATTTAATTTCGTTCGGTAAGTCATGATATTCTTTAGCGCCTAAATAAAACGTTCCTTTTTTCGCCGACTCTATTTTAAATTTCGGCAGAATAAGGTCTTAGGTATTTCTTCTGGTATTGTAAATATGTGAGGACTTTTTGAAATAATTTCTAGAAAACTCAGGACCCTCGCAATTAATACTTTTAAAAACAAAAATCAGACGGTTCATAGAAGTACGTGCTTGTAAGGTATTCCAGCCAAGCAGATGTAATAATGATGGTATACTTGATCGCAATACTAGATATTTTATTAACTTTTTGACTCAAATCCTCAACCAGTTTATCGCACGGCAAGTAGGAAAGAAAGCCAAATTACTGGGATAGCGTCACACTCATTAGCATTTTAAAAACATAAAACTGTTCAAAGTATCAAAGGAAAGATCAAATCAAAGAAATATTTCAGTATTCAACTACAGTATTTGCCTCATATAGAATGTTTATAAATAATATCGTATTTGGGATCATGGGCACTTTAAAGGGGAACTGTACCTCAAAAAATTAATTACTTTTAAATAAAAGGCATTAAAGTAGATTTAGAAATGTTAATATTTTTACGGTATTTGCTCTTGTACTCGAGAAATAAGTAAACGTTTCCATTCTCGTATTTCATACTACTCTGGACGCCGCCATTTTAGCGTTTCCTCGACGGCTCATTGTTGATGTACAGCGGAGATTTTCTTTTCAATTTTGATGTATTGGGTGCTGGAATTTTTAACGCATTGCAGTAGTAAATTATTCGATTGTAAACCCAAAATAATCCTAATCCTAATCCTCCGCCTAGAGTTCGATCCTTGTCCTAACCCTCCGCCAATAGTGTCAGCCTAACCCCTCACCAATAGTATGTGCCTCCCAAACCAATTTGTTTTCTTAAATCTTTCCCGTCTGGACCAATCAAAATCGGTCGTATAAGACCAATGAAGTCGTGAATCGAAAAACACGGCACACGGTAACGCAAGATTAAAAATTCAAAATCGACAATCACCGGGCACACGAGATCCACTCACACGCCAATTTCTTAAAAATTTGATTTCTTCAAAAAACTCTGCGATTGGTGGCATTTTGAATGTTCATGCTACGCGGGCGTGCAAGATGGGCTTGTCTATAAAAATGAAAGTTTTTCAACCTTAATTTATGATAATTAATGATAATTTATATTAAAATTATGAGTCTTCTTCGGGAAGTTTAAAGCTGGTTTATTGGGCTTTCAGAAAATGTATAGCTTTCACGACAGTTTCTTTCCAGAGATATCTCTAGAACAAAGAGGTGGTTCAAACAAAGAGTTAACAGGTAAATTGAAGATAATCGAAGTAAAAGCGTCGAGGTAAAAGCAGTTTATTACATGTTGAATTGAAAATAATGAATGTAAAAACAGTTTAACAAAACAAAATTTGTCAGTGAGTAAAAATAGTCCCAATCTCTGCTCCCCATACCTTCAACGGAGTAGAGGTTACTGGAGCAAAGTCTCTGCAGAGATCCAACCCGCACCGGTCCTCCCGCACGGGAACTCTAACTAATAAACAATTTGCGCTTTCCTTCTATACACCACACAGACTCTACTCTATGCATCTGGGTGATGATTTGTGACAGCCAGTGAACCAAAATCACCGTGTTTAGAAAAGTAGGAAATAGTTAACCAAATTGGCTAAAATCTTGATGTGTGTTCTTTAGCCGACTTAGAACGAAAAAGGAAAATATAAAATTGATCAATGCGAAAAAATATCTGCTATGGTATATTTTAATATTTTAAATATATATAAAAACTAATAGATTAGTAAAAATTTCAGGCTGCAAGCAGGCTATAGGCTCGGGCGATACGCAATCAATGCGCAATTAATTCGACCGATCTGTTGTATTACAATCCAATAATAGACCGATTGCAAAACTCCCTGAAAGCGAGGCTTTTCGGTGGTTACCGTTGCTAGGGCCCGATTCACGTTTGTTCATTGGCCATTGTTATATGTCAGACAATTTTCACCCAATAAAATATCGTGAATCGGGCCCTAGCAACGGTAACCACCGAGAAGCCTCGCTTCCAGGGCGTTTTGCAATCGGTCTATTACTGCATACAATGCTTTTACAATTCCAATAATGTGTGGCTTACAACGTGCGTAACTTTTTATTGCATGCACTCAATGACGTCAAAATTGAAAGGAAACGCCGGCTAGACATCGAGTTTGAGGTGTCGAGCAAACTCCTAAAATGGCGGCGTCCAGAAGAATGCAATATACGAGATGTTAATTTTTCAAGTACAAGAGCAGATACTGTAAAACTATTAAAGTGCCCATAACCTCAAAATGTTTTATTGTCTTGTTTGGAAGAACTTTTAAAATGATAAAGTAACTTCTTTTGAAGATTTTCGTTTCTTTGCTTTCTTTTTGAGATATATCAGTTTGTTTGATATGCAAATGCATGGAATTTCGTCACACATGCATAATGATGACTATTGGAGAAATGTGTATATCTCTTTCATTCTCGAACGAAATCCTTTAAAATCAAGAAGTTTGGTGTTGTGGGAGAAACGCGCACACGTGTTATTCACACTTTAGTGTTTTTATTTCATGAACGCAAAGATATATAACATTCTCTGATAACTCATTATGCATGTGTGACGAAATTCCAGATATTTGCATATCAAACAAACTGATATAGCTCACAAAGAAAGCGAAGAAGTGAAAATCTTCAAAAGAAGTTACTTTATCATTTTAAAAGTTCTTCCAAATAAGACAATAAAAAATGTTGAGGTGAGGGGCACTTTAACATTTCTAAATATTATACTTAAAGGTCTTTTATATAAAAGTATCAATTTTTTACTACAGTTCCCTTTTTATCATCATGAGTTAAAGGGGCCAAAAAGTTCATATGAAAGATCTTACTAACTTTTAGTTTATTTCCAAAGTTTCAGCATTCCTATCAATTTAGTTAAGAAATTTTGAAAATTCTCTACAAATTACTGGGAAACACAATAAGATCCAAAATTACAAAACACCATCTTAGAAAGTTCGGATTTTGAACGTGATCTTGGCGTAGATACTTCGCAAAATTTGACCTAGTCTAAGTAAGTTTTTGAACAGTGTTTCCGAGCCAACAAATTGCTGGGATACGTCCGTAGATCAAAGAAAATCATCTCAGCACGTCGAACCCTCTATCCAAGTTTCGTCCGTTCTCAACTGGGGTACGCAACACAAGTTCGGTCTCTGCAGTCTGTCGACCTTATTTCATGCATGGAATATTCTGCATCTACCATTTATTTGCGATTCCAGTTACAAATAAGTTATTGGCACGAATATCTCGTTATGCTGTTCTTTTTTAAAGCAAATTGTGGTATCATCAATCTGTCTAATTCAGTACTTCCAGAAGATAAAAATCACAACAAAATTACAAGATCAGTGGATCCAAACTGCCTGCAATTCCAAATTAAGAAGTCCAACACAGTCTGACATATAAAAAATCTTATACTATTAAGACAACTAGGATCTGGAATGTACTACCAAAACTTACTATCAGTAAATATATATATATCGCTCTAACAACCTTTAAAAAATTATTACTCAATTACTATCGTTCTGCCCTAGAAAACAATTACAATGTAAATGACCCTCGCGGCACGTGACTTAAAGGTGCCGTCCAGGTGTGATATTTCAAACGTGCAGGACCCCATATGTCAACAAACTTCAACGGAATAAATTTGCGACACTTGGAAAGCGAGTATTCGTCACAGGTGGCGAAGGCGCGAGTAGTAGTTAAATATATTATCCACATTTAGGAACAGAACAGCTTCTTATAACACGCTTTTTAGGCGGAAAAGCTCAAGCGTGGGAAACAAATCCGCAATACTTCATGTTCAATGATTATATAATGCAATGTAAAACGATATAAACAGAAACGTGGACATGCGCAGAACGGACTGGACGGCACCTTTAACAAAACCGCTTTCATGTTATTTCTAATTGGTGTCTGTATTTGTATACTGTAATTGTCTGTAACTATGTATAAGGTGTGTATTGTTTAGTTTTTGTATGTGATATTTATGGACCACAGTAATTGGCCAAAGCTGTTGTGTACACCCTGTCATCATATCATCTTGTATATGTTAGTGTGTAAATATTTATTTTCTAGTATAGATGTGGCAAAGCTTATAAAAATAAAAAATAATTTTGAAGCCATATTTGTTTTGAAAATATGACGTCATTGAGTGCTTCTTTTTCGGCAGTGGAGTTGTTTTGATGACGATCACAAAGAAAGCACTCAGTGACGTCATATTTGAGAAACAAATATGGCGTCGAAATTGGGAAAACTCTCCATTTTAATTTGCAATATCTTCTTAACTTAATCGATTTGAACGTTGAAACATTGGAAATAAATTAAAGTCAGTAAGATCTTTTCATATGAACTCTACTTGTATATTGACTGGTGTACCCAGTTTCGTGCCCAGGCGTCGAATCCACGCGCGCGTCACGCGGCGGTACGAGACTATGGAGTACCCCTTTAACACACAGCTTCGGGATTCCGATCCATTGCTCCACCAGTTCAGTTATCGCAGTCTAGGAAAATAATTAGCATGACATTTTTGGCTACGGCTTTTCTAAAATATTCGATGTCAAGCCTGCGTTTTAAAGTGCCTATGAAACGAAAATTAAGTTTGTTTTATTTGAAAGAACTTTTAAAATGATGAAGAATATTAATTTACAGCTCTCTCATATTTCACTTGGTTCTTGAGATATTTAGACTTTATATGTGATATTCAAATGAGATAACCTATGACGTCATTTTAACATATTGGAACATTTTAACATATTGGAAAATCGTGTATATCTTTAAGATTATTAAACGAAATCACTTGAAACTTTGCATGTGGATACAAACCACTAAACTGGAGAACATCGTTCAAGTTTCAATGTTGCAATAGTAATAATATAGTTCCCAGACCTCTAAGTCTCTTTGTCAAAAATCTTTGTTTTCTGACATAGCTATGTGTTGCACCAAATTTAAACTTCAGTTTAGAATTGGTTAAGTCCGTGAAAATCTGCTAAACCAGTACCAACCCGCAAATGTTTGGGACGGAAGAGAAAACAAATCATTTTATTTTAGAAATCAAGATGTCTGAAAACTAATTTGTTACCATGGCGACCATAAAACTAGAACGATGTTCTCCAGTTTAGTTGTCTGTATCCACATGCAAAGTTTCAAGTGATTTCGTTTAATAATCTTAAAGATATTATACACGATTTTCCAATATGTTAAAATGTATTGCAAACCCTTCGACGTCATAGGTTATCTCATATGAATAAGTCTAAATATCTCAAGAACCAAGTGAAATATGAGAGAACGGTAAATTAATATTCTTCATTATTTTAAAAGTTCTTTCAAATAAAACAAACTTAATTTTCGTTTCATAGGCACTTTAAAAGAGATGCGATATCATGGAGTGTACGGTCTTCATGGCGCACTTCTTTTTGGCCATGAGTATATTTTGCACATTACTGAGTCATTTAAGAGGGCTACATTCCCGTCGCACTATATATATTATTATTATGCCTCCTCGTACATATACTCCTGTAAGAAACTATATATAGCACATGGATGCGGTCGCGGTCACGTGATACGCTAGCCAGTTTCACAGCTAAAAATAGCACAAGTTTTTACAGCATGTTGGCTGAACAAACTGTGACAACGCGGTTATGGCTGAACAATATTGTTGAAAAATGTTGAAAAATGTTGATTATTGAAAAATGTTGTTCAGCATTGTTACTGCAATATTGTTCGTCATTGCTAAACCAACAACGATTGTTCACGGTTGTTGGAACAGGAAAAACAATATTGATAGAACAAGTATGTTCGCTATTGTTATCATTGCTGCTTTACGCGTTTTTAACAAGTTGTAACTGTATTGACGTCTGCTCGATGTTATCAAAGAACCTTGTTATCATGGCTGAACTTGTTGACAACATTGCTCACGGGGTGCAGCACAACATTGTTCACAGCTGGCAGTACATTGTTCACAGTTGGCAGTACAACATTGTTCACAGTTGGCAGTACAACATTGTTTACAGTTGGCAGTACAACATTGTTTACAGTTGGCAGCACAACATTGTTCACAGTTGACAGCAAAACATTGTCCACAGTTGGCAGCACAACATTGTTCGCGGGGTGCAGTACAACATTTTTCACAGCTGAAAGCACAACATTGTTCACAGCTGGCATCACAACATTGTTTACAGTTGGAAGTACAACATTGTTAACAGTTGGCAGTACAACATTGTTCACAGTTCACAGTACAACCTTGTTCACAGTTGGCAGCACAACATTGTTCATGAGGTGCAGCACGACATTATTCGCAGTTGGCAGTACAACATTGTTCACAAAATGCAGCACAACATTGTTCACAGCTGCCAGTACAATATTGTTCACAGTTGGCAGCACAACATTGTTCACAGCTGACAGTACAACATTGTTCACAGTTGGCAGTACAACATTGTTCACGAGGTGCACCACAACATTGTTCACATCTGAAAGCACAACATTGTTCACAGCTGGCATCACAACATTGTTCACAGTTGGAAGTACAACATTGTTAACAGTTGGCAGTACAACATTGTTCACAGTTGGCAGCACAACATTGTCCACAGTTGGCATCACAATATTTTCCACAGTTAACAGCACAACATTGTTCATGAGGTGCAGCATTGTTCATGAGGTGCAGCACAATATTATTCAGTTGGCAGTACAACATTGTTCACAAGGTGAAGCACAACATTGTTCACAGCTGCATGACAGCACAACATTGTTCACAGTTGGCAGAACAACATTGTTCACAGTTGACGCCTTTTAACGTAATCCCTCGCCAGCTATAACTCTTCAGGCAACCAGAGGAAAGATAAATGCGACCATCTCTTCGATGTCCTCCGAAAGAAGAGACGTCAGCGCTGGGAAGAAAGGAGCAACACAGCCAAACCCTGCTCCGTAACCGCTAATTCCATCGCCTCTGTCCTGGTTGAGAACGGTAAATGGAAGCAACCCACAGCTACCCGCAAGAAAGAACGACAGTCCCTCAACAAGGAGATCGAGGACGCCAAGGAGAACATTACTAACAAGAGTGTCCTCTCTGATGCACTCACCACCAACGAACTAATGGATGCCATCTGCCTCAAGACAGGGAAAGCGCCTGGTGTCGCTCAAATCTATCCCGAATTCCTTTGGAGTACGACTCTGCGCGCTACGGAATGGCTACGAGCATTTCTCTCTGGCTGTCTCGACAAGACCACCATCCCATCAGTCTGGAAGCAGGCAAAAGTATCAGCGTTCCTAAATCCCAAAAATCCTGCCGATGACCCTTGCAGCTACCGTCCGATGTCATTTTTATCGATAACCTTTAAACTGATGGAGCGTGTCATTCTTGTCAGGATCAACGGAAGTGTATAATTACATCTGTCGCACGACCAAGCTGGATTCTGAAAGGGTAGATCCACCATTGATCAGGTCGCGCGACTAACCCTAGACAGATAGACAGATACGCTATAGAACAAACCGGCGTTTCAGCGAAAAATAATAAAGGACAGTACCTGAAGCTACTGAAGGTCATTCCAGACCTGAAGTTAGTTAAATTTATCATGTTTCTGGTCCAAGACAGGTCCTTCTTTTTCATTACATCTGATGAACAACGAAGCAGGGTACGGAGAATACGCAACGGGCTGCCCCAAGGATCAGTTCTCGCCCCGATATTGTTTAACATTTACACAGCCGACATGCCTCCAACAACATCAGCTAAATTCCTATATCCTGATCACTCCGCTCTGGAATATGTACACAAGCAGAAGAGACCTTACTATCATGAGTGCTTTCTTTGATAAGTGGCATCTCAGGCTCAGCTTCTCCAAAACTGTGTGTTCGTTCTTCCATCTGGCAAATAAAAGGCAAGCACCACTAAAGTTCAAAAAAGAACCCGACTACTTGGGAGTCACCTTAGAGCGTAGCTTGGCTTTTGGCGCTCACATCACTACTGCACGGGAGAAGACTCAGAAACGTGTCAATCTCCTCAAGAAGCTCGTAGGCACGTGCTGTGGTGAGAATTTCACAACCATGCGCACTTGCTCTTGTTAGCCCTGTGTGGTCCCACAACACCCACATCAGCAAGCTTGATCCAGTAATCAACCAAGCCCTTCTTCTAGTATCAGGTGCTATTAAAACAACCCGATCCTGCAGCATGCTCCTTGTAATTACAGGCATCGCACCACCGTCGTGATTACCAGGTCTTGATGCTCCACAAGAAATCGAACCAACAGGGATCTTTGGACCAGACGCAGCGCCAGCTCGCCTGGACTGCAAGTGCTTCTCTACTCCTGCCAACACATTGAACGAGCTGCACCCGCTATCAGAAAACTGACTACTAGAAAGATGGATACAGGGCCCTCGTCCGCCTCAACAGACTCCGAACAGGCTGGGCACAGACAGGCGCATTCTTGGAAAATATTGAAGTTCGAGAATCAGCAGCGGTGCTTACCAAGACACCAACCACATAATTTCAGCGTGCATGTCCTCTCCTGAGAACCACAAATGGTAATATCGGTGTAAAAGAATTGAACGATGATACTAGAAACCGGTTAAGGAATGTCGTTGCCAAATGGTGACAGAAAATGAAAGTCAAACGAACGACGACGAGGGGTGAAAAGTATTTAGTCTACTTGATGACCGTACAGCTGTATAACTATGCAAAACGACTAAGTACAAGATAATGCATGGGTGGTATATACCAAAAAACAAAATTAATATAATTTGAGTACTATATGATTTGCTTCATGAAACTTGTGATGCATATTTTACCCAGTGCTACCTGCAAACTTTCTTCATAAATAAGTAGACGGATATGCTGCATATACTTGCACATTGTGTGCACAATTCTTACTATTACTTCTATTCTTTATTGCGATAGCCCCTCGCTAATTTAATCATACCCCCACCCCAATGATTTCCATGGACGTTTTGAACGCGCGAATTAGGGCGAAGCCGGGGCATACTATATGCAGCTATAGTTCCTTGCAACATGTCGTTAAGTTTTGATCTTACTTGCTGTATAATAATCGTTGGTTGCTCAGATCCCGATGTTGGCTATTCTACCGACCTTCATTTCCATCACTAGAAATTGTAATTGTTATCTCGTAATTGTTTTATCGAGGCAGTTCTCAGCTGTTACGCAAAATATAGTGCTTCAATAGAATCTGACTGCGTTTTTTTGCCTTCGATAATTTGACATTTGTTGTTTGGTTTAGTTCCATTTGCCTTGTAATACCCTTTTTATTGATAATAAATCACTATCCTTAGGTTTGGCAGTTTTAGATGTATTTCCAGCAATTTCATAAGAGATAAATTCAAAAATTTCCCGAGGGTATGCAACGGACCCCTATATAGTAGACTCGAGTCTTCGGCGTTTATACTCGTTTCTCGCATTTTTTCTCGCCCTTTCAAGGCTCGCTAAAATATACCTGCCAGTATTATCTGCCAAACCACCGAATAAGATATATGTATACATTTTGATGAAATAACAGGTATAATTGTCTTGGTTGCTCGCTACTTCTTTAAAGCAATCCAGAAATGCGAGGAATAATTTCTTTTCGAAAAACTAGGTCTTATATACCTATCTAAATAATATATCTAAAAAGGTTGGTGTACTGTCGAAATAGCATGTGAGTTGTCTGACGTTTTAAGCGAAAGCCCTTCGTCAGAGAGTGAAACATAAAGTTATGTTTCACTTTATGTTTCACTCTTTAACGAAGGGCCTTCGCTCGAAACGTTAGACAACTCACACGCTATTCCGACAGTACACCAACCTTTTTAAATATTTGATTTGAATTTCTACACTGTCTACGCAGCACAACACGTTATATCTAAATAATACTTTGTAGAACTTAATCGAGAAAAAAATTCCAGCTTAAGGCACCGAGTGTGTATTCGGACAGTCCCTAACAGTAAATAACACACTCCAACTTAGTTCTAGAGCATTCTTAAAGTCATACAATATTAACATCTTCTATACAAAAGCATAAACCACAATTTTGTGCATCATATACATAGGGTAGCTTTCCGTGCGAGTATCAAATCAAGCTAATTTTTAGACTCTTTGTTTACACGGCGGAAAACGTTCCCGCATTCAAAATGTCTTCTGATTCATATCAATAAAAAATATTCAGATTTATAAAGCGTTTACACAAAGAAATAGACAGATTCGGTCGTTTCGGTTTAGCAGATAAATTCAGAATAACTATGGTGATATATGTCAATAAAGCAGGTGACAAAAGTATTCGTATTCATCCCTGGGACAGTTTATGCACGAGTCATTTCTTCGGATTCGCTAGTGTTCAGATTCAAAATATTCACATTAGATTCCGAATTCAAAAGTATAATATCTAGATTTGTCGCGAAAGTGCTTCGGATTCGCTATTCTTGTGTAAACGGCAAAAGAAATCCAGTTACAAAAGTACCTGCAGGATTCACTGCGAATCTGGGTACTTTTTCTCTCATGTAAACGAGGTCTTACTATTAAATGTATGTTTAACAACCGGAAATCGTTGACTATAGTAGACATGTAGTGTACACTAACTCAATATCTTACGCTGACCTTGAGAGTTCGACGAGTTAACGGTTAAACAAACCCTCCTAAGATAGCCACCTCTGCATAATAAAACAATGTATTTGTCAACATGCCGATTCACGCAACCGCTAAGTATTTTGCCCGCTTTCTAGCGTCGCAACGGTCAAAACAAACAGGACACCACGCCAAAACACATGCACATAGCAACAGTTATTACTCCATTAAACATATCTAACGCATTAGACATGAGGAGAAAAAATACAGTTCGATAATACAATTATAGTACATTTGTGTAGCACTAAACTTATTACAGTATAATTCTTCTATCAGTAAAACTATTTAGTAAATTGAATTTTGTAACGGACTTAAGCATACTAGGAAGGCGACAACGCTAAATAAACAATTTAAATTTCGGTATTTAAAAGGAACCAAGAACAACTAAAAGATTCAAGGTTTTTAAAATAATTATTAACTGTTTTGAAAAGTAACAACTTGTTAAGTAACAACTTTTATTGCTCCTTGGGTTTACGTCGTCCTGAGGACGTGAAAATTATCTGAGTGACGTTGTATGGATAGTGAGGACGGTGTTGGTATTACTCTTGGGATTAAAAATTATTAATTCTCTTTGTTTTACATGAGGAATTGTTGTTTAAGAGAATTCGTCGTTAAGATTGCCGTCGTGTTTGGTTAAGTTTTCTAATAATTTGTCAGTTTTTTTTATTTGAAAACTTTATTTCATGAGGGTAAAAAACGCACGAAAGTTTGGAAAAAACAGATAAATCAGCGGCCCTCAAAGCGGCCTTCTTCTTTTATGTACCAAAAGTTTGATTTGTTTAGTTTATTAGATTTATAACTATTTTAGGTGAACGGAATACCACAACAGGCTAAAAGCCAAATTGATAGGGGTTCGGAGGGCCTACGATTTAAGGTCGTTATCCGAGAAGATCCGAAAGTCTTATACCATCTGCTGGTGTTATTGCAAAAGCAGCACTTTCTCCTCAATTAGTTTTAAGAGCCTGAGTGGAGGTCCGACACAGGATATGAACCTGTGTCTCCCAGCTCATAGACATGTGTGGTAACCACTATACCACAACAGCTGGTTAACGTCGTCCTAGTTTACTTAAGTTTCCTAATTCAGTTCCAGTTCCTTAAGTTTCCTAATTCCCTTCCAGTTCTCATTGAAATAAAAACGCAGACACTATATTCCTTTCAAGATTTTGTTGCAGTATGAAGGAGATTAATTTCACGGGGCGTGTTGAATTTACAGCACTCGACGTTTTTAACACTTGAATTTACTAAATAGTTTTACTGATAGAATTCTGCTGCAATAAGTGTTGCATAAATACTTTATTATACTTGGCTTGTGAGCGGTCTTAACGCAGCTTTTCTGAAATTTGATTGGTTCCTGAGCGGTCATTACAAAACAACTGAACAGTTTTAAAAAATAGCAGAAATGTGATAAATTTAAAAGAGCCATAAAATAAAAACCTTATTAACCTCGTTTGGTTGGTCTTTACGGCTCAATTATCCTGCCCTTTGTATTTTTGCACATTCCTCGATTCTTGAAAGATGGCGGGCTGGATAATTTTGGCGTAAAGACCTCCCGTCGGTCAATAAGTACTTATTATACTCCGGAATTTTAAGTGTCTCAAAGCAGGGAAGGGGATTGCATTCATTATAGGGTAAGAGAGAGGGTGTCGAATTATAAGGTAATTTCTACAATTTAGTAGTACATCGACTATATATCATCACAGGGATGTTATATAGTAACGTAGTACATCAACTATATATCATCCCAGGGATTAATCAAGCATTAACCGCTCATGTGAACTAAAAGAAAGATCTTTTGCTAAATGCGCACGCACATTTGGTACTAAAAGTTGAATGCATCGAAGTAACATGTTTGAGTTTATGCTAATTTCAATATGAATTTGAAAAAATCGTTCAAACACCCAAATGAACGAAGAGTACTCTCAGCAAAATCGTTTAAAATGACATTACAGAAAACGTTTGATTAAAATTAAAAACCCTCTGATCATGCCCTAAAAGACGGTAAGTTTGTTATAAGTAGATAGTTAGATAGTTATTACTAGATATAAGTTAGTGTGTTAATATATATTGCCGTGTAGTGAATGTGGGACTTGGGAGAACTTGGAGTAGACAGACGATACATGGATGATCGTCAAGCCCATATCCACTCGGACAGGGATCGGATCTGTAACCTTCTGATTGCCGGTCAGACGCTCTAACCATTGAGCTACCGAGACTCGGATGGAGAGCGAAGGATACAATAATATATACCGGTTAGATTGATATATGTAACTTATCTACTTCGGTTTCGTTGACTAACCCTTACTTAGCAACTAAGCACAAATGAAACAAATAAAACGAAAAATAAGACACCGGTTTTAAATGTTTCTGTTTGATCTATCGGCAGCATTTGTGACTGTCGGTAACATATAATACACCGAATTAACTACGCCAAAAAATTACATCGGCTCACAACGCCGCGAATTCTGTTGTGGCTAACCGTAACCTGTTTGTCGGTCGCTTATTTCGTTCACGAGAGAGCATTCAATACGTTTATACAGTTACATGTTATGTATTTAGTTAACATACAATATAAGAGAGAATAGTTTTACTAGTAAAAATACAAGGCTACCGTTATATAGCCATTTAATTAAAGTACAACATGTGTCATTTTCAGCACGTCAGGTCAAACTCAGCCTTTTGGATTATTTTCAATTTCATTTATTGTTGTAGGCTTCTGTATATTTACAATATAATTCAAAGACCGAGTTTGACGTCAGGTGCGGCAAACGACGCACTGTACTTATTAAAAGGGACTATAGTTATACGTATAAGTTGGGGAAACTGAAAAGCACTGACAACCAAGCACGGTCGGCTTCAGTTTTGCTAAAACAAAATTCTGTCTAAAATAAACTTTCATAGCAAAATTATCTTATTGAACATTATCCTACTCAAGGAGACATTATCAAGGTTATTAAACGTTGTCTTTGTTCAGACCTGCAAAAGCAGGTAGTTTATTTGACAGTCATATGCATATTACACCTTACAACCGCAAACGTTTTAACACACAAGGCAATTAACTTCAAGTTTGTATCTTCTTCGATTGGTGTGATTTAGCTATATATAATTGCAATTTTAACAACTCCAAAATTGGTTATCGATGTTTGCATCCACCACTTACTTATGCTATTACGTAAATGTGGGAAAAAGCGGAACAGGAGGGAATGAATGAGGTTTAAAGAAACCGGTACTTCTACGCATAACACAATTAACTTCAGGTGTGTATCTGTTTCGATTGCTGTGATTTAGCTATATGTATATATGTATATTATATTTGCAATTTTAGCAACTCCAAAATTGGTTATCAAAGTTTGCATCCACCGCTTAGTTGTGTTATTAAGTACTAATTAAATATCGGGAAAATAGGAGGGAATGAATGAGGTTTAAAGAAACCGGTACTTCTACGTAAGATCAAAATTAACTGGCGTTCAAACACAAATACTGTATTGCGGTTTTAAAATAAAGGCACCGATTCCTAGTAACCGAGAAAACGCACACGCAGTTATACATCGCGCACTACTTTGAACACCAGGTTGGAAGAAGAGGTTGCAATTGAACCGAAATATTCAAAAAAGGTAGGTATTTTAAGGAAACATTTTCAAAATCTGTGATTCCGCCATATGTTTGTATTAAATGCATTTCAAGACTGAAGGCAATGTGCATAATGGTATTTAACCCGCGTTTGCTTTCTTCTTAGGGATCATAGAGGAACGTGGGATGTCGTCTTTTGAGACAAAATACGTACGAAACGGTCTTGCTATGCTACTTATGTTAACACTAAACATGATCAAAGCAAAGAAAGATTCAATTCGTATACCTGTGTCCATAAGTCCGATAGTTCAGGCGTCGTGTATGAAGATCTCTCAAACAGCACGTTTTTTCTACGAAATGGATAGAAAATTTTACTCCAGAGTGACCGTTTCCGATGCAGCACACAATCAGGAGAAGAAAATCTCCGAAATCATCCAAAAGACTATTGGCGTTGTGTTTCTGATTACAGCTTCCTCTCACGTGTCAGAATCGTTGAAATTAGACAACATCAAATACCCAAAACGTCACAGCAAATGGTCCTACCAAATTCCTGTTCATCGTATTATTCAAGAGTCTAATGGCAGCTTCACAAGGATCACAGATGAAATTCCGATTTACAAAATACAAGAACTATCGATGAAGGTGTTGGGGAAAAAGGTACGAGTTTAACGTAGATACAGTCATGCAGAAGCTTGGCCTACGCCAAATGGAGTTTTATGGAGTAAACGAACAGCAATGGATTGACGTTGTGGGTATCATAACAGATCATATTGTTAAGAAAAAATCTGAAATATTGAACCTAACTCCATGCTACCTGGCCGAGCTTATAAATAAAACACAAGAGGAAATGCAAACGTTTACGCTTGATGATGTTGATAAGTTTCTTTATAATACCAGCATACTCAGGAATAAACTGTCTGCTTATAAAACTGCTGTCATATCAAGTTTGTACAAAGCATTTAACATTACACCTACTCAGATAGCACACATTAACGATATTGACATATCAGTATTGAATGCTATGGGAGTAAAGAATCTGATTGAACTTCTCACAGCAACAATTGTGAAAAAATTCCACCTCTCTCTAACAGAAATCGGTTCATCTTATGAGAAGCCAAAAGATGTTGCGGTTCCATGTAGGCAAGAGTGGAATTCCTTTCGGAGCACCGTGGTTTTGAAAGCTTTCGAAAACGAGGCAAAATATATGTCAATTACAACGCAAACACTTGCATCTCTTGTACACACCCCTTATAACCACCTGAAAACGCTGTCATTTGAGAAGATGTTCCAACTGGTAACAAAATCCGTCAAGCCGATAAAAATCAACAAGAGGATGATTGAAAATGTTACATTATCAATGACGATAACTAATCGTGGTTCCAAAAGGTTGAACATAAACAAACGCAATGCCATCGCTATGATAAAGATTTCCACCAAATTATCCAGGCATCAGTTGAAGATATTGTACGGCTGGACAACACACGATTATCATTTCGCAAAATTGTTTTCTGTCGCTGATCTCGGTAAAGTCTGCTCATTTGATGTTTATAAACACAACTTGCTTTCATTAGCAAGGATAAGCATTGGCGAGATTATTAAAGGCTTCGAATGTCAATCCTTTGTCGCGTTAAGGTCTGTTTGGGGTCTGGCAAGTCTTCACGAATTGAAAGACAAGTTCAACCAACTGACAAATGTTCCTCATGACAAGTCTATCGCAACTACAGTAAGCCTGCTGACCAACTCATCGACGATAATCAGTAATCGCGTCTTGAGTAACACACCAATGACTAGATGGCTCCTGACAAAAATTACGTTAAACAACATCTCTGAGTTAACAAATTACACGACAGATTACCTAAAAGAGCTGCCGCTACAACGTCTAATGGTAATAATACATGAACTGAACATCGCTGGTTCGTTTGACAAAATAATAAATTTGGTAAGTTTTTTGTGCTTCCACCATATGCATACATTGTTATTATCGTTAGCACATATTTCGTTTCGGTTTCGCAATCATCTATAGACCGTCATCTATATCACCATTTTGTTATCAAAATCTCTCACTAATATACTATCAATCGCCACAACCAATATATGCAGCGAATTTGCACCGAACCCCTTCACAAATCGCTCCTGAAAAAGACTGTTAAGTCGAAAGTATTGAGGGTTGCCGAATATACGAACAACCACAACTATTTACATATGTTTCTATTCAAACATCTTAATTTCTCCATTGGCATACAATGCACCACCACACCTTGGGCTCCATTTTCACCTATAATCATCAATGTTATCCATACGGTATAATTGTTGGGATATCCGTTTATGTTCAATATACTGTTTACCAACTATTTACAACATTCAATACCAATGTATGTCCATTACCCATCCATATGTTATACAAAATGCATATAAATTATATATAATATAGCTAAATCATATAATATTGCGTTATATACACAATGTTGTAGTGAATGTGGGAGAGCTCGGAGTAGACAGATGATACGTTGACGATCGTCAAGCTCATATTCTCAGAAAAATGATTCTGAGTCCCGTACAGGAATCGAACCTGTTATCGTTACCTTGCCGGTGAGACGCTCTATAACCATTGAGATAACGAGACTCAGATGGAGAGCGAAGGTTACAATGTCAATGATGTACGTACTGGTTCGATTGATATATGTACTGCGTATATTGACTGCCGCATAGGCAGTACATATATCAATCGAACCAGTACATCATTGTAACCTTCGCTCTCCATCTGAGTCTCATTAGCTCAATGGTTAGAGCGTCTCAACGGCAATCAGAAGGTTACAGGTTCGATTCCTGTACGGGACTCAGAATCATTTTCTGAGGATATGAGCTTGACGATCGTCCACGTATCGTCTGTCATATAATATTACAACAATAATTGCATTATAAGATACAAATATAATAAATAATATGAGATACAAAGATACCACTTTAGATTCCGGATTTAACCAGAAAATTTTTATTCCGGATTCACCCTCTTGTTCATGTGTAAACGTAAAAACGAATCGGGTACCAAAACGTTCCAGATTCGTGCAAATCCGGAAACGTTTCGGCCTCTAGCGTAAACGTGGTCTATGGCTATCACTCGACTATTAGATAGCGAGTATAGCTTATGATATAAGATTGCAACATTTGCATTATGAAAATATAATAAATAATATCAGATACAAAGTTACAACTTTAGATTCCGCATTTAAAATCTCCGAACACGCTCTTAAAAGCTCCGAACACCCTCTAAACGTAAAAACGAATCGGGTACAAAAACGTTCCAAACTATTAGATAGCGAGTATAGCTTATGAGTTATGATATAAGATTGCAACATTTGCATTATGCACGATTTCCAGCTGATGTGGTTTCGCAGCGCCGACAATCCCCATCCACCCACATGCATTTAGGTTACTATAGTGTTTTCTACTGACGTTAACATACATCTACCTAACCGCATTATCTGATAGTATCATAACACTTACTATTATCATAGCATTAATATTCCACCGAATATTGTACGTTTTCTAAAATTGCTCAAATCGCATTTCAAGAATTTAAGACGTGACAAAACATATAAGACTATAATAGAGAGATGAAAAGCTGCACATATATAAATCAAAACCTGATAACAGTCTTATAGTTAGCCTTATCTTTCTCTCGTAGAAATTTCTCCCGATGAACTACTTTGAGTATCCTTTCCTTACTACATTTAATGTGTGCATTCAAACTGTTGATCTCAATTGTCACAGTTCTCAATACTTTCATCTCTCTTCCGCCCTCCGATATTCTCCAGTATAACCTGTTTACATCCGCTTGTGGGTATAAGGCGCGGTAAATTGTAAACTGTTTTTTTTGTTTTCCGGAACATGGTCTGAAGTTCTCCTTTTGTCCAATCGATATGCACCATACCGTACGATATAGTGACAGATCTAGTGTCGATCTCCATTCAGTTTGGACTTCAGAATTTTCCTCACACGACGGAAATATTCCTTTTGGATTTTTGCTTCAATCTCAGTGTGCTTGATATGTCTACTTCAAGCACCCCCAAGGTACTTATATCCATCATCACCATACAGTGCTCTGATCACCTTGTTATCAGGCATATTTATTTCTTCACAACTTATGAGTTTTCCCCTTTTCATGACCAGGGTTGCACACTTTGACATCCCGAAGTTCATGCTCATGTCTTCACTAACAATTCTAACTGACTGCACAAGTGAGTCTACCTGGTTCTCATTTTCCCCATAGATCTTGAGGTCGTCCATGAATAACAGATGGTTGATAACTCCATTTCCCTTTCCTAGATCATAACCGGTCTTAATCTTCCTTAGTAATAGTGTTTAAAGACGTTACGAGCATGTAATTGGCCTGTATTCTTGGGAGTTGCTGAGGTCTGATGTTTTAGAAATCAATGGCGTCCTTCCAATAGGGAGCCACTGTGGAATACTGTTCGGGTCATGGTTCATGATTCGAACAAGAGTTGGCCAAACTGCAGTAAACTTCTTCTACCAGAAATTATGTATTCCATCTAATCCAGGCGCTGACCAATCTTCCATGCATTCTTTTCAAACGGAGATTACGTTTGATTATCATATCAATCTCGTTTAATTCTTGTTCAGTAACTTTACATACATTCATCGGATAAGTAACAGTACACCTGTATAAGGTAACACAAATGAGTTGATTGCTTGAATCATATTTCTATCGTTCAGCTCAGCCTCGAGGATTTTGGCAAGACGTTCTTCCAAACGTACTTTAGTTCTCTCAAGAATCTTTCTACGGTCAACACATACTGCTTGTTCACAACCTAGAAACTTATAGGTCTCTCTTTTTCTGGATCTAGTGCTTTCATTCTCTGTTCCAACACTTGAAGTCCTTCTCCTTTGATCATCTTTCCCCGATGGTACACTATTTCGGCACACTTCTTAACCCCATAGGCCGCACCTGCAGTATCATCACTTGCTTGTACAATAGTTCTATTGACGGTTTCCAGGTCGTTCTTGATAAACTTTTAGGTCATCGATAAATAAGCTATGAGTACGGGGAGTTGTGAGCCTGTGTGAGACTG
Source organism: Chrysogorgia sp. JL179-B06 (assembly GCA_035772405.1). Taxonomy (NCBI): domain Eukaryota; kingdom Metazoa; phylum Cnidaria; class Anthozoa; order Scleralcyonacea; family Chrysogorgiidae; genus Chrysogorgia; species Chrysogorgia sp. JL179-B06. The sequence goes on from JAYKKM010000344.1 coordinate 1,205,710, forward strand.
GCAAACCCATTCTGTACCCTGGTGAGTCTTGAAAAAGTAAACCAATGGCGACCTCGCTTAGGCAGTAACCTTTTGGCGAGTAACTGTCACCTTGTAGAAACCCCCTGTGGAATCTGATCCATGTACTCAACACATTCTTCCCATCTATCTTCACTGAAAGTTTGATTTTCCATCTCTTCATTAATTCCTTCATCACTTTTATTACATAACTAGGAAAGCCCATCCACTCGTATACCATTAGGACCCAGTCATGATGGACGAAGTCATATAGGCCTTTTGGTAGTCATAGTATGCCACAGCCAAATTCCGATTGTATTCTTTATCTTCACCATTATGCACTCGTCAATAAGTAGCTGGTCCACTGTTCCTAGTACTCCTTTTCTACAATTCAAAGAATTGTTCAAAGTTATCCATGTCTGGTGTTCTTCCTGTATACATAATGGTTTCACAAATTGATTTGTAGAATGCACTTTCATTATCATAAACATAAAATTTCGTTTTGAAATTTTGAAATAATCTTTCGTTTTGACTTTTCCAAGCGATTCTTCTCAAACCTTAGCTGTTGAAGCCATTGTTCTTTGTTAATCCGAAGTTGGCTATTTGTTAATTGTTGGCATTTTGTCTTTTCCTTTAAAGATGCTATGATTCCTTTCTCTTTTTTCGTGACTTTCCTCCTAACCTTCCTTCTGTAGAGTTCATTTACAGCTTTAGGAATCCATTGTCTTAATTTCTTTATTAGTTTATCCTTTTTCAATTGTTGTCGGTTTCCTTCCCCTTTTCCATTACTTTTGTTAGGTATCTTCCTTTTCACACCCATTCGCTGGTTAATGGCTCGACCCATAGCGTATACACTATCATCAATAAAACAAATGTCACTGGCATTATTTATGTGCTTTGCAAAGATGTTGTTTGTAGCTTTTAAAATATCTTGGTTTACTTTTACCTTCAGCAAACATTCCCTTGGTTTGTTTTCTATATCCACAACAGATGTTACTTCATCGAATGCCTGTCTGGATAAGGTATTCAGTTCTGCTTCCTCTCCTATTAGAGGTTCAGTCATATCTTCTGTTTGAGTCTCACCAAAATTATTATTATTATTATTATTATTTTTGCAGTATAAAGTTCTGTATGATATTACAGTTAAAAAACTCCATAGGGCGCAAAGCGTAACCTATGCGTTATATAAAAATTCTACTTAAAAACTATCAAAATGTTAAAATTATTGAAAATATTAAAAATGCTTTGTTTTTCGTTTCTTCCAAAAACAGTCACTAGACTTCTTATCTCTAAGTAACGACCTTAAAAGTACGTGCAATGTTGAAAGCACTAGAGATGATGGACTTCTGCATCCGTTTAAAAACATTTCTACTCTTTGCTCCCAGCACATTGTGCAGTGCGGCATCCAATTCACATGACCAGCCTCCGAGAACATAGATTATACAAACTGTTCCACTGTATGTATATCCGTTATACTGTTGCTTCAGCTCCCACCTCAATGGACCATACTTTAAGGTTTTCTCTTCATCTTTCCGTGCTCGATTATCAATCTATAGACTCAGTTCTATAGCATCAGCACTTGCTTGGATTTATTATTAATTATACGGGCGTCTACTTTGTTGGCTCTCACTTCCTGATAATCTGCATACACGTCCCAGAACGCCTTTAAAACTCTATTCTCGTATACAGGCTTCGGCTTCACCGGGGAATACCAGGATGGCACATCATCAATAAGCTTCAGATCTCGTAGTAGCTCAAAAAACAGAATCTTCAAGGCCGCATTCTGCCTTGAAAGATACTTATTATGTGTCAGAACATCACAATCTGCAGAAGACTTCACTTTCCGGGGTAGTGCAAATCTTCTGGCTTGTGTATAATCTTGTTAGTAACATATGCTCGTACAGTTCAAGCATACCCTCCATGATGTGCGTCGGGCACGTAGTCCACTCCCTTAAAACCACGAAAAGTACCCTTTTCTGCTTAGGGCCGCGTCTTCCTACCTCTTTGTTATCAGCTTTCCTTGCCACTTCTTATCTCTAACTATGCAACAAAGCTGCATTTCTAAGCACTCCTTTATCTTCACCTTAACTTTTCCTGCGGGTGTCAGTTCCCCGTTGGCATCCCAGCAATATGGATTCGGGTGGTTAAGTTGGATGGTAAGATCAAGTTCCTCCGCATATTTAGTAGCCTTATTATTATTATTATTATTATTAATGAAAAATGGTTACGCTGAATCAGTGCCCGACGATTCATTAGTAAATAAATATAAGGAGTATACAGTCAAGGATTTAAAGAAGGCTCTAAAATCACTCAAATCTACCAGTGGTGACCCAAACGAAATCAAATATGTATCGCATACATTGCGTGATAGACTTCGTCAAAATAACAACAATCAGTCAAGTCTAGACGGCAAAGCCAAAGGTCAATCGCTCAACCATGATAAATACATCGGTAAAAATTTCTGGGGTTATGTTAAAAATGTTCTAAACACGAAAGACGTTGTACTTCCATCTTTCAACATGACAGAATGCCTTTCTTACTTCACCAATACTCTCGCTGCAATTCATCCTAACAAACTGTTTAACATTCCCAATTGGATTCCTACGTTATCTAATCCTGAAGTTCAATTCAACCTTGACCCTCCATCATATCAACAAGTCACAAATATAATCCGTAGAACGAAAGCTTCTGGTTCTCCGTGTCCTCTTGATCAGCTCTCCATCATATGTTTTAAACGTTGTCCTTTCCTTAGAACATATTTAACTGATCTAATACGTGCTGTTTGGTTGTCCGGAACCATTCCTTCTGAGTAGAAAAAAGCTTGCACAATTCTTATTCACAAGAAAGGCGTAGCTAATATACCATCCAATTTCCGACCCATCACACTGGAAAGCATACCATTAAAAGTATTTATTTCCTGTCTACGAAACGCAATGTACTCATTCCTCGCCACTAATAACTTTATAGAACATAATATACAGAAGGGCTTTACTCCTAACCTGTCTGGTACTCTAGAACACACTGCACAAATCGCTAATATTATCAACAAAGCCCGGATCAAACAACGCTCTCTTGTCATCACTATACTTGACCTGAAAAATGCCTTTGGCGAAGTTCATCACAATTTAATTCAATCCGTCCTTGATTACCACCATATCCCTGAACATATAAAATTTGTCATAAAAAGTCTATACACGGATTTCTGTACCTCAATAATTACACCTGAATTCTGTACTCCGTTCATACCTGTTGACCGTGGCGTACTGCAAGGCGATTGTCTCAGTCCTCTGCTGTTTAATATGTGTTTCAACACTTTTATTCAGCATATCAAAGCCGAGAAGTATCGTCAGTTTGGTTTCTCCTTTCAGTTTTTAAATCCTATCCACTGGTTTCAGTTTGCTGATGACGCTGCTGTTATAAGTAGTCAAGAATCAGAAAACCAACATCTTTTGAACCGCTTTTCTATTTGGTGCCAATGGTCCAACATGATTGTACGGGTTGATAAGTGTAGTACTTTTGGCATTAAAAAAGCTGTAACAAAATCCATCCAATATCTACCGAAACTCCTCATTAATAATCAACTAATTCCAGCGACCAAAATTGCCGAGTATTTTCAATATTTAGGAAGATACTTTGATTTCAATATGTCCGATCAACAACATACCTCCCTCATTGACGAACTAATGACTGATATTGATTCCAAGCCACTACATCCAAAAAATAAAATCCTCTTGTGCAGTCGCTATGTTTTGTCCAAAATATCCTGGCATTTTACTGTTACTACTTTATCAAAAACTTGGATTTCAGAAAACATTGATTCTATAGCGAACAGTTATATTCGTAAATGGCTTGAAATACTTTGGTCTTAATATTTGTCCTCCATCTGTCAAATTCACACAATGCCAAACAATTCTCCGTACAGCTCTTAAAACATCTCCAAACCAAGCAATCAATGAACTCTGGAAGTCAACTAGTAACAGCACAAATATCCAGTATGATGTCTATAACTCCACCAAGCAAGTTCTTAAGGACTTTCGCTCTGGACAAGAGGATAGACTTCATAACCATTTAACCTGTCAGGGATCCTTTTTCTCCAATATTACTAAGTTCTCTTTCCCCAGCTTACGAAAATATGGTGTGCGTCTCAGTCCAATCTCCCGAAAAATATTTTTAATTTTACGATACGATATATGAATAACTCTCTCCCCACGCGCCAAAACCTTGCAAGATGGGGTATATTACCAACTTCAGATTGCTCTCTTTGTCTGGCAACGGAAACTCTTCTTCACGTAGTGGCAGGTTGCCAGTCGTACCTAGAACGATTTACTAGACACGACTCTATCTTGAACTTTTTGACAACGACCCTACAGACCGTAAGTGGTTCAAGTCTTTATGTTGATCTTCCTGGTTATAAAAGTCCATCCATAATAACTGGTGACACATACCGTCCAGACTTGCTCCTATCAACTGCAAGTGGATGCCTCTACATTGTTGAACTGACTGTTGGTTTTGAGTCCAATCTTCAAAACAACATCGATCGTAAAAAATCCAAATATTCAGAATTGATTAGGGAACAAAGTCAAAGTGAACAATTCAGATCAGTTAAATTTGTAAACCTATCGATCAGCTCCCTTGGTGTCTTTGCAGCAGAATGTTCTACATTCGTAGAAATGCTAAATGATCTTAGTCTTGACAAGACTCACCAAAATTATTGTATTAAGAGAATGACGACGATCGCAATCAGAACCACCTATTATATATTCTGTTGCCGAAACAAGGAATGGACAAATCCCGAACTGCTAACTTTTTAAAATTATTGTGCTATACTGTATATTTGTTTTATGTTGTTATGTATAGTTATTAGTTATATATTGTTGGTGTTGACTCAAGTAGCCGATTGTAAGTTACCTTAAATAAGCGAGATTTACAGTTGTATATTATCTAAAAAGTCATTTAATAAAGTTTCCATTATTATTATTATTATTTTGTCATATAATCACAGTGTAAATAGATACTGGAAACTCCTCCGTCGGACAGCAACCATGCAGCTGCCTTATATCCTGAATCACATCCACTCCTATCGACACATTTATGTTTTCAAATACCCGTTCCGGTTAACGGAGATAGTTCCTAATGCACCTATCACAATAGACACGATCTTAACCTCCTTTAACTTCCACAGCGCCTTCACTTCAATCGCCAGGTCCACGTACTAGTTTACCTTTTCTTGCGCCTTCTCCATCACCCTACTATCTCCTGGGCATGCCACGTCTATTAATTGGCAGCTTCGATCCTTCTTTCGTATGACCACAATATCAGGTCGATTATGGTCAATCCTTTTGTCGGTTTGAATAGAGAAGTCCCACAAGATCTTAATGTCATCACTTTCCATCACTTTCTCTGGATCGTGTTCATACCATTTCTCTTCATGTTCTAATCCGTACTGTTTGCATATGTCCCAATGCAGGGCTTTTGCGACTCCGTCATGTCTGCGTTTGTACTCTGTTTGTGCCAGCTTAGAGCATTCACTCAACAGATAGTTAGCTGTTTCGTCTTTCCTTCCACACCAGCGACACAGCGAGTTTCCCTGAGTCTTGTCAATTTTAGCCTTGATGGCGTTAGTTCTTAATGCCTAACTCTGTGCAGCTATCAACAACCCTTCTGTCTCTTTCTTAAGCTGACCCTTTCTTAACCATGTCCAACTTTCTTCACTGGCTACCTTCTCTGTTTGCCTTGGGAATTGCCCATGCAACTCTTTTGCCTTCAATTCTTCCACTCTTTCCTTCTTCCTCCGCTCCTTGTGCTCTCTAGGACGCTCTTCCGTGGTAGTTCTACCTTGAGCCGCTGCTTTCAATATCCTTTCCCGACTCTCATCAACATACTTTTCGAGTCCTAACTTTGCCTCTTCCACGCAGTCTTCCACGGATATAAGTCCGCGTCCTCCCATCTTTCTTGGGAGATATAGTCGAGCCACACTATCTCTGGGATGGAGCGCTCCATACATATTAAGAAACTTCCTTGTTCTTCGGTCCAGTACCCTTACCTCTTCCTTGGTCCAGTCGATAAAACCTGCCGAATATCTCAGTAGTGATACCGCCCAGGTATTAATTCCTATAATGAGGTTTCCTCCATTAAGCTTTGATCGCAATAGTTTCCTTACCCTACGGATATATTCCTTTGATAAATTTTCTTTCATTTCCTTGCACATAACTTGATCTGTTTCAAGGATACCAAGATATCTGTAGCTTGACCGTTCTTGGAGCGTTTTGATCTCTTTGCCATCTGGCATACTTATTCCGTGAGAACTCGTAACTTTGCCTCTTTTCACGACAAGCTTGGCACATTTATCTACACATAAATCCATTCCAATATCGGTACTAAACACTCTGACAGTATTAACCAGTGACTCTAATCCCCTTTCCGACTTTGCAAACAACTTAAGGTCATCCATGAAGAGCAGGTGGTTAATTTTTTCTCCGTTCAAATCGTATCCAAGCTTAGATTTTCTAAGAATCAGACTCAACGGTATCAGTGAGGTGACGAACAGTAAGGGTGACAATGCATCTCCTTGAAAGATGCCTCTGTTGATCTTAACTTCTCCTATCGTTGTGGAGCCCGATGATCGAGCTCGGTTCTCCAGCTCTTCATGCTGACAACCAGCAGCTTCTTAATGTTCTCAGCAATTCCAAACAGGTCAAGGCATTCTTCAATCCATGTATGCGGTAGCGAATCATATGTTTTTTGGTAATCTATCCAAGCCATGGTTAGGTTCTTATGGTTGGCGCGAGCGTTCCTCAGTATTATTATTATTATTATTATTATAAATATTATTATTATTATTATCATGAATATTATGAATATTATTATTATTATTATTGTCTTCTTAGCACAACTTGATGTTCGGTTGGTGTCCATAAAAAGTCCCTGGGCATTTGTATCTTATTTGATTCCACCACACATTTCGGGAAATGCTCGTACCACTTCTCCACTATTTCCAGGTCATATTTTATTCAGTATCCAATGAATAATCCTTGCCACATTGCCATAGCATCGTTTGTACTCTCTTTGAACATGCTTTGTACATTCACCGACAAGGTTTGCCACGCTTTCTCTTTTTTCTCCTTTTACTTATTATTATTATTATTATTATTATTATTATTATTATTATTCATTCATTCTATTTATATTTACCCAAATACACACATAAACACGTAATAACGACGCCTACAATATTCACTACAATAATGCTCACTACAATATTTCTATTTGTCTCTCTATATAGGCTTTCACTACAATTAACTATTCACCCATAGTATCAGTATCAATAAATCAATAAACGATGGGCTCCAGGGAGGTGGGGAAATGAATATCGATCGACAAAACCCTACAGCATTGCCACGTTCATTAGCAAGAAGATCTGCATCAGGTTCGTTCTGTTTTTAAAATTGTGGCATATGAGATACCATGTGGCAGGAACCGTAACTTCAAATTGATGATCCCAGAAAATAATCTTAAACCACATTTTTTTAACAAACTTTTTCATATGAAATCGGGAATAGAAAGACTTTTCCAGTCCTCCCTTCCTAAAAATGCCATACTTTACTATATAGACGGTGGAAACGGACAAACGACCAACTGACGGTACCGAAAAAGATGGCGACTGGTATATTTAACCATAATACCTTGCGCGCAGTAAACATTGAATCTCGTAGAAATAGCAGAAGATGCCGTTTCAAAAAGATTAAGTTTGGTAAAAAGGAAGCTTTTACGTAATTCATGTTTACAAGGTAAACAATGTTTAGCTGTTAAGGTCGCATTTAGCTGTTAAGTTCGCAAAGCATTCTGGTAAAATGTACAGCCACCATCTTTTACGGTACCGTCAATTAACAGAACTATAGGTTCTTATTATAGTGAAATCACTATTATGGCGGTACACCAACCCTTTATAGTTTTTATTCGTATTTTAACACCACCTATACGCAGCACATCACTTTTTAACAGAACTAGGTGACTGACCATTGAGGTATTTAACACAAACTTCCCCTGAAACTAAAACCAAGTTAGAAAGTGTCAAGACAATGCGCCAATCCTTCAGACATAAAATACCTTTCACAGATTTTTTCATCCGACCCTCCTTTATTTGCCACTTGTTCATCCAAGAAATACCTAAAAAAACATTTGTATTTGAAAATTCGGTGTAGTTCATCCGAGAATATACATAAATAATAAAAGAATATATATACAGTGCTTACTTATATTAATATTCGCGCGGTATTAGAATTCGCGCAGAGCCAAGGTGCGCGAAATTAAAATTGAGCGAAAAGGCAAAGAGAACTGAAGAGAAAATGTTGATGATTCGGCAAAAAGGGAGATGAACAGGAAAAGAACGGAAAATAGTGCATTATACACCGTTATCGTTAAAAAACAAATATGCTGTCCTCTTCATCTACCCATCCTGTTGTTTCTATTGGGATAATATTTTCGTTAATACGAATCCCTCAGACCTCCTTGGGGTAAAGAAGATCTCCTAAACTTTGAATCGCACACAAATCACACACAATTGCAGTCAGAATTCCAATTCATACTCAAAATAAAATGTGCAAAATCTCTAAATTTATCTGGGTAAATATCCTATACCAAGGACATATTTTCTATAATCGGATTTTGGTATACAAATCAATTGCGTGCGGCATATACAGTGTACATTTCTTAATCACTGCTTTCGTCACTGATGTAACGACTGGTTGATCTTTGATGCCCATATTTTCTCTGTATTCGTATAGTTGGGAGATCTGCATAACTTAGCGAAAATTAACCACGTTGAAGAGGAATTAGGTTCTTCCTTGGTGTCCTTTTGTCCCAACTGACAAGTTGCATAGTTACTTGCTTGTTTGTGCCATACACAGGTTTCCTTTGCGGACACCTTTATGCGGTCACGCTTTGTATATTTTCCAAAAATGGTAAGGGCAACACTTGTAACGCGAATGAATTTCTTTGAAAGGTGCGCGAAATTAAAACTGAGCGAATATATCAAGTATATATCGAATATATATATTATTTTTTTTCTTTAGATATAGATGTATAAATATGTATATGACCGTGTCTCAATAGCTCAGTGGTTAGAGCGCCGATGCGTTGATTCGGAGACCTCGGGTTCGATTCCCGGTTGGGGCAGTCAAATTTTCATATATATATATATATATATATATATATTATATATATATATATATATATATATATATATATATATATATATATATATATATATATATATATATATATATATATATATATATATATATAGCAATCCATCCCTTACTCTCAATTCTTGCGTCTTCGCCGCTTATGTAGCGACGACCAAGATTTTCAAGTCAAATCAATAGAAATGAGATCTTTTTTTGTCCAACGTGGTTACCCTACCAACCTTTTAGACCTCGCCGTTCAGAAAGCTTTTCTCGTCCCCCGTTTAGACGCCCTTGAACCATCTTTGGAACGAGTTTCAAACAATAAAATTCCTTTAGTTCTAACATTTCATCCTTTCAATTTTAAAGTTAAAAATATTATTAATCGGAATTTTCACATTTTACAAAATGATCCTGAGACGTCAGCCATTTTCACCGACAACCCTTTGGTATCTTTTCGCCGTAATAAAAACATTCGTGACTCCTTAGTACATAGTGCCCTTAAACTTAATACCTCGGCACCAGCGGGAACATTTTCTTGCGGCCGTTCCCGCTGTAACACATGCCCTTTTCTCAATCCCACTACAGTTATTACTGCCCCCAAATTCGACCACACAATCCGTCATGCACGTCCACCAACATAATTGATTGCATTTCTTGCGATAAATGCCCTAAAATCTACATCGGTGAAACTGGGCGACGCCTTTCAGACAGGTTTGCTGAACATCTTCGTTCCGTGAGTATCAATGATGGTGACAAACCTGTAGCCCGCCATTTCAACAGCTCCAACCATTTGGTTTCAGACATTAAAGTCTGTGCCATCCTTCCCATTTCCGGTGGCAACGATAACCGCAAGCGGCAAGAGAAGCGTCTCATTTTCAAACTTGGCACCACACATCCTCTTGGTCTTAACGAACGTTTTTCTTTTATTTCATTTCGTAAAAGCTTTTTGTCATTTTATTTTGCTTGGAACTTTTTATTATTAGCTTATGAACTTTTTATTATTAGCTTATGCTCATTCCTTTTCAAGTCTTTGTTTCTATTATTATCGCCTAATATATTGGACCTGTCATTTATCTCACCCCCTCAGTCTGCTTATTGATTGACTGTAAAAATAGTAAATGACTTAACTTTTCCCATCTCATTAATTATTAGTTAGTTTATTTCCCGTGCATTTGATTGGCTACTTTCTACCTGTGATACCCTTTTGGCATATATATAAGCCCTACTTATTTTATTTCATCTCGTCTTACTCTGATGAAGGGCTCCGCTCGAAACGTCAGTATCTCGTCACTAAATTATTGGCAGTTTACCACCTTTTCACTTTGCTATATATTCAAAACACTGTCTACGCAGCACTCTACTTTTATATATATATATATATATATATATATATATATATATTTATATATATATATATATATATATATATATATATATATACCTTATTAGACTGTTTAGTGTAAGTACGGCTCAATATTTTTCAAGTCATGTACTTTTGCAAGAGCGTATAGGGCGAGTCAAAATACAAATTATGAGTAAAACTTACTTTTCTCTTTACAATCTTAGCCAAACAAAGCTTCAAAGGCTTTCAAAATTATCACGGAAGAAAAGATCGGAAAAAATCCGGTTTCAAATATTTTTTTTAGAATCCAAATCACCTACTTTCCAAATATTGCAGGATATTTGTACTCGTCTATCGCGTTATGTTGACTCGTAGAAACGAAGTTGGATTATAAATTTATTTGCTGGATAAGTATTAACATATGTTTTGCATATTGGACTGCATGACCACCATTGGTAGCAGTTCTAAATGTGTTTATTCATGTGCCAGCCCTTGGAAACTCGTGAGATGGAGCCATAACTACCGAGCATTAGGGGAACACAACAACAGTTACATGTTTGTGGATTCAACACGAATTCTAACATCTACATCTGATCTCGTGCTCAGGGAATTTTGCCTCCACGGTGGGCGAAAATGGCCAGTCGATCTTATTGAGTATATAATGTATTCATCTCTAAATCCTGCAGATGTTAATTTTATCGCCTTTAAATTTCACCGCGTTTTAGGGCTTTGGTGAATTAGTCGCATATATATATATATATATATATATATATATATATATATATATATATATATATATATATATATATATATATATATATATATAAATTATCATTTCAAAACACCCAGAAATTCTGAGTGTCATGTGACCGGCCGACCATAGCGCAATCTTCGATGGTAAAAAAACCCTGGGGACGAAATTGGGTTGTAGGTTCCAATTAGCCTTTCACACGCTATGCGACCAGGCCTAATCCGCCATTTTTGGGTGGCAAACCGCGTGGGGACCGAGTACGAAAACTACTAAAAGTTATATTTTGAGTAGACGAAAGGTGATAGTTTTGGCAGATTTTTTTTGCTTTTACTGAGAGAAAAGTTTAGATTTCAACTTGTTTATTTAACAACTCAGTTCAACTTCCTGCCCACCAATTTTCCGACGTCAATTCGATAAACTTTCGGAGAAAATCAATGTTGACTGCATCGTTGAAGATTTCAGGTATGCATACTTCATTTGTTTAAAAGCACAATGTTTGACCATGAACCACTCTCATCGCTTTCAACATAAAACCATTCTAATAATATGAATGAAATCACTGATAATCATTTGAACTGTATTTGGGCATAATACAAGGCTAGCGTCTAAGACAAAAGGTATTTTTCATGTTCTTTTCCAATGGTCGACACACCACTGTCATGGCTATCCTAGCTAAAGTTTTCTTCAAAACAGAGTACAAGAATTGTGAAATAACGTTTAAATATATCTTTCAATTCTTATTTTCTGTTTTCTGTGAAGTAATGGCAAATATTATGTGTTGAAAGTTTGAAAACTGTGGTTTAATTGAGTTAATAAGATGTCAAATTATTTTTTTGAAAGTTTAAGATTGAAAGCTGTGTCGACAACCAGATATTTGGCAGATAATTTAAATTTTATCCTGACTTTTTTTTTAAAAAAATCGTCTGGACAAAAAATACAGTATACATGCAGAAATAGCCATATTCCAAACAAACCAATTGTAATAATTTTATTTTGCTGGTTAAAACTAATAACAGTACTTCCTAATAGAAATTATAGATGGATCAATATTAAGTTGTACGTGGCTTTCAAATGTAGGCAAAAGAAATTCTTCTACTGAATTCCCAAGCCACATACTATATTGGCTTTTCTCCCACACTGAAGTTAAATTGATTGATTAAGATTCTTGGGGGATAATGTCACCGCATGATTGATTCAGTGCAAATAATTTGTGGTAAATTATTAATTGTGCTAGTAAATAGGAATAGATACCTAGATTAAGTGGAGGTCACTATAGGCATGTGTGTGACTATCATTGGGTAAAACAGTAGTTACCAGTATGACATGTTTATATGTGATGTTTATATGTGATGTTTATATGTGATGTTTATATGTGATGTTGATATGTTTACAGTATATGTTTTTGCCAGTATGACATATAGTGTGTGATAACGTGTCCTATAGTGTGGTTGTCATGGTGTGAGGACGTGTTATCGAGAGCTCCGACTGTTGTAAGAATTATATTATTATATCATAAGAATTCAGAATAACAAGATTCTTTACCAGCTACCTATGTTAACTATCCTATTTTTGTGTTTATTCATGATATTATCAAGATATTGCCAACCTGACTTCAGATCAGCTTGAATCGTTATGGTTCAGTTCAGCAACCAGAATTGATCAGTATAGGTCTAATTGGTCTCATGTAAATGCTTAAAATAATAGTGATTTTAATGGAGACCAATGTGGATTCACACTCATGGACCTGCCCAATCCAGTCTCTTCCTAATCAGGCCCAAACTAAACTTAAGCACTGATTGGCCATCTATAACGGGCATCAGTAATATCTTAGAAAAATAAGGTTTTAAAAACGAGACCCATATACCACTTACGTTGATTTCAAAATAATGTTTCTTTTATACATATGATTTATTTACCTTATCCTAATATCCAACAGTGTATTTGTATCTGATTACTGTATTTTTTGTCCAGACAATTATTTATTGGAAATTAATATATAGAAAAGGTTTTGTTGTGCTAGAAGACAAAGATAAGACTTAAATTATCCACCAAATATTCACTTGTTGAGCACAGCCTTCAATTTTAAACTTTCAACAAAATAAAAACACTCTAATCTCTAAGGAAGTATTGTTATTAGTTTTAACCAGCAAAATAAAATTATAATAATTGGTTTGTTTGGAATATGGCTATTTCTGCATGTATACTGTATTTTTTGTCCAGACGATTTTTTTTAAAAGAAGGTCAGGATAAGACTTAAATTATCTGCCAAATATCTGGTTGTCAGCACAGCTTTCAATCTTAAACTTTCAAAAAAATAATTTGACATCTTATTAACTCAATTAAACCACAGTTTTCAAACTTTCAACACATAATATTTGCCATTACTTCACAGCAAACAGAAATAAGAATTGAAAGATATATTTAAACGTTATTTCATAATTCTTATACTCTGTTTTGAAGAAAACTTTAACTAGGATAGCCATGACAGTAGTGTGTCGACCATTGGAAAAGAACATGAAAAAAACCTTTTGTCTAACACGCTAGCCTTGTACTATTCCCAAATATAGTTCAAATAATTGTCAGTGATTTCATTCATATTATTAGAATGGTTTTATGTTGAAAGCGATGAGAGTGGTTCATGGTCAAACATTGTGCTTTTAAACAAACAAGTATCCATACCTGAAATCTTCAACGATGCAGTCAACATTGATTTTCTCCGAAAATTTATTGAATTGACGTCGGAAAATTGGTGGGCAGGAAGTTGAACTGAGTTGTTAAATAAACAAGTTGAAATCTAAACTTTTCTCTCAGTAAAAGCAAAAAAAATCTGCCAAAACTATCACCTTTCGTCTACTCAAAATAGAACTTTTAGTAGTTTTCGTACTCGGTCCCCACGCGGTTTGCCACCCAAAAATGGCGGATTAGGCCTGGTCGCATAGCGTGAGAAAGGCTAAATAATCAGTAAAATAAGAACTTGATGTCAGATCAGACATTTACAATATTTAGGACAATTTTGATTTTGCATATTATGGTACTTATTTCGATTAAAAATATATTTTTATTCTTTCATTTTAGACGCTGCTTTCTTAAAAGTTCTTTGCGTATTGCTGTTTACGTTCCATTTGCAACAGTTATCTTAAAAGAGATGTGTAAGAGAGGATACACAGAAAATCACAATGCACACACAGAAAATCACCATGCACACACAGAAAATCACCATGCACGCACAAACACAATTTATATAATATATAATTTACAACTGACAGCTTTTGCTTAAGGTACGTTTACACACTACGATTAATCGGCCCGATTTCTGGTTTAGCTGGATGTTAAGTAACGAGAGACAGGAATACGACCAAGGTAAATGAGCCCACGGGACACTCCGCTGACTGTTTCTCCACTTAACATCCAGCTAAACCAGAAATCGGGCCGATTAATCGTAGTGTGTAAACGTACCTTTATAGTTGTCATGCAGCCAACACCTGCATTTGCAAAACAATTTTTATAAAATTTGAAGCCTAAAAAATTGGGATTTATGTCAGTTATAGAGGATATTATTACATGACCATGTGGAGATACGAATTTTATCTTCGAGTGTTGGTAATATCTCTCACTAGAGACCTTAAGATCTATGACGGCGACGGCAGTGAAAGTAATATAAATATTAACATTTGAATGAAACCACGGTCGATTAACTAGTATATTTGACACTCAAAGCTTGTTTTATGATCTCCAAAACGCTTCAATATTTCTAAAACGATTGTTGTGTCTGTGTTTAAGTCAGTCTTAAACAATAGTTCTCATCTCTCCGTAAGTTACCGTCGTCCTAAAGGAACGAGAACGCGTTGAGATTACTCTTGGGAATAAAAATTATTCATTCTTTTTGTTTTGCATAAAGTTTCTTTTGTTTGAACGACGTCCCCGTCCTAGATCTTAAGGTCCCTATCAGTGAGCGAGGCGAACGAGTAAGAAATATTTTCATCACGAGAAGATAAAATTCGTATCTCCAAGCGGCCATGTAATGTTCTGTTTATTATTATATGGATAACGGTATTTTACCAGGAACTGAAACTCTCGTAGAATGGATGCGAGTGGTGGCTTTCACAGTTCTTTCATTTGTCATATCGTTTTTTTGTTATTTGAGCTATGACGTCACAAGGAGGACATCGTATTGTAACAAAACTGAAAATCATGCATATCTTTGGATTGATTTAACTAAATTGGTTTAAACTTTGTAGACTTACTTAGTTTCCATAGAAACAGATTAGTTTACAGGCTTTTTTATTTAAACATGGATTTTCCGTTTTTGTTCATTGCAGTTAAATTTTTTGTTTTGTTTTAAACTTTCCTGTTGCATTGAAAATTGCACAGAAACGATGCCAACTTGTTAAAAGCCCGAAGTTGCTTTACATATTGTTGAAAACAAAGAACAATTTGAAGGAAGAGGGACATCTGTAAACATTTCTGTTGCTATGACAACCATATGCAAAACATAATGTCTAGTTCGTCTACAAAGTTTAAACCAATTTAGTTAATTCAGTCCAAAGATATGCATGATTTTCAGTTTTGTTACAATACCATGTCCTACTTGTGACGTCATAGCTCAAATTAGATAAAACGTAATAACTCAAGAACGAGATGACAAATGAAAGAGCTGTAAAAGCCATTCTTCATTATTTTAACTGATCTTGCAAATACAATAATGAAAAAGTGGGGTAAATTTTCGTTGCATAAACACTTTAAAGGGTTTCTTGCAAGTAACTACACAGTAAGGAAAACAGAGAATTAAAAGATATTTCGCCGATAGATGTAATATTTCAAAGCCAACAATGCGGACTTGACCGGATCTCAAGTCCGAGCAATTAGTTGCATGGCATCTCAAACTCGAATTTAAGAGAAATGAAATCCGTCGCGGAGTTGATTTTCTTTGTTTTTGGTTCATGAATTATTAATGAGTTTCAGATCTTGCGTTAAAACACAGTTTAATTATCTCCACGGGATATTACGTGTTTTTTTATTGTCCATATAATAACAGAACATTACACGGTGCAAGAATTTTATGTTCTTGCCACTCGCACATAAAATCCATATCTTCTCGCCACCGTATAATAGGGACCTTAAGATGGACGACGCGGCATTAAAAACGTTAACAAGCAGTGTGAATTTAAGCATTTGAAAGAAGACATTGTAAATTGACTACCGTATTTGATGTTTGACGCTTGTTTTATGACCTGCAAAACGCTCCAGTTCTGGTAAAACGATTGTAGTGTTTGAGCTGAAGTTAACATTAATTAAGGAACAGCTCTCACCTCTCAGCAAGTTCACGTCGTCATGAAGACGTGAAAATGCTCAGAGTTGCGTTGTAAACAGAACGATGACGGCGTTGAAACAAATTATTCATTCTCTTTGTTTCGCATGAACAATTCTTTTATTTTGAAGGCCGCGTTGTCGAGGTTGCCGCGTCGTAGATCTTAAAGTCCCTATATTATCCCCTTTTTATATTGAATCGATGAAATAGCCATGTGGATACATATGAAGATAAAAATGATATCTTCACTGAGCAGTGAAAATATCATTTTTATATTCACATGTGAAGATATCATTCTTTCTGAATAGGAGAAAACCTAGCATTTCATCAATATCTATATAATAAATATTTTATAAATAAAGTCTATATAATAAAGACTGATATTTAACACGTCCATATTAGCACTAGACGGCAGGGCTCGGTCTTTCAAAAGGCAATTATTAGCCGAATCGGAAAATGGTGAGAATTTGTGGATCCAATGTGAGAATTGAACTATGGCAAACAGCTTTGGATTTTTCAGAAAATGATCAAAGAACTCTTTAACCCTTTCACTTCCAAACGCGCATATACGCGCGCGCGGAAAACTGACACGCTGATTGGACTGATTAGAGCGCGTATACGCGCGCGCTTGGAACGGAAATTGCCTATGAAGCGAAAAATGAAAGTGCCTATGAAGCGAAATTTTCTTCGAGTTTTTCAATGTTCAATATATACAAAGAACATATGGTAAAGAGAAAATCATTCAAAACGTTTTATGCCATTGAAATAGGCTATAAAATAACGACAGTCAAAAAGTGGTCCCAAAATACCACGTGACTTGTCAGTGTGAGTCAAGGTGTTCGCAAAATGTGTCAAGATGGCAGAGTTTGCTAAGAAAAGCTATAATCTGGAGATCCTGAAATATTGACTTACTCGGAATCGCTGGACATTTCATAAGACCACGCTCTCTGTTTATTAGATGAATGTTTATCAAACACTTTCGAGTTATATTCAGATCCAGTCCCTGGGCCAATTTTTTCAAGAAACTGGTCAATTTTGTGGCTTAGAAAATAAAAAATACAAAACCGTGTTCTATACCTGCTCAATATTGAAAAACTGGAGGAAAAAATTGCTTCATATATATATATAGGAACTTTTTATCCAAAAATACCAGCTGTGATGTCAGCGTTGAGCGGCTTTTAAATATCCGGGCCCTGCAGAATGATAAATAAAGCAACATGTTTTAATGTATCTATTAGCGTTCAAATAAAGTGAAACATAGAGCACATGCATTATTGCTTTACGCGTATTCTTGAGTAGTATTTGCACGCCTTTAATACGCTGTCACGGGTATAATAATTGGATATAATATGAAAAGGAGAAATAGGAGAACTTTATGTAAAAGTACTTACGTATATTCATGGACGACTTTTCGGACGATCTGACCTGAAGTGGGACACACATTGAAGTTCTCTTTCTCCTTTACATATTATCTCCAGTTCTTTTGAGAACTTAGCAGCTTTCATATTTACTGTATGCTTATTAACGGGCATAATAATTACATTGTTTTTAACAAGTGCATAACTTTAATTCGTTCATTGGTCTACAGCGGTTATCCAGCGTAATTACTTATTATAATTACCCTAATTTCTCTATTAAATCCCTGGGGGGCTTATTTTTTCAAGCACTCTGAGGGGCTTAATGGATAGGGGGCTTATTTCAAATGTGTACAAAAAATAGGCACGCTCAACGTGCGTGTATCTACTGCTTGATGCAACTAGGGTATATACCTGTATGTGTAAGGCCACAGAAAATTATTTGATTCTCATTGATCGGAAATAGTCGTGATTTCATCCTTCAGAGTTTTGATTGGCTCCGAAGCATTCTATTGTTACTTACTTAATTACTTACTTAACAGCCTCCCAAAAAGTCTGTTTGCGCATTTGATTCTCTTTTATTTATCAACCGATTTCATATTAAACAAGATACAGAAAAGTATCTTTAATATCCAGTCGTGACTACCAAACCTACTTATTACGTACTGAACTATAGGTAATTAACATAGGGTTTTTCTCCCAGGATGTCTTAAAGCATTTCAAATGAAAAGTCATTGAAATCTATTTTGAAGAATGAACTGGAAAACATGGCCAAAAAATTAAAGAACCCACTTACCATCAAGAAATAAAATATCGAGAATAAAATATATTTGAAAAATACGACACTTTCACGTTTCATGATTCTAAAACAAAATTTCCTGGGGGGCTCAATTATTTTCTGCTTCCAGAAAGGGGGGCTTATTGGAAGAGAGAGTTAATTGAGAAATTACGGTACTGATAACTGAAATTATTGGAGTTTGCTGGCCTGATTTTATTATTATCTGGTTTAATATTTTTCAGTCATACTGGATCTAGGGAAAGGTGACAGTTTAATCTCCGTTCTTCAGTATATTTTTAAAAAACCCTTAACAAACAATTTTCCAACACAGCCAGATGGAATATCAGACATAGTTGTAAAGGAAATCAATGGGAAGGATATTTTGCGAGTGTGGAAATTTTCTAAGATGGATCTAGCGAAAGGTGAGTTTAATCTCCGTTCTTCAGTATATTGTTATATTTATCATTTATAGACCCGGAGCGAGGGGGATTCGGCGAAATATTACCAGAAGTGATGATCGCCATCGGCAAATATCATTACTGAGGGTAATATTTCGCCGAATCCCCCGAGCGGAGGGTCTATAAATGATATATTATACCGAAAATAGCTCAAACATCAAATATAGTCTTCTTCAAAAGACAATGAACATTCTGGCGAATTCTGGCCAGTCTCTGCTATCGCCATTTTTCATTGCTTTGCTTAACTGCGTGTAGTCTCGAGTGCAGTCCCCGAAATATCTTACATATCACCCGCTCCAGAGTGAGATATTTTATTTATCTCACTCCACACTCGGAAATCGGGAACTGGGGTGGAATACATGTACTTCGAAAAATCTCCTCGTCACATGGTACAAATGCTGTTTTCTCATTGGAGAATTTGCAGTTGAGGTATAATGTTGTTTTAAATGTTTCGAATTTTCAAGAAATATAATTTTTGTGTATTACTCAGAAATGTTTTGACAAATTTTGAAATACTTAACGATGAGAGTTGACTATATACCATTGGAAAGTCCTGGAACAACCACAATTGTGGTGTAAATATGAAGTGTGTAATGTTTTGAATGTTTACAGTTTTCAAAAATATATAATTTTGACACATCATTAATGATGAAGTTGGAATTAAATCCATGTAGTTCAAAATATATACCATTTGTGCTTGATAATACTGCAGAATAGTAAGTGTTAGTACAAATTTTGCATGCCCCAGCAATTTCCTCTGGTCCTTTTCACGAGACGGCGCAACCTCGGCACCCAGTATGTTTCTCGGACTTTCGCCATGGTAATCGCGACTCTACCATGTAGTGTAGAGAAATGGGCTTTCTGAACCAGCATGTGGGTGTATGGGTGGGTCTCTGGTACTGTAGGTAGGTTGGGTATTTTCCCTCGATCCTGCTTCTGCACTCGAGAATTTCCTCGTCATTCGGCTGTAAGTTCAGCTGTACAGTATCTTGTTTTCCTCGAAGTGGTCGCTGGTGAGAGCGTCGAGTTGTATACCCGCTTTATACACCGTGTATTCTCTTGCTCTATTTCGGTTGTCTCGAGTGCCCCTTTCTTTCGATTTGCCGGTGGATTTTGGCAATTTCGGATAAATCTCTTCATCCACGCTCCAATTCTAAACCCCTTGCGTAACGGGTGAGCATCCAGTAGTAGGTCGAAGTCGTTGCGAGCTCGAATTGCTGTGGTGAGGATTCTCCAGATCACTTTACATTCTGTACTGGATTCTGGGCTGGCTTCTAAGGTGACATCTGGTGGCCACTTGGATGAGAGGACGTAAGTCCAAATAGAGCTCTTGTCAAGTGGTATATACTTCGATCTTGTCGCTTGCAGGCCCTCTCCAATGGAATCACAAGGCGTCTCTCTCTCCGCCTCTTTTATCCTGACTTGTAAGAAAGCCTTCCGAAGGTCGCCAGTGAGGAGTACTGGACAGAACCTGGATCTCACAAGGATGTTCCAAAGCAAGTTCTGCATCGGAGGACCTGGATGGAGGTAATCATTTAAGGACGGATGGGCGTTGGACTCTCTCGCGCAGGCATATACGGAGTTTCGTGGTTTGCAGCTTCTTGTTTGATGACTCCCTTGTGTGGTATATACTGTACTGTAGTATTCATTCTCGCTGCATACTTTGGGGGCCGGTTCAATCACTCCTTGCTGTAGCAGCTCTTGGATGTTATAGTACCTTGCATAATTCTCGTTGCGACGTAGCTTTTTCACGCTAGTTCGTTGGTCGGCAACGTCGGGTGGTTGCCCTTCCATGGCAAACCGGTTTCGTACCATCCAGCACGGCTTCCACGGAGTCTTGGTGCACGATTGCCTGGTCATTCTCCAGTGCCTCATAGTCATTCTGGGACGTTTGCGTCATTAACATTGTAGACTTGTCAAACTCGACTCCAGGGCTGATGATAAACCATCCTACAGGTAGCATGGTTTTCTCCGCTACAGGATCTCCATCTTTGCCGAGAGGCTTCGTTTCGGTTTTGATGCGGGCATACTCTCCACTTCCTAGCACGACGTGTATGGGGAGTTGTGGTTTTTAATCCTGGTCAGTAATCTTGATTCCTTTGAGGTGTCGGTGCTCTTTTATCAGTCGTATCTCGAGTTTTCAATCGACAACAGTTCCCCTTTATTTACTTTCGTTTAACGAACGTTCATCTGAAAACTTCCGTCGGTTGATCCAATTACTGTGTCGTACAATTCCATTCTCGCGGTTTGAGAACTCACGAGCATGTCTATGCGTTGCGTTTTCGTCTCACTTGGCTTCTTTTTCAACATGTCGACAAGTTTCGCTGAAGCGTAAGAGCTTCCGGCGCCTGAATCTATGAGTGCACGACAAGTTACCCCACCAACGTCAACGACCACCACTGGGAAAATTCCATCGCCACTTCTGCCATCCGTCAACAGCCGTTCTTTCTTACCGTGGTCATCTGGCAACACATATCGAGGTGTGATGACGATTGTTGCAATGTTGACAGGAAACTTTATTCGAACATTCCGACGCGCGATGGGTTCTTGTGGCGCAATTAAAACACAAACCCTTCTTCGCTAGGATTCGCTTTCGCTCGACTGGGTCGATGATCTTTTGACAGTCCGTCGCTTTATGACCAACATCTCCGCAGTATACACAACCTCTCGGCGTGTATTCCTTGTCTCGAGCATGGAATAATCTTCGGGCGCGTTCACATTTCCGGTTGTTATGCTCGCTTTCTTTCTCGTTTTCCACTTTGTGCCTGGTTGTCTACGACGGGGTTTCTTCTCACCCACTGGCGTAGTGGTTCGCTTAGTTTAGCGAAATCCCAGGATCCCCAGTCAGGGTTAGTTCGGACTAGTCTCCCCTTATTCCCGTAAGCTTGTCCAGTGTCATCGAGACGTTCCCGTTCACTTGTTCGAGTTTCTTCATGGTTTGCAACGCTTGAACACAGTACCTGCATGTACGTCAATTTTTCGCTGAATTCATCGATCTTCGTCGCATTGGCTGGCGTTTGTCGTGTGAGGCAAAGTCTCACCGCTTATCATACCTGTAGAAGCTTTTGAACAGGAAATGGTAAATTATCCCGATTCAACAAATCGCGAACTCATCCTGTCAGGCCTCTCCCACGGTTTTCGCGTTGGGTTCTCCGCCGCAAAGAAATCATTACGGTCCTCGCCCCTTTCCTGCCCCATCGATGCACGATCTCCACATTAGCCTCTTTGGTGTTATCCCAAAGAGGCCAAATAGGCCAATGGCGGTTAATATTGGATCTACATGTATCTTCGCCACAGGATCATAGCGTCAACGCTGCCGCTGGTATACCAAAGGAACCCTACTCACTGCATTATGTGTTCGCGACGATGCGATTCGCATCCTACTCCAATTGGGTCCTGGAGCCCTCGTGGAGAAATTTGACGTTGAAAGCGCGTGCCGTAACGTCCCCATACACCCCGATAACAGATGTTTGCTTGGCATGCGTTGGCAAAACCAATACTATGTCGACCTTACCCTTCCTTTTGGCCTTCAGTCCGCGCCATTCATCTTCAACTCGCTGGAATGAAAACAACCATGTTATTAGATTCATTCTCCAATACCTCGACCCAAACACTGGCTCCCGCTAATGCCTCCGAATTATCCGAGAATGTTACCCGCACTCGTTCCCTCTTCACTCGCCTTGGCCTTCCTCACCACCCTGTAAGTGCGTCGACTTGCCTTACATTTCTGGGTATCGAACTAGACTCGGTCGCCCAAACTGCCCGGCTTCCCAAGGATACATTCGAGACCACGTTCACCATGCTTCAACAGTGGGCAAACAAGCGGACTGCATGCACTCGTCGTGTTTTTAACGACAGCCCTAAAAATTCTACAAACAGATGAATTAGGAAATACGCACACGGCCAACGAAGAGAAGTGGAAAGCAGCAGTAGAACGAAACCTCGGTGTGAGGAGCCTATTTTGTACTGTACCATCTGACAGACGAGAAACTGACAAAGCGAACTTTAACAGATATTCCGTATAGTGAAGAATATGAATGTCAGACATCAATTAACCGCGAAGCTGTACGACAAGAGCGGGTCAACAAAACCAGACAGCCCAAGAACAAGCAGAGCGTGCTAGATGGCCAAGCAGTTAAAGAAATAAAGAAAACCCAAGCAGCCAAATAATAATATCAGAGCGATAAGACCGACAAGCCATCACCAACAACGACAGTAATATAATAGGCGATTCCATGATAAAACACCTGAACTGCAGGAGACTAGGACGCTCTGTAAAGAACAACTACAGGCCGTGTGCGCATAGCGACGGCAAAGCATGATGGGAGAAAAATAAAATTCATTCATTATGCAACAAGTCGTGGTCGGGTGAACATATGCAAATGGTTAAAAAAAATTTTTGGCTTATAAAACCATTTTGTAAAGACGCAAATCTCGCAGATTTCGCTGGAAAAACAGCAGCGATCGATGCTTCTTGTTGGATTCACCGTGCGCTAGCAATTTCTGTGTCTGAAAGTGGGAATGGAGACAGGTAAAAACTACATGTTTGTTAATATATTTTTGTAGTCCGACGTTGTAGTATGTCAACATTTTGCGTTGCAATTTGCATCATTTATTCATGCTAATCATTAATATTCATGTATATTACTTTTCAGGTTAGAAAGTATTTTCCGAAAGCATTTAACGGTAGTTAAAAGCGCTGGAATAACCCTGTTCGTGGTTTTTGATGGTTCACCTCTGCCTGCAAAGGCAAACGAAGCAGCGAAAAGGCAAAGGTGAGATAAATTATTAATCTAAGATGATATTATACCAATACCGTCGGCTAAATGTCAGTTTTTTGTCTTAACTAGAACGAGAGCTGCGAGACGAGGCTTTAAGAAGAGCAGAGGACGGTCAGGATTGCAATAAACTTCGCAGCCAAGGAATTTCCTTTCAGGATATTTCGACATGCATAGAAGTAACAATTATTTTGCTTTATACTTGTCTTACTTAAAAACGTGGACAAGAACTAAACGATATCCATGTTTATGTTCAGATATGTTTAAAGGAGACCGTCCGCTACATTGTATCTCCATATGAATCTGACGCTCAGATAGCGTTTCTTTTGAAGCATGGTCATGCAGATTTTGCCAGCACAGAAGATTCAGATTTTCTAACACATCAACAAACATTATGCACATATCAACATACAGGAAGGCAGGCCGTAGTTTGATCTTTTAAAAATGTTTGTATCAAACCCCTACACCAGTGATGCCCAATGGGGTGTTCACATGAGCCGACCCTCTGTCGAGATCGAGGCTAAACAATCACCTTCTGAAACAAAAAGGCTTCTCCTAGATGTGCCTTGCACAGTTCGTTTGCAAGATGGTTTGCCAGGCGTGTTGCCTTCAACGACCGATGGCCTCTTGGCTGCCATATTCAAGTTTCAACCTACGAAAAAAGGGTATGTTTACAACGGAAAAAAAACAGTCATCCGAAGGGCACCTTGGGGCGCGATTACATTTTACTATATAACAAAGCTTGTATTTTAAGTTTATGGTCATTGAAACAACTAAAAACCAGTAATTCCACTGCTGGAATAGCTTTAAAATATTTGTTCATGTAATACCCGAGAAGTTGCCAAATCTTATCGCGTCAATAACGTGTAATATACGACGACAAATACACAATTTGAAATGCAATTGTCATTTAAGTAGATAAAGGTCGCTTAAAATATGGAAAAGAAACATATTTACCTTTTGAGATGGTAGTAAAATGCCAATGAAAATGAGCAATTTTTTGTAAGTTTTCCGCCATCTTGAAAATGCGGCATCAACAATGCTTTGCGGTCGCTATGCGCACACCGCCTGGAACAACTAGGTCCCAAGGACAGTGCAAAGTTTTATAGAATTATGTATCATATTCAATAAAACAGTAACATAATGCATGAAACAAGTTTAATGCCGTGCAGGATTTTAGATTGCTTGCTTATAAAGCTGCAGTATTATTAATAGTTAATATACTTTCAGTTAGAAAAACAATTTTTGATCTTTATTATTTTAATCACAAGGTTGATAATGGTAATAAGTTGGACAGAACATTATGGCAACTACAGTATGTTTATGGATAACATTCCACTGGCTAATGCCCTGTGATTATCGGGAACAAACACAAAATCCTAATAAAAGAGTTATTGGCTCAAAACTTTGAAAATAAATTAAAGTAAATGACAATGAACAATAAACATTATATATAAAAGTAAATTTTAGTATCCAGACAAGAAAGAAACAACAGAAAATAATGCTAGTCCGGTGTTTTGACAACGTTAAATGAAGCGAAGTCTGAAGACCAAGAAATACAACTTTGATTTCATATAATAATAAAAAGTGCCATATAATGGACTACTTAATAACCTCGACTGTTCGATCTTTACAATAAAATACCAAACCTTTTCTGCTATTGCTCGGCCAATACAGCAAGATCTCGGTTAGATATCTTACCATAAAGACCTCACCTTGGTCATTAAGTACAGTAGTTAGTATTAAAAAGTAGTTTGTGTCAAAAATCCCATCCCTCAATGTTTTAAAAAAAATCAAATTCCGCTGTCTCAGAAAAGTCAATCAGTCAATATCCCCCATCAGTGTCCCCCCACCCTGGGTTAACAGTGATAGGTACATCACACAATAGTGAAGGGATGTGGGCTATCAATTATTCAGACAGTTTCACATGCTCTTAATTTGATAATTATCATTTATAGACCCGGAGCGAGGGGAATTCGACGAAATATTACCCCTCGGGATGATATATCCCAAGGGCGAAGCCCGAGGGATATATCATCCCGAGGGGTA
The DNA here is from genome assembly GCA_035772405.1 of Chrysogorgia sp. JL179-B06. NCBI lineage: Eukaryota > Metazoa > Cnidaria > Anthozoa > Scleralcyonacea > Chrysogorgiidae > Chrysogorgia > Chrysogorgia sp. JL179-B06. The sequence goes on from JAYKKM010000344.1 coordinate 1,231,711, forward strand.
ATATTTCGACGAATTCCCCGAGCGGAGGGTCTATAAATGATATATTATAGCGAAACAATCTTGAATGCCGTCTTGAAACGTCTTGAAACATCTTGTTGTTCCTCCATTGTTTAAAGGCTCGTCTTGGTTTACGCGCGAGTACGAGCGGGGTATTCGAACTCGAATTCCCCGCTGAATACGTCATCAGCGGGTAATTCGAACTCCAATTCCCTGCTGAATACGTCATTAGCGGGTAATTCGAACTCGAATTACCCGCTGATGACGTCGTCAGCGGGGAATTCGAGGTTAAAGCGGGAAATTCGAGTTTAAATTGACTGGTCACGTGGTACAAATCTAGCTCTTTGATTGGACAATTTATAATTGAGGTATAATATTTCATATTATTAGCACCAAATTTCTCCAAGGCTACAATTATACAGCCAAAAAATGGCCAAGGAACAAGGCCATGTCTTTAAATCAATCAATCTAATAGTGCTTATGCACAACAGCCCCAAAATGATAGTTGCGACCATACAAAACAAAGTAATATAGACAATTTCTGTAATATAAGCTGTCAAATCGGTAATCATATTAATGCTGAACAGCTCAATACCCAAAACATATTGTACATGTATATCTAAGCCTAAGAATATACAATAAAAATTTCAAAATATTAATCAAATGCTGATAAAATTAACACGAAGTAAATAGCGAAACTACAGAACGTAAATAATACGCTTTACAAAAGTGCAGGAGTCTAATTTCTAGCAAAATAATCTCGCAGGTTATTCTGCGTCCATTGGGTACAGAGACTCGGAATACAAATACGCTGCGCTTACCTGACAAGTTGACTCATGATACAACGTGACAGAAATATCCTGAACGAATCCTTTCTCCTACACAATATTTAATACTATAAATCCACAAAATCCCTGTTTTGAGATGAAATATTATCACTCGCTCCTTGGTCGGCCATGTTGTTTGTTATTTCGAAATTTCAGCTCGCGCGTGCGCAGTGGCCGCAGTAGAACATAAAAACCCGGGGGACACAACTTATATTCGAGACATATTATGAAATATTTAAGACATCGAAATCATTAAACTGCATTACAATTTGACACGTGAAAAAACATTGATAACTCACTTAACGGTTTGCCCTCATTGTCCAGGAACTTCAGATTCACTTTTCCACTCACAAATTAAGTAAATTAAAGTACCAAAATACTACGAAATAATGTCGCCACCCCCCGGATGTTAACACTATCGGTCACTGACTGACTGACTTTATATATCGTGTGAATTTTCGCCACTCATCACAATACTGCAAAGTTTAAAAAAACGTTGCACTAAAAACCAAAACAAACGAATTTCTGCCGAGACGTACAGAGGAGCAAATACGGACGCCATTCAACACCATATCAAGCCGTGCTTGGGAAAGTAACCAGATGAGGTAATCCTATACATATTGGGACGAATGACATAAAAGAAAAAAATCCAGAGGAACCAGCAAATGGAATCGCAAAAGTTTTCAAAATAATCAAGAAAGAAAGTCCCAATACAAAGATCATAATATCTGAATTGATAACGCGAGGCTAGATAAACCTGCGTATAAGGAGCAAATTACGGAAGTAAATAACATTTTATTACATTGTTTTGAACAAAATTATTGGGGTTTTATTGCCCACAAAAATATTGACTCTAAACATCTAAATATGTATGGTGTTCATTTAAACAGAAGCGGAACAGCAGCAGTGGCTAGAGATATCTTGACATATCTTAACTCAGAAAATGAACAATATTGAAATTCTATAGCCCTTGAGAATAGCCAGTACAACACAAATAATGTTGGTCATGATAATTTGAATACTAGAAAACAAATAGATGCAGAAATAACTAAACAGAGTAATCAAACAAAATCAGCCGCATCAAGACAACATAAAAACACAACAAAGGGATTTACAATAGAACATTTAAATATTATAAGTTTAATTAATATTTAATTAAATTTAATTAAAATTTTGATGTTATATGTTTAAATGAAACCATGTTAGATAATTCCGTGTCAGATCATGAAGTAAAAATAAATGGATATGAAATTATCCGTAAGGATAGAAGTGCAGCTACAATATACATCAGAGTTTCAATTAACTATAAACATATGTCTTTCATTACCAACTCGTGGTATCGGCCACCAGCTACAACACTTGAGGTAATTGACAAACACGAAGAGTGTATAAAAAATGGACTCTGAGAACAAAGAAGTTGTCTTGATAGGAGACTTTAACTGTGATTGGACGCATTACAAAAGTAACAAATTAACAATATACTGTATCTCCTTAAACAAGAAAGCTTTTTGACCTGACAGAATTATAATTCCAATTTGAGCAATTGATAATTAAAGAAACCAACAAGAGTAACTGAAATATCAAGTACCATGATTGACTTGGCTTTCAGCAACAGACCTGAGATTATAGTTAGAACTAGCGTTGAGCATATTGGAATAAGCTACCATAGCCAAATTATTGTTACTAGAAAAATATCAATTCCAAGAAAAGAACCGAAAATTGTTAAAACTAGACAGTTTAAAAACATTATACTGTAAATGCCTTTAGGGCAGACTTGGATGATATTCTTCAGACACTATCAAGTGGGGAGACCCAAATGCTCTATGGCGGGAGTGGAAAACAAAATTTTATATGTAGTTGATATGCGTAAGGTTAGAAATGAGTATGCTCCTTGGCTTACAGACGCAATAAAAAGGGATATATGTATCAGAGATTTTCTAAAGAAAAAGGCCATAAAATCAGGGTCAACATATATACATCAAGCATTCAAAAGAGCAAGAAATGATTTAAACAAACTGATTAAAAATACCAAAAAATTACTATATGAATGCTCTTAACAATAATATAAAAAAACCAAAGGAATTGTGGAAAACAATCAACAAATTGACAAATAAGAAATCTAAAACTACAGCTCATGTAACTGAAGTAAGTGTCGGAATCTCGAGAAACTGCAGATAACTTTTTTAGTGCGATTGGTCCACAGTTAGCTGATAATTTACAAGAAAGTAGCACATTACCAAGTGATTATATTACACCAAGCTGTTCAAAGTTTGAGATTCAAACCGTTACAACAACAGAAGTATTTAGGTCCATTTCCGCAATTAAAGTTACTAAAGCATCGGGACAGGACGGGATCTCGCCCAAGATGTTGAAGGATTCGGCAGACATTATAACCTATACACTGGCCATTATCTTCAATCAATCAATATTGACTGGTACTTTTCCAGATGATCTAAAAGTCGCAATTATCGCACCAATATTTAAATCAAGGAAGTACAAAGCACAAACTACTAACTATAGGCCAATTTCTTTACTATCTTATTTTACCAATTATTAGTGGTATATATCAGTAGTGGCAAAGTTATTTGAAGGGCTGATTTCAAATCAGCTTATTGTATATCTGGAGGCCAATGGCATACTCTCTCAGAAGCAAGCTGGGTTTAGAAAGAACTACTCCACACAAACTTCATTGTCCGGCAGAAAATATGGCTTTTTTGCTTGAACCTTGCAAATGTGTATATAGTTTTTTTACATTCCTCTAACAGCTTGCCTAAGTAGCTGGGCGGAACGTGAGGGAGACTGGGCTCTACATGTATTTTGTGTTAAGGCCATGATGTCTTATTTCTTCTCAGCAGGGCATCACCATTATGCAAGGTCTGGTCTGATCTATACCTTAGAACAATAGAGAATCTCTCCAGTGATGTTCTCACTTCCTAAGAGCAGAACACGTCATGAGACACCAGGCTGGCCTGTGGAATGGCATCTGGAGTGATATGTTTATTGAGTCGACGTTCATGAGGTATGGGCAAAGGAAGGCAGGCATTGTCGAGATTACTCTCAATCCTGAAACTCAGAAGACATGGTCCTTGAGTCGACACATCTGTAGTCAGAATGATAGAAGACATGTCGTAGGTCTCCAGGCAAGCACAAGACAGGTTGACATCAAAGATGTATTATCCTATGAACTCTCAATAATACCGACTGCACTCTTTGAGGAATCAGGTTTGTTTCTTTCAAAATTATCTGGTATTTTTTCGAATAATATGCATTTCATTCTATCTATCATGTGTTTTGGAACGTCACATTGCATGACACACTATATTTTATTAACATTGTTTTAATTTTCCATTCCAGGAGAGATGCGCATCTGTAAAGGAAAAGCTGACCTCAAGAGCAAAACGAGAGTTGAGATCTCCACAAGACATCATACAGTCATGGATTGCAGTGTTCTTGATGGCTGTGCACTGCTATGGCAAGTACCTTGGCTGACAAGACCAACAACAGTAGCCCTCTATGTTGAGGGTTTCAAAGGGATTGTACAGCAACGCCTAAGGATAGGAGATACAGTATATCCCTAGTCTTTTAGAGGTATGTTGACTACAGCACCAAGTGTTCAGCCCGTAAGGCACGAGGTCCAGGTGGTTGTAGGGTGTTCCAATTGCAGGCATCATCACCGCTCCCTCCTCAGAACCAGATTCTAAACATTTCTGAAAACAAGAAACTGATCCAAATTATTTGTGAGAACTTTAAAGGTGACATGGATGTACTGGGAGGTCATCCTCACAAGTTACTCATTACTGGCCAAGATGAAGTACCTGTGGAGATTTCTCCAGAATGCATAGTAATTCAGAGAACAGACCTCAAGACAAACACGAAGAAGCAGACACAATCGTCACAGCACAAGCGATATATGCAGCACAAGAAGAGAAGAAGAAAGTCATTGTTGAAGCAGATGACACAGATGTCTATGTACTGTTGCTGTACCATGATAATACAGTCACCTAGGAAAGGTAGAGCCGTTGTTGATATTAGTGCTACAGTAACAAAGCTTGGCAGCATAATCCCCGACATGTTACCAGCCCATGCCCTTACAGGGTGCGACACTGTCCCCATGTGCCACGGGATCGGAAGATGTTGAAAACTCTTCAAGGAGGGAAATGCAGCTTGAGTCTCTTAGGCAATAAGACTGCTGACTTTCAGGGTGTGTTGCTCCAGTCCACAGCTTTTCTCTCAGCATGCTACAACATGCATGATGAATCAAGAATTGATTAAACATGATGAAACAAGACATGATGAAACAATGAATCATCCATGACTGAATCAATAATTAAAGCATGGACAACAAAGACAGGCAGAAAAGGAGCAACAGGTACACCAAAGCTGTGCACTCTGCCACCCACAAAAGAAGCTTTCGAAGAAAACGTCAAAAGAGTACACTACCAGTGCTGTATCTGGAGACATGCCTTACAGGAGCAGTTAGACCTTGATCCCACGGAATATGGCTGGGTAAGGGATGAGGGAACTAAGTCCCTACAGCCAGTCTCTCTCTCTACCAGGTACATAACATTTTCTGGCGACGAGGATGGGATATTAAAAGGTGTCCACATTGTGTGCTGGAGAATTAAAAGCAAGTATCAGCCCTGGTTAGCCGAAAAAATAGCGAGGACTCCAGGACACTTCTGAGTTGAAATCTTCAAGATTCATCTTCATAGTATATATTTTAATATAAAAACAGTGTGATGGCTGGTTTTATCGGGAAAATTGATGCCTTTGAAGAGTCGAAAGAAGATTGGCCAACTTATATCGAGAGAGCCGCTGCAAGGTTTATGGTTTGCTTCGAAGCCTTACAGCACCAGCTAAGCCTTCATCGAAATATCATGACTTATATTGCTGAACTTAGAAAACTTTACTGAACATTGTAATTTTGGAGATTATTTAAACGATACCCTGAGGGTTCAACTTGTTTGTGGAATTAGGAGTGAAAACATCCAGAAGCGACTTCTCTCTGCTCCTGAGCTTACAGTACCTTAACAAAAGCAGTAAATATAGCTGTCGGTATGGAGACAGCTGCAAGAGATGCTGAGGAGTTTCAAAGTAGATTACCTGCACCACCTTCTGTGAATAGTGTATTCACTACATGCTATCGATGTGGGAGTTCTGATCATAATGGAAACACCTGTCTTTTTAAATCTGCATCTTGCCGAAGATGTGGAAAGCAAGGGCACCTCCAAAGAGTCAAAACCTAAAACCCCCAAACCACCTAAACAAGCAAACCCAAAGAAATCAAAGCAACATGGAATATATGAAGTTCAGAACAATGTTGATTCTGATAGTGAATGGTTTGATGATGTGCTTGGCAGCATTGAAGTCCATTCCATAAATAATTCCAAAAGTAGTGTGATTTGGATCACACCGGAAGTCGAACGAAAACCATTAAAGATGGAGTTGGATACAGGATCTGCTGTATCTAATCTTCCATTAAGCCAATACCAGAAGCTGTACCTAATGTAAAACTTAATAAGACAACAACCTTTTTAAAACCTATACAGGAGAGAAAATAAAACAAAATGGCAAAATGGCAAAATGGAGGTTATGGTAAAACATAATGATCAAGCACACCTATTGGATATCTATGTTGTTAAATCTGGTGGTTCCTCACTCCTGGCCAAGGGACTGGCTTGAGAAGATTCGCCTCGACTGGCAAAGCATTAAGAGTATTTCTGTCTCCAAAGACAAGGAAAACACTATCACACCCAGATTAGAAGAGCTACTGGAGAAGTACAGTACAAGGATGTTTTTACAAAGGATGGTAGCAACCCAAAGTTTCATAAAGCCCGTCAAGTCCCATACGCCTTGCGTCCGAAGGTAGATGCTGAGCTAAAAAGGTTAGAGCAACAAGGAATTATTTCCAAAACACATTGGAGTGAGTGGGCCACACCTATTGTTCCGGTCCCCCAAAAAGATGGAACTGTGCGTATTTGTGGTGATTTCAAGGTCAGTATTAATCCTGTTTTACAAGTTGACCAGTATCCTCTGCCAAGAATAGAAGATATCTTTGCAACCTTGTCTGGTGGTCAACATTTCAGTAAAATTGATCTTCGCCAAGCATACCTCCAAATGGAAGTCGAGGAAAAATCAAAGAAGCCGCTGACCAATAACACATCACAAGGTAGATTTCAATACAACCGCCTACTCTTTAGTGTTGCATCTGCCCCTGCAATCTGGCAAAGAACGATTGAGCAAGTTCTAGATAGCATCCCTGGTACCAAGTGTATCCTAGATGACATGGTTATCACTGGAAAACAGACGAAGAACACCTGAGGAATCTAGAAATGGTATTAAAGAGGCTGCAAGAATATGGCTTGAGAGCACACACAAGAAAGTGTGCCTTTTTCCAAGACAAGATCAAATTTCGTGCTCACGAGATTGACAAGAATGGTTTACACAAGACACAGGAGGAAATCGATGCAGTTACCCAAGCACCTCGTCCACAGAATGTCACACAAGTCCAATCTTTCCTTGGATTGGTTAACTACTACAATCACTTTCTTCCGCATTTTTCGACAGTAGTTAAGCCGCTCAACCAATTGCTGGAACGAAACCACCAGTGGAAATGGACTGTTGCGTGTGAAGAAGCATTCAAGGGAGCCAAAGAGCAGATTGCATTGGATCAAGTCCTCGCCCATTATGATCCAGATTTGCCAATCAGAATCGCCAGTGATGCACCTCCATATGGTCTTGGAACAGTGTTGTCACATGTTATGAAGGACGGAAATGAACGACCCATAGCCTTTAGATCTTTCCTTAACGAAGACCGAACAGAAATACACACAAATTGATAAGGAGGCCTTGGCGCTTATCTGGGGAACAAAGAAACTCCACCACTATCTCTTTGGTAGAAAATTCACTATTTTAACCGATCATAAACCCCTAATACAGATTTTCCACCCACACAAAGGAATTCCCACAACAACTGCAGCACGACTACAGAGATATGCCCTGTTCCTGTCTGGTTTTGACTATGACATTGTATACAAGAGAACCACACAACACTGTAATGCTGACTGTTTGTCTATAGACTTCCACTGGACATCAAAGCTGACGAGAAGAGAGATGCGGGAAAAATTGATCCTATCCATGTTTTCCACGTCACCCAACTAAACAGCCTTCCAGTAACCAGTGATAAGACAAGCAACTGCTCGAGATCCAGTATTATCAAGAGTCTATGATGGTATCATGAAAGGCTGGTCGTATAATTCTGATGACGAAGAACTTCGCCCATTCCATTCGCGCAAGACAAAAGGGTCGTCTCTTATGGGAATGAGAGTCATCATACCCTCCAAGCTTCATGATACAGTTTTACAAGAATTACACCAAGGTCACGCTGGAATAGTCCGGATGAAAGCCCTGGCTCGGAGTTATATGTGGTGGCCTGGTATAGATCAGAACATTGGAAACCTCGCAAAACGTTGTTCTGGCTGCCAACATTTTCAGAAGATACCAAAAGCTCCCCTCCATCCATGGGAATGGCCTACCTCACAATGGCAACGCCTACACGTTGACTTTGCAGGGCCGTTTTTAGTGTCTATGTTTCTTGTAGTGGTCGACGAGCATTCGAAATGGCCAGAGGTTATTCCAATGTCATCAACCACCACTAGTAAAACTATCGAAACACTCAGAAGTTTATTTGCTCGTTTTGGAGTTCCAGAACAATTCGTTAGTGACAATGGCCCACAGTTCACCTCACACGAGTTTCAAATGTTTGCCAAGAGAAATGGTATCAAGCATATCACATCAGCACCATACCACCCTTCGACGAATGGATTGGCTGAACGATTTTTCCAAAGTTTTAAGAATGCCCTACGCTCCATGAAGCAAGAGAAAAGAAGCTTGAATTAGGAAAAGCTGGAGAGCTACCTTCTGTCTTACAAGAACACTCCTCACCCAACCACCAATGAAACTCCAGCAAAGTTATTGACGAACACTCTTCGAACACGCCTTGACCTACTCAAACCAGATATCAGAAGGAAAGTACAAGGAAAACAGATGGATCAAGGCAAGGAGCGATGCAGTCGCCCTATGCGCGAGCTAGAGATCGGCCAGACTGTGGCAGCCCGTGACTACACGGGTCCCGAAAAGTGGAAAGACGGAATAGTCCATGCTAGAACCGGCCCCTTGTCGTATGAGGTCATACCTGGCGGCACCAAACCAAATCTGGTGACGCCGCATCAAACAGTTGTTGAGTACCAATGTCAAAGCAACAAGAAGAGGGAGGACAACACAATGCTGTAATCACAGCCCACGCTGAAACAAACATAGCAACAACTCGGAATGAAGGAGAAGAACACAACCCCATGGATCTACCAGAGTTTGATAAAATGGCCAACACATCGGCAACTACCAATGACACAAAACTTGCGGAAATAAGTCACAAGTGTCACATGTCAAGAAAGAGAATGGCGTTACCCGATTCGAGAACGCAAGCCATCGGACAGATTTACAAGCGAATCTCTTAACTGAAACATTTTAGAAAAAGTACATTTATTTAATTTTTACACATGTTCATATTAGCGATTAGTTCATTGTTGTTGACGTTATATTATAGTTGGGAGGAACTGTGGTGTATCCATTATAGTATTATATTGACCTGTCAAAGTCATTGGTCATGCGCACTACTAGAGTGGCAACCATGCTGTTTTGTAAATGAGTTTATACATTGAAGCGTACAAATAAATATTCAGATTAACTTTCCCCTGGTACTGTATATAACACTAGTAACCACCTTTGTGATATATCACGTGATCAGAGGTCTATTTAAGAACGGTCAACACGAGGCCAAGCATTGTTAATTAGCTCACTAGTACCACTCGAACATGTCTAGGACGAAACAGTCAGGCAAAGCCCCACCCTTCCCACCCAACTGGTTTTGCTTGCCAAACGTTTGACCCAGTTGCCAAACAATCGCTGGTTTTAACATATTGAATTTTATTCGACCGAGTGCAACAGGTCCATGGTGTACTCTGGATGTTCACTACCATATGGAGTGCTGCTATCAAGCTACGTATTGGTAAAAGAAAACTAAGGTAACTCTCCCTGTCGTCGTACAGGTTAAACGTCGAGCGCGTGTATTAGATTTTGCGGGGCCCAACGTACTATAATCATCTAAATAATGAGGTATGTCTTCCACATCAAAGTTGTTCCACAAAATCCATTCAAGCAGTTCTGCCAGTGTGTTAAAAATGCATGATGCCGATCGAAAGCCAAACGGAGCCGGAGGAGCTAAATCGACACGTTTACGCTATGGGCTGTGACAGGTCAAGAATAAGCCGACAATTGTCGTTGCCCTTCTTAGGGATAACACCAAAACGACTAATATGTAAATTTTCAACAGGTGGTGCTATCGTATAGGACCAAAAAAAGCCGCCCGAGTTGCACCTATTTCATTAACTATTCATCAATTACCGACGAGTATTTGTGGGCCGACGGGCAATTTGATTCTGCGGACAAACGAAAACCATTTAACAAGTACCGCACCTTGTTGCGATCCGGGTGCGAAAACTTAATTGCATTCTGAGTTGTTGACATCGACTGGTGACACCGATGTCGGTGGTGCTTATTTCCGTTGCGTGTAATTTCGTGTGCGATGTTAACAGTGCGTGGTGACAGTTCATTTAGACTGCGCTCTCTTTGATTTGTCGAAGCGTTGGGGTGATCTTGCGCGGTGGTACGGAGTGGGATCTTACGCGGTGGTACCGCACTTGTCGCAGGAGCGACGAAATCTACTGGTCGCAATTCCAAGAGATGCACGTTTCCCTATTATGTCATCTCCTCGTGCTTCGTAGCGATTGCCCACGGGGGATGACCAGCTGCGGTCCCCCACGTTTGTGTGGTAATTATACAGATCTGTTTTCTACACGCTCCAATCTGTGAGGTTAGCAGCGGCCGCTTCCATGCGAAAAGCGAGATCATAATTATACGAAGCCCTACAACTAAAACGCTTCGCCATTCGCATTATCAGTGCCATGTATGCTAACAGATCACGGGCTCTATCTGGGGAATACGCTACTATGACGGAAGTGTAGCTGTTAAAGCACTCCACCCTGCATGACAGGATGTCTAGTATTTCCTGTTTATTGCTCCGCCGTCGATTGTAGGGGCATTCCATGCTAGGGCTTTCCAGATTTTCTGGCACAAGTTCCGACATTTCTACGATATTTAAATAGGGAATTTAAACCGCGGTCAGGTCCGACTACCGAGGCAGCCGACTCTCCCACATACCTTGCGCGTCTTCACGGTCGATAGGTCGCGACATACCTGGTCTCTGCATCTCGGTTACCATGTGCTACCACCGTTTGGCCTGCAGGGATGTTCATCTGAACCACCGCCTTGGTTACCGCTTCTTTTAGGCTGGCTTGGAACTCCGCGTATTGGCATACGGACGTCCAGTGAAGTGGATTACTCCCAGTGTTATCTTCGCTAGTTACCCCATCTTTCGCCATCACTTATAATGTTCAATTCCACACATTCTCGTTACTGCCCTCTAAGCCATGTCCTGCTCTGGCTACGGTCACTCGCTAATGGTCGACCTTATCCCAACACGCTTGTCATATGATACTCCGATGTCCCCTGCGCTTGCGCAGTTCCCTTGTTGTTAACCTTGGTTATTACGTAACCTCATTATAATTATTTTACTAAAGTCAGCACCGTAGATTCGGCCAGATAATTAAATGAGAATTGATGAAGATCGGTAGACTGCAAACAAATCTTGAGCGCCTAGCTCAGATTGGACGGTGAGCGATAGCCGTCTTACCTAAAAGTATAAAGACTTTGTCAAAGAAATATCTTAGTCACATCGTTTAAAAGGCGCCATCAAGTTGACGCATGATACCTCACGATTCATTCCATATGCATGAACGACTAAACATACGACTAAATATAACTAACCCCCGGTAAACAAAAGCCAGAACAAAAAACCGCGATAAAAATGAACCCACGACAATTAGATTATCTCTGTTTTCGCACTGACGCAGGTCTCAAAAATATATATTCCAACACTATTCTATTTTCCTAGCTTCAATGAATATCAAGTGTAAATGCAAAATGTTGACTTACATTGGATCCACATATTATCGGATCAGTGACAGCTTATCCGTGCAATAATTTCGAATTGGATCTAATAGGCCTAGTTCAAACGTCGAACTTATCATGTACCGAACCTAATACATTCACTGCATTTTAAGTTCGACAAAGTTTGACGTTGGTTTCAAACGTCGAACCTAATAAATCGACAACTGCAAGCATTCGTTTGTTTTGGTCAGTGGTCGCCTGCGCGCATGTGCTCCATGAGTCAGAACTCAGAGCCTATAACCAACCGACATCCCTGCTCGCCATCCCTGGATTTCCTCATCTGTTTCAAACACCGCGGTTACACGTCGGTGAATTGCAAGTAAACGTTTATATTTGGTCATGCATTTGTTCGCAACACAAACAGAAATCGTTTCTTCGCGCGTCCATATTTACTCGAAAAGAGTGCCAAACTTATGGGAATGTTACGTATTAAGTATCTTGTTCTTCCAGTTTTTCTCGGTCAAACGCATTAAGTTATGATAAGTTTTATGAAAGACCGTTTTCCCCCATAAACGTTATCTGAATGTCTGGATGCTTAGAATGCATCGAAAATGCATACTGATGAATAAGGACATCTGTGTTCTAAAAATATCAGATGACTCCGCTAACGTACAGGTATGGGTTGCTTTGGATATTTGTGGTAATTAAAAAATTTCAAACTGCATCACATCAGATGTTTCTATGTTCGCAGAACAGATACGATTTTGAATACAGAGAGTTCATGAACACGTCGGGTGTTATTGTCAAATAATTAAGTACATTTCAACAGCATTTGCGTATTATAATTTAGATTAGACACTGTATGATACAGTGTCTAATCTAAATTATAATACGCAAATGCTGTTGAAATGTACTTAATTATTTGGCTTTCATGAACTCTCTGTACTCAAAATCGTATCTGTTAGGACATATACGAAACAGTTCCTATAATTTTGTAAGAGATAAACGCCCTCGATCACTTCGTTTCCATGTGTACACAATGTTTGTGTATAAATTATACAGCAGGTGCATTCATTAACCACGTTACCAACGCATGCTAAACGCCAACTCATGCATGACACTGACTTTGTCACGATAAATACTTCAACCACTTTAACAGATACTCCAGTTTAAATATACTCGACAATGAAGTTTACAATCAACTAGCAATACACCGGTAAGTTTTACGTTAAACAGCACAAGTATATGCACGCGATATTCCGATAATGAGCAATAAAAATAACATCTCTCAAAAGAAGACAGCGTCAAATTATACCTCGTCATTAAGCAACAAATAATACGTTATATAATAAATACTACGTTATATACCTTAACATTTACACTGTCAACCTTTACATCCTAAAACCTTAGCGCTGCAGGTAAGATATAGTAAAAAATACCAACGCGTGAGTGTCCTAGTGCTGTAATCACTATGCTACAGAAATCACCATACTACTTCACAAAACTACAAAGCAATTAGAGGATCCTAAACTAACTGAATACTCTAAAAGTTGGTGTACTTCCAAAATAGTGTGTAGGAGGTCTAACATTTCGAGCGAAGGCCCTTCGTCAGATAGTGTAACGTAAAGTGACTTTCATAAAGTGTTTTTGAAAGTTTATCCTGACTGCCCCAACCGCGGGAATCGAACCCAAGGTGCTCTGGCTAAATTATCAAAAACACTTTATGAATATATTAAACACTCTCTCCACGTTAAATATTGATTATAACTTTCTGTATACAAGAGTTGTGTATCACTCCGCTATAGATAGAAGTCGTTCGATGTGAGCGGCTCATGCAGCTCTACATGAAGTGAAGATGCGATGTCGCCCGGTAGTGATTGGGAAAAGAACGGTGTTCGTGAATTGACTAAAGCCCTGCGCACACTAGGCGATTTTTGTCGCAAGAAACTGCGATTTTTACAAAATTTCACAAATATCAAACATGTTTGATATTGAGCGACCGTCGCTTGCGACCGACTTTCGCCATCGCAAGGACACGCACACTAGGCAATGTTGCCATATATTGTCGCAAGCGACAAAAATCGCAGGTTCTTGCGACAAAAATCGCCTAGTGCAGCGCGCCGAGCTTAACTGTGCTGACCGTGTCAGAATAGCTCAGTGGTAATGAGACCTTCATGCACATGGGTTCGATTCTCGGTTGGGACAGTCAGATAAATTTTCTTTGTATTTCTACGTACACTGCCTTCGCGGCACGACACTTTTATAAACATCAAACCACACTCTTGAAAACACTCGCAAGAGGCTGCCCGACCTGCCTGGCGATTACTATCAACATAAAAAAATTCGATTACACTGGCGTGGTCACGGAAAATACTTGGCACTTTTACAGATTCTCCAGTTAAGTATATATCTCGTTATTGAAATACACACAGGTAAGAAATAAACAGGGTAAACTAAAGTTTGATTACCGAGCGATTACATCGGAAATTTCGGCCTGGGTCATCAGTTTATGTTAATAGTACTTCTCATGTAAAGTTATCATTATGGCTATTTCGTCGATTTCAATATAAGCAGAATATCATTACATGGCCGCTTGGAGATACGAATTTTATCTTCTCGTGGTGATATTTCTGACTCGTTCCTTCCTTTCACTCATATCTCCGCAAGGTGAGGTACTATTCTCTATTTATTTTTTATTATTCGTGAGCGGGCGGATTCCTATGCATTCCTGCAATTTGATTGGCTGTCTGAGCGGGCGGTTTTTTGCAATATCTGACCACGGACACGGAATCCTAAATTTTTGTAATCGTGATTTTGCTTTATCTTTAACTGGAAAATGTAAAACTAAAACCTAATTTGATTCAATTAAGCTGGAAATAACTTTATTATATAACTTAATAACTTTATTATATAACTTTACAAAAACTAAAGTATTTTGTTTATTTTATTTTCCTTACCTTATACAAATAATACAGTTTTACCTAACTAAAATAACTCAAGTATAATAAAAAAATTAATATGTTATTTACCATTTTGGTGGGTATATATATATATATATATTACAATATAATATATATATATATATATATATATATATTGTTAGTGCGTCTGCCAGCTTATCTTTCCAGAAGGTACGAAGTAGATGCTTTGGTGATGGTTATAACAGTGATAGTGATGATGTTGGTGATGATGGCGGTGATGATGATGGTGGTGATGTTGGTGATGATGATACTGCCGAATATATCACGTTTCACTCTGACGAAGGCCGGCCTTCTCTCGAAACGTCACCTCCTGCACAATATTTCGGCAGTACATCGGCCTTTTAGAGTATATAAAGGAAGCATAACATTTCCAGGGATTAGCGGCTTTTCGTCGATTGTCAAGAGGCATAATATACATTAGCAAGAGTTGCAACTATACGTCGCTTGCACGATAACATTAATTAATAACTATGATCTATAAATCAGGGTTTCTTTTAGGGGTTGAACGGGGAGGGGGGGCATTTGCCACCCTTGAAAAATATTTCCCCCCCCCCTTGTAAATTTGAGACCCCAATTTTAAAACATTAATTTAATATACCGTAATACAATTACAAATATTGTTGAATATCATATATATGTAATATTGTTTCAAATACTATAATACTATAATACTATAATTGCTGTATTTCAGTATTGTATAAGCTTGTAGCATTCTGATATTGGTTTTAATATAAAACACTGTTACTGTAAATCAATGTATGGAACAGAAAGCCTATAATAACTACTGTTTATAGATAGTATATATATATATATATATATATATATATATATATATATATATATATATATATATATATATATATATACATTGTATCAGTTGTATGGTGTATTCAATCATGTATTTGGGTATTTTGTTTGACATTATGTACCCTTCAAAACCCTCTTAGATCCCCCTCAAAATGCACGAAATGCTATTTCAGAGACTTTTCCGGGGGGCATGCACCCCACTAGCAGTTCGATGCTCCACTGCCGCGGGCGCTCGATCCACCCATCCAAATTTTCATTATGGGGTGTTTTGCCACGCTTTGTTATATTTTCTGAAAGAAACCATGTATAAATTAAATTTACTTTTCTATAAATTAAATTAACTTTGAAAATTTCCTTCGGATTTTTACTTTGCAGATCTAGAAAGCGACATGCACACAACAGTCATCAAAATCTTCACCATCGTTCTCGTAACGGCTGGTGCTGCTATCGCAACTATGGGAACCTACAGAATACCAATTTCTGTAAACCCTTTCATTCAAAGTCCAATAAACCTTTCTGAGACCGTTAATATGTTTTACAAGAGTGATGTGGAATTTTACTCCAAGGTTACATCGACAGACATAGCAAACAACACCGCAAAGTCTCTAAAAGATATCATAGCCAAAAAACTAATCGTTGTTTTCTTAACAACGGTTTCATCGTACATCGCAAAAACATTAACTTTGAAAAATTTGAAATTTACTACCCCAAGTAAATGGTCGTACAACGTCTCTGTTGATGCCATGATAAATGCATCAAATGGAAACATCACCAGTTTTACAGTAAACACAGAATTATTCAGGTTTCAGGAATTGGCAATAAAAGTCCTGGAAAATCGCTACAACTTCAACAGCAGCGTAATCCGAAGTAAACTTGGCATTACCATGATGGAATTCTTAGCGGCAAACAAAGAGCAATGGATTGATATAGTGGGCGCCATCACACACAATGTCATCAACAGCAAAAGTGGAAAGTTGAACTTAACTCCTTGCTACTTGGCTGGACTTCTCAACAAAACACTCAATGAAATTAACGCATTTACATTAAATGAAGTTGATTTGTACCTCTATAACACAAGTATACTCGTCAGTAAACTATCGGCTTTTCAAACCACTACTTTCGCACGATTTTTCGAATCATTCAACATTACACCAACTGAAATGGCGAACGACTGCAATGTAAACATCTCTGTAATACAATCCATGGGGTTAAAGGACTTGATACAATTATTCACCAATATTACTTTGCAGAAGTTCCATTTATCTTTAACAGACATTTCCAATAAGTATCAGAAGTCTACTATAGATATATCATTCCCTTGTCCAGACGAATGGAGTTCGTTTGAAGTCATGGTTGTTCAGGAAGCATTTGAAAATGAAGCGAGAAACATGTCTATCACAAATGTAACATTATCCTCTCTCATTCAAATACCTTTTGAAAACGTGAAGAGGTTTTCTTTGCAAAATATGCAACAGCTGATTGAAAATGTCATTAAGCCAGCAAAGAAAGACAAAGAAATGATTGAACAGACAAGTTTACGCATACTGACAAACACACACGGTACAACAATAGTTCAACTCACAAAAGACAATGCTATTGACATTATTAAAAATATTACTAATTTCATCAAAAGTCAGTTGTCTATACTTTACCAGTGGAGAGAGCTCGATTATCAGTTCTCAGAAATGTTTTCAGTTGCTGATCTGGTTGAATCATGTTCGCCTGATGTGCACAACTACACTTTGCTGACACTGGCAAATGTTAATTTTGGAAAAGTAATGTCACCGTCATCGTGCAAAACCTTGGTTGCATTACGCGAAATATGGAATAAAGCAACAATCAGCGTGCTGAGAAATATGTCTGGCTCGCCAACAGATCTCCCGAACAACGGCACGATCGAAAACCTGCTACATTTGGTAACGAATTCGTCATCAAAATTCATATTCCGTGTCCTAAATATCAGTTCAGAAACTCAAGAACTTTGCTCCGATATTAGTTTATACCACATTTCTCTTGTCACATCGAATTCCGTGTCGCATCTCATGAAAATGTCATTCCAAGATGTTATCAATCTTGTCATCCAGCTGAAAAAGAATGGTTCCCTTTATCGCATTCCTATCTCTGTAAGTCAACAAATGGAAGGAAGGATGGAAGAACGGAGGGAGCGAGGGAAAGAAGGAAGGAGGTTGGGATGGAGGTTGGGATGGATGTTGGGAGGGAGGAATGGAGGAAGGGAGGAATGGAGGAAGGAAGGGAAGGGAACGAAGGGAAGGGAACGAAGGGAACGAAGGGAAGGGAAGGGAACGAAGGGAAGGGAAGGGAGGGAAGGGAAGGGAAGGGAGGAAGGAAGGAAGAGGAAGGAAGGAAGGAAGGAAGGAAGGAAGGAAGGAAGGAAGGAAGGAAGGAAGGAAGGAAGGAAGGAAGGAAGGAAGGAAGGAAGGAAGGAAGGAAGGAAGGAAGGAAGGAAGGAAGGAAGGAAGGAAGGAAGGAAGGAAGGAAGGAAGGAAGGAAGGAAGGAAAGGAAGGGAATGAAGGGAAGGAAAGGAAGGGAAGGGAAGAAGGAAGGAAATTGAACATTTTTTTATGCATTACAGGAAATTGCTAACAGCCTGATAAGCCCAGCGATGTCCTCAATAACGAAGGAAGTACGAACGCATTTTAAAACCTTTTCAACCAGCCATACCTATATCTATGCCACAATGGTAATTATTAACTACCTAGTTCTTCTTCAACTAACTCATATTATTCAACAACAAAAATTCTTTATACACTCTAGAAAATTGCGAAGAGTCTTGTCGGTACAAACATGTCCTCAATAACGATGGAAGTACAGACTCGGTTAAAGAATTTTTCACCGAGCCATACTCACATCAATGCCACAACAATCAAAGAAAAAGAAAGCATGTCATTGCCTAGTTTTCCCACAACTAACTCATGGATAAACACAGAAAATATTTCATCAAAAAGTGTTCAATTACGCACCCAGAAATCAGGTATCAAAACCATTTTTTATTTATTATTATTGTTAAAATAATATTTTACGAGGGAGCATAATACAAGTAAGAGAAATACAACTATAAAAATAAAAATATTATGTACAGTCAATTATTAATTACGTGTAAGAAAGCGCTTAAAGGTCATATTCGCTATAATTCGTAGATGTCACAATCTCAACTTTTGAATGTTATTTTAGAAAATCATAACTGGAGCACAACAATTATTCCAACCTATGCTCCGAAAATACATATTGAAAACTCTTCTGAAAAAACATACATTTCCAGTAAGTTGTAATTAATATTATAATAAAAATAGTATTAATATTACGCAAATATCTATAAAAATATTCAAATGTGCAGTTTTTAAATAATTTTTAAATAAAAGACAAAATACCATAATAAAACAAATCACTACAAACTTATATTTTTTCTGCTTTTCTAGAAATGGGGATATCGCTATGGATTTTCATACAAACAATTTACCAATGGGCGTAAAAAATATCTAAGGGTTAAAATCAAATGTGGCCAGAAAAATGAAATGTGGCCTTAAGATCTGTCCATATGAGTATTAGGGGCTCAAGAATGCCTTTTCGTAATATCAGTGACTTCTTAGAGGATTTCCGCGTAAATGTAAATGCAGCAGGCGTTTTCTAGGAATTTTAACCACTATACGACTATGTGGCCAAACTTATCATTAATATTATTATTATTATTTTTGTTATTATTATTATTATCTCTAACTCACCGGACCTAGCTTTCTGATTCCTGGTCAAACCGTACCACAGATAATCACAATGCGTTTACTATTATTTACTGTTATTATACATTGTAGTCACTTCCTGTCTTCTCATTGGCTATAAGCGCATACAGTTAATTATGGGAATTTGCGCAACTTGCAGATTAGTGAATAATCTGCTAGCAGATGTTTCACTAATCTGTAGGTTGCGCCCGCAATGCGGGATTTCCTAACGAGCAGTAGCTTTCAACTTGTCTCAAAAAAGTAAGAGTTTCACAACTGTAATGTTTACTTTAATTAGACCAGACGTTGTTTACACACATTTTTGTGTGAAACGTTTTAACGAACTTTTGAAAATGTAACATATATTTTGATGTTGTTGCGATATTTGTTGTTGTGATTCCTATTTTTTGAAAATAATAAACTGTGTTCCGTACGACAGTGCGTTTATTGTTACTTTCCACAAAACAATATATGCATAAGAATTTAAAATACAAAATGCAAAATACAATATATAATAAAACAATTATTGGATTCGGTTTTTGTGATTGGATAATCAAGGTCTCGGTAAGTGTTATCAGCCTCAGCCAACACTTACCTCGACCTTGATTATTCCAGATATCACAAAAAATCCACTCATTATTTTTCGCACTGTAAATTCAGATGCTGTATTGCTCATCGATGCATCAAATGCGTTCAATGCTTTGAACAGAGCTGCTGCCCCGCACAACATCAGAGTATTGTGCCCAACCATAGTAACCTACGCAATAAACATATATAGAGAACCAGCGCGACTATTCATCACAGGCGGAAAGGAGCTGAAATCAGCAGGTACTACACAAGGGGACCCGCTAGCTATGAGCCTATATGCAATCAGTCTACAACCACTGATAACCCATTTAAATGTTTCAAGTCTTGCCAAACAATGTTGGTTTGCTGATGATGCTACTGGTTCTGGTTCGCTAGAGGACATCGATGGACACACTTCCTCAGAACACTTCCAGACATTGAATATCTATACTGGAACCATTAGAGCGCGCAGTGGCGGATGTCCTAATACCATCAATCACAGAGCACGAATGCACAGACCGAAAGAGATCTTTTAGCTGGGATTTACAAATCCAATATTATTATTATTATTATTATTATTAAAAATCTTTTACGAGGAAAACTTCCGTCACAAGTAGTGATTTTCAGGAAGGTCCTGGAAAACTAATTATAAACTAATTATAAAACTAAAATACAATACTAATCTCACCATGCAAATAAATAAAAGTACAGTCAAGGTATCTCATATTGAAGTTAAAAAGATTAAAAGTTAAAATATTCGCTGTCATTTATAAAAACTCTAAGTTTACTCTTAAAAATGGTTTGAGGCATAAGTTTCTTTAAATCATCAGGTACAGTACATGTAGTATGGTCCAATCCTTAATAGCTTGATAATAGGTTGTCCTCTTTCCCCATTCAGTCCGTGGCTTGGGTAAACGAGGTAAGTAACCATTTGTTGTATTGTACCCGTGAGATTGACGTAGGTACTACCTTTGAATGCATTTTGGACCGATACACACCGATGACCGCGTGCGAAGTAGGGCGTGTCCCTAATCCCAAAAATTGTAGAGGTAGCATGCATTTAATACACAAGTTAAGACAACAAACTCAACACTGAATAGGCAATTTAAAATGAAAAAGTTTTAATGTAGTTATCGTAGACTATACGAGGAATGAAATAATTGGAATTTTTGTTTTAAAACTATAGCAGTTTATTTAATATTTACAACTTAAACTAATCCCCTCGCCCGGACGGCGCGAAGCGCCGTCCAGCGCCGAAGGCGCTGGGGCGAAGGTGATAATCTTGACGGGGTGGTAGAATGTCCGGTCGTGTACAATGTCCGGTCGTCTGTGGGAAGTTAGTTCTGCAAAATGTTTGTGCGGCGTATATATATATAGGTATCCATCAACCGCGGACGGCGGCATCGGTTGTCTTGGTTACGATGACGTGCTCACGGGGAAGAAAGTAGGTAAACAAGGATATTTATGGGTTAAAAAGGATATTTATCTAAAGGTCGTGAGCGGGAACATTTTGTGTTATTTTTTACTTGAAAAAACTGAAATGTACGTGAAATGAGTAATTTAAATAACGAATGGCAGGCTGAAGCTGCACGAGCAGAAGAGAACGAGAGGGGACAGTCGTCATTAAAAACAAAACCTCAATACTTATTCTGTAACAAAACCAACACAGCAAGAAGGATTGCGACAGAAACAAGTGAAAGCGACTCGAAGACGATATCCACCAGTGTTTAATATTCTCGTAATTTGTGCTTTATAATACTACAGAATAGTAAGTGTTAGTTCATATTTTAAAATATACAGTATGTTTATTCTGTGCATGATAATGAGCCTATATGGTAAACTATAGCTGTGTTTCAGTGTTTATACGACCTGGAGTGGGCCTGGCCTACAATTGTATAGTATATAAACAAGCATTACTGTATACTGGTCATGTTAATATATACACTGCTGTATAGTGAATAAGGGAGAGATTGGAGTAGAAAGATGATACATGCATTGTCAAGCTCATATCCTCATAAAATGATTCTGAGTCCTGGACAGGAATCGAACCTGTAACTTTATTGCTTCTAACCATTCAGATGGAGAGTGAAGCTGGTTACAATTCAACATAATACATTCGGTTGATATAGGTATACAGTACTGCCTATGTAGCTTGCATTCACTACAGCAGTGTATATATTAAGTATTAACACATCCAAGCATTACTGATATAATATAGTGACTGCCGTATAGGCAGTGCCAGTACATATACCAATTGAACTACATACATAATTGTATTCATTCTCTCTCCATCGGAGTCTTGATGGCTCAATGGTGAGAGTCACCGGCAATCAGGTTATAATTTTTCAACTGGCAATAATCTATATTCCATAAACAATCTGTGTTTAATCCATCCATTATGGAACATAGGCTTACAGTAGCTGACCTATAGTGGCCATAACATAACTTATTGTGTCTGCATGTGAATAGGCTTGGACGATGCTGGTTATATAGGATTATATATTGACATTGGGTATGTTGACATTCATTGTCAGCAAAAATTGATAGGGATTGAACAAGTACTGTGTCAGCTAGATCAATTGTCAACAAGCGAGCTAGGAATGTCATCCTGAACATTGGTTATATATGCACATGGTGATGTAATTTAGATACTATAGTACACAATGTTGTTGCACAATGTTGTTGGACAATGTTGTTGCACATACATGGCTTTTGTATTAATAACCATCAAAATATGGTATAATTATTATTATTATTATTAGAAGTGTAGACGTGTTTTAGTGAGCTCTATATTATTATATTGTGAGTCTTATTTATCAATCACAGTGAACCAATTCTGTTCTGACTCGTATATAAGTTAAAGAGCATGAGTTCATCTGTTTATTTCATTAAATTCGCTGCTAAATAGCCAAAATAATCGAGATTTTAAACACACTATCAAGTGGCTCGATGCCGCCGAAGAAGAAACCCAACTCAAGGCGAACAAAATGGACAGAGGAAATGATTGTGGATCTCCTATCATGCCGTGAGTTGGCAATAACTGAACATGAAAGAAATAAAGCTGATAATACGACTGGTAGGAAGAAAGGCTACATGGAAAATATGAAATGTCACTGGGAAGAGAGAGGATATGCTTTGTTTGGTTTCACAGCCCAAAATCTTCGTGACAAAGCCGCACAAATTCTAAAAAGCGAATCAAGAAAACTATCTTGTGATAACTCTGTCGAAAACACGATTGAGGCGACAGTAATTTCTCAAGAAATAGATGTATTGGAGCAAGTTGAATTTCATAATATCGAGCGACAAGGAGCAAGTAACGCTAGAACGGGTTTGGATATTAACATAAATGATGAATTAATCACTGATGTAAATGTCTTGCCTTTACCGGATGAAATACATACACCGGCCAGTTTTCAATGGGGAGAATCAAGTGGAGATGATTGTATTCGATCTATAAACGATGCCTATGAAGAAATAGTAACATGGAGAAGAAATATATTTCTGCTTCCCTCAGGAAAAGCCGGTAAAGCCTTTATTAAAGAGCTAACCGTTTATACCAGGCATATGCAGATGAGTCACCCATTGAATGTATTGCTCTTAAAGCGTGTTCAGTGATGCAAAGCCTCCTATTGCAAAAGCCTCATGCGAAAAGTAAGAGTAAAGATCATGCGTCTTGTGTGGAGCGTAGATTGAGTTTATGGTCAGCAGGAAAGTTTAAACAGCTAATATCGGAAGGAAAATGTATTCAAAGCCATTTGTCCTCGAACTATACCTCACATAACGAAATCAACCACATTGCGAAGGGCTTTAATCGTTTAATGCTCCAAGGCAAAATACGTCAGGCGGTATACGTCTCATTTCTATTGCAAATCAAAGGGGTGTTCTAGATCCCGACTTTCCAATACCAACAGGTGAAGATGAAGATGGAAATATTAAGTGGAAAACAACTAGAGAAATTCTCATTGAAAAGCATCCTGTGAGCAAGATTCCAAGCCCTGATATTCTTTTACCCACCACAGATTCTGAGGAGAGTCACTATGATCCAATCATATTTGAAAGTATTACAGGCGAAGTAATAAAGGAAACTGCCAATAAGATCCAAGGTTCAGCTGGCCCATCAGGTGTTGATGCTTACCTGTGGCGTCGTTTCTGTTTGTCATTTAAAACCGCCTCCACCGACCTATGCAACGCCCTTAGTGGAGTAGCAAGACGCTTATGTACTTCGGTTGTTGACCCAGAAGGTTTATCAGCGTTTGTAGCATGCAGATTAATCCCATTGGATAAAAATCCTGGTGTACGTCCGATTGGGGTCGGAGAAGTACCAAGATGTATAATTTGCAAGTCCATCCTCAGAGTAGTGCGAGATGATGTACAGAAAGCAGTTGGGCCTTTACAGACTTGTGCGGGCTATGAAGCTGGATGCGAGGCGGCAGTTCATGCTATAAATGAGATAATGAATTCTGACGAATGTGAAGCAATATTATTGGTCGATGCTACAAATGCATTTAACACTTTAAATCGAAAGGCAGCTCTCCATAATATTCAAGTCATATGTCCAACAATATCGACGATCTTAAACAATACTTACCAGGCCCCTGTGAGGATGTTTGTTGCTGGAGGAGAAATTTTATCAACTGAAGGAACAACTCAAGGTGATCCCTTAGCTATGGCGATGTATGGTTTGGCAATAACTCCACTGATCAAAAGTTTAAAGGTTCTACCTAGTTTAAAGGTTTAACCCGATGCAAGTCAAGTATGGTTTGCAGACGACTCTACTGGTGCAGGAAAGTTAGAAGCGCTTGGGCGTTGGTGGCAACATCTTAAACTTGTCGGGCCGGAATTCGGCTATCTACCAAATGCCAGTAAGACGACACTGGTGGTTAAAGAGGAATTCCATGAACAGGCAAAAGTTCTATTTAGAGACACTGACATTAAGATCACCACCTTGGGTCACAAAATGCTTGGTTCTGCGTGTGGCAAACGTTCATTTGTAGAAGAATTTGTAAAGATGAAAGTAGAAGAATGGAAAGAAGAAATCCTGACGCTATCGAAAATTGCAGAAATGTATCCGCATGCTGCATATGCCGCCTTTTCACATTCCATTATTGGGAAATGGCAATATGTTATGCGAACGATCAATGACATTGGTAATCTGCTAGGTCCATTGGAGAATGCAATCAAAGAAAACTTCATTCCAGCATTATCTGGCAGAGGACCTTGTTCAAATGAAGAAAGAGCACTACTCTCTCTACCTGCACGTTATGGTGGACTCAATGTCCCTAATCCCATGGATTGGGCAAACTTTCATCACGAATCATCCATGAAGATCACTGATCCTTTGAAGAAGATGATTATTGACCAAACCACCACGTACAAGAAAGTAGATCTACGAGAGATCAAGGCCAACTTGCGTAAGCAAAAGAATCTCCACCACCTACAATCAGCGTCGCAAATCAGAGAAAGTTTGCCCCCAACCAAACAACGGGTTATGGATTTGCTGAAGGAAAAAGGCTCATCCTCATGGCTGTCAGCTTTGCCATTGAATGATTGTGGCCTCAATTTAAACAAGAGTGAGTTCCGCGATGCTCTCAGTCTCAGATATGGTTGGCAGCTTAAAAATCTTCCCCAATATTGTGTATGTGGAAAAGGTTTTTCGACCGATCATGCCATGATCTGTCCACATGGAGGTATGGTCATAGCAAGGCATAATGAAATTCGTGACCTGACGGCCGAGTGGATGAATGAAGTATGTAGAGAAACTGAAACAGAACCCTTGTTACAGCCTTTAACAGGAGAAATCATCCTCCCCCGATCTGCGAACAGACAAGATGATGCTCGAGTTGACATCAAGACAAAAGGTCTCTGGAGCCGATTTCAAAGCGCATTTTTTGATGTAAGGGTCTTCCACCCAAACGCGCCAAGTTATCGTAACACCAGTGTCTCTGCCTTATTTCGTAAACATGAAATGTCCAAGAAAAGGGAGTACGGTGATCGAATACGGGAAATCGAACATGGTTCATTTACACCTCTGGTCTTTTCAACAACAGGTGGTTGTAGTAAAGAAACGAGCATTATATACAAGAGATTGGCTGAGCTTCTAGCCAACAAACGAAAAACATCTTACAACATCACGTTAGCCTGGATGCGGTGCCATATTTCATTTTCATTGCTGAGATCGACTATTTCATGTATAAGAGGATCACGAAGATCGTCACGATGTGTAACTAACACGAACATAGCAACTGAGGTTGCAGAAAGCAATCTGTTGATTAATTAGTTGTTCAATTCTGATTAACTATTTTTATAACATTGAACAAAATTTTTGAACAGTTTTAGAACATTTTTTATAACACTTTCTATTTTGATTTTTTATTATGATCAGATGTTTATATTGTATTCTATTTTTATTGGATCTTTAATAAAGTTATCAGTTATTAAAATTTTTAATAAAAAAAAAATATCAAAATATGGTATCTGCACTAAGGCATTTATTATTATATATTATTAGTATTATTAATAATAATACAATAATATTTATGGTAGCCCCTTCAATGCTAAGACTGGTATTAATGGGCGTCTTGTTTCCTAACAAATTACAGTCAAATATAAACACATATTTATATGTACTGTACAATGTTACAAAAACTAATTTTACTCAAAAGTTGTATAAATCCTGTACATTAACTGATCAGTTGCAAGTCCCCACTTAGAAAAGATCAGTTTTCCTGCCCTGCATTGAGACCTAACAAGAACATCAATATTATATAAGTTATCCACATTCCACATCCCTGCCAGCTCCACATCGCAGCAGTCTAATGTGGGTAGAATTATCAACTTACTTTATATAATCATCCACACCAACAATCGGGGTAGAATCCCTAATATTAAATTTGATTTTTTTTAAAGTGGACCATTGTATGATAAATATGCACTTTCTTCCTTCAACAGCCTTACATGTCTTTTTATACTAACTACTGAGTTGATTATTTCATGTGGAATTATCAATAGTGTGAAACAAGTAATTTTTTTCTTAGTGATTGAGGGTAGAAACAGCAGTAGACTTCCCCACTATTCTGTTACTGCACCCAAAAATTAAAAAGTTTGGGTTATATAGTTATTTAGTTTGATGTTCTATGAAACAATTAAATTCAGACAACACAAAGCTCTCAGAGATATTGACAAATTGTCCAATTTTGGCAAATGAATGGGCTATTATACCTAATAGCGTAGCGTCTGGCTGCTATTAATAGCTCAAAATGCAGACAAACAAACAAAATTTAACTCACAAATTATTGCAAATGAGCGGCTGGACAAAATGCAGGTTGGGAATTTGCAGGTTGGGAACTTGCAGGTTGGGAACTTACAGGTTGGGAATTTGCAGCTTGGGAATTTGCAGCTTGGGAATTTGCACGTTGGGAATACAAGTTGTTTTCTAGACAATCTTTTTTTAGTTCAGCACGGCCTCTTCCTTAAATTAACCATTATCCTTAAGTTACAAATCGCTCTGAATTAAGGATAATGGTTAATCTAATGGTATTGTAGGGTTAGAACCCAACCCCATTACAACATCAATCCTAACCCAACCCTAACCCTAAACGCCCACCTTTGCGAGTTTTCTAACCCTAACCTAGCGAGTTTTCAAAGCCTAACCACCCGCCTAGCGAGTTTTCTAACCCTAACCACCCGCCTAGCGAGTTTTCTAACCCTAACCCCTGTCTAGCAAGTTTTACGACACAACCATACCTACCCCGCACCCTCCTCTCCCATACTTGGTGTCTGTAGACTAATAAGAGAGACTTAGTAATTGACTGTTAAACGCATGCGTGATTCTTATGATCCATTAGATTAACTATTATCCTTAATTCAGAGCAATTTGTAACTTAAGGATAATAGGTTAATTTAAGGGAGAGACCATGCGGCATTTAGTTAGGGTTAGGATTTGGGTTAGGATTAGGATTGTGGTTATTTAACCCTAATACTAACCCCAATCTTTACCCTATCTAAAAAGATCGTCCAGAAAACGACTACATATTTCCAACTTGCAAATTCTAAACTTGCCTGCAAATTCCCAACCTGCAACCTGCGTTTTATACCAGCCCTGCAAACGAGCTATTTTCTTTTGTTATGGCCGCACGAATTAGGGGTAAAAGCGGACAAACATGGATACTGACGTCATCACGACGGCTGCTATTCAAGTAAAAGAACGAAAATATGTACAGTAAGCAACTGCGCTATAAATTTAAACGTTTCAAACAGTAAGCGGGCGAGGGGTTGTTGCGTATACGTATTTCTAGTTCTAGAACCTACTATTTACGAAAGGATACGAACCAAGGAGCACGATAAGGGTATACAGAACCAAAACAACAGCAAGAAACCGAAGTTACAGTACTTTGGAGTTGCAGCTTTTGTAAAATACTGAAGTGCGGCTCGTCTAACAAGTTTCTTTTCGCGCCAAAACAGGGCCAACATATTTTCTCGTGTGAGACATTGTTTACCACGCAACTGACAAGACATCGTAAACCGTATGTCAATTTCAACAAACGAAATAATTGATAAAGAAAGCTTCCCAGCCATTTTGGGTGACATACAGTATCTGCACATACAGTATCAACTAACAGAGAGCAGTCACATATAGCTGAGCGACGATCAATACGGTTACTCACCTCTTAATATAAAAAAAACGTGCTTCAAAAATGTTTTCGTTCCAACAGTCGTCTGTTAGTCGGGCTTTGTAGACCATTTTCTCGGCATCAACTTGTGCCAAAGACCTACCTATACTAAGGCTAAAATTAAATTTCACTCTGACAAGAAAAAAGTCGCTAAAATTGGTCGTTTCTTCGTCAAAGCAAAATGCTCGCCTCGCGGCGGCCATCGCACTTCGAAGTGAAGTGATTCTTAGGGTTAAAGGTCCATTCTCCGACTCCACAATTATCATTATTTGCTTTACATATTGTATTATATATTGTATTTACATATTGCATGCCCAATTTAATTATTATATTATTTAAGCGCCTTTTGGGTATGAGCAGTGGCGTCGCCAGACCTGGAAAATTGGGGGGACAAAATTATGACCTCATCGCATACACTGCTACAACTCGGCGAAATGGCTTGGAAACCAGGCAGAATAGTTTGGTTTCCAGCAGACGTGCTCCACCTAATTTAAAACTGGGCTGCATGAGCCTGCAGTCCTGTAGGTTGAGAAGTCTGTCTGCAGCTGAACAGCTGGAACGATTTCTGTGAGCAATAAAACCAAATCAGGTAAAGAAATCAATAAAACACCACTCAACAGAATTCAGACTAATCGGCACTTTCTACATGTTATGAAGATTGAAGATATTTAAAATTCCTAAGCCGAAGTATTTGTGGACCTGACACCCCCAAGCATTTCTCGCCGGGTTTAGAAGAATTTCAAAAAATTCGTCTTGAAGAAAAGTGGGGGGACTTGTCCCCCCAGTCCCCCCTTGGCGACGCCCCTGTGTATGCGCTTATAATACTTATATATACCTATATACTGCGCGTGCCATACGTTTTTTCCGGACAGTAAGTTTTGGCGGGAATGAAAATAAAAGAGAACTAAACAGATATATATTAAATGCGACTTGCAGCTTGGTTATTTCAATATAGTAAATTGTTTGCTAACTCAATGCTTTCAACGCAAACTCAGAAAAATGTTTCTGAGCTCCAGACGGGAATCGAACCCGCACCTTCACGATCTCCGGTTAGACGCTCTAACCATTGAGCTACCAGAACTCAGATCGCAGAGCGAAGGCTACATTGTGTAGTAGTTCGTACGTGCGACATACGTACTGCTAATTCAGCTGTCTGTATATCTTTATCAGAACATATTACATTGTGACTTGCAGCTTGGTTATTTAATTGAATTTATTCACTTTGCCACATACAAATTACAAGTAAATAATAACTTAAAATAACTGTGGCAGGGTAACCGCAACAGCAAAAAGCCAATTACTGCGGACCCAATTAAATAACAATAATTAAATTAAAAACATGTAATAGGAACATGCAAACCACGAGCCTTGTTACAATGCACGCACACCGATTTCCATGTCCGAGAGTCCTCAGGGTCGTAACAATTGGATAAAGCAGTAACATAATATTTCCTTAAGTTAGTTTTGAAAAACGATAGAGAGTTAGTTCTTTTGCGAAGGATATTAGCTAGGATGTTCCAGATTCTAGTAACTCTATTTATATAGGAGGTTTGGTAAAGTTTTGTACGAAAAAAGTGTTGTTGAAAAATGATCTCATCAGCAAAAGCTGAGGAACGTGTTGCTTTATTACACAATTTAGGCCTGGGTAACACTTCGGGATCAATGTCAACTAATGCCAGTAGCAGATGGGAAGCAAACTAGATTTTGTTAATCTCTCTTGATATGTGTCAGCACAGCGAAATGGCAAGTTAAGAATAAACTTAGTGGCTCGGCGTTCTTCTCTCTCCAATCGCTTGATGAGCAAACTAGTTTGAGATGCCCATATTTGCGTTCCATATCCAAGGTGAGATCTTACCAAAGCCAGATACAATGAACGACAAGTAGAGGCGCTCTTGATTTCCACAGTCGATCTCCGAACGTATCCCAGTAATTGAATGGCTTTAGCACACTGAACTAACACCTGTTTTTTTCCATCCGAGATCGGATGAAATCCATATTCCCAGGTCCCGAGACTCGTCACAATTTCGAAGACAATTGCCATTCATGGAGTAAGGCCATATTATCGGATTCTTTTTCCTGGATATAATTTGCACTTTACATTTTTGGGTATTAAGTGGAGGCCGGACCACGTGGTTAAATTGTCTAAATCAGATTGGAGATGGATGGCATTCGTTAAATTAGATATCGATTGAAAAATCTTAGTGTTATCTGCAAATGATGCTAATTTCGACGAGGATACATAATCTGGTAAATATTAACATAAAGTAGAAATAAAATAGGGTAAAAAAACAGAGCCCTGAGGGACACCGGATGTCACTTGTATAGAATTCGATATTTCACTAAGCACCGTTACTCTTTGCCGACGGTTGGTCAGATATGATTGGACCCATTGCACAACATGATCAGTAGGTAGGCCATATTGTTGGATAATTCCGACTAGAACGTGATGGTTAACTCTGTCGAAAGCCTTCGACAACCTGACCAGAAGAATCAAGTTGTTTCCCAATAAAATGCAAGACTTCTAGGAGTTGTGTGTTACAGGATTTTCCTGGTGTAAAACCATGCTGGGTATTATTAATGATATTAAAAACCTGATCTTTGATCAACGTTAAAATACATAACTTTGGAGATGACACTTAATAGCGATATTGGTCTATAATTCTCTACATGAGTTTTCTCGCCGCTTTTAAACACTGGAGCAATGTTTGCCAATTTGCAATCGTCAGGAATGACGCCATGCTGTAGCGATTGATTGAATAAGCACAGAGAGATGGTGTAATTTCATGTGCAGTTTCTTTCAAAATACGTGCAGGTATTACATCTGGACCAAGTGCTTTGTTTATGTCCAGAGAGACCAATATGTGACTAATTATATCTTGAGAATTGAAAAAAATGAAAATTGTTGGCTGACGTTTCATATAAATATCCCGAATTTAAAACATAGTCCTAACCCCAAACATAACCATAACCCTAACCCTACACCTAATACTAACCCTAACTCTTACGATAATGCTTTATTTTAGAAATAACAGCTGATTTTAATTTCGAATTTTACTACCGATAGTCTGTGACGTCATTTCAGGATTTATATGAAACTTCACCCAAATTGTTGCACCCTTACAGGCGACTCTGTAGGAGTAGGAGTATTCGCGGTATCAGATGTAAAAAACAGATGCAAAATAATCATTAAAAAGATTGGCAATGTTAAGAGGTGTATCAGCGGTAACTCTAGTATTATCATTATTATCATTAGATACTGTTGACATAGTCCGAGGAATAGAACTGAATTTGGTTTTAAATTTAAATAAAGACCAATATCGTTTTGGGTTTGTCTGCAGTCAAATAGAATTCCTTCCTACTTTCTCTTAAAAGGCGTTTAATAAGTGATCGAAGAGAAATAAATTGGCTGACGTTTCATTTTAGTATATCCCGAATTTAAAACATAGTCCTAACCCAAACCTAACCTTAAAGTGCTTATGAAGGCAAAATGGGTTTTTGGTGATTCGGATAGAGCACAAAAAGTTGTAATATAAGTTTAGTATCCTTTTTTAAAGTCTTAGGTCAGTTTCGGAGATATAACGGCTTAAACAGGCAAATTCGAAAAAAAAGCCGAGCGTATTATTTTTAAAGGGGTCTGGGTCTCAGGAACGAGTCGATTTCAAGTTATTATAAAATCAATGGTATTTTGGCGATGTGAGTTCGTAAAAAGGCGATTTTTGTAAGAAGTATACAGAATGTCGAGCTCAAACTCATTCTCGAGTACGAATAGCAACCGATACGGCCGCTTACCTGGTGAAATCGAGGAAGAGAACGAGGGTTTTGATGTAAAACGCGATTTGAATGTTGATGATGGAGACAGCCAGGAGGACGATACAGACATGGATGCATACTTTGACGAACCAATTGCAGATGAAGCATGGCTAGCAGAGTACAGACGAAAGAAGCAAGAGGAAAAGGAGCGATTAGAAGAACTAGAACTTCGCTGGAATGGAAGTGAACCTGTAGCTTCATGGTATTTGTTTTATTTGTGGCATAATTTCCGTATGAATATGATAGTGAATATATACACATCCTGTGAGTAGATATATATACGTGTTGTCTGTTCACTCTTGTGATAAATTATAGAACAAGGACGTGTTTATATTCAAGATATATGCATACTCAACATTATTACATACTTATTTGTTTGTGTATTAGGTGCAGTTGTGACATTGGGCTACTGGAAAATGTAAAGGAATGTCGGTGTTGCAGTGAAATCAACAATTGTGTCAAATGTTTGGAGGACTTGGGTGATGACAACAGCCAATCAGTAAAATGCATAGTAGATCACCCAGGATTTTCAGCCATTTGCCTAAACATATGGTCATTGGAACTTGCTGCTGAAAATTTTAAAACTCGTAATGGTCGTCGGTATAGACAAAGTGATTCAAAGGAAAGGTGAAGCAAGTGCATTGTTTATTATATTGGTTGATCCCTCAGACCATAGTACATATCCAATACCACATTTTATTTACAAATACAGTTTTACATGGCCATATTGGTTTTTATGTTATAAAGTGGCATGGAACAATTGTCTGACAAAGTAATGCATACCAATGGCAATGTTGCCTGTTAATCTGCACCAGTCAATGTAAACCCCCACTGCCCAGAACCCTGGGGCTAACCAGGGATTTGGCAGTTATTTGTGCCCCGATCAATGGGGCATTTGCCATGTTTTGAACATCATGGAAATTGGCCTGGAATTTTGGCTGGGAATTTTGGCTGGGATTTGATGATGACAAGTTTAAAATATAAAATGGTAGTTTTTAGTACGGTAATAAACATTCACACAAGACACACATGATGTTCTACTTTCTTGCATTTCTGACACATAATTGTTATAAAAATGTAAAAAAGATTGGTTTTTGATAAGAAAAGGACAAAACAACAAGTGCATAGTAGGTCCACGAGACCTGCACATTATATTAATTTTGTAAAGTTGATTAGACAAAATTGGGCAGGGTATTAGACAATTTGAATGGCTCTGCATGCCGGACATTAGCACTTGTTAGAAATGAAAATAGCTAATCCCTGCCTAATGCCCATATTGGGGGACAGGGGTTTTGACTGGTGCATTAGTTGTACAGTATGTCAATTGGTCAACTAAATAATGTGCAATTTTATTAAGTCAAATATCAAGTGGGTCTGCATTCATGCATGGCTTTATATTCATACATACAGTATACTCTTCTCAAACAGCTTGGACTCATCATGTGAATACCTATTATACCTGGTCCACTGAGCAGGCCTACACAGGCTACATTGGCTCACAATTAGCTAATTAATTGATCTGGGCTATCCCCTCTGTGAGTAAACATACAGAACCAACTTTTAAAATAGTACACAATATTATCATTGTAGATTTCTCAGAGTCGTTGCATATCGGCAATTTACCAGATTGGTACATGGTCGGTTGAAAGACAAGAGGATACCATTGCCTTCCTGTGCCTATAATGCTATCCGATCAGCTCACAAACCAAAAGATGACAGTCAATTCACTGGATTTGAAGAAGTAGAAGCTGATGATGAAGATATAGAACTACTAGATGAACAATTAACCGACTGAACACTGCTGAGTATTTTCCCTGCTTCCATGTGGACAGACTAACAATAACTGAAAATCATCCTATTCATCTAAAGTTTCTATTCGTTACACATGTTGTAACGTTACACATGTTGTAATGACTTCAGCCATTGTGCCATCTTACAGGAGGGACATATTTTGAAAAGGGTTAACAACTGTGTGAGGAACACTATGAATTTTGGTTCTGCTCGAACATTGTACTCCTTTATGGCAATTCTAAAAGGAATATAAAAACAGTTACTGTAACAATTACAGAATTTAACTAATCATTTTATTCATTAGTTATATATACTGTAGAATAAAATTGTCAGACACAGACAATAAAAAAGCACCAGGATATGATATAGTCTGAAGAGGTTTATTACTGTGATGACTTTTCCTTACTACCAGGTTTATTAGAACCAAGGTTTGGCATGGTAACAAACAGAAAACTTACTTTTGTGGATGTACATTGGAGTCTTCATTGGCTTCGGAATCGGTTGTCTCATCGGTTTCTGTTTCCACATCAACATCACTAAATGCATCATAATCTTGTTCATCACTAGACATGTCATCATAGCTGTCAATGCTACCTTCTTCCAGTGTCTTGCTGGAACACTCGCCTTCTGAAATGAGAAAATAATTATGTGCTACTAATACATTACAGTACATACAGATGGATACAGTGTGAATTTGTGTATATGTCGACATAGTCAATCGAGGTATGGTCTAAAAATTGGTTTATTCTTTTGTTCATGCACAGTGAAGACAATGCATTTCTTGCATAATGAAGCATTCATCCAAATGGCAGTAGCAAGTCGAATCACTCTTGAACCATGCTAGTTGTTAAAATATTAATCAGCAAAATTAAAAAGATTTGTGCACGGTGAAGACGTCTCAACATAAATCACAGCTCATTGTACTGTATACATGCTTTGAAATGAACCGAGCTTCCAGACTATATCTCTATTGACTATGATGTAGAACAATTGGTATGTTTACGGTTACTGTAATACAGAGTATGTTTTATGCTTACCCTTTTCTCTTTCCAGAACACCAAGTTTCTTTCTTGCATCACATAGTTTCTGCTTTGAAGTCAGCCAAAGGTTTTTCAATTGGTGGTTTCTCCTCTTCAAAGCAGACTGTCAAAAAGTGTATAAAGTGTAGATGTTGAGGACACTTGCAAATAATTACCTATTAATACATTAGTGTCCAAGTCTACCTGGCTACTGTCATATATACTGTATGATATAAATAGTGATCTATCTGATCAATCATTCAAATATGCAATTGGGCCATTCCATTTAATATCCACACCCCCCTATGGATGAGGTCACTCAAAAACTACCCCTCAGAAAAAAAGATCAAAGTGCTGACAGGACAACCCCCTCGGAAATTAGCACATTTTCCTATCCACCCCTCAGAAAACAGCCTTGTTTTTGCAAACCCCTCGGGAAATATTCGAAGATCAAAAGATGCCGACACAGTGACCCCCTCAGAAAATTACTTGGAAGACCCCCAGATCGGCTTACCATTGTTTCTGGCTCTACTGGTATGGCTTCTTCCTCTACCAGCATAGCTTCTTCTATGGCTTCTTCTACGGCTTCTTCTGTGACTTCTTGTATGAATTCTTCCGTGTCTTCTTGTGTTGCTTCTTCCGTGTCTTCTATGACTTCTGCTTCGGCATCACTGACACTGAGAGTCTATAATATGTAATCATAATTTGTCAGTATAAATCGTATTAAATTTCACATCCTGAACGCATACAAGAAACATATTATATTTGTATCTGTTACTCTGTTTTGAGAATATATAAAGAAAGATATATGCCTATAAACAACACTGTAGAAATCTTAGAAGCCTATTATAAATGTTAAAACTATTCACACGTAAATTTAGACTATCTAACAACATTTTATATGCAAATAAGTGACGCACTTTTAGATATCATTATGCAAATATACTTACATTTTTTCGCTTGTAGCGAAGCGTCCGCTCACTGTCTGGCTTCTCTTAACGCGACTTTCCAAAGTTGGGAAAACTATGACTCCATGTTCATCTCTTTTCAGTTTAGGAGTCTTAAACTTGGGTACTGTAGTCGAACCGAACTCAAAGCAGTCTTCTGTGAAGTGCTTCGAGCACACAACTGATGAACGTGATGGCGTCCATTTGTCTCTTTTCCGCCTTACAAAGTTCACCCATTTCATCTTCCGTTTGGCCGCAATAGGCGCTTCATCGCCCCAAAAAGGTATCCGATAGTTACATAGAGTATCGCTGCTATCTGTTGTATTAGAACAGCCATATACAACACATCGTTCAGGCATTTTTTGAGGAAAACTCGCAAGATATCCGTGTTTTACAATACAAATCACTAGTGTTGATAAAAACGCGGTTCCTGAGACCCAGACCCCTTACGCTTTTCTTACGCTCGGCTTTTTTTTCAAAAATGGCCAAATTTCCCTGTTTAAGCCGTTATATCTCCGAAACTGACCTAAGATTTTAAAAAAGGAGACTAAACTTATATTACAACTTTTTGTGTTCTATCCGAATCACCAAAAACCCATTTTGCCTTCATAAGCACTTTAATCCTAACCTAATACTGACACTAACTCTTATACTATGTCTTCTTTTAGAAATAATGCAGCTGATTTTTATTTCGAATTTTACTACGGATAGTCTATGTGACGTCATTTGGGGATTCATATCAAGATAAATCTTGTTGTTCTGACAGGTTGTTGAACATACATTAGCAAGTATAATAACCGAGTGATCTGTTGCAACTCCAGACATAGCCTGCGAAACAGGCCCTTTATTTTTTCGAGCTTTAAGAAAAAAGGCGAAAAAAAATCGGGAGGGGAAAAAATAATTGGGAGAAAAAAAATAAAGCGCCTGCAACCAGCCTACTGCGATTTGAATTCCGCCCACATTCGATGGCGGAAACAACCAACCAATCGGAAACTAGCCGGAAGTATGACCCTTCAAGCGATGGCGGAATCAAAACAAACATGTCAGTTAACTTTTCCGGAGCAATTATAGAATACCCGTCCACTTTTGAAACCGCATTTAAATGCAGAAACAAACCAGGTTGCTTGAAAATTTAAATATACTGTCGAAGGTTTATATTGTGTGTTCTTGTTGATTAGTTATCAAATTAAATTGGGTTTTAAAATAGAACGAAGCAATTGTATATGATGAACTTTTCGTAATTTGATCCTTTTACCAACTGTCAATAGATACAACTAATAGCGAAAGTGGACGGGTATTCTACAATTTAGCGACTTTTCCTACTCACAAATTTCGAGTACAGGTCCTTAAAAAAACCTAGTCACTTATTAAACGAATGAAAAGTTTTCATTATTTTGAAGAATAAATAATAAACGAGTTTGACAGCGTAGGCTGCGTAGCCATATATAATTAGAGATGCTAGAACATTAGAAATGTGAAATATTTCACGAGTTCTGCACTGTCTTTGTTGCACCGTGTGTATGATTATAGTCGAAGATTGAAGCTCTTTATGTAAATTACTAAATAAAATATTTTTACCTTCCTGTCCAAGTTTCCACGGTGTGTGATTCGTCTATAACTATAACTATAACATATATATTTCATGTCCTCTTGAGCGATTCGCTAAATGGCTTCACGCTTGCTGCATCATTCGTCCGTTCAAACATATCGGGACTGTTATAAAGGGAAACGGCTTTAAGTCCACATGACTCAGCCTCCGTTAGCTGATCTTTATACTTTCAAAAGGGCGAATGAAAAGAACAGTGCCCGAGCTGGTGGACTTTATAATGGCGAATAGTTGGAAAACCAGGCTTTTACCGAAGTCTGTCGGCAGGATAGCAAGAACATCTCTTCTAGAAGACTTGTATCTGCTTCTTTTTGTTCCTCTTTCAAGGTGTTGACATCAACACGCCGGAAGCGGGAATGCTTTGAAGACAAATTCTGACCAATCAGTATTTTCCGTTCAGAATCTGTGCAGGCCCTTTATTTTTTCTCTCCCGATTTTTTTTTTCCGAATTTTTTCCCATCCCCGATTTTTTTTCGCCTTTTTTCTTAAAGCTCGAAAAAAATAAAGGGCCTGTTTCGCAGGCTACTCCAGACACCTCAGGGGAAATAGTTTCACGTATCTTGATTTTCTCTGGTATATTAGATATAACCAGATCCAAGATATTGTCTCCTCTAATCGATTGATCCCAGAAGTAATATTCGTGCCTGTTGTGTTTTCTTCAATGGATTTGAGGTAGGTTGAAGTCGCCAGCAATAATTAAATAGTCATAAACATCAAGTAAATCGCTCAAAAAAGAATTGTCAACCCAAACAAGGTCTGAATTGGGTGGTCTATAACTAGAACAAACTAAGAATTTCAACCCGAGCATGATATAACTTCAACCGCTACCACTTCTATATTCAGTGCAAGATACATTAATTTCCCTTATTGAAACAAATGAGGTAGACTTAGCTGCTGTTCCTGAAGTTTGAATAATCAGAGTTGAGAATTTCAGGATTGTAGATATCTTTATTTAACCACGTTTTGTTGACAAAAACCAGGTCGCTATCTTCAGAGTAAACAAGATCTTGAAACTTTTGCATATTATACGGACTTTTTAAACTTCGTGCAATAATAATAATAATAAAGACGTATTAGGAGCATTATACAATAGTCTCAATGCTCTTACAACAATATATATATTCTTAAAGTTACTTTTAAAACTAATTACAGTTTCATTATAAGATAAAGCCTACTACATATATTAACACTATGAACAATAACTATTAATTTTAAAAAAGAAAAGTCTTAACTGCAGACTTAAAATTACTTAACATTTCAAAGCTTCTAATTTCCTGTGGTAATGAATTCCACAGTTTTGGCGCTGCAACCGAGAATGCTCTGTCTCCATGAGTCACCGTTTTGGATTTTGGCTCGAGTAGCAGATTTTGGTCAGATGATCTCAAAGTACGAGTAGGTTTATATTTAGTTAGCAAATCAGTAATATAAACAGGCGCCAGGCCATGCAAAGCCTTGAAAGTAATTATTAGTATCTTAAAAACAATCCGTGATCTCACCGGCAACCAGTGAAGATTACGTAGCGCAGGGGAGATATGCTCCGATTTTTTAACCCCTGCAACAAGTCTAGCAGCTGTATTTTGAATTCGCTGTAACTTGCTCAATTCAGTATCTGGTAAGCCATATAGGATGCCTGCCTCGTACCCAGGCGTCTCAATCCTGAGCGGGGCGAGCGAGGCGCGGAGGGGCTGCTGGGAAGGCGGAGAGAGAAATTGAGACGCCTGGCAGATCTTGTTCGGTTTCTTGCAAGAAAGTTCGGTTTCTTGCAAGTCGTTCTATTTGACCGCTGTTTTTTCAAATTTCGCTATTTTTTCGACCCAGTTGTAATAAATAACACTTGATCCTTTGTCTGAGCCTTTATTCGGGGGTCTGAGGACCATTGACACTTGATGAGTTCAAGATGTCTACACTTCAAGATGTAAATAAAGCTGTGAAAAAGCTAAGTTTGCAAGGTATGTAAATAATGCTATTGTTTGGTTATCAGCATTATATGTAGTGTATTATAGACTCTCGATTCATTCTGTTTATTTCTGTCAAAAAACCACAACAAAACGTCCTCGACGCTATGGAAATTTTCTTGCGTGTAACTTTAGTCGATCGTTTGCGCCTTACTCGCATATGATGGTCAACTCCGCTCTCCGCTAAATTGTAGAATTATCTGTTGACAGTTGGTAAAAGGAGTCAAATTACGGAAAGTTCATCATATTATACAATTGCTTCGTTCTATTTCAAAACCCCGTTTAATTTTGATAACTATCAACAACGACAACAAGTACACACAATAGAAACCTTCGACATTATATTTAAAGAGATTTTAGAGCAACCTGGTTTGTATTTCTGCCTTTAAATGCGGTTTCAAAAGTGGATGGGTATTCTAAAATTGCTCCCAAGTGAGTAGATCTTCTGGAATAATCGAAAGGATTTCTCGAGCTTTCCGGTTCGCTATTAAACGCAGTTGTCCGCCATAACACTTGCAAGATCTGCCAGGCGTTCCCCGCTCCTCCGCCTTCCCAGCAGCCCCTCCGCGCCTCGCTCGCCCCGCTCTTCCGTCTAGCCGCTCCTCCGCCTTGGAAGGATTGAGACGCCTGGGTACGAGGCAGATAGGATGCTATTACAGCTGTCAAGTCTTGATGTTATGAATGCATGCACCAACTTCTCACAGTCCTTTTTACTCAAATATTTCCTGATCTTGCCAATATTTCTGATAGCCAAAGTGGCCGATTTACAAATGTTATTTACATGAGTATTTAATTTTAAATGTCTATCAACAGCAACACCGAGATCACGTGCAACCGGAGCCGGTTGGATTATCACATCATTGACACATATTTCTGGCATTGGTTCGCAATGCATAAAACGTGATGATAGATGGACAATCTCGGTTTTACTTGGATTGCATATAAGACCATTCATAGTACACCAGATGGTGATGTCCTTAATACATAACTCAAGTTTAGCTAGAGCAGCAGGTCGATCACATGGAGATTTTATAGGCATATACAGCTGTGTGTCATCAGCATACATTATGCAATCAAGGCCGTGGGCTTTGATCACATCTTCCAATGGCGCAAAGAAGAGTGAAAACAGAAGTGGACCCAGTACAGAACCCTGAGGTACACCATATTGCAATGGTTTATTTGAGGAATGCGTATTCTTCACCATAACTGACTGTAC
The DNA here is from genome assembly GCA_035772405.1 of Chrysogorgia sp. JL179-B06. Taxonomy (NCBI): domain Eukaryota; kingdom Metazoa; phylum Cnidaria; class Anthozoa; order Scleralcyonacea; family Chrysogorgiidae; genus Chrysogorgia; species Chrysogorgia sp. JL179-B06. Next base: position 1,272,705 of record JAYKKM010000344.1, read on the forward strand.
CCGATCAGAAAGGTATGAGCGATACCAGGCTAGTACAGTTCCACTAAACCCATAACGATGTTTAAGTCTCTCCAATAGAACAGTGTGGTCAATGGTGTCGAACGCAGATGATAAGTCCAACAGTACTTCCTGATTTTCATCAAGTGCATTAAGGATGTCATTGAAAACACGCAGAACTGCTGTCTCTGTACTATGAAAGAGTCTATAAGCAGATTGCATTTTTGCAAGGAGGTTATTCTCAATAAGATAGTCTGTTGTCTGTCTGGCAGCATTCCGCTCTAATACTTTTGACAAGAAAGCCACGTTAGTAATAGGTCTATAGTTAGGGAATTGCTCTTTATCACTATAGTAGGTTTTTTAATAGATGGGCAGATGAGACCTTTCTTAAGTGACAGAGGAAATACTCCTGAGGATAAAGATGAATTGATAATGTCAGTAATTGGGGTCATTAGACGTCAAGAGATTCCTTTAGCAGATGTGTAGGTACAGGATCTAAGGCACAGGATTTAGATGAGTACTGTTTGATTGTGTTACAGACAAAGCTTTCAGATACAGTAGTAAATTCACTGAGAGAGCTTTTACAACAAGGAAAGTCAACTGCTATAGATAACTTCTTAACTGACCCATGTGTACTAGTAAGTTTATCTCGAAGTAACTGAATCTTAGTTGAAAAATAACAACTAAAAGCATCAGCCAGGTCATACGAAGAATCATGTGATGGCAATAAAGGAATAGATTTTACTCGGAACATCCCCTCAATCATGTGAAATATAGCTGATTCTGATTAGAGTTAGAAATCTTAGCCTTATAATAATCTGTTTTTGCAAAATCAATTGCCTTTGCGTATTTACGACATTGTTCCTTGTACAATTGATGATGAACCTGAAGGCGTGTAGAGAGAAATTTACGCTCAAACTGTCGTTTCTGTTTCTTCATAACTTTTAAGCTATCATTAAACCATGGAGCATTTGGGCGTAGGGTAATTGTGCGTGTACGCTTGGGTGCGTGTTTGTCCAAAAGCTCAGACAATACACAATTGAACTGTTCAGTAGCAGTGTTTACATCAGATACGGATGAACAAATTAATTGCGACTCAAGGATATCTTTTCGCCATGCCTGTAAGTCTATACGACGTAAATCACGATGATTAATAACTTTTTTAGAGGATTGGGGTCTCGGAAAATCCATGGTCCAAACAACAGCACTGAGAAGTAAGCAACTAAGTGGAGCGTTTCTTCTATTATTTATTGGTCCAGGATTAGGTTGGATACCGTAAAGTCCCCCGAAAGTATCGACCCCCGAAAGTTACGATTTCAAACAAAATTGTCTCAATTACATTGTCTCAATTAATATTTGCAAGTTTATAGGTAACAACAGAAACATCAAGAAAAACAACTCAACTATATAACACTCTTAGTATAAGTAAGTTTGCATGTCAATCAGAAATGTCATCATTCTCAGAGTAGAATTCTTCTACATAGGCTGATTCACCAAAGCTATAATCACTTAAGCCATCGATGTTTATTTCACTGTCCGTGCTTCCAGAAGCCGTACTTGACGAAAGAGCGGACCACTGTTTCTCTCAATCGGCGCGAAGTTTCTTGCCATGCTTGGCCTACCCACTTGGTAAATAAAACCCGTCGATCGCCAACGGCAGCTTTCCAACTAATATGTTCTGGTTTCCAATCATATGTGCTGTGGTTAGCATATCCACAGACCTCTTAAATTCGGAATTAAATGCGACGTCAAGGGGTTGCATCTTGCTAGTCGTTCCAGGAGGGACCAAGCCTAACGTTGTTTTGCATTCCTGTTGTAGAGTCCTGCACGGTCAGCTGTGCTGTGCACTGCCTTTTATCATGGCCTGAACCACTCGTTCTGGTCCAAACTGTCTTTTCACCGGTCACTGCATAAGTTGCCCCCTTGGTGTTGAAGAAGAACGAAGAGGTGTCTGCAGGTCCATATTTGCAATATCCTTTAGTTCCTATATGGACCCACTATACCGGTTTGCTCATGAAACTCCTGAACGGAAGAACGCAGTGTTTCCGACTGCTTTTGATCGGTATTAGTCGGGCGTCGCAGAGAAATGTCATGACGTGCTTTGAATCGGTCGAACCAGTGGTTTGACATTTTGAACTCGGCACCTGGATACAATTCTTCCATTATATCCTTACATCTGGTACGAAACCACCATTCCTTTACCTTGATGCCTTTCTCGCGTAATTCTTTAAATTCTTTAAACAATTTTTTCTCCATATCCGGATAAGCAGCGCTTCGGCCTGCTCCAGACTTTCGTGAGTGATATGGCGCGTTACGAATTTTGTGTGCACTATAGTACTTGCGTCCGCACTAGTACTTGCGTTACTATCGCTTTTACTGGTGATTTCTTCGCTCGTAGTTTCTCGTGTAGACTCCAAATTATCTACGGTTGTGGTACTGTATCAGGTTTATGTGAGTTACATCTTGCGCTAATTCCGACCGATTTTATTGGTCTGTATAGTTGGGCTCTTGCTCAGTGTTTGCAATTTCGGGTGCACAAAGCACGCAAACAGTTTCCGCGCATTTTATACACTTGTATTTGGTCTCTCTATACCACAAGAGAAACAGTGCCTTTCCATACCGATAGCAGCACACCATCTACCTTCGGCAACGCCACATTTAATTGAAAAAACTTTGTTACAGGTGGTCACTGTCACAGCCCTGGTCACAGTCACATGTTCTAAATTTAACACCCAATGCGGTTCGTTGCAACGTTTGAACAGGAACGTTGCCAAGTGTCAAATAAGTATCAAGTTGCGAAGGTGGAAAGTAAAAGGAGGTATTACTGCCATTTGCGAGCAGTTTCACCATCAACTTGCGGCATGATTTAAAAGAAACCTGTCAAAATGCCGCCGCAAGTTGATTTATTTGTTTTTCAACGTTCAACGTTTGGTGAAACTTGCAACGTTCAAACGTAAATATGCGTGAAAAAAGCGCAGAGTTACTCCTTTATGTATAAAGAAATAAGTTCGTATTGGAGGCCAAGTTCCATAGCGTGGGTGCTCTTAACTACAGAAGAGTTTTTTACCATCTACAGTCCACGGATCTCCACTCGGATTTTAAAGCGCGCAGTTTTGAGACGTCATTCACAAACAGTGAATTATTTACACTTACAGAAAGTTTTGTACGATTTCTTCGCGTATCAAGGGAGACCATTGCTACCGGTCAGACCCGAAGATCAACGATATCTGTAGCTGTTCTTGTGAACCCGTCAATATTTACTCCAATCACGCCATAATAGTGAGGACGAAAAAAGGGTCAAATGTACAAGAGGAGATAGTTGGCCACATACCCGATAGACTGGCAGAAGTTCTATACCAGCCGTTATTAAACAAGAATGTGGTGGTTTCATGCCGAGTAACTAGTCAAAGCAGGAGTGCACCAGAAGGTGTTTGGGTTCAAGGTGGTGGTATAGAAATACCATGTCGCTACGAAATAGAGGTGCAAAAAGGACTTGCAAAAAGGATTTGCGTGAACTGAAGAAGAAACTGGAACTTTTTACTCCTACTGCAGACGATACAATTTGAGACAATTAAGGATGTAGTCGGGGTAAATACCGACGGAATACTTTGTTGAGATCGTGTTACAATAAAAAACCAAATGTCTGATAATATTTGTAATGATTTACTTCAGATACGAATTTTTACCATCCGAAAGTAACGACCCCCGAAAGTGGCGATATGAATGGCTGCTAAATCCGAAATTAACGACATCGTTACTTTCGGAACTTTACGGTATCTCCATGATGCAGCATAAGTAGAAGCGACAAAAGAACTGTTAATTGAATGGTCGAAGAAGTTGTAGTCTTCTTTGATCTGCTGAACTTCAAAACGGCCGTTCCACACCATTGGTAATTTGAACTTAGTCTTGAAATAGCTTGGTCCGTATTCACCAAAGGTATTTGGAAATCATGACCAGATTTATCCATATTGTGGCACTGATTTCCAGAAACATACGAAAGGATTTTACATAGAAATATCAGAACACAAACTGGAGCTCGAAAATGTACACCCGCCATATGATGCCTTGTTGGAGCCTGATTATATTATAGTACATTTTTGCTATACCGCTATACTCAAGCTTTAAAATACCTAAGGGGCTGTTTATAGACCTTTTTAATAAGTCTGGCGTCAGCAGCCCTATGACGTAGTTTGCGGTAAAGGGAAGCCCCGCACGGCCATTTTGCTTGCTTCATTTTAAAGCCACAAGGAAGAAAGCCTCAAAAATGGTAAGTTTTACGTAATTCTCTTTAGTCAATGCTAAAAATTAATTCTATGTTTACGATAGTTTATATTATCATTGTTATTTGTTTAAGTCTTACTTAGTTTAGCTGGTAAACTCGTACATTCGTCAACGTACGACCTTTGCTTACTCCTGTTGTTGACATGCCTCTTGCGTTTACTCGTGCCCAGTGCTGTTACCGAGCTATGTATAGCTGACCAGATCTCGATTTGTTAAATTTTGCGTTTGTTTGTTTGTTTGGATGTGTGTCGGCATAATACGTCATCCATATGTGCTCGAAAGTGACTCAAATGCGCATGTTCCGCTACCACGCTGCCTGCTTGAAGGCCATGAAGGATTCAGTGGCCAGTCTCGAGGAATTCAGTGCTCATGCAGTTACGAAGTGGAACTCGACAACCATCGACAATGTCTCAATAGTACAAGGAGACAACATGTATATACTTGAATGCTTTTAACCATGATCTCACTCCTCGTCAGGGATTTCTGTCGTTGAACAACTTACCAACCGTTGTTTGTTGCCGTTGGTTAGAAGACAACTTGTCCTGTCGATCAGTAATTGACACAAATATATCGCCCGTTGAGGCACAAAAATATATTGATCATCTACCCTTTGTGGTGGAGCCCGTTGAGGCACAAAACAATATTATCTGCCCAACTGTATATGTAATAAACTGTATATGTAATAAACTGTACATGGAACTGTCTTCAAGAAACTATTTACCTCAACTTTGTGAAAATTCAGTGGATTTGTCCATTTTGTGAAAATTCAGTGGACAATGGAAATTATTTGTGTTGCAGTAAATACAATATTAAAAGTTCTTTGGGAAAATAAAATACAGTGGTTGCAGTTGACTGTGGTGTATTCCCGAACGACAATTACAGTATAATATATGTGGAGTCGTGGACATGTGCAATGAACTAATACATCACAAAGATCTTGAAAGTATCACATTCTCAACAATAAAATTTAGACGATATAAATAATGGTGCAACAATATCGTAAACATCTGTTACATACCATTTCTGGTATTTATTTGTTTAGCGCTTGCTTTGTCATAAACATATCAGACACTTGCGATTCCACTGACAGCTTTTCCACAGTAAGAAGCATGATTTATAGTGGCAGTGATTTATCAGAAATTTGTTTACCAATCACCAACTACATGCATACTGTAGTCATAATATATACTGTGTATGCAGTCAGAAGCCTTGCCAATTATATTCAGATGAGTGATAGTCATTTGTAATTTAAGTCTGCTGTATTTAAAATAATTGATAGAAATGTGTACATACTACGTACAGTCGGTTCATTTTTGAAATTTTAATAAAAAATTAGGCTTCCCATGACTTTCGATGCAGCACTTCCCCTTGCGATAGTAACTTCTAGTTTAGATTTATATGCCACAAAAATATATAATTTCCAATCATTTCCTGTCCTTTTTCTTAAATCTTCCAGTTCATAAACGTGTATGAACACACTGCCAAGGTGTAAAGCATCAGTGAAGTCGATAAATCCGGGTAGTAACAGTGAAATGACATTTCGTAAGTTCGCTTCGGACATCGACAGGAAAAGCACGAGAGTTGTTGCGGAAAAGAAGAGACAAAAACAAATACTTCCAGGTGCATGAGTCGATCGTTTAGCAACATAGAAGCATGAACAAGTATTCTATAGTGACGACTGATACTTGGTATTACTTATACTAGAAACGTTTTTAAGAAAACATACTTTTGTATGTTCGCTGTATTTTTAAAAACTGAGGATATCGAGTTTAATCCGTTCTGTAAGAAATACTATTTGAAGCCGACTGTAATGCCAAATATTTTGATTGCTGAAGCCAAGAAAAAAGCCTAATTTTCTTTCGTGCTGTCAATTTGTCGTTTGTAGTAATTCGTATTTCTCAAGCAATTCATTATATTTATGTTCGATTATTGTTGGAGATATAAAAAAGTAGAGTGCTGCGTAGACAGTGTTTTGAATATATAGCAAAGTGAAAAGGTGGTAAACTGTCAAGAATTTAGTGACGGAATACTGACGTTTCGAGCGGATGAAGGGCCCCATGAAGGGCCCTGAAGGGCTCCGCTCGAAACGTCAGTATTTCGTCACTAAATTCTTGGCAGTTTACCACCTTTTCACTTTGCTACTTATTAGAGATATACATTGATTACATGGTCGTCACTGCTGAATACAGTTATCTTTTGAAAGAATGCAGGTTTTCTTCACATATGTTCAGTGAAATTGCTGCAAGAGGGGTTTTACTGCTCGTGGTACCAATCTCGCTGATCAGCTGAAACTCGTAACTCTTAAAATGCAGCTATGTATGTTTTCTCACCTGTTTAATATAATTACCAAATGAAAATGTTTGAGGTTAAAAACTTTTCTGTTCTAAGTACTATCAGTCATCACTAGGTCGGTTTTAAGTACAATACAATACAACATAGCGTACGACTATTACAAAGCCTTGTTCATGCATCTATGTTGCTAAACGATCGACTCACCTCGAAGTATTTGTATTTGTCTCTTCTTTTCCGCAATAACCCTCGTGCTTTTCCTGTCGATGTCCGAAGCGAACTGACGAAATGTCATTTCACTGTTAATACCCGGATTTATCGACTTCACTGATGATTACACCTTGGCACTGTGTTCATACACGCTTATGAGACTGGAAGATTTAAGAAAAAAGAACAGGAAATTATTGGAAATTATATATTTTTGTGGCATATAAATCTAAACAACAGGAGTAAGGAAAGGTCGTAGTTGATGAATGTACGAGTTTACCAGTTAAACTAAGTTAGACTTAAACAAATAACAATGATAATACAAACTATCGTAAACATAGAATTAATTTTTAGCGTTAACTAAGAGAATTACGTAAAACTTACCATTTTTGAGGCTTTCTTCCTTGTGCTTTACAATGAAGCAAACAAAATGGCCGTGCGGGGCTTCGCTTTACCGCAAACTACAGTACGTTGCCAGACTTATTAAAAATGTTTGTATGAGCCTGGTTAGCCTGATTCGCTTCACGAAGTTCTTATCACAGCTACTATAGACATCCAAAATGATATTACAAAGCAGAACTGACTTAGTTTGACTGCATAGGAAGAGCATAAAGTTAATTCAAATGATCTTTTTGGGTCGAGGAAAGATTTTCGTGACACAACCCAGCCTGGCTCATACAGCCCCTAAATGAACAAGTTTTGTGATTCGTTGATTAAAACAATAAAACAATGTTAACATGTTAGAGTTAAGGTGATTCCTCAGTTTTCATTGCGCACATTCAATAATCAGTGTTTTATGGCATTATGCAACACTTTCAAAAGATTCCGACCATTTTAGGACAATTTAGTGTCAAATCTAACTATTACGGGACTAAATCAATTTTTATCCGAGAACGGTTACACAAGTCTAGCTAGGGCTCCCTGTGCAAGTACGTTTGTAAACTACTTGATAATGCCGGTTTAAGGCCATAGTTCTTAAAGAAGGTCGGTGACCATAATTTTTTCCTTAATAATTATTTTCTTCTACCACTTTTACGTGTTATAACAGAAACTTTTTTCATTTCTACAACTTACAATATTTTACATTTTTGATGAATGTTTCTTCGAATAACATCTCAAAGAATATGGGAAACGACCTTTCTTTATCATAATAAACCCTGTTAGCTGTTCTTTTTCCATAAAATGCCATGTTTTCTTGTATAAAATTACTAGTTGCGAAAAATATAAAATTATCTTTGTCAAAGGTTTAAGTAAAAGTTGTGCAATGCGGTTTTTACTCAACTCGTAAAATGGTCACAATGACGTCACCATACTGAGTAAGAGGTGATCTGCCAATAACTTTAAGTTAGACTGGGAAGTTTCGGCAAATTTTCATTTCGAAAATAATTACTGAGGAATTACCTTAAGTAGCTACTCGCCGTTGTATCACGCAAATGATATTTTGTGTATCATTGGTTTCTATAACTACAGCTCTTCTGCTTGCTTAGGTAGACTTAACGGTTTTTTATTTTGTGTTAACTTTTTGTTCGACACCTTTGAGCAAATCCTTTATTTCGGACAAGTAGAAAACGTTGAAACGTGGACTATCCCGATCGTAAAAATAGTTATCATACTATACCAGTGACTGAGAAATTATTAGCGTCTAATCAAAATGCTAGACTGACGCAGAAGGAAATAGCTAAAATGGATGACTTAAAAAGACATTTTTTTTCCTGGTCTTTATTTTTGGTTAGATTACGTTTATCTACGGTTAGGGTTATGTTTAAGGTTAGGATCAAGGTTGGGTTATGGTTAGGATTGGGATTAGACTAGTTTTTGAAGATGGGAAGGTCCTTCTAGACAAGAGACGTTACAGCCATGCAGGCTCTACGCTATTCACTTGACTTCACCTATTGTTATCATTCTTTTAGCTTTTAGCATTTTTAATCCCTATATGGACTGTGTATTTATACATGTCATCCTTGTCTTATCTTATCTTATCATTTCGACTTGATAATGATGTTAGTTCAACGTCGAAACGTCGTCATTTATACTTTAACTGTAATCTTATAGATTTTCACTATAATCTTATGGATTTTAAGCCTCATGGTTCTCACTTGTCGTGAGAATTTTCTGGTCCCCGCGATCGTCTGGGATTTTTACGACGAGTGTGAACATGATTGAAGCAATGTCCCAGACTGTCGCCGATCTGATCGGAAGCATCGGAAAAATCGGAGTCATTTCTATTTGGAAAACGCCGACGATCGGGGATTCTTACGAGTTACAACTAGATGTGTGAACAAAAAATTCACTCGTCTGGCACAATCGATAATATCGGGATGCTTTTCGATAATGCAAAATGGCATCCAACGAAAGTTACCTGAATGCTCTGGAAAGTACTCCCGGTTGTAGAGTTTTAGTTCGCGTGGAAAAGAGTATGAAATTGCCCCAGGTCTTTTCTTTTCCTCAAATATGGACAAACCCAAAATCTTCTCTTTCTTCGCTCTTTTGTACTTTGTTGTTTCTGTAGAATTGCCGCCCTATCATTGCAATAAGCAGGAGAAACTGTCTGTGTAGATGCATCCGTCTGTTCAACGCCGCCATTTTCAAACTTTGGCGCGAATAAAAATCGGGGATTCTTATGACGAGTGTGAACGTGGCTGTCGTAAGAATCACCGACAATCGGGGATGGAACTGTCCCCGATTCTTACGATTCTTACAAGTGAGAACCAGGCTTTAAGATTTTTAATCTCATAGCGTTAAATTTTACTATTACATTTTTTTCAAAATCTTTATTGATAATAATAATAATAATAATAATAATAATAATATTTTTCTCTCTGAACTAGAACCCAAGCATAAATTACATCAGCTTAGTTACAAATTCTAATTAATTACATCTAAGCTTCATTATTAGTTGTTCAAGACAGTAATTTTTTAACTCTATGGCGCCAAATATAGTTTGACCCAATAATAGCTGAGATTGAACAGTCACGGATAACGCCTTTCAAAACATCCTTGTCTCTTGAAAATACTTTTAAGTTTGACCATACATCTTTATGAACTGTTCCAAGAGAACCAAAACATAGTACAAACAGTTTCGTGTCGTAGCCATTTTTCTTCAAACACTCCACCAATGGGTTATATCGAACCATTTTTGAATTTTTAGCCAAGTCATGATATATGTCAAAACATACCGTAATCTCAACAATTTGACAACATTTAGACAATTCATTTACTACAATAATATCCGGACGACGATGATGCAGCTCATTCATTTCATCTTTCAGTAGGGGAAACACTGTTTCTATATTCCTCTCAGACATAACACGAACTCGTCGACAGCACCTCCTGAGCATATTCACGACTATACTCACAATTCGATCGTGGCGTCTGCTGTAAAAGTTTCCAAATGTTCTGATACAACCATTTAACAAATGAGCCATACTTTCCGTTTTTTGACAACCAAAAGGACATAACGGATTATTTTCCCTATTCCAAATATATGTTGTAAATCTCGTAGGCAATATACTCAACCTGGCCTTCGCTACAAATCGAATTAGATGATCATCAACCTTCCAATTATAAAAGATTGAACTTGATAATTTCGGATTTATGTTTGTCATATTCAGGAACTGGCCTTGGATGGATAATTTTTCTGCGTCTTGTACATCGCGATCGCCACACAACTTCATTAAGCGCTTTTGTAAATTATTTGGCGGTAATTCTAAATAATAATAATAATAATAATAATAATAATAATAATAATAATGGAAACTTTATTAATAATAATAATAATTTTTATTGAAATACTTTATATAAATATACAATTATAAATCTCACTAATAACTAAAAACACCTAAAAGCCCTAAAATGCGTGATGATTCAAACGCCATTCACTAAATGTACGTGTCCGGCATCAATGTCTTTAAATAGCGTTGTCGCTTAAAAAATTAAGATTAAACTTAAATTTAGATTTTACATATACAATTGTAAATCTCGCTTTTTAAGGTAATTTACAATCGGCTACTTGAATCGATAATATCAATACATATAACTATAAAAACACATAACAGTATACAGCACAACATTAAAATGTAAGTAAGTCGGGATTTGTCCATTTCTTGTTACGGCAGCAGAATATATAATATGTTGTTCTGATTGCAATCGTCGTCATTCTTTTTACGCAATATTTTTGATGAAGTTTGTCAAAACCAAGATCGTTGAGCATTTTTATGAATGTAGAGCATTCTTTCGCAAAGACACCAAGAGAGCTCATTGATAAATTAACAAATTTAACAGATCTAAATTATTTACTTTGCTCCCTAATTAATTCTAAATATTTATCTTTTTTACGTTCAACATTTTTTTGGAGATTTGATTCGAAACCAGCAGTTAGAAAAATAATAATAATAATAATAATAATATAATAATAATAATAATAATAATAATATTATATATGTAATATAATATAATATAATAATATAATATATAATATAATATATAATATAATATATATAATATAATATTATATTATATTATATAAATATTATATAATATAATATTATAATAATAATAATAATAATAATAAAATAATAATAATAATAATAATAATAATAATAATAATAATAATAATAATGGTATTAGGAGTCAATTGGGCAATAGAGAAAGGACTTCTTCCTGAAAGCACAGTATGATACGGAGAGAGATGGAAGGGACATGTACTCAAGGGTAATGAATTCAAACTTTGTTGAGACTTTGAGTACAGAATGAGGAAAACGAGTACAGCACGTAGACCCGATATGACCCTGGAGAACGAAAGAGAGAAGATACCGTTGGTGGAAATGTTGTGCCCAATGGAAATGAATATAGAGGAGGTAACGCGAACCAAACTGCGAAAGTACGAACAACTTCTTTCTGTGCGGAAAGACCAACGAAGAATAATTTTTCCGTAAAGACCGACCAAACGAGGTTAATAAGGTTTTATTATATGCTTTTTATTAAATTTCTCAATTTATCGCAATTTTTTAAACCTTTTTCAGTTGTTTTGTAATTTTTAATTAATCTTAACCGAATGCACTCAGATAATTAGCTGCCCTGCTGTGCGAGCACTAGCGTACGTTTATGAATATAACCACGACTATTTTCAACTTTCAAAGCCTATATATAGTCCTAAGAGAACCCTTGAAAAACGTTAGGAGAATTAGATCTTCACTAACGACCGTGTGTTATCAGTCAGATCTCCAAGCTTGCAAATATGGTGTTCGACATACATGAGCGCCTAAGCTCCGTAAATATTCCTAATTTTATCTGCAGGCTAACAACTATTTTCTACAGCCCTAAGATACTGGTGGTAATATACGAGTTTTAAGATGACACTTATCCATTCAATCAAGGTCAAGATGTTTGTTTGGCCTCAGTATTTCAAGGTCAAAACCTACGCGTTGAGGTAGGCGCGCTGGTTGGATGAAGCAAAGACAGATATCATCCTGCATGGGGATTAGTGAACATGTGATTACATCTTCTAATATGATTTCAGATGACTTCTCCATCGCTTCTATAAAATGCTGAATTTCACGAAGGGCCTTATTTGAATACGGTCTCCTCTGACTTATTAAATATTCAATCTGACGCCTTAGCCCCTGCACTGACAACACAATCCACTCCACTGGTTATATTCCAACACCGCCTGCAGGCTTACTTTCCGGTGTCCATTAACGCTCCCCGTCATAGCCGTGATACCTCCAACCTAGTCACTGTAAGAAAATCGTGCTTTGGAAATAACGAACTTCCATATCGTCCACCGTACAAGCCTTGACATCCGAGTAATCCACAATTGGACGCAAGCTACCGACGGCTCGGCCGCTGCTATCCGAGTTGTTTTGTTCGATTCTGTAATTTGATTTGATAAACCATCACCTTCTCGTTCGCAAGATTAACATGTTATCTATTCCTCGCGGTGTGGCATGCTGGGGGCCAGTACCATCAGGGGTTCTCCAAGGAACTAAGTTGGGCCTAAGGCTGTTCCTGATCAACGATCTCAAAATTCCTAACGTTCGCACCTGGAAGTACATCGATATACGTACCATGACAATAGCTGAAACCGTACCGAGAGATGTTCATATATAGTGATGACCAACGCGCCCTGCGTTGTGACGGCCGTTGAAGACTGGTCGCGAAATGGCTGAAGCATTTACATGTAATCTACATTTCTCAACAATCGCAGACCGGCTGAGAACATTGATTCCTAACATTCCGTTTGATATTTCTAAGTTGAGTAATTTTGTAAGATCTCGCAAAGATGAAAGTGTTGTGTTCTCCATACCACCAATTACGCGTGTCATTGGTTTTCTTTTGAAAATTGATTCCAACAAATCCACTGGTATCGATGGGATTAGCTCTCGAATGCTCAAGTTAGCTGTTCCGATTATCGCATCATCGATTACAAAGTTGATTAACCTTTCATTCTCGTTAAATGTGTTTCCAGAACACTGGAAAACTGCAAGGATAACTCCAATTTTCAAAAATGGTGACCAAACTGATATTACAAACTATCGTCCAATATCCGTGCTACCTATATTGTCCAAGATTGCTGAGAAACACGTTAATAACGCGCTTTATCGGTTCTTATGCGAAAACGACTTGATCTATCCCAGACAATCGGGATTTCGCACAAAGCACAGTACAGAAACCGCGTTGATCAAGATTATTGATGATTTCCTTTTCAACCTTGACAACAATTGCGTTAGCGGAATGGTTATGGTAGATTATCGCAAAGCGTTCGACATGACGGATCACACCTTGTTATTAAAGAAACTTGAAGTGTATGGACTCACTAAGGAATCCCTTGTTTGGTTTACCTCTTACTTGAAGGATAGGCGGCAATTTGTTAAGTTGGGCGATAAACAGTCAGATATTGCATTTGTTAACATCGTGGTATCCCCCATGCAGGGTTCTATACTTGGTCCCTTGTTATTTGTCATCTTTGTTAACGATTTGCCACTATATGTGACTTCATCAAAAATTGATTTGTATGCTGATGATACAACATTGACCTCATCTATGAATTATTGTTCAATTGGAAAGTTGCAGGACACCCTAAACTATTCGATTGCCGAAGTTGAGGAATGGGCAGCCTCAAATAAACTTCCAATAAATGAGGGCAAAACCAAGGCTATATACTTATCACTGGTAAGCGTCCTTCTTTAAGGATTGATGGTGAGATGACTTTAACTGTGAATGGATCCGAACTTGTACCCAGCGTTAAGCTATTGGGATTAGAAATCGACCATGATCTTTCGTTTAATTCCCACGTCGAGAAACTTTGTAAAAAACTATCTCAGCGAATTGGTATATTTAAGAAAATAAGATCTTGCGTATCCATGAAACAAATGCTATTATATTATAATGCTATGATAAAATCTGTCTTAAATTATGTTAGTACAGTTTGGACAAGCTGATAATAAAGAGAATTTAGGTCAAGTCTTAAAGCTGCAAAAAAGAGCGGCAAGAGTAATCTGTAACGCCAATAATCAGGCCCCTAGTGTTAAGCTTTTTAATAGTCTACAATGGGTTCCCTTTTATGAAGACGCGAAAATAGCGAAATGTTGTCTAGCTTATAAACGTTCAAGTTATATAGGACAAAGTTCCAATATGTATCGAAGATTCTCTAAAGCTCAATAGTGAACGACATACTCGTACCACCAGGTACAATCGTGTGAGCGAAGGTGGAAAGACGTTTGCAGTTACTACCGGAACAGTGTAAATTTAGATCTTAGAAACTCTGTATCATTAAGAGCTTTTAGAAACAATTATTGGAATACTATTTTCAACGAACAGCAGAAACTATATCATTTTATTGTGTAACTTGTTTTAATTAATTAATTCATATGTATATTTCATGTAACTTATTTCATACTTTTAGATTGAGGGCCACTAGTTTATTAGTTTGTAACTATTCAGTGCTTCCCTCATTAAATAAAGAGTTTATTATTATTATTATTATTATTATAAGCATATGCAGCTCAACGCAGATAAGTGCAAGGAATTAATTGCTTCAATATGAATAAACATGCTATTAATAGTTCAAAATGCGGACAAACAAACCAAATTTGACTCACAAATTATTGCAAATGAGCTATTTTCTTTTGTTATAATAATTATGGGTAAATGCAATAATTATGGGTAAATGCAGACAAACATGGGTACTGACGTCATCTCGACAAAGTCTATTATATAGTTGGTGGGAAGGATATTCTGGTTGTAGACAATGCTATGATTCTAGAGCTTACTATACTATATTCCCAGTAAGTTATTGTGAACAATCACATTATAGAATCTATTAAGAAGGCAAACATACGCCTGTATTTTCTGGTTTTGCTGAAACGGGGTGGAATACCATCAGACATCATCAGTTTTTACTGTACGACTATCAGATCAGTCTTCGAATATGGTTCGCCCTCGTTTTCCACTACGCATTGCCTCAGTACTTGTGTGATGATATTGAGAGAGTGAAAAAGAGAGTTATTTCAATAATTTCTCCAAATCAAGCGTACAGTTTCATCTTAGATCTGTTTAGTATATCAACCTTGTTCAGTAGACGCAAAGAAGGTTGCGACAAGCTGTTTAAGACAAAAAATAATTTACAAATAAAATAATTTTTAAAGAGCGCCGCCCTCAAGTTTTAAGCGCTGCATCCGAAACAAGTTTTAAGCGCTGCATCCGATTTTTAGTCATCAATTCACTGGTGAATTTCTAGATTTAATGTATGCTAACATGTTTTTTCCTTTGATAACATTTCCTACAAGAATATCTGCACATACTGCCACCCTTATTGATAACATATTTACCAATGACCAATCACTCAGATAATTATTCATTTACTGGATTATTATTCACAGACATTTCTTATCATTTGCCAATATTTTGCTTTACTCATGAACAGTTCAATGACACGGATGAAGACACATATATTGTCTTCCGTGACAAAAGTGCAGCGAATGTAGCCCAATTTCGTGACCGCCTAAGTAACATACTTTGGCATGATCTTAATGGGTTCAATGATCCGAAAAACGCTTATGGAACTTTTTTGGATAAATATAGCGACGTTTATAACACATGTTTTCCTCTAAAAAGGGTAAAAAAGATAAATTGTAGTTTTAAGAAACCATGGCTTTCAAAGGGTCTTCTCAAGTCGATAAGACGAAAGCATAAATTATATAAGCAATATTTAATTACCCCAAGCCAAACTAATGAATTTTCTTACAAAAATTATAAAAACAAACTTAACCACTCTTTAAGAATTGCTAAACGTCTTTACTACGAGAAGCAACTAGAGTACGCCAAATCAAATACTAAAAACACATGGAAGATTTTGAATGAAGTTATTAACAGGAAAAAGCGTTCCAAGAAATTACCCTCACCCTTTATTTTTGATAATCAAGAAATATCTAACCCATTTGAAATTGCGAATCGATTTTGTGATTATTTCACAAATATTGGTCCCAATTTAGCTAAGAAAATACCTCCCTCGTCTGTTTCTCATCAATTTTTCCTTTCTGGTAACTTCATTAACTCCATGTTCCTAAAACCCGCTACCCAATTTGAAATACTAGAAATTGTGAATTCTTTGCGATCAGGAACCGCTGCAGGTTGTGATAAAATTCCAATGTTTGCCGTTAAGGGTTCCATTGATTTGATTTCTGAACCTCTTACTCATATTATTAACTTGTCTATGTCTTCGGGCATTGTTCCTGATCAAATGAAAATAGCACGAGTTATACCGTTATTTAAATCTGGGGAACATAGATCTGTTTCTAATTACAGACCCGTATCGGTTTTACCTATCTTTTCTAAATTGTTAGAAAGAGTTGTATAATTATTTATATAAACAAATCCAATATTCTTTTTGATAACCAATACGGTTTTAGGAAAAAACATTCAACTTCTTTAGCCTTGTTACAATTGTATGATAAAATTACATCAGCCATTGATCGGAAAGAATTTACAGTTGGTATTTTTCTTGATCTTTCTAAAGCTTTCGATACTGTCAACCATGACATTCTGTTTGATAAACTTGAACATTATGGTATTCGAGGTCTGACTCTTAATTGGATAAAAAATTATTTCTGTGGTAGGTTGCAATATGTTCAATATAATGATACCTATTCCACATCAAAAACTATTAAATATGGAGTGCCTCAAGGCTCAATCCTTGGTCCACTTTTGTTTTTATTATATGTTAATGATCTTGCCAATGTTTCTAAAAATTTTGATTTGATTTTATTTGCTGATGATACCAATCTATTTTATTCTCACAAAGACCCGTCCTGTTTAATTAATATTATCAATAACGAAATGAATAAGTTGTCTGAGTGGTTTAAGGCCAATATGCTCTCAATAAATATAAAGAAATCTAATTATATGGTTTTCAAACCTATAGACAGAAAAGACTTAATATTGATTTGTATTAATGTTAAATGGTCATAAAATTGATCTGGTCAAGGAGGTTGTTTTTCTTGGCGTAATTTTAGATGAGCACATATCTTGGAAGCCTCATATTTCTCATGTTGCTAGAAAAATATCAAAATCAATAGGTATCATATACAAATCAAGTTTCTGCCTTTCTAAATCATGCTTATATACGTTGTACTATGCTCTTATTTACCCATACCTTCAATACTGTATTATTGTCTGGGGCTCTACGTACCCATCAAATCTTAATCGTATTGTCTTGCTTCAAAAGCGTGTAGTTAGAATTGTTAGCAAAGAAGCATTTGATGCACACACTGATCCAATTTTTAAAGAACTGAAGATTCTTAAATTTGGAAAAATTTATTTATTTCACTTAGGAAAATTTATGTACTCGCTTAGCCAAGATATTTGTGATGGCTCAACTGTTGCTTGCTTCCAATCTAAATTGAAAAATTACCTTCTTTTTTCTACGTACACGTGAACAGTTTAGTATTATTTCGTAACTAATGAACGGATTTTGATGTAATATTATTATAAAAATGTATTTTCCTCTCGTACCGCTCATGCTGCTAATTTATATATAAAATTAAGTAAAAAGGAAGCCCAAATCTTATAAGCCTTTTGGTTTCTTTTTGGGCTACCTTGCCAGTTATTTATGTCTTTGTCTATAATTTTTAATTTTTATTGCTGGTAAATAAAATTGACTTGACTTGAAACACTAAAAATTTAAAGAGCGCCGCAGCGCTTAAACGAGTAAATACGGTATGCAAAAAGGTCAAGATGGCCAATTTAATTATTATATTATTTAATATACTCGGCGCTTCGCGCCTGTTTGGGTATGAGCTTATTATTATATACCTATACACTGCGCGTGCCATACGTTTTTTCCGAACTATATAGGTATATATTAAATGTGACTTGCAGCTTGGAAATTTCAATATAGTAAATTGTTTGCTACTCAAGCTTCAACACAAACTCAGAAAAATGTTTCTGAGCTCCAGACGGGAATCGAACCCGCAACCTTCATGATCTCCGATTAGACACTCTAACAATTGAGCTACCAGAACTCAGATGGCAGAGCGAAGGCTATGCGCGTTGTGTTGTAGTAGTTCGTGCGACAAACGTACTGCTAATTCAGCAGTGTCGACACGTCTGTATATCTTTATCAGAATATATTACATGTGACTTGCAGCTTGGTTATCTCAATATAGTACATTTTTGCTATCAAGCCCTTTAAAATACCTATACCTTAGGGGCTGTTGGGCTAGCTCGGTTAGTCAGGCTGATTTGCTTAACGAAGTTCTTATCACGCGGCTACCGTATATAGATACCCAAAATGATATTTCAAAGCAGAACTGGTTTTGTTTGGGTGTAGGAAGACTGGAAGAGCATAAAGTTAATTCAAATGATCTTTTTGGGTCGAGGGAAGATTTTCGTGACACAACCCAGCCCGGATCATACCGCCCCTAAATGAACAAGTTTTGTGATTCGTTGATTAAAACAATAAAACAATGTTAACTTGTTAGAGTTAAATTGCTACTCGTCGTTACATCACGCAAATGATATTTTGTGTATCATTGGTTGCTATAACTACAGTTCTTCTGCTTGCTTAGGTAGACTTAACGGTTTTTTATTTTGTGTTATCTTTTTGTTCGACACCTTAAGCAAATCTTTTATTTCGGACACGTAGAAAACGTTGAAACGTGGACTATCCCGATCCTAAAAATATTTATCTTACTATACCAGTGACTGAGAAATTATTAGCGTCCAATCAAAATGCTAGACTGACGCAGAAGGAAATAGCTAAAATGGATGACTCAAAACGACCTTTTTTTTCTTTCTGGTCTTTATTTTTGGTTAGATTGCGTTTATCTGTTAGGGTTATGTTTAAGATTAGGATCAAGGTTAGGGTTATGGTTAGGATTGTGATTAGACTAGTTTTTTTTTGAAAATGGGAAGGTCCTTTGAGTCATCCCTTTTAGGCTTGTCCGACGCAGAAACACAATATCTCGACTCAGTTCTTCGTGAGTAGGTTGACTTTACAATTGAGAAGCGGCACTTAAATTAAACGAATTAGTTGAAAGTAATACATATAATTTAAGTTAAAAAAACTCGCGATATAGCAAAAATAGAATTTTAAATTTCATGAATATAAAGCGTGTTTACAAAAAAACGGACAATTCCCGACAGGTGCTTTCATATCATGATTATTTTACTTCTAACATAAAATGCAAATGAGATAGACAAGCGACGTTGTCAGGGTATAATAGTTCTTTAAGCGTCGCAACACCTTGAGAGAAAACCTCAAGAAAAACTACAAACATTGTGGTTACCAACACCGCGGATAGATCCAAGCGAAGGATAAACTTGCATAAAAACAATGGTGAACTTAAGCAAGAAATTTATCGAATTGAGAGTTTCAAAAGAGAAAACGAATTGATATGGACGGGTGAACAAATCGCTAGACCGTGTACAAATGATCTTCGAAGTGAGCGTCAAGGTAAGGTGAAGACATGATGCACCTCATATTCAAAAAATATTTACTCATAAAATTGCTGACGAAAAAATCCTGAAGGTATTCTTGCTTTTATAGTCTCATACCTCATACCCAAAAGTATTCATTAACTACATGATTATTTCACCAACATTTTGTTTGCCAAGTGCAAATGTTGTGTCAGTCGGACGACGTGTCCCACGATTAATTGACTTAAGGTATATATATATATATATATATACATAGTGGGATATATATATATATATATATATATATATATATATATATATATATATATATATCGAGATTTTAGAAACGAAATTCTGACGTTTCGAGCGATAAGCTTGAAACGTCAGTATTTCGCTATCAGTATTTCGTTCCTTTCGTTTATATATATATATATATATATATATATATATATATATATATATATATATATATATATATATATATATATATATATATATATATATATGTATCCGTTAAATCCGTTAAATTCATATATATATATATATATATATATATATATATATATATATATATATATATATATATATATATATATATATATATATATATATATATTATATATATATATATATATATATATGTAACTATCCGTTAAATCAATATAGTCAAATAAACTTTAGCATAAACACTTCAGAAGGAAGGTCTTTGCTGTAATAAAAAACAAACAACAGAGAACTACTCATGCCGAATCCAAAAGAAATATAAACAAAAACATATTCATGCACTCAAAGTTACAAGTCGAAAAAGGCTTACATTTAACACGACCGGATATTAAATAAGAGAACTGCGTGTGCCCCAGCTGCATGCACATGCAAAAATATTCAAATGCTGAATAGCATAAAATTTTACATCTAAAAGTAAGCATTTAGCGTTGGCGGTTTGCGGCTAACATAAATTTACGCCCGCTATGGTAGTGTCTTGCGTCTACACAGCGTTGGTATCTAGATAATTTTCACAACTATAACTATAAATGCTCTAGTGACCTTATTTATCAAGTTAAACCAGCTATATTAATACACATTTCAAGATCACTGGACTGATATCTAAGTTTAGCTAAACATATTACGTAGGTTCAGGATTGAATATTTTTGCAGGTTCACCGGCGAAAACACTTATGCAGGCGTGCATAATTGCCGGCTATAAAAACATAAACTTGTGTTATGTATTTGCCGAATTAAAACACAATTTTGGAATGAGCATGATGGGTACGATCCACAATGTAGCTCGATAAATATTTTATTTTTAACAAAACGTTATTCAAATTTCGTCTCACATCCAAACATTGAAACAGTGTTACATCTTTAAACATTGAAACAGTGCAATGTGCTTTCAACATATGCAGCAACAACGTGTTAAATTATTTTTCTTTATTGTCTGGTTAGTGTTTGTCCAAACCTATGATAACGCTATTTCAAATGCAACGCCTTAGCAAAGTTTTTTTAGGCAACTCTTCTCTCGGTATATATATATATATATATATATATATATATATATATATATATATATATATATATATATATATATATATTATATATATATATATATATATATATATATATATATATATATATATA
Organism: Chrysogorgia sp. JL179-B06; assembly: GCA_035772405.1. Lineage (NCBI taxonomy): Eukaryota > Metazoa > Cnidaria > Anthozoa > Scleralcyonacea > Chrysogorgiidae > Chrysogorgia > Chrysogorgia sp. JL179-B06. The sequence goes on from JAYKKM010000344.1 coordinate 1,294,029, forward strand.
ATATATATATATATATATATATATATATATATATATATATATATATATATATTGAGGTAGTAAATGCATGGGTGCTTGAAGTAGACAGACGATACATGTGGACGATCGTGAATCAGTCGGATATAGGGATCGAACCTGTAACCTTCTGATTGCCAGTGAGACGCTTGAACGATTGAGCTGCTGAGACTCAGATGGAGAGCGAAGGTTACAATGAATACATACATTTTAAGACCAAACCGGGACCAGTTGCGAAAAATGCAACTTTAAGGCCTTCCGGCTGGGAATTGAACCCGCGAGTGACCACTGTGCTCTGACCACTGAGCTAGCTATACGGAAGCCGTTGCCGAGAGCGTAGTCACGAGTTCTGTATATATGGTGGTGGTAATGCCGGGATAAGATTCTAGATGGGTATATGATAGGTAATATATATATATATATATATATATATATATATATATATATATATATATATATATATATATATATATATATATATATATATATATATATGTATAGTGCCTATACGGTGCAGTCACTGTATATCAATCACTATAATATCAGCAAAATACTCAAATAAAAAGATTTAGCGGTGCACGAAGAACTTAAACTTCGTCGAGGTTCAGCTAAAATGTAGTTTTTATTGTTGTGAAAAATTCTTCCTTTTCATTACCTTCTAATCTACACCGGATATAGAAGATTATACAATGCCGGGCCGAGATACGAATTTTATCTTCGAGTGTTTGTACTATCTTTCACGAGTGAGCGAAGGAACGAGAGAGCAATATTATCATCACGAGAAGATAAAATTCGTATCTTCAAGTGGCCAATGTTCTGATTATTATATTGAAATACATCCATGCGGATGTATGTGAAGATAAAAATTATATCTTCATTGCTCGCAGTGAAGCTCATGCAAACATGGTATTTCATCGATATTTATATAATAAACAAGATTTATACCGCATACAAACAATTGCATTGGAGAAGTCGTATTTCATCAGTTACATGGGGAGAGTCGTATTGCATCAAGGCAAGTCATATCGTATTGTATAGACGGGCCTTAAAAGCTTCTTTGAAGGCTTGTCGCACTGCCAGAGCGTAGGCGCTAAGGATCAAAATAGACATGATGTAAACATCGCGGTCAGCAGGTATACTTCGCAGCTATAGTGTATGAATATAGAAGATATTAGCTGAAGATGTTTGCAGCTAAACCAAGTAAATGTTGTAAACACATATTTCGTATAAGTAAAAAGCCTCTGTCGTAATATACATATAATAAATGAAAAGAACCTATATTCTAAGTCGCGACAAGATTTTAGAAGGGTGCAGAAGTAGAATCTGTCAGTGCTATACTAAAGCAAAAGGTTACGACTAATATTAAAATGAATTTTTAAACTGTATGTTAGATTTACGAATGCCCTTCAAATGTCAAAGAAGATACGGGAAAAGAGTTGCTATCGACTTTATTGCTAACACGTATGCGCGTGACTACGTGGCAGTAGCAATTTATTTCATTATTCATTATTTAATATGCGAAGTTTAACGTTATGAATTGCATTTTAAGAAGCGCAAAAGCTAAATTAGAAAATATGAACAAAAGGAACGATAAGTCACGGGTTAAAAAGTCTTATAAACCGGACAATACACTGGCATTGTAGAGTGACACAAAACATCTTTTCCAATTTTCAACTAGCAAAATTATGCATAAAAAATTAATAACAGTGATATAACTTGTTAACAATTTTTAATCAATTTTTTGTCGAATAATATTAAGTCTTATGTAAAAGACATAATATTATTCGACAAAACCTCGGAGTACTAAGGCATAACAATAACATAAAAGTGTGGCGCAAATAGTGTGTAAGGCCCTTCGAGCGAAGATCTAACGTTTGGAACGAAGTCCCGTCGTCAGAGAGATAGACCTCCTACACACTATTTCGGCAGTACACCAACCTTTCGAATTGAGCTAAAAAAGCCGTTAATTAAAAACGTCTCAGTTCACTTTTCAAAATAATAAAAACTGAACTTCCAGTTAGACAAACGCTGCAGAAAAAATGATGTTAGAGATGAACTGATCATATACTACTCATGGAACCCCAACTTAACGAACAAACGAACGAAATGTATTTAATTATAGTGCAACTAGTTGACGACATATTTTATAATAAGAAAGTGTGTTTATACATTGACGTTTTTAAATTATTATTATTCCAGAACACAATCAAGTAAGATGGTTCTGGGTCAAGTTCTTGTTTACGCTTTGGTGGTGCTGTTTCTACCTCGTGATGCATACAGTGAAGCCGACACGTATGCCCTTCCAATAACATTCAACCCCTTGATTCAAAATTCTGTTAAAAAGGGTATGAATACAGAATTATTTTATAATTATGACAAAGAATTTTACTCGAATGTTACAGTTATTGATGCTGCCAAGAATACAGAGCAACACGTTAAAGACGTTATAAGAAAAACCATCAGCGTTGTATTTTTGACAATAGCGTCTTCACATGTATCAGGATCTCTAAAGCTGAGCGATCTTCTGTACACCAAACCCAGCAAATGGTCCTATAATTTGAAAGTCCAAAGTATTCTAGACGCATCGAATGGCGAAATTTCCACACTTTCAGATGCGGTGGTACTTTACAAAATTCAAGAAAATGCAATGAAGGTTTTAGAACGACGATATGAATTTAGCGTTAGTACCATTTTGGCTAAACTTGGTCTCACAACAATGGAGTTTTACGGAGTAGACGAAAAACAGTGGATTGCTGTAGTTGGTATCATCACGAGCAATGTCATTACCAATAGAAGTGAAAAGTTAAACCTAACATCTTGCTACTTAGCCGAAATGGTAAACAAAACCATGGCAGAAATCCAAGCATTCACGCTTAATGAAGTTGACATGTACCTCTATAACACCAGCATGCTAATAGATAAACTACCTGCCTACCGAAATACCGTCATATCAAATTTGTACCGAACGTTCAACATCACAGCATCGCAATTGGCAAACATGAGCGGCATTGACATTTCGCTAATTAACACAATGCAACTAAAGGACGTAATACAAGTGTTCACAACAAGCGTTCTTAAACAATTACAAGTCTCTAAGGAAGAAATTAGTCAAAGCGATGGGAATTTCCAACCAGAAATGCTGCTTTCCTGTACGGATAAATGGGAATCCTTCAAAAGACTTGCAATTTCAAAATCGTTTGACAACGCTGCTAAAAACATGTCTATTACCAGTCAAGCACTTGCCTCCCTCATTGAAATTTCCGATACCGATATTTACACAGTGAATCAAATGCTCAGTATACTAGCGACACTTATACAACCACTCAACGAAGACAAAATAATGGTTGAAACATCTAAACTGCATAAGGTATTCAGCATCCATAGTTCAGAAACCCTAAATAGTATTCAACACAATGCATTTGCTGCAATCAGAATGTTCACTCGTTTCACGACACGCCAGTTGACTCTTCTGTACGGTTGGAATGAGCAAGATTATCAATTTGCTAAAATGTTTTCATTAGATGATCTAAGCAATGTCTGCTTATTTAATCTCTACAACTACAGTTTGTTCACTTTGGCAACAATTAACGTTGGCGAGCTACATTCTTCGTGTCCATCATTCAACGTTCTTCGAGAAATTTGGCAAAAGAAAAGCGTTAACAATTTAGAGTCGAAGTTTTCCACTTCTTTACCACTCGATCAACCAATTTCAGTGCTAATCAGTAAATTGACAAAAGCACCATTGGCAATCAGCTACCGATTGTTGAATATTACACCCGAGGTACAAGATGTGGTTCAACAGATAACATTCAATAACATTTCTGCTGTCACGACGTATTCCAGTTCTACCTTAAAGAAGATGTCGTTCCAAGACATCATCGAACTTGCTGTACATCTATATAAAAATGGCTCGTTTCACCATACCGTCAAAGTGGTTAGTTTTTCCGTTATAACATCATTAACACCATCAACACCATCACTATTACTAATTACCACTAGCAACATTCATAGCACAACGTACCCATCATATTACGAAAACAATAGGACACAACTTACAACTAAGAGTACCCAATTGTATTCGCCAAAGCCAACTACCGCTGTGATCTCAACTTTTACCCTTGAACAAACTATCAATATTTCAAATCATTCCTACAACACAAAAATGTTGAGTAAGCAGTCAACTGTGACAACAAATATACCCCAAGCTGCAGTTTCAGCCATGGAAGAGCTGAGTTATACATCAGATTTTACTTTAGCTCAATCAAGCAGCTATATTTTACGACCTACTGCACAGACAAGGTCATCTTCTGAAAACGATATTTCTACCACTCTAACGAATATGATAAATACGACAATAAGTACGTTAGTCTTGCCTACAACAAGCAGTTTAATACTAAGCCATATACCTACGTTCACTAGTTCTCGCTATCCTGTCAAAAATGCAAGTGGAAGTTCATCTCTATCATCTGAATACCCCGAACGTTTTGCTGTATCTAACTCAAATCAAAGACTCAGATCTGTTACGTCGACCACACTAACACTTCATAACCTATCACTTTCCACTAGTGATTCAAAATCTAGAACACAACTGACGTCTTATTACACTACTCCACCTCTAGTTACCACAATTCCACGGCTAAACTCAACCAAAATGACAAAATCACCTTCATTTACACCATCTTCGTATCCCTTGGAAAATACTATAACTAATATAACTACTCCACCTCTAGTTACCACAATTCCACGGCTAAGCTCAACCAAAATGACAAAATCACCTTCATTTACACCATCTTCGTATCCCTTGGAAAATACTATAACTAATATAACTACTCCACCTCTAGTTACCACAATGTCACGGCCAAACTCAACCAAAATGACAAAATCACCTTCAAATAGACCATCTTCGTATCACTTGAAAAATACTATACATGTAATTAATACGACAACAACCTATGCACCAACCTTACTAATCACCACATCAGTCACTAATCGCACCACAGTAATTACTAATACAACAACAGTAATTTCATCTGCAACTGGTAGCACTACTGCATTTTCGAATGGAGAAACTGACCTGTCAACGACGGTATCGCCAAAAGCGACGCCAAACAGCAGTTCACCAACTACGATTTCTCTTATTATACAGACAACGGACGTGCAAAGTACCATTCCTTCGAGCACTCGATCCAGCACATCAATAGTTGTTACACCTACATCCACGATGGTAACAACAAACCATGACTTCATAAGCCAAGTATCATCCACAATCAAAACAACGATCTTCTCAAAAGCGACGTCAGACACGCCGTCGTATTTTACAACAGTCCGTGCATCATCATACCCAAAAATCTCAAGTACATATTTACCAAACAACATTATGACTACCTTACTACCAATCTACTCTTCGCCTTCGCCAACATCACAAACAAGGAATGCAACGGCATCCATGATTCAGCCAAGTACAACTAAACTGGAAACAATGTCGTCAAGTGTCACGAAACCAGGTAAATACAATACAATATACAATACAATAACTTTATTTCAGTGTCTAAGTTATTTAGCCTTAACAGGATAATTGGGGACACTATATCCTATCTAACAACTATAATAAGTTACAAGTAACTATCTAGGTTGCAGTCTAGACTGTAGTGGTGTCATTGAGAGTATTCAATTAGACGCACCCTTAATAGCGCCAATAACTAAAAGTGTTACTAACCGTCAATCTCTGTTGGGTGAACTCGCTTGAGAGACGTTACGAACAAGACGCCATATTCATAAACTGTGTGTAATTTATAAAATTAAGAATATAGCAGGGTTCCGGATTATCTTTCTTCTCTTTTACAGTTTCTCACAGATCTACATGTATAGTTAGTTATTCGCTTCATAAAAACGATGATATATCGATGATGATGATCGATTATGCGATGTTCCACATCTGGATTCCAACATTCCTTTTTCCCTTCTGCTATCTCTGGTTGGAACTCCCTATCTTATTCAATAAGAAATTCCCCTTCTTTAGCCAAAAGCACTCGCATCGGCAGCTCGTGCTTCTCCCTACACTTCTTTCATGTTTTTATTACGTCACTCTGGTTTCGATCACGTTATAGTGACCACGGCAAACGTATTCTATTATTTAAGTAAACTGGTAATTTTGAACTATAATTTTACATTTCAGTTGACATTTGCCAATCAACGTCTGCATGTAGGGATGACGAGGTGTGCGTTTCCGATTCAGAAACATTCAAATGTAAAGGTAAGCGGACAATTGAATTGTCAAGCTAAGAGAAATTGGAATGTTATGGAGTTACATTTTCGCAACTGTCCGGGTTGGGTCTTAAAAATAAAATTCTACAACTCGACATTTACCTCTATTTAGTATTAGGGTTAGTTAAAGAGTGTAGTTTAAGGATTAGTATTAGGGTTAGTATTAGTACGCACAAATGCGAGCCTGCTAGCTTTCAGTCCAGATTGAAAACACGTAGAATTAGACTTTTCCTAATGCTAACCCTCAGTTTGGGGCTTAGGATTAGGGTTTAGTGTTAGACCTCGATCTCGTCCCTGGTAAGTAGGGTAACGTATTTGCTGTTCCTTATATGGAATACGTACTATAAGTACCTTTCTGCTCAGAGCTAAGAGAATCGAGGGGGGCTGGAGACGAGAATGACCACAGATACAGTATGATGTATCCGCCATATAGCGAGTTATCAGGCTTTGGTACAACCGACAAACGGTCCATAATTTAAAAAAAGAAATGATTTTAACTCTGGAAATTTGCCTCAACCTCTTTGGTTACGATAATACATAAAAATGTATACGGTGTTTTGATTCTATTTCCTATTTATTGGTAACTGCATGGGCGGCATTTTAAAACCACGCAGTTAGATGTTATCCCAACCTCAAAACAGATGTTTTCATTAAATAAATTGTTGTGTTTTCCTGTGGATTTCTGCGCAAAATATTTTTGATTTGGGTAAATACTCGATTTTCTGTCTTCTGTTGAAATACGAGGACCGAGTTCAAGGGTAATGGTGACGTAATGTGACGTAATTCCAACACTTGCGCTTCGTTCTCACAACCCTCTCCCCCCAGATCTCCTTTACGCGGTCGTGGATTAACTTTAACAGGGTACAGAAAATCGATGATTTAAGGTTCTTCGAAAAAATGTTCTTTGAAATAAAAGGCATTTAAGAATAATTTTTAGAAATGTTAATAGTTTTACGGTATCTGCTCTTGTACTCGAGAAATAACGTTTTCGTGCTTCTGGACGTCGCCATTTTAGTGTTGCTCGACGGCTCAATGTTGAGGTACATTGATGTACAGCGGCAGTTTTCTATTCAATGTTGACGTCATTGAGTGCATGTATTTTGTTCCTTGCACTCAAGTGACGTCAAAATTGAAAAGAAACCCCCGTTGTACATCGAGTTCGAACCGTCAAGCAAACTCTAAATTGGCGGCGTCCAGAAGCATAAAATACGAGAATGAAAACGTTATTTCTCGCGTACAAGAACAGATACGGTAAAACTATTAACATTTCTAAACATTATCTGGGGCAGAAATACTTAATGAGAAGACACAACAATTTATTTAATGAAAAATTTGAGGATTAATTAAAGAAGTAAAATGTTACTGCGTTTTTCTATTTTTAGCTGCTCAAAATTTGAAGGCACAATTCAGCATAACAGAAGGTGTCCTGTTTATCTCTGAATTGTCGGATAAGAGTTCAGAGGCTTTCAAAAATCTTTCAAGACAAATGGAATATTTGGTGAGTGCATCATTGGTAAAATCTCCAGAAAGAATATTTCAAAATGATTTGTTTGCTTAACCATGCATAACTGTTTCTAGGTCGACTCCGTGTACAAGGAAAGCATGTATTCATCTGTTTATTTTGGATCTAAAGTAATTGAATTCAAGTAAGTGGCTGAAAGTATTCTAATCAAACCATTAATGATTCACGGGGGACTTAAAGAAAAATTATAGCCAAGACGTCTTATATATTTAATATCATCTAATAGAAATAAACGTTAAAGTAGTGTATTACCGAATGAACGAACACAGATTACAGACGTCTCGAGCGAGGGCCCTTCATCAGAGCGAAATGTGTCATTTCACAATTAACATCTATCGTTTTAAAGGGGAACTGTAGTCTGAGTACAATGTTTAGAAATGTCAATAGTTTTACGGTATCTGCTCTTGTATTCGAGAAATAACATTTTCATTCTCATATTTTATACTTGTGGACGCCGCCATTTTAGAGTTTGCTCGGCGGCTCAAGGTTGATGTACAACGGCGGTTTTATTTTCAATTTTGACGTCAATGACATCAAAATTGAAAAGAAATTCCCGCTGTACATCAACGTTGAGCGCTCGAGCAAACTCCAAAATAGACTTGCCAAACGTCGACCTCTCTTTCATTATCATGACTGCTTCAACAGTTTCTACGCCAACTACGACATTTCAAAGTATGCAATGCGTCAAATTAAGGTCACGTTTCAATATATGCTTATTATTGGCTGTTACACCCCGGTCAAAAAATCCACCTGTACATTTGGCGCGTTGTAAGTGGAAAAAGGCCTTTCCAGCGGAGAAGCAAACTAGAGGAAACATTGGAAAGGACTTTGGGGTGCTTGAATCAAGCTCAGCGTTTAAGGAGCGCCTTACCGGCGAGCAGAAGATTGCGTGTTCGATCCCTGTCTAGGGCTCAGAAAAATGTTCTGAGCATTTGAGCTTGACGATGATCCGTGTCTTAACCAGATTGGAGATTCGAAACGTTGGGTCATGGACAGTAATTTTTAAACTTACGTTGAAAAAAACATTTTAAAGCCAAATGGCTTTCATGGCGAAACATTTCCGCAAAACGTCTCAGTCTGACAACTCCATGTAATCAAGGCCTTAAGGGTGCTTGGACGTTATTTAGATTTGCAGACCTTATATCCGTTGCTAAGGAACTTAGAATTAGCTTAAAAAAAAGTACTTGTGGATTTTAAGAATTTTTAAAAAGTAGCCGAGATATCGAACTTTTAAAGTGAAAAAAATGATATAACTTCATTTTTATTTAATTGATCAGAAAATCCATACGTACTTTTTTGTAGGAATTAATTTAGGTTCATGACTTTCGATCGGTACAAACTAAAGCATCCGGCTATCAACAAAAACATACTTTTTGCATGTGTTTTATCCACCCGATAAAACACTGCTGCTCGTGTTTAAAACTATACATAATCGCAGCAGAAATTCAGAATTCTGAAACGCAAAGAAAACATGGCACATACTATACACAACATATTCTGTATATCTCAAGAATAATTTATTCCTTATGGCATACCTATAATTTTCTGTTCACAGGAATGGCAGCGTGGTTGTATCATTCAAGCTCTCTTTCAAGAAATCATTGAGCGTTTTAATCAATCTGAAAAACATTACGAATATATTAAAAGACAAAGTACCAAACGCAGTAGGAAACAACCTCAACATTGAAGATATCGGCTCCGTGAAAGGTAAACAAATAATACATTATATTCTTTGTTTTATGCCATGTTTTAAGAAAAGAAAATAGTTTTGAATAATATATATATATATATTATATATATATTATAAGGCGAAAAACGGAGGAATGACACCGAGCTTAGCAAACACCTGTGGCAACTGAAGGACCAGCAAGAAGAATACTCAATCACATGGAGAATCATCGCTAAAGCCAAACCATACACCAACCACACGAAGAAATGTAACTTATGCACTGCAGAGAAACATATGATAACTAAACCATCCATGGCAACCTTGAACAAACGTAATGAACTAATATCAACATGTAGACACCAACGGAAATACATTCTTAAGTATAATTAATCATGCGCCTTTTCAACTATTTTAACTATTTTAACTATTTTAGCTATTTTAACAATTTTAACAATTTTAACATTTTAATATTTTAATGCTCTCACGACCATATTGTTGGTGTAAACTCTATTGACGTCTCAGTAGGTATAGAGATTAACCGAGGAGTGGATCGACTTTATGTCGGTCTATGAAACATATTTGTATTAAAATCTACATATGTTCACCAATCGAGTAGTTCTGTCTATTGATTTATATATATATAAATATATATAAATATATATAAATATAAATAAATATATATATATATATATATATATATATATATATATATATATATATATATATATATATATATATATATATATATATATATATATATATATATATATATATATATATATATATATAATAACTGGACACGGTTACACTTTCGACATCATTAGTTTATTGCATTTTATATTGCAGTTTATATATATATATATATATATATATATATATATATATATATATATATATATATATATATATATATATATATATATATATATATATATATATATATATATATATATATATATATATATATATATATATATATATATATAGCAAAGTGAAAAGGTGGTAAACTGCCAAGAATTTAGTGACGAGATACTGACGTTTCGAGCGGAGCCCTTCATCATGCAGAGTAAGACGAGATGTCTTACTAGACGAGATCATTTCATCTCGTCTTACTCTGATGATATATATATATATATATAATAACTGGACACGGTTACACTTTCGACATCATTAGTTTATTGCATTTTATATTGCAGTTTATATATATATATATATATATATATATATATATATATATATATATATATATATATATATATATATATATATATATATATATATATATATATATATATATATATATATATATATATATATATATATATATATATATATATATATAGCAAAGTGAAAAGGTGGTAAACTGCCAAGAATTTAGTGACGAGATACTGACGTTTCGAGCGGAGCCCTTCATCATGCAGAGTAAGACGAGATGTCTTACTAGACGAGATCATTTCATCTCGTCTTACTCTGATGATATATATATATATATAATAACTGGACACGGTTACACTTTCGACATCATTAGTTTATTGCATTTTATATTGCAGTTTATATATATATATATATATATATATATATATATATATATATATATATATATATATATATATATATATATATATATATATATATATATATATATATATATATATATATATATATATATATATATATATATAGCAAAGTGAAAAGGTGGTAAACTGCCAAGAATTTAGTGACGAGATACTGACGTTTCGAGCGGAGCCCTTCATCATGCAGAGTAAGACGAGATGTCTTACTAGACGAGATCATTTCATCTCGTCTTACTCTGATGAAGGGCTCCGCTCGAAACGTCAGTATCTCGTCACTAAATTATTGGCAGTTTACCACCTTTTCACTTTGCTATATATTCAAAACACTGTCTACGCAGCACTCTACTTATATATATATATATATATATAGTAGTAAAAAAGTAGAGTGCTGCGTAGACAGTGTTTTGACTTTTGAATATATAGCAAAGTGAAAAGGTGGTAAACTGCCAAGAATTTAGTGACGAGATACTGACGTTTCGAGCGGAGCCCTTCATCAGAGTAAGACGAGATGACATGAAATAAATAGGGCTTATATATATGCCAAAAGGGTGTCACAAGTAGAAAGTAGCCAATCAAATGCACGGGAGATAAACAAACTAATAATTAATGAGATGGGAAACGTTAGATCATTTGCTATTTTTAACAGTCGATCAGCAAGCAGACTGAGGGGGCGGGAGAAATGACAGGTCCAATATTCAAGGGGATTAGGCGATAATATTAGCATAAGAAACAAAAACTTGAAAAGGAATGAAAGTGCATACGCGGATAATAAAAAATTAATAATAATAAAGGTTCCAAGCAAACTAAAATAACCAAAAACTTGTAGGAAATTAAATAAAAGAAAAACGTTCGTTAAGACCAAGAGGATGTGTGGTGCCAAGTTTAAAAATGAGACGCTTCTCTTGCCGCTTGCGGTTATCGTTGCCACCGGAGATGGGAAGGATGGCACAGACTTTCATGTCTGAAACCAAATGGTTGGAGCTGTTGAAATGGCGGGCTACAGGTTTGTCACCATCATTGATCCTCACGGAACGAAGATGTTCAGCAAACCTGTCTGAAAGACGTCGCCCAGTTTCACCGATGTAGATTTTAGGGCATTTATCGCATGAAATGCAATAAATTATGTTGGTGGACGTGCATGAAAAAGCATGACGGATTGTGTGGTCGAATTTGGGGGCAGTAATAACTGTAGTGGGATTGAGAAAAGCGCATGTGTTACAGCGGGAACGGCCGCAAGAAAATGTTCCCGCTGGTGCCGAGGTATTTTGTTTAAGGGCACTATGTACTAAGGAGTCACGAATGTTTTTATTACGGCGAAAAGATACCAAAGGGTTGTCGGTGAAAATGGCTGACGTCTCAGGATCATTTTGTAAAATGTGAAAATTCCGATTAATAATATTTTTAACTTTAAAATTGAAAGGATGAAATGTTAGAACTAAAGGAATTTTATTGTTTGAAACTCGTTCCAAAGATGGTTCAAGGGCGTCTAAACGGGGGACGAGAAAAGCTTTCTGAACGGCGAGGTCTAAAAGGTTGGTAGGGTAACCACGTTGGACAAAAAAAGATCTCATTTCCATTGATTTGACTTGAAAATCTTGGTCGTCGCTACATAAGCGGCGAAGACGCAAGAATTGAGAGTAAGGGATGGATTGCTTAGTGTGGTTGGGATGAGAGGATGAAAATAGAAGATAACTATGGGAGTCAGTAGGCTTGTACGAGACCGACGTTTTCAGCGAATCACCATTAATCGAAATTAAAATATCAAGGAACGACACAGAGGTCTCGCTGATTTCCCACGTGAACTTCAGAGCAGGATGAAAATCATCAACAAAGTTGATGAACTGCTCTAAAAGGACACGTGAACACGACGCTGTTCCTAAACAGTCATCGATAAATCTTCCGAAAAAATCAGGCAAGGGACCGTGTATTGTTCAAAGATCTGTTTTTCAACATAACCAACAAATAAATTAGCATAGCTTGGACCCATTTTGGTGCCCATCGCAACACCACTTATTTGTTGATAATGTTCACCATCAAACGAAAAATTGTTAAGGGTAAGCACTAGTTCTGCTAAGCGGAGTAACGTGGTTGTGGAGGGTTCTAAATTGGTGCGCTGATCAAAGAAAAACTTCAGAGCTTCAAGGCCATCACAATGGGGAATGACGGTGTATAAGGACTTGACGTCCATCGTGAAAATAAATTTATCGGAACTACTGAAACGTAACTGGTCGAAAATTTGCAAGGCATGTTTAGTATCTTTGATATAAGAAGGCAACTTCTTAACCAAAGGATACATAACGTTGTCTAGAAAACTGGAAACGAGCTCGGTGGGGCAACTACAAGCGGAAACAATCGGCCTGCCAGGATTGTTAGGTTTATGGATTTTAGGTAGGAAATATATGACAGGCGTTCTGGGGGTTGTTAATATAAGGTTAGATGCAGAGGCAGGCAATTCACCGGCTTGGATGAAATTCTTGATGGTAGTTTTGACGGATTTTTGGTGAGATTGAGTGGGATCGGAATTCAACTTAGTATAAAAGATGGTGTCGCTGAGTTGACGAAGAGCCTCTTGTCGATACAAGTCCGCTCTCCAGACAACTACAGCGCCACCTTTGTCCGCAGGTTTTATGACAACGTCATTTCGGCATCGTAATGAATTCAAAGCTAGAAGCTCTTCTTTGTTAAGGTTATGAACTTGTTTTCTGCGCGGAGGTTGCAATTTATCAATGTCATGGCGGCATTGTCTTACGAAAAGATCAAGGGAAGAAAAATCACCTTCGGATGGAGACCAAGACGACTTCTTGGGGTTGAGTTCTTCGAAAATATCCTTATTGCTATTGAAAGTTGGCTTATCATGAAAAAAGGCTTTGAGGCGCATGCGGCGGAAGAAAGATTCGGTATCCTCTTTAACTGAAAATAGATCGATGGGCCCGGAGTTGGGAACAAACTTGAGACCTTTCGCAAGAAAAGATCTCTCGGGGTCAGATAATGGCAAATCAGAGGGAATAGTGAAAACTAGACGAGTGACTTCGTTAGAGGAACTAGTGCTTTGGGAGGGATTCGGGGAAGGACCCAGTAATTTGGCCAATTTGGACGCCTTAACGTCTTTAAGAAAAACATAGAGTCTGGAATTTAGCATGCGAATTTGTTGAACGATAGCGGTAAACAAAATAGGTGGGCAGACCTGGGAGAGAGAGGACTTACATCCCGAGATGTAGTCATCAGTATGTTGTAAATTACTGGACATAGATTTAATAGTGATACGCATCAAACGACGGGAATGAATCGAACAAGCCGCTGATATGTGATGGGAATAACGACGATCGATAGCGGGGAGATTAAAAGACAATAAATCAAAAGAGGATCTAAAACCGTAGGGAATGACCCCCCGATATAAACAACGACTAATAAAAGTAATGTGACTGGAAAAACGGGTTTTAGATAAAATAAGGTCAAACAAACGTAGAGCATGATTACTGATCGACGGTAAAAAAGGAAGCAAATAACTTACCATTTCGTGACGGAGACTTTGACGAAACTTCTTAAGGTTAGGCATGTCGCAGCGGTATATAGAATATCCGAGAGTAGTAAAAAAGTAGAGTGCTGCGTAGACAGTGTTTTTGACTTTTATATATATATATATATACTTATATATACTTAATATATATACTTATATATATACTTATATATATATACTTTGACTTTATATATATATATATATATATATATATATATATATATATATATATATATATATATATATATATATATATATACGAAAGTATACAATGTGCCCTACCGGCTATCACCATATGGCTTTATGGTAACTGTGGACTTGGGACCCACTATGTACGGCTACACATTGTTGGATTGCATTGTGGAGTCACCAGAGTGCTCAAACTGCGAGCAGTGAGCAATGCATAATGCTAACAGTAAACGTCTCATTGAGAGAGACTCTCCGCCCAATCCATGAGAGTGCTCAAACCACATGAGCGGTGAGCGTAATATATACGAAAGTATACAATGTGCCCTACCGGCTATCACCATATGGCTTTATGGTAACTGTGGACTTGGGACCCACTATGTACGGCTACACATTGTTGGATTGCATTGTGGAGTCACCAGAGTGCTCAAACTGCGAGCAGTGAGCAATGCATAATGCTAACAGTAAACGTCTCATTGAGAGAGACTCTCCGCCCAATCCATGAGAGTGCTCAAACCACATGAGCGGTGAGCGTAATATATACGAAAGTATACAATGTGCCCTACCGGCTATCACCATATGGCTTTATGGTAACTGTGGACTTGGGACCCACTATGTACGGCTACACATTGTTGGATTGCATTGTGGAGTCACCAGAGTGCTCAAACTGCGAGCAGTGAGCAATGCATAATGCTAACAGTAAACGTCTCATTGAGAGAGACTCTCCGCCCAATCCATGAGAGTGCTCAAACCACATGAGCGGTGAGCGTAATATATACGAAAGTATACAATGTGCCCTACCGGCTATCACCATATGGCTTTATGGTAACTGTGGACTTGGGACCCACTATGTACGGCTACACATTGTTGGATTGCATTGTGGAGTCACCAGAGTGCTCAAACTGCGAGCAGTGAGCAATGCATAATGCTAACAGTAAACGTCTCATTGAGAGAGACTCTCCGCCCAATCCATGAGAGTGCTCAAACCACATGAGCGGTGAGCGTAATATATACGAAAGTATACAATGTGCCCTACCGGCTATCACCATATGGCTTTATGGTAACTGTGGACTTGGGACCCACTATGTACGGCTACACATTGTTGGATTGCATTGTGGAGTCACCAGAGTGCTCAAACTGCGAGCAGTGAGCAATGCATAATGCTAACAGTAAACGTCTCATTGAGAGAGACTCTCCGCCCAATCCATGAGAGTGCTCAAACCACATGAGCGGTGAGCGTAATATATACGAAAGTATACAATGTGCCCTACCGGCTATCACCATATGGCTTTATGGTAACTGTGGACTTGGGACCCACTATGTACGGCTACACATTGTTGGATTGCATTGTGGAGTCACCAGAGTGCTCAAACTGCGAGCAGTGTGCAATGCATAATGCTAACAGTAAACGTCTCATTGAGAGAGACTCTCCGCCCAATCCATGAGAGTGCTCAAACCACATATATATATATATATATATATATATATATATATATATATATATATATATATATATATATATATATATATATATATATATATATATATATATATATATATATATATATATATATATATATATATATATATATATATATATATATATATATATATATATATATATATATATATATATATATACTTTACAGTACTGAGTGGATTATGATCGACTCACATCTTGTAGAACTGACGACTAAATGAGCAGTACCTAGGTCAAATAGTAATCGCGGACAGCTGTTTCGCCAGATCTTGACACACGATAGCACAACTAAAATTGTATATAAACATCACGATCTAAAAGATGAGATGATAAACAATTGAGGAATGTGAGAAATATAAAAGAGCCATATAATAAAAACGTTATTAACCTCGTTTGGTCATTCTTTACTAAAAAATTATCATGACCTTGGTCTTTTCGCACAGACCTCGCTCCTTCGTCCCTCGGTCTGTATCGAAAGACAATTTGCCATAAAGACCTTCCGCTTGGTTAAGCCCGGCGCACACTAGAGCTATCTGCTTAGCAAAACTTCATTCGTGACCGATGGCGTGAGACGTTAGCTCCAGTGTGCGGGGCAGTTTCGTAAGCATTTTGTCACTCGTGCCGTTTTTCACAAATATTCAACATGTTGGATAATTTTTGTCACGAATGACAATTTCCCCTAGTGTGCGGGGAAGTGAAAGCAGCAAGCTTACAACTTTCCGGCAATACGCATGCGTAAGGAAGGGGGAATTGTCATTCGTGACAAAAATTATCCAACATGTTGAATATTTGTGAAAGACGGCACGAGTGACAAAATGCTTACGAAACTGCCCCGCACACTGGAGCTAACGCCTTACGCCATCGGTCACGAATGAAGTTTTGCTAAGCAGATAGCTCTAGTGTGCGCCGGGCTTTAAGTAAGTGCAAAGTGAAAGTTCAAAAAGTGGAAAGTTCAAAAATAAATTTAAAATATAGGAAAAGTAGGATTTCTATCAATACAAAGCCAGCATTATGGAAAAGTTAAGGTTTAATGAAATCTGAAGAATTATTAAGAACATGACTTTTGTGATTTCTTGCAGACTTTGACGAGTGCGCATCAGGAATTAGTAATGGCTGTTATGACACAGCAAAATGTAACAACACGCTAGGTTCCTATAACTGTGTCTGTCCTACAGGAACGACTGATGATGGGAAAACTTGCAAAGGTATATAGATACGGTAGTATGGAGTCATTTATATATATATCTATAAGCCAAATCAACTTTCTCCAATAGTTGGTTTTCACTGACGTCCCAAGTGGATTTCAGAATATATAGAGAGGGAATTACATGACCGTGATGAGATACGAATTTTATCTTCGAGTGTTGGTAATATCTCCCACGAGACTATACGAGTGAGCGAAGGAACGAGTGTGAGATATTATCAACACTTAGAAGATAAAATTCGTATCCCCAAGCGGCCATGTAATGTTCTGTTTATTATATTGAAATCGATAAAATAGCCATGACGATAACTTCACATGTGAAGATAAAAATTATATTTTCACGACTCACAGTGAAGATATTATTCTTCAATATTTTTTGAATAGGAAAAACCTCCTATTTCAACTACTGTATTATTGTATATATAATATTTTATATCTTATACCTAGCACAATAAAAAGACAATATCTAAGACAAATAATGCTCCTAAAACGTCTTATTTTTATAATTGCACAACAAAAACACCTCAACTGGAGATATAAGACTATTTAAAACAAATAACAAAGTGTGCGATATAATAATAGTATACACTATACAATAATAAAAAAGCACACATGAAGAATGTTGAAGACAGAGCATTCATTAAAGAACTAACGAATACTAAAGACGATACCGACTACCTCATATACAATATCGAAGTGTACAGTATGAGGTACCTGTATAGTCGGAATATAGTAGTTTGGCGCTATGAAAATAAACTATTAAAAACAGGCGATTGTATTATCTAAAAACAGGCGCTTGGGCCACCATTTTGAATATGTTAATTTCTGGTAAGCGTTATATTTACTATTGTGATACCTATATCCTAAAGCCACGTATTGCCCAATTTTGTTGTAATAGCGATTATAAAAATAACGCAGAGTAGAAGCTTAAATTCTTTGCATTTCACCCAACACTGACCGCTTTATCCAGCACAAAATGGTGCCTCAAAAGGCAGTTTTTAAATGATTCATACACGTTATTAGCATTTTTACAACTTTAAACTACTATATTCCGCTTATTTAAGACACGTACTTTGATATAAATATATCTTATTGAATGGTTAATTTACCGATAATACAGTACGGTCAGGTATTTTACGAGTTTCGCATGTAGTTTTCCGAGCAAAAGCGCAAGGAAAAATGCGAGAAACGAGTAAAATGCCCGACCGTATTGTAGGTAAAATCATTCAATGGGATATTTATTACATGACTGTTCAAATGAAATAGACAGTACGCATCCGACATTTTACTTTAGATTTTCCATACAAGGTAGATTTTACCTCTTCTAAACCGGTTAAACTGGTATAGAAGTGTGCAATAAGGAATATACTGTGTATTCCACTCCTGGATTTGACAAGTTCTCTTAGCCTTATTAGGAAAAATGACGCCATTGTCATATAATAAAAGGTAGTACTTATTTTTGTTGCCAATCTCTTGGGTTTAGCTGTGACTCTTATTACCATTCAGTTACCTTTCCCATGTAAACGGTCTTCAAAATGCACTATTTCAACTTTGAATGGAGATAATTAAAATTACTATGTTTTCAACTCAGAAAATATTTGTTTTCGTATTTATAGCTATTAATTCATCAGCACGAGATAGCGAAGGTAAGTTTTATTTAGTTGTTTTTTCTCCATTAGAGCATGCATGGATTACTATGAAAACAAGATGTTTTCTGACTAAGTAAAGATATAAAATAACGATATTATTTTAAATATTCCACATTTTTATAATTGTTGTTTTTACTCAATTAGATGACGTACCTTGGATAATCTATGTTGTTATTGCAATCATGGTAGTTTTAATTGTATTTTTGATTGTGGTACTAATTTACTGTGAAAAAAGGCACAAGAAAAAGCACAGGTATGTAGTTCCAAGTGCAGAGCCCTTAAGGATACCAGCCTTTGAGCTGAATAGGTTTAAATAAAGTTTTTACCTTACCTATAATTACTTGGGCTACTGTGCATGTACAGTACCACCGAGTCTAGGTTTCGGCAGTCTTTCTGTGTTATATTCCTTTCTATGTTGCGATAATGGCTGACTCAGCAGTTATACCCTACCGACAGGCTCTGCGATGCTAGTGCGATTGCATCATAGTTCCCTGCGCAGGCTAAAGTAGCCCGATTTAACGCCAAGCGAAAATTTGTTTCTCATAGTTCCCACACCTTACATGTTACTACATTTTCTGTTGCAAACCTCAAAACTCAATCATAAACTTGGGCAGGGAAAACTGCAGCTAACACCTCTCTGTATATCAACCATGCAGTATTAATTACATGTCGGAAAATAATAAAACCCTGTTCCAAGCGGTGTATAACCAATATGTGTTGACACAGTGAAAACTCGCGTATAAGAACCTATATTTTTCCAGGTCAGCCTGAATAGGTTCTTATATATTTGATGCATAAGAAGAAATCAGGCTGTTTAGGTTTTTAAATAGGTTCTTATTTTTCAAAGACTGTGGTGTGGGTCATGAGTGCATAACATTACATTATATATTATATTATTATTAGTATAAAATATATATACTTTTACTTTTATTTATATTCAGTTTATACCTGATTTAGTGCTATTTAGCTAGATTAGCTTTGCTATTCTAAATAGCCATTGCTTAGTGATTATGTAATTTATAAATAACTTTTGTATTGTAATTTTTTTATTGCCACAAATAAATCTGTTCTGTTCTGTTCTGTTCTGTTCTGTTCTGTTCTGTTCTGTTCTGTTCTGTTCTGTTCTGTTCTGTTCTGTTCTGTTCTGTTCTGTTCTGTTCTGTTCTGTAACATAGGTTAAAGTGCCCATCTCACGTTTGGGTATTTTACATATTCGCAATATTTGGGTCTTCCTGAGCAAAATCATAATATATCTTGTCAGCCGAAAATTTCATCTTCAATGAGTTTTTTTGTTTTTTTTTGGGTTTTTTTGGTTTTTTTTGGGTTTTTTCGTCAAAGTTACCGGATGTTATGTCACAAGAGGCATTCGAAACCAGTTTTCTTTTGTTACTTGCTACAAAAACGCTTCTTGTGACATCACATCCGATAACTTTAACAGCAAAAAAAGGCCATGAAGATGAAATTTTCGGCTGACAATATATATTATGATTTTGCTCAGGAAGACCCAAATATTACGGATATGTAATCCAAACGTGAGATAGGCACTTTCAGCTAGATAGACATATTTGTTTATTTCATTTAGCACAATATGTACTAAATGTTACAAATCTTAATTTAAGTTCAAATATGAAAAAGGTTAAGAAATGAAATAATACATCAAATACCTTTGAACTTATATTTAAAAACTAATCTAAATAAAAATACATATTTAAAACGTTCAGTGTTCACCCTAGAGATGATAATATTCCATTTCCTACGATTAAACGTCGCAGGTTTGAGTACAGTGGTGCGATATCTCATAGTGGATGATTTACATTGTTTTTTACTTTTCTGAGTAGTTTCATACAAAATTTCTCCAAACAATGAAAAATATTGATGGCTTTAGATGACATCTATCAAGAAAACACAGCACTGAAGTTAACTATCATGGCTTAGAGGCACTGACGTCGCGTTTTAAGCACTCTGGGCGCATATATTTCACTTGCCGATGTAGAAAATTGGTAAAATGGAATGAAGTGACGTGTCACTGCAGCAACAAGGGCTTTCTGATATTATAAAACATGTTGTGCTGCGTAGGCAGTGTAGAAATACAAATAAATTTAAATTTTTGCAATATAACAAATATTGAAGGTTTGTCTATTAACACATCACGAGTGAACTTCAAAACAGAACAAATAACTTAAATATCTTAATTCAGTTAAGCGTTATACTTGTTTAAATTTTGAATTTTGTTACTAAAAATAGCGAGTCAACGGGACGACATTTTACTGAAAACGTACCACAATAATTGGCAATGTTGGAATAGTTCTCAGTATTACATGTTAGATCTTTTCAAGCACTCCTCCTCGGACTATAACCTTAGAAATCAGACTTCGTCATATACGCAGGGTGAATACAAACCGGTTTAAGTTGCTGAGCGAAAACAGGAATTCTACTTCGTTAATGGTGAATACAAACCGGTTTACGTTGCAGAGCGAAAACAGGAATTCTACTTCGTTAATAATATTTAAGGCTAATATCAGAAAGGTTGGTGTACTGCCGAAATAGCGTGTGAGTTGTCTAACGTTTCGAGCGAAGGCCCTTCGTCACTTTACGTTTCACTATCTGCATGACGAAGGGCCTTCGCTCGAAACGTTAGAGTTCACACACTATTTCCGAAGTACACCGACCTTTTTAGCTGACTCGCGCCGCCACTAAATGTTTATACAGAGTCCGGGTAATTTTCGCTTATCCATTCATTGTCATTTATTTACAAGGCCTACACTAGAGTTTTACAACAATGGAATAAATATGTATCCACGATCTACATCATACCTGGCAGAAACACCAGAGTCAGAGGCTGATCTCGCAGATGGTCTTGGAATCGTAAATCGTCGTGGTCCTCAACCAAATATGGTTACATTTAACCCTAGTCCTGAAGAGAAGAAAGAACTAGATCTTCAACATGGCCAACCTGGGGTATGAACAATTTCTATGTATAGTTAGATTTATATATCATGTATAAATGTCTATTTATCAAGAATTGGATACCAGCCCACCAGAGCGGACTGAGTGTTAAAGTGCCTATCTCACGTTTGAGGATTTCACATATTCGCAATATTTGGGTCTTCCTGAGCAAAATCATAATATATATTGTCAGCCGAAAATTTCATCTTCATCCCAAATATTACGGATATGTAAAATCCCCAAACGTGAGATATAGGCACAGTGGGATCTGAGAGCGCGCCCTGTAAATTGGTGAAAACCCACGCCACGATTTCGTATTTTGGATTCACAAATTATTTTGCCAGGTAGTTTTTGTGGTGCCATTTTTTACGGTGCCATTTTTACGGTATTCCCTGACTTCGCGTAACAAATAAAGCAACTCACCAACAATCGCGTTATTTAATTTGGTTCGATTCCAATCGAGAATACTCGTAACGTTTTACACGTTTTAAGAAAATGTGGTAGTACACGCGATGGTATACTGCATCTGCGTCTATGTAGCCCAATGGTCAGAGCGTCTCACTGGCGATTAGAATTAATTAGGGGTTCCATATAAATATTTTTATGCTAACGAGTGTGACATCATCCCAGGAATTTCGCTTTCTTTCCTGCTTTCCGTGCGAGAAACTGCAGGTTGAGGATTTGACTGCAAAAATTGAAAAATCTCTAGTATAGCGTTCATGCAGTATATCATCAACGTTTGAATTTGGTCAAATTTCTAGAGCATCAGAATATTGTATCTGAAATAACTCATTTGACGTCACAATAATTAGCATTTCGGCAAAACAAACCTTTATAGAACATCAACGCAAAGCTCAAATTATAAAATATTTTGTCATTCAACTATTCACTTCATGTAGAATATATATCAGTAATATTGTATTTGGGGCTGTAGGTACTTTAACTCCAAGCTTGCACTTCCACATTGCATCAACTAATACATGGATGATCGTCAAGCTCGAATCCTCGGAAAATATTCCCGGACAGGGATATCGAACCTGTATAACCTTCTGATTGCCGATGATACGCTCTAACCATTGAGCTACCTGCAAGACTCAGATGGAGAGCGAAACGATGATCATGTACTAGGATTGATATGTGTACTGCCATATGCGGTAATCACTATAGCATAGACAGTAAATATATCAATCGAAGTAGTTCATCGTAACCTTCGCTCTCCATCTCGGTACCTCAATAGTTAGAACGTCTCGCCGGCAATCAGAAGGTTTATACAGGTTCGATCCATGTCCGGAACAGCTCAGAAACATTTTCTAAGGATTTGAGCTTGACGATCGTCCATGTAACTATTGCATCAACTGTTAATACAAAAAGTCGTGGGAAGAGGTCGGCCACCCAACTATCAATGTTGCTCCGCGGTTTTTGTGATTTTAATAACCTATAACCAACGGAGCTCTGTATTCCTCTTAGGTGTTCCAATATCGATTCTGACAATTATCCAGCCAGAACACAAGCTCAAAATACGGATGGTTTTGTTTTGTAAACACTTTTTTCTCACATTCTTTTAGATGCTTCTTAGCTTTAAGCGGATCGATCCAGACTAAAGTTGTCAAAACATATAGACTACCAGTTAAGGGAAAGAAAAGTAAACAAAGCAAAAATGTAAATTAACAATCATTCTAAAGACAGTGCTTATACTTTATAGATAGAATACAATAAGACGTATACAATATATATAGTATAAGATGGTCTGTGCACCAGATGAGCTGTCTGCGAAATAGATGGATCCTTGAAATAAAAATTGTATACCCCTTCACGCCAAACATTAAACATGTTTTAAACTGAATTGCTTCGCCACACAACCTTTGCTTAGCAGTTTTAACGTTGTGTAAAATAGAGACCTTAAGGTTTAAGCAAACGAGAACGGTTACACTTTGAAAAGAAGCTTGTATTTTTATTGAAAATTTCAATAAAAATTTATTTGAATAAAATTTTTATTTGAAATAAATTACGAATTAGTGATGTCCACGTTGCTCGTGCTTGAACTGGTTGCAATTCTCCAGGCAAATGGGCCTGGGAACGAGGTTGGAACTGGTTGCTTGAAACATTCAATTGAAAGATCGACGAAACTATCCAAAAACAAAGAAGATAAATGGTTTGACATTTACCGGTCGGATAACTGTTTAATTAGCGTAGACAGTGTTTTGGATATATAGCAAAGTGAAAAGGTGGTGAACTGCCAAGATTTTTAGTGACAAAATACTGACGGTTCAAGCGGAGCCCTTCATCAGAGTAAGTGGTCTTACTCTGATGAAGGGCTCCGCTCGAAACGTCAGTATTTCGTTACTAAAAATCTTGACAGTTCACCACCGTTTCACTTTGCTGTTTAATAAGTAGTTTTAAATCAGCACTTAAGAACTTTTTTTCGAATAAAAAGTTTTTGTAGTTATCATAGTTTTTTTGGTTATACATGTGGTAGTATGTGACGTCACAAGTAGGACACGCTAGATATCATTCACGAGTTTCAATATGGCGAGCCATACAGAAGCAGCTCCTCACGGCGGAAAATGTTGTGTTGCCGGTGGACTGTGAAAATAAACAAGTAAATAAACGAGTAAAGACGTAGCTTCTTGAACAACATATTTGATTGGTCGTTTTCCGTCCTTTTTATCCAATCGGACACAAGAACCTAGTAAACACGCCCACTCGTTAGGATCGTTATATAGTGGTTAGCAACCAACAGCCAATAAAAAATTAGCTTCTACCAGCTACGTGATGACTCAAATACACCAATACTCTTAATGTGTCTTAATTGTGACGTCATATTTTGAATAATGGCGGACAAGTTCACATCTACCTCTCAACTTTGCCGGGTGCATTTACAAACCAATGCAAATCCTAACTTTAGATAAATTGTTTGTCAAATTAATCAGCGATAACTAAAAAATCCGATGAAGTCAAAAAGAAAGAGTCGAAAAACTACAGGTGCTTTGAAAGTTACAAAGCTTCTATTACCTCAAAGAAATCACACTCGCAGTTCATTTGAAGTCTTTACACTTTAGAATCATACTTGGTTTGTATCTAAGATAAAATTAAAGCTAGTTATCTAACAAGATCGTTGTTCTCGTTTGCTTATACAAGCTCTCAATAACTTAAAGAGTGAGTGTCAACCGTCGCGCATTGCGCCTTTGTATTTATCTTTCCGTACTTTATCTTTCCGTGTTTCGTTGCCAACTTGACGTGGTAAATACTCCGGAAATTCACCAATTTTTCACGGAAAACCCCATAGAGGCTTTTTTATTCATCCACAATCCAAATACGTCCACTCAGAACCTGAACCTCGTCACTTGGTCTTCCACGCTTCGCGTCAGTCAACGCTGACATAATTCGAAACAAAAGTCAAGAAAATGTTAAGTTTTGTGAAAAATGCAGAAATAAAAGACAAAATTAAAAATGACCAAATGAATAATTTATATCAAGGATTGACAAGATATTCACGGATGAGTTCACCAAGGGAATTTCGTACTTCGAAAAATGGCCAACCGAGCGTGCAATGTGTCACGGTTGACACTCACTCTTTAAGATGACATCTGAAAATTTGGAAAAACGCAGTTTGACAAAACATGTTTTGTTTCAGTGTGAAGGGACGATTAATATAGAGCCACCCTTACATATAATACACTTTCCGAATTATCTTCAATGGAATGAACGATCTTGAAATCGAAGTTGGAATGGCGTTGCATATAAATAGTCCAGTCAATCTATGGTTTAAAATCAAACAAATTGCATCAGAAATGATTTTAGCTTTCTCAGTACCTACATACATTCAGAAATCACATACCAAAAGTCCCTGGAAATCAACCTAGTGGAAAGTTTAAAAAATCAAGTTTTTCTTACAATTTACCTACAATAGCACTATTACTATTAGTGAAATTTCACTAAAAGTGAAATTTCAAGTTCACGTTTAGCAAATATTACCTGTCTTTAGAAAGTTCTCAAAAAGCTATATTAAGGACATTTAGGCGGATAATACAATTTTCGCAGCCCATTTTGAGTTATTCGCTCAAGAAAAGCGGAAAATTCCATAAAATGCTGTTTTTTTAGCAGGTTTAACCTTACGTAACTCAAAATGGGCGTGGAAAATTGTACTACCTGCATAAATGTCCTTAATATGGTTTTTGAGAACTTTCTAGCGACATTGGTGATATTTGGTAAAAGTGAACTTGAAATTTCACTTTTTTTAAAGGATGGTGCTTTTGTAGTTAAATTGTAAGAAAAAACAGATTTTCTGAACTTTCCACTGGTTGACTTCTAGGGACTTTTGGTGTGTGATTTCTGAATGTATCAAGGTACTGAGAAAGCTAAAACCATTTCTGTTGCAATTTGTTTGAAGTTGAACCTTCAGGTAGATTGACTGGACTATGAGGATAACAATAAATGCATTACAACACGACCTCGACTTGCAGCTATTGATCCGTGGGCATTGAAGAAAATTGGGGAAGTGTCTATATTTGTTCTTATATAAACAATTACATTTGTAGATTTAAAAGCAGTATTTATAATTCTGTATTTTACTGCACTTATAAAACATTTAATGCTGTAGAATATAAAGTCATCATGGTGGCATTGTTTTTAAAATAATTCGTACAACCACTGACACATTAAAAGTGTTAAATTAAATGATTCTCGTAATGATAATTGTATACCTTGAAAATGTTGTTATAGCAAATATGTGTGGTAATGATGAACCCTACATTCTACAGACAGCCATGTATATCAGCTTACAGTAATGTAAACCAGCTGTTGTGGTCTAGTTGTTACCACACATGGATATGAGCTGGAAGACACAGGTTCAAGTCCTGTGTCGGACCACCACTCAGGGTCTTAAAAATAATTGAGGAGAGAGTGCTGCCTTTGCAATAATACCAGCAAATGGTAAGCTAGACTTTTGGGTCTTCTCGGATAACGACCTTAAATCGTAGGCCCTCGCAACCCCTATCAATTTGGTTTCTAGCCTGTTGGGTATTCCGTTCACCTATAAGAGTGATAAATCTAATAAACTAAACTAAACTAAACTAAACTAAACGTTAATGAACATCGTGATATAACACCACAGCTATAGTTAATCCTCTTGTGCAATGTTTGTGCAATGTTTCATATCCATGCATGGGTGAATTAATTAAAAAATAGAAAACATTTTCCGTGTTTCCTTACAGTGATAGAAACATGAGTGGAAGTTTGGGAGAACGAGAAATCGCCGTGGCAAGTGTTTCCACTGTGATTTCAAGTTCTCCCAAACTTAGGTAAAACGTAGGTAAAATAAGAAAAACGTATGAATAAACCTTCATTTATTAAAATCATGAAAATGTAAATTCTCCTTCCTCACGAAATAATCACTCTCAGCTGTCAATGAGACTGAATTGTAAGAGCAAAAGCAATTCGGGGACAAGAAATCTTAAAAGATCAGGATTTTGCATTTTTTGCAACTTTTTAGCAATCTTTTAGAAATCTAATTGTCGATAGATATCGAGGAGTGGCAAGTGACACGATAAGGACGAGTTCTTCGCCAAAAAATAATTCCCTCGTTAGAAATTTCGAGCTAATAATCTAATTGTTAAATAGAAAAACAGCTTTTCGCAAATCAGAACACCCATTTTCAAAATATTATTTTATAAATATATACGTACGAGCTAGGTACGAGCAAGGTACGAACAAGGTACAGTACGAGAGAGGTACTGTACGAGCAAAATGTTTGGCCTAGCCTAGCCCTATAAAGGTACGAGCGAGGTACGAACAAGGTACGAGCAAGTTACGAGTAAGGTACGAGCAAGTTACGTGCAAGGCACGAGCGAGGTACGAACAAGGTACGAGCAAGTTACGAGTAAGGTTACGAGCAAGGTATGAGGATGTACATTAAAACCGTACAAAGCACTTTACATGTTGCTTTCTGTTTATTACGTGTACCACAATAATTCTTTCACCATTTTTAAAGGCTGAAGGACAAGTACCACACTACACTTTAGCAAAAGTTCATGGAAGAAAATATCAAAACTTTCAGAAATAATATTCTGCAAACCGCAAACATATTTTCGAGTGTCGAGGATAGTTCTGTTCCTACTTTAGGTAAATTAATAAGTTTACTTAGTGATTAAGATTTACGTATGTCAACATGTCAAGTATCTCATGTAGTTTTGCCTTTATAACGTATCGTATTAATATTGATTCTTCTGTGTGCATTGAGAGAAATGATGTGTGATTGTGTTGTGAGTTTTATAGCGTTGGGAATAAACATAATAAAATTATGTGACATTGGGAGAAGTGGTTTGCCAAAAGTTGTTTCCGACACGAGTATAAACGCCCCACCCATATATGAAACAAATCGAAAAATGTTTGCAGTTGAACGCAAATTAATGGCTGTATACTATTACCGTTGACAATTCGTCTAAAAAGATAATATAGAAGAGACTTATAATAATATAGACGAAAGAGATTATCTCAAGTATTAAAACAACTACGCCTGGCAGACTCTAGGAACATTTTTCGCGGACTTTTTCACACAAGCGTATATCCTGATTGGCTGTCTTTTTTATATTGGTGAAACTAAACGTAAATTAGGGGATTGTTTTCGAGAATATCTTAGCTCAGTCAGATGAAACCTTAGTGACTACCCTGGTGACTAGCCTGGCACTGAGCATTTTAACTCAGTAGGCCACTCCATAGATACTGTATATGTCCATCATCATCCTTAAAAAATGTTTCAATAACAAACGCAAACAGTGTGAGCACATGAGGTTTATTTTCAATTCATATGACAATTTTATAGATTTTGGCACCTTTTGAAATTTACATATGCCTTTTGAAATTTACATATGAGCTTGAGTCATATACTGTATGGTTGTGAGCTCATATACGACGAGAAAGAATATGATATACAATTGTTATTAATTATATAATATAGACACTCAAGACAACACAAGCATTATTGATATTACAGTCAGGCTTTTAGCTAGGATTTCAAAACTGGTAATCCAAAAATTTTGGTGGGCATGGCCATGAAAAAATGTTGGTGGGAGTGGCCATACCAAACGTATTGAACAGCGGTTCTATTAAACAACGTTTTTGGTACTTCATGTACCATTTTGGTACAACATTCTCTGAAGATTTGAGCTTGACGAATACCCATGTGTAATCTGTCTACTCCAAGCTCCCACACTTACTTCATCAGCTATGTATGTACTACAGTATATAAAAAACCAATTAATCCTGCCATGCAGCACCAAAGGAAGGCATTAGGGCGATAATCTTGCCATGGCAGCGATCAATTGCTCAATGGGGGATTAGGTTTAAGGGTTAGGGTTATTTGTGGTTGAGCCAGTAACTACATGTATTAGGCAATGTATTTACTCATCAGGGAAATGTATAATTTGTTTGTCAGGGAAACCAGTATTTGCTTTTCCTTACATGGAATACGTACTATAAGTAGTTTTACCTATCTTTGGATCTGCCTTGGAACAAAACTATGTCATTTAGTCAACAATATATTCCCTTATTGCGTGGGAATAAGAAAAATTATCGAAAGTAGTCGTCTTATTTTTGGCATGGTATACCTTGGAATTTAAACACAGTCCAAAACAGGGTTTCCAATAGAATTTCAATCAGAAGGTGTTTGACATTATTACAAGAGGCACAGTGCAGCCATAACAATATAAAACTAGTATTGTTTGAAAAATTCCTCAACGTAGATGTAGATTGGAAACCCTGCCAAAAGGAACGTGGGCTCTGGGTATGAGATTGATGCACCCACCATCATATTGCTATTTAAAGTACATTGAACTACATGTAGGCAGACAGGCAGTACATAACAAAGATTCAAATATATAAGACATGAATTGAAGACAAACAGAAATAAAATATGGCATTTCAGAAAGAAGCTTGTAATTAATTGTAATGTGAAATCACACTTACTGTACATATAATAAATTGTGAATCCAAATAAACCAAACAAAACTGTCATTATTTTAAAAGTGCATGTGTCAGCAATCATTCTGTAAATACTGTTTGCTTTGGCTATGTCCGGGCAGGGCTATGTCCAATCAAGAAACATTAGATTTGACCTTACTTAAAAAGATTGTTCATCACACAGTCTCAAAAATAAACCAATTTTTATCTTCAATGCCAAACACTGTTGTAATATAAGTTGACAAATACATAAAAATTACAGTAACAATTAATGATGGTCATACAGTATATATTTGAAACTAAAGGCCAGATTTACACAGACCGACCTGGGCATGCTGCCCACATTTTGGTAGTGTAAAGAAGTAAACATGTGTCAGATGGCAAGGCCTAAAAATCTGGGCTTACTGTACTTCAACTGTTGACACAGGCCTTTGACCTTGTGCAGTGTAAAAATGTTTGGGCTAGCCTAGCCCTATAAAGGGCTATATACAGGGTCTGAAATTTGCGGTATCCCGATATCCACGGGATACCAAAATTTCGTTTTGGGTATTAACTTCTGTTTAACTTGTATCCCAACGGGATACCACGAAATTTCAAAAATCGGTATAGCGGTAAATGCCTCTACTGGGTACGAGGTTGTTTTACTGTATCAGTCAACGAATCACCATAAAAAATGTTACTCACTTCGGACGTCCGTGGGTGATAGCTTCACTGATGGTACAGGTACACGAACACCGAACTGACACAAGTGCAGAAAATGATCGTAGAGAAAAGCGCAAAGTCGATCGATAAAACGTAAATATGAACTTGAAAAACGTCGTCAAAAATATTAGAAATAATAATTTGAACAATGTTGATGTTTTTAGTTTATTTAATTCAGAGTCTGAGAATGTTTTCCACTATCCAGTTGTGGTGATCTATCCACTGCCCACTGGCATGCAAGTTAATATTTAATATTGTATTAAACATCATATTTGGTCTTGCAGCTTAATAGATGATGACTGGGCTAGATATATGAAGTACAGTCTGCGACTGTAACAGTCACACAGACGAATTGGTGGGATACTGAAAATCATGGTAACTAGTATCCAAAAGTGGGATACTGGCTTCTCAGGAGGGATACTAGAACTTTGAACCCTGGTATCCCAGTGGGATACTGAAAAAAAAATTAAATTTCAGACACTGATATATACAGACTCAGCTTGTGATGTGAGGACAACCTGGCCAGCCTCATACTTGGCCTGGCTTTATAGACTCAGCTTGTGATGTACGGACAACCTGGCCAGCCTCATACTACAGACTCAGCTTGTGATGTACGGACAACCTGGCCAGCCTCATACTTGGCCTGGCTTTATACAGACTCAGCTTGTGATGTACGGACAACCTGGCCAGCCTCATACTTGGCCTGGCTTTATACAGACTCAGCTTGTGATGTGAGGACAACCTGGCCAGCCTCATACTTGGCCTCGCTTTTACAGACTCAATTTGTGATATACGGACAACCTGAACAGCCTCATACAGTATGTATACAATGGAAATTATGTTGAAATGTAATGCAAACGAACAGTTACTAGACAAATTATTTAGCGAAATTAGCGATGTAAAACAAATATATATATTTTCACACGTACAGTCATCTGATCATGACGGATACAAGGTCTGATTCTAGCTTAAATGCGACGATTGAACGATGTAAACCAAATCTCAATTTGCTGTTCCCAACAACATGCAAGTGTTATGAATCATATATATCATTATCATATTTGCATATCATGTGCATATTCAAACTTTTGATTCTCCCGCCAAATCGCCAAATTGCAATGTCAAATTCTAGGTCTAGTCAAGTGTCTACTAAACAACACTTTACAAGTGATGAATTACAAAAATTTAAGAATACATAATCAACACATACATTTATGACAATTTTTAAGAATTTACATTAAACTAAATTTACCTTAAAAGCTTTTGAATGAAGGATGCTCCGGCCTCGGCCATGACTTGTTTCAACTGGTCAGCAGTCAAGATAGCTGGCTCAGATATGGTTGGTCAGATATGGCAGGTACTTCATGTATGGCTAAAGCTGGTTACTTCATGTAAACAGCTATATTCCTAACCAAAATTTTGTGTCGGAACACAAAAATCGGCATACATGAAGTAGTCTCCCTCCATGCAGTTACCTGTTTAAATAATTTCTTTTTGACTTGCTGTGATGTAATTCGTTCATTGTCTCACCTTACTGGATGATAACCTTATAGAGGTCTTATTTTTACAATAAACGAAGAAGACAAGTTGATAGAGTTCTTTACAGTATATGATTATCTCATATTAGACCATCATATATATACTGTACATCAAAACTCATATGTATCATCATCAAAAGCCATACCTTATTTGATGCCAACAAGGTTGCTGCCATGAAGAATGTAAAAGAGTCTTTTTCACTTTCCCAAGAAATGTACTGGTTACGAAGTGTTGGCCGATGGTAAGGGACTATTCTTTATTTATGCCAGGGGGGCTAGCAAAAATTAACAGGGGACATATTATATTTCATTCTCAAAGATGGGTAATAATTTTGATAATTAATAAAAAAATATTGATAATAAAAGATGCCTAATAATTTACTTTATTATGATCTTTTGAACGACAGAGCGAACAACTTGCCAACAATTACATCCGTTACACAAGCAACGTCAGACACGTACTGTCTTGTTGAACTACTGCTGCAAGGACCATGGTCCATTGGTCTCATACCAACAGGACTTGCTGAACCCTAAAAAGGCTATACAGATCGCCCACTCCACCTGTAGATGACTGATCCGAGCACAGATAAATGACAACTTACAGAACTGTAACTATTACGAACAATATTGGCCCACGCTTAACGCATGACACAACACCTACTCACACTAATTATGACACAAACAAACAATAGCATAAGAATTACATGTGAATGCTTAAATTCATGGGGCTCTGTTATATGTAATGGATAGCTGTAGCTGAATTATTTTGTACTGTACTGTATATATCCTAGCTGAGACCTGAGTGAAAACAAAATTCAGTGCTACCTATATGAATATAACTACACTGCATTGCAGACCTGACAACCTCCCAAATGTGTAAACAAGGATGTTTTTAAAATGATCAGCAAAAAACCTGGAGATTGGTGCCTCAAACCTGGAAATTTTCAAAAAAAGTTCTATATTGAAATAATATACAGTATACTGAAAGACAACAAGTAATTTCCCAATGTACCTGTACCCAGATGATGAATCAGACACATATGCAGTTTGATGCTTGTCTAGCTTAAACCAACAATAAGATTCATTGTGTGGGAAATTTGAAATGACTGACTGAAACACCATTAAGACCAGGCACAGGTTTGATGTTTGTCGTGTGTGCCAGCTACCACATGTGATGAATGTTACTTCACAAAAATGTTTGGCTTAATTTGCAGATTATTCAGAAATGGTGAATTCGGCATCTGAGCTTAGGGCCCAAAATCTGCAGCCGCTTCGCAGTCTAAAAATCTGCTGACATGATGTACATACTTTTACTTTATGAAATTCGATAGCACACTTTTCCACAGTTTTATTGCCTGGTAAGTACAGTATTGCATCTCAATTTCCTTTTTTGTCCACTGATATTTGCATACAAAAAACAATGATCCAAATGAAACTGATCCAAATGACAATATTGTACACCTGTATATAGTATTTTTATGACTGGTTACATGTTAATTGAAGATCTGTTAAGGCTGCTAGATCATCTGTGGTACAAATATGTGATAACCTTCCTATGTTTATTTGCTTCTGCGGCTATATACGTCTGCCGTTCAGCCGTGGTAAAGTCTTGTATTGTGAAGAGAAACGATAAAGTCTTAATTGTCAGCCTTAATTGTCAGCCTTAATTGTGGAACCTTATATATACTCATATTAAATGGAAATTGAACACCTGTTTATCTCTGCAAACAATACATAACACTTATAGATTTTTGTTAATAATAATAATAATAGGAGGTTTATTAAAACACAATTGCACCCTAAGGTGAATTACAGTATTTTTACAATATAATCTACATGTAATATAAATTAAT
Organism: Chrysogorgia sp. JL179-B06; assembly: GCA_035772405.1. Classification (NCBI taxonomy): domain Eukaryota; kingdom Metazoa; phylum Cnidaria; class Anthozoa; order Scleralcyonacea; family Chrysogorgiidae; genus Chrysogorgia; species Chrysogorgia sp. JL179-B06. The sequence continues at coordinate 1,328,104 of JAYKKM010000344.1, forward strand.
AAATAATACAAATTAAAGAGGAAAAAGAAAATATTTTACAATGTGTCCAGGAATAGAGCTTCTCTCGATTGCTAGATAAGGCATTCTACTGTTGGCTTTTCAGTCACCAAATCCAAACTAGTATAATCTAATGCACCTATCAATGTTAAGCCGGGTGGGGGGGGGGGGGGGGGGGGGGGGGGGAGGCCGGACAGATGTGGGGGATTTGAACTCTGTTGCCATCCTCACATTGGGGAATTTGATAAAAAGTCCGGACCCTTGCCAAAAATTCAAATGTTCCTACCTGGGAGGACTGAGACCTAGTCTTCGCCCAGGACAAATTGGTGGCCATCTTGGATTTTAAAACAAACGTAACACAAGGAGACCTGATAAATGCACTTGTGATTCTGAAAAAACTTTTAATAAGTTTTAGCGACCAGTTGTATATTCAAATTTTTGTTGCAAAGCAATTAGCAAATAAAAATGGCCTTTGTCAGATGCACCTACTGTATTAAAGTGAAGATTGTTTAATGTGTGACGTGTGATGGCAAATCAAATATTCAATAATATTGGCAAGAAAGTTGGGAAAAGTGTATATTTTGTTCTAGCTTAGAAACTACTAGTACTATATTACTACACTAGACACTACAGAAACTTGTAGTGTCACTATCAGAAGTGATATATTTTTATTTCTCTCAGAATACAAAAAGTATTTGTCAAGAAATAGCAGGACTTGGTCTGTGAAATAATTCATAAATATCCGACCAGATATGCTTAAAAAGGATATACTTTGCCAAAGGTCATGGGGGATTTGGTCTTGTTTGACCCATATTTTTGGCTCCAGGGTGGGGATTTTGACCAAAATTTCTTAAGAAAAATCAAATCCCCCACATCTGACCGGCCTCCCCCCCCCCTCGGGCTTAACATTGATAGGTGCATAATGGCGCATGGAACAGTCCAAATGCTGGTTTTAAGAATTGGAAGAATGGGATGAGAGGAATCACCAACCATGAACACTCTCAACTACCGCTGATGACTACTTTTCATTCAGGCTTAGATTATCAAAGGGACAGACAAACAACATCCAAGCTGCGTAGGCGGGATGTGTGGCAGCGAAAAGGTTGTAATATACTGAGTTCTGATTGGTCAATGGAACGCACGATCCGTAAAATTGCGTATCCCGTATCCGGGCCGTTGTCCCGGATGTTGATTTTGGTGGCGTGAAATTCTAATGTTTTTACACTAATTTTGATACAAGATAAGTGTCGAAAAACTTGAATAGCCATACAATAAACGATTTATTAACCTTGTTAAAACTAAGGTGTGTGTTTTTTCCTTGGATGGCGAACAATGCCGCCACTCGGTCTGTACAGAAAAATATCAGACTTCGGTCTTTTTTGTACGAACCTCGCCTGCGGCTCTGTCCGTACTGTTTCAGACCTCAGTCTGATATTTTCCCGTATAGACGTCGTTCTCGGTAAATAATCTCTTAATATTCCACATATGCGAGGTTGATTGGATGAAAAAACAGATGCTTTTGTTAAGTTGATTATTGGGAATGATTATTGGTAACGTGCGAAACAAAATAATATACAAAGTTGTGGTTGGAATTTAAGGAGGTAAATTTGAATTTTAAATTGTTTTGCTTCGTTTAGCCGCTTTTACGTGCACCAGAAATTGGACGATAAGATAAGACGCGAGTTAAAAGACATTGGTTTTTGAAATATTTCAGTTTGTTTGATATGTAAATGAGATGGTCTCTGACGTCAGGTGCAGGGTAGAGAATTTTCACTCATTAAAAAATATCTTATATCTCAGTGTTGCTAAGTTTACAACGTTCATTATCATGAGGAGTTATTATACGCACATTTTGAAGTAAATTTGTGGAACAAACTTGAAGATGGAACTAATATTTTAATGTGTGAAAATTCTCTACCCTGCACCTGACGTCAGAGACCATCTCATTTACATATCAAACAAACTGAAATATTTCAAAAACGAAGTAAAATACGGAATTGTTGTAAAAGGTGTTAGTCTATATCATTTTACGAGTTCTTTCATATTAGACAAACAACATTTTTGCAAGTCCAAGAAGGAAATTGAAGCGATCTATGTTCACAAAAAGCTGTTTTGCTACGACAATGGGTAGTTTAACGAAGCAGAAGTGATTGACGATGTGTGTAATTTAAAAGACGCCAGACAATATATTGAAAAGTCTGTAACAACGCATACAAAAAATAATAAAGTGAGAAATGTTCGCCTAATAAAGTGAAGATTGAGTGTTGGTGTTATATATTCTCAGTTTTACAAATATCGTAAGGGAGGGGAATATCACCTCTAATATCCCCTCTCATTCCCTTTCACAGCACGAAATTGCAGATTTAAGTGCATTTAAACGTGTCTTAAATGTAGCTTAAACATACATTTAAGCAGATTTAAGAACACGTTTAAGCAGGTTTAAGTTACATTTAAATTGCGCTTAAACGTAGCTTAAGGCTCTAACATTTAAGACAGGTTTAAGCACAACCTTAAACGACTTAAATGTATCACATTTAAGGTATGTTTAAGAGCTTTTCTTAAATGTCAGTAATAAATTAAATATCAGAAATACTTCACATTTAAGATGGATTTAATGCGTGCTTAAAAGCATATTGTTTTTTTCGCCGTTGTCCTACACAGGCTATTATAGACACTGCTTATGCTCACATGTCACCAGCACCCGATAAAAACACAACCAATAAGAGAAATTTGTCTTCAAAGTAAGTTTTATTGTAGTTAAAATATTCCACACAAACCTTAACTGTACACTTCGTTTAACCTGAGTCTATTGTAACCGAAATCACTAAAATAAATTACTGAAGATCAGTATATTTCAAAATAATGAAAACTTCTCCATATTAAGGAAAACACAAACAGCAGAAACATCTTTTCCAGTTAATTATCTGATCAAAATTTTAAAATCTTAGTGACTTCGGTTAAACTGACCATTTACTGCACTTTGACTAAGACTAATTGTAAAAAGTAATACTAACTGTTTCTGTTTTAAAAACATAAATCATTAATGTCATGAAAAATTAGTTCCAAAAGTCAATCCATATTAACAGCCCATTCTGGCCCTTCTGGCTTTGCTCTTGAGTCTTGATGACGGTTCACCATAAATTCTCTCCTTCGTCATACCACGGGCATGGCTAGTAAGTGTTTTTAAATATGCTTGATCCAGATGTTGTTTCACTTTTCGTAGCTGACATTTTAGTTTCCTACACTCCTCATATTCGCTTTCTTCACTTGACATATATTCCTTCCTCGGCACTTTCCCCATTTTCTTTAGATTGCTTTGTTGTAGGTTTGATTTTAAGCACTCTAGGCCAGCAAGCCTTCTTTCCAACTTCTATGAAAAAGGAGAATATAAAAATTAAAATTTGTCACCATTTTTTCTATTTGTTTAATGACTTCGACCGTATAATATGTCTTGTACATTTATCCTCAAACTTACAGTGTAGCTAAATTAAAGTGCCTATGCAATGAAAAATTCAGTTGTAAAATAACCCTGACTTTTGTTTGAAAGAACTTTTGAAACTATAAATACTAACCATTTACAATCTCACTTCACTTTTGAGATATTAAGATTTGTTTGATATGTAAATGATCATACTTATGACATCACACTGCATGTAATTATTGTAATAAAATCACTTGAAATCCAGGTGCATGTGAATGGATGTATCCAATGACATCAAATATGCAAATCATCTGATGACATGAAATATGCAAATCATCAAATGATTCCATGTGATAATGGTAAAAATATATATGCAGAATTTTTCAATAAGTCATGCATTGTGATGTCACAAGTATGATCATTTACAGATTAAAGTCATTAAACAAATCTTAATATCTCATGAGTGAACTTGAGATATGAAAAAGTTGTAAATGGTTAGTCTTTATAGTTTCGAGAGTTCCTTCAAACAAAAGAACTATTTTACAACTGAATTTTTCATTGCATAGGCACTTTAAGCTAAAATCTTATAACTTATCAGGAGACAAACTGTCACACATAATATATAAATAACCAAAAATATGGTAACCAAAAATATGGTTCAATGTCCGAGCGTCGATGACTGAAGTCTGCACGTTTAACGCCTTCATGGTAAATATGGATGGTGAAATTGACCCAGAAAACACACCTATGCATCCAGGTGTTGTAAGTCGATCACTACATTAGCCATAAACTATCTGTAAGAGAAAATTGTAAAGTCCCTACAGTACATTTGTATTTGCTATTGTCCAGTGGAATAAGTTTCCATTGTCAACTCCTTCCCGTCAGTTGTGGAAAGATGGTCAATATAAAACTGGTGGGCATTCGCCCTATCTTCCTGTGCAAAGAATCCATTGTAAAGTAGTGGCTGGGCTGACAAAAACCAACAACAGCATATACCAGTCACTGTCTGTCCTGTGACACAGAAAGTATTGTCGTCTTAATATTTACAGTAATTCATCATTTAGAAATATTTGGGAGGAATACTTGCTCAATAGTTTGCCAAAACTACCTGCCATGATCCTGATTAAAATGCACGTTTTGCTACACCTGGGATGAAGCTATTAATTTCAAGACATTATCCATGAATATAAGGATTGACAAAATACAAGTTTTCTTGTGCACCGGTTCCTTTTGGAACCACCAAATAATTAAAAAGGGTTACAACGAATATGCTCGAATCTGTCAGTGTCTGTTTTGTATCATGTGTTGTATTTTTAATTTTTGAAATGCACTTAATTTGGGTTTTCATAATTTTGAAAAATCAAGTATTACTGACTGGTATCGTAAGTTGTAAGTTACACATTTAACATTTTGACCAATTTTCATCCTGTGCTAATTAAGCAATCAAATTTTTTGTACCAGTCTGATTTTGAAGGGGGAATTGGAAACCCGCTTGTCTAAATAAAATATCAGCCTATAGAACTAACTTCCTACACATTTTGATAACGTTCAATCATCAATGCGTGAGATTGTTGAAAGATTTATCTCAGTTGTCATGCAACTTGAACTAGCTTACAGTACATCTCTAATTTTTATTTGTGAAAATTTACACAAGCTTACAGTGAATGTCACGTAAAACTCATAAATCTGCTGAACATATTCAAGGAATTTACGTTTCCTTAAACGTATCTTAAATCATTTGTTTACATTTAAGCTTGCTTAAATGTGACTGACATTTAAGGTTAACTTAAACTTAGCTTAAATTTGCAGAACAGATTTAAGCTACTTTAAGTAACCTTAAACGAGTCTTAAAGCTCCTTTTTCGTCCTGTGTTTTGAAGGGTAATCAGTGGATTAGTGCATGTGAATTCATTGTGTTGCCATTGTTATCAGCTATTGTTTTTAACGAAAGCCGCCACCAGCTCTTAAGACTGTAATTAACAGGGGCTATTTGGATATATTCACCCAAAAGAACATGTAGAATATAACTATACACTATAAAGAGCCTATGCATATACAATGAAAAATTCAGTTGTAAAATATCTCTTAGTTTGTTTGAAAGAACTCTTGAAACTATAAAGACTAACCATTTACAACTTTTTATATCTCACTTCACTCTTGAGATAATACTTATGACATCACACTTTATAATAACTTATTAAAAACGCTTATATATCCTTTAGATTATGTATGAAATCACTTGAAATGCAGGTGCATGTGCCTGGATGTATCCAATGACATCAAATATGCAAATCATCAAACGATTCCATGTGATAATGGTAAAGATATGCAGAATTTGCCATGCATGTGCAGTGTGATGTCATAAGTATGATGTCATAAGTATGATCATTTACATATTAAATAAATCTTAATATCTCAAGAGTGAAGTGAGATATGAAAAAGTTGTAAATGGTTAGTCTTTATAGTTTCAAGAGCTCTTTCAAACAAAAGAGTTATTTTACAACTGAATTCATTGCATAGGCACTTTAATAACTCTAATTGTAAATAATAGTTGAATTTACACAGCGCTTCGAAACATTCACATGTGCTTAGGTATATTTTTATTTAACTCTTCGTCAGGATAAATCAATTCAGTACAAGTGATGATGTCCAAACTGTCGAGAATATTGAAGCAAGAAATGTTCAAGTAAAATTCAATTTTAATTAATATGTAAATTACAGTTAGTAGAATAGTTGCGTGGGAACTGAAACTGACTTGCAAATTGGTAATAAAGTCCAATATATAATATATGCACAAATAATTTCGTGTTACGAGGGACCCTAATACTAGGGTTAGGGTTAGTACTCATGTATTAGGTGGGGTTGGGTTAGTATTAGGGTCTCAAGTAACATGAAATTATTTGTGCATATATTATATATTGGACATGAACTTATTACCTGCAAAATCACCTCCATGTTCGCCATGTTTGGCTTCACTTTTTGCCCGGCCAAAGACCAGAACATTGTCCTCCAGTTATACCGAGAGCTCACTGCTCGTCTTCGGGATAATCTTTTCTAGTATCTGCGAGCGTTAGGTTTCAACAAACCTAACCCTAATACTAGCCCTAATACTAACCCTTACACTTATCATCTTGAAACCTACTTCTTGCGGATACTAAAATAGACCGTCCCGAAATTATCAGAGAATGTTATATATCTTTGCGTTCATCAAATAAAAACACTAAAGTGTGAATTACACATGTACGTGTTTCTGCATGTGTGACGTAAATTCCGAACATTTGCATATCAAACAAACTGATATATCTCAAAAAGAAAGCGAAGAAACGAAAATCTTCAAAAGAAGTTACTTTATCATTTTAAAAGTTCTTCCAAATAAGACAATAAAAAAGTTTGAAGTTAGTGGCACTTTAAACCATTCCGCTCGCCGCTAGCGAAATATTTTCACAATGACATCATTTTTTCAGTTGTTGACCAATGAAAACGGGAAAAAATTAAGTCATCGGCGAGATGTTTCTCTAGCGGTGAGAGAAATGGTGAAGTGGAAAACAGGCTTTAGACGTAGAACGATCGAGGACGTCGGTTAAAAAGTATTATAAATTTTAGCATTTAGAAGAAATCAGTTGTTAATTGAAAACGCTTCAGTACTGTTAAAACGATTACAGTGCCTGTGCGCGCGTTCACGTCGTCCTGAAGACGTGAAAGTTAATTCGCAGAGAGATGAGAGCTGCTTTTAAAGGGGGACTATATAGTCAAAAAATAAATTACTTTTAAATAAAAGGCCTTTAATAATGTTTAGAAAGCATGATTATTTTTTTGCGGTCCGGTATCCATCTGATTCGCGCGCTCTGATTGGCTAGCGAGCGGTCCGGTATCCTACGATACGGACCCCGATACCGGACCGCTGCGGGTTTAAAAACAAAAACAAAATAGTTTTTTTAATATTTCGTATAATCGTCACTTTTTACTACCTTTTGAGACAATAGACTGCCAGTAAAAACAAAATAAGAAGGATATAGTGACAATGAAAGCTATCACAGCGAAAGCGAATTTTATTTTCCCGAAGTTGAAGATTTTATATACGAAAAAGAAAAAGTCCAGCGAAGTGGCAACATTGTGCAAGATAACTTGGACGAAATTCAAAATTTTATTTAAGAACAACGGCCTGAAAATACAGTAAAGTGTACCTACGAGATGAATGTGTGGAACCGCTTCTATGCTACAGTAAACGAACATGAGAAATATTCTCTTGTGTCGGTTTTTCATGACCATAACAGAGAAAGACGGCAGTGTCGGAAAGGCTTGATGCTTTAATACAAACTACAAAGCAGCTTCAGTTGTCCACCACCGCAAGATTTCAAACATCCCGAATTGCTTAACAGTATCACAATAACGTCAACAACCACAGCAATTACAGACTTGTTTTCCGGAGCAAAAATTGGCAAGTTTGAAGGATATATACTTTCAATTTCAACTTCGCTTCAACTTTAGTTCTGGCGACACATCGAGTGAGAAGCCGACAAAGACTTGACACTTGTCAATCCGTGAAGATTCCGATTACATGTATCATACGTGACAAACAATGTTTTCAATTTTGCTTTTGTATGATCAATGATGAATATTAGTCCTGGTTAAGTCCTGGTTTTCTCTGTTCAACTGTACCTGTCGAATTTCCAATCTTGTTTATTAAAAAGTTGACTTGAATGAGTTTGTCCTTTGTCAGGTGATTTTCTATATTATATGGTTCGCCTCTTTCCAAATATGGGCAGCGGAAGTGACCGCTAGCGTTTTAGCTTCCTGTGGTTTTTACACGGCGGCAGATTTTCTTGTCTTACAATTATTCATAACAAAAAAATTAATATGTTATTTACCGTTTTGGTCGGTCCGTATACAAAAATATTTGAACTCGGTCTCAAAAATGTCCCTCGGCCTGCGGCCTCGGGCCATTTTTGAGACCTCGGGCAAATATTTTTCTATATGGACCTCCCAGCCGGTAAATAACATATATGTATTCCAGCAAACAGCTCTTCTTGTGGTAAGACTACTCAAATTTTTTACTCTTCTGTATTCTGTACACCAATTATCCACCACAATTATGTAGAAGATCCAAATACAATATAACTAGAAAAATATGTACATTTTGATTATTGACAAAATATCAACTCTTTTTTACTTTACTTTTAATAGAGATCGTACATTTCAGAACAAGGATTTGATCCATGTCTGCAAGATGACCACTTTTGGATAAACTTCTCCAAATGGAAGGAGAGTAAATATGGCATAAGGGGGCCAACCCAGATGGAGTGGGATGTGTTAGTCACATCTCAGGAATAGGTTTAGATGTACATGTATTAATAATTAAAATTACACTTTTTGAACACATTACCGGTATGCATATAGCCTCAATGCCCATTGCGTTACTTTACAAGAGTAGGCATCCTACTATATAAAACATTTTATATATATTACATACAGTACATGTATACATATATTACATTGTTCAACTCAAATTATTTATTTAATGATATTTCAATTCATTTTACTTCTGTCTGAGTGGCTTAATATTCTCCAAACCATGAAAAATACATGAGTAAAAGACAAAAGAAATCAGTGCACTGACATGTCAATGGTTTGGATATGTGATCTACAGTAATTAGCACAAAATTTCAACAACTTTTACTTCAAATTTCTCTTAAAATAACGATTAGTTTGAGAAGCAAGTTTAAACACGAGAAAGTGGGTTAAACAACTTTGCTTGTGCAGCCTTTTTACCGCAAAGGATATTCAAGAAGAATACTATACCTTTTTTTTATATACTTTTATATTTTTCCTAAATACTGTATAAATACCAAATACTTGAGACATAAGGTTTGTAATGATACATCGTCAAGTAATTGACTGGTCATTATTTGGCAGTCACTCAATGTTGTTGGGACAGGCCTCATTAATATTTTTTGTGACTGTGAGCAGAATTTAGAAGTTGAAAATGTGCCATGAACATGTGTGTTCCTTTTCATGTTTTACTAAAAATTACTAAACAATAAAAAATTGTACCTGCACAAATTGAAAATTTCCTGCGAGCACCAAATGGGATGTGTAAAATTGATTGAAATATTTAAAAAAAGAATTAATACTTATTCTGGAATAACTATTGAAAAATTACTTTCATTGGTGTTTTGTGAAAAAATCATATGAAAAAAATTTGTTAACACGTGTGCAATTTTTCATTAATTCTTCTTGAATTGTGTTATTTCTTGAATTGTGTTAATGTAAACATTTATAAGACTTAATTACATATACTGTATGTCCTTTGACAAGTTCATTTGTATAATTGTAGCCTGTTTTCCTCTTTTAACATTAAAAATAAAAGTCATGCACACGAAAGAGCCTATCGAGTTTTATATTTTAATTTCCAATGCCCTTTACTGTTAATTACAAATTACAGCTGCTGAACTACTGCATGACAGGAAACCAAAGAATGATGTTGTCTCCTTTCAGTTTAAACTTTAACAAGTTGCAAGATGAATTGGACGAACGTGAAAAACAAATGAGATATAACAAAATATGTAGTGTTCAATGGTATAATTTAGTTGTTTTTAATATCTGAAAACTAATGAAGAGTTTTAAAGCGAAGAAGACTATAAGAGTTCATTGTTGTCCGACAAGGAAAATCGAAATGAAGACCTTTGGTATTTGCCGTTACTTTGCAGTAATTTCGGAAGTAATCCGCATGAATCTGTGAACATCCATCTTGTTTGAAGTTTTTTGCTGTAGATGTTCCTTCGAATGTCTAAAATAGACGTGAAACTGAAATATCTACATGTTAAAGATACTCAAAGGGTAAAGAGGAGATGCGTGATCAGGGACTACCTTCAAGTTCCTTAGTAACACTCATGTTCTCCAAAGTCAACAACATTGTTCACGCCCGTTGAAACTTGTTAATTCAACAATGTTGTTCATACATGATACGACAAGTTGTTAAGGCATGATGAAGCAACAAGCTAAAACAACCATGTTATGACGATCGTAAAACTATTAACTTTTCTAAACATAACACTAGAAGCTTAATCATTTGTTTTTTGACTACAGTTTCCCTTTAATGGTAAAATTGCGTCAACACAGACTCAAATATGAAACAAACTTCAAATATGGTAGTCAACTAACCGTGACTTCTTTTGCTAATATATATATACTTTTTAACCACGTTTCCTTCCTACATTTTAAGTTCCCTATTGATATTTGAGTGCAGTCCTAGAACTCTCCTAACCTCAAACAACTTTGCTACTTTGTTTAAGCTCGGTCTATTTAATGCACTATATTTAATTATCATGTATACTATCTTGTAGGGTCTTCTGGTAAACAATAAAAGGAAGCGACATCGTGTCAAAAAGAAAAAGAAAAAAGCTAAATGTACTGTACAATTTAGGGCACCATTTAAACGCTTAGCTTTTCTAAACTCTTTTTAGCCGTTTTAACGGGATATCGTATAATGTATATTGACATTGTATACGTTTATCGGTGTGATATATTCATGCATGTGGTCACATTATATACCGTAACTGCAGTGTACCTACATACTGTCGTGCAAAGGTATAGTCTGGAAACTCGATGAAAGTCTTTGTTTTATGTTATTGTTCACGCTTATGCAAATTTGTGCACGGTGACAGTTACTTTTTTGGTATAATGAAGCAATCATCCAATAGCAACGTTTGGGTTCAATCGTAATTCAACCGTGTTGTTTAAAAAATAAAGCTAAAACAAAGGATTTCTGTACGGTGACGTACCGTCCAACATAAATCGCAGCTCATTGGGTCGCCACGTACCTTTAATAACAAGTTTTGTGATTGGTTGATTAAAACAATAGAATCAACCACAAAGAAACCAATGACTAAGCCACTTTTGTTTCATGTAGCCAATCACAAAACCTGTTCATTTTAGGTACGTACTTACCGAGCTCATTTGTTAACCGCTTTGAAGATTGCCGAGTTTCTAGACTATTGTCTCGATTGACTATGGCCTAATACACTGGTTGCCATGGTAGCTCAGTGGTTAGAACAAATGCCTACATGAGATGGACGTTTCCTAAATTTATTATTAATGGCAATTATTGTCAAAAAAATAATCGTCAAAGAATACTTGTCTTTTGTTGACTTCAAAATTAAAAGAAAACCGCCGCTGTACATTAACTATGAGTTGTCGAGCGATTTCTAAAATGGCGCCGTCCAGAATTACAAAATACGAGAATGAAAATGTTATTTCTCGAATACAAGAACAGATACTGAAATACGTTTTATTCAAAAGTTGTTGTTTTTTTACTACATTTTCCTTTAATAAATGTACACTACATATTTTGAACCCAATGCTAAACAATAAATATAATGTAGCTATGTTGTTTGTTTATTTATTTATACACAGTGGCCTTATCAACAAGAAAGTATAAAAATGTTATAAAATAAAAGCTAGTATTCATAGGGCTGTTTTACAAAACGGATAAAAATATGTACAATAAAACTATCTGTATTGACATAGGCTACATGTAGATACTAGAAACTATTATATAAAATATTAAAAACAATACTATTTACAAAATAAGAATAATCGAAGCGAGATTGTATCAGTGGCTAAAAATCTTCCAATATGCTATATTTCAAATCTACAAATTTTGAAAGTTGATTTTTAAAATTATTCAGGGACTTTTCTGGTAGCTTCAAATTTGCATGTAAAGAATTGTTTTTGGTTTTGACACAGTTCGTCTATTATTGTTGCTTCTTAAATTATACATTTCATTACAATGCAAGGTAAAATGCAATTTGCAGTTTACGAATGTAAACCGAGCGAATGCTCGGTTCCATTTTATTTAATGACTTGAAAATCAAGGTAGACATCTGTCCAAATCTTCTTTGCTTCAAGATTTTCCATTCAAGTACATTAAGAATATCAACTGATCTTATTGTATAATGCGATCTAGTACATAAAAATTATAAAATCATGCATCTCTTTTGTCTTTAACGCTGCCTATAGTGGTCCAGTTGGAGGTCCAAAGGAAGAAACCAAATGCTTGGCAGAAGACTTTATTCATTTGCAGACTGGTATGATTAGCCTATACTATTATAGAGACTATAGTATATTAATTAACATACTTCAGAAGAAGTATTACGACTATACCTTTAAGGTACATTTGCACACTGCGATTAATCGGGCCTATTTATGGTTTAGATGCATATTAAGTAAGGAGAAATAGGAAATAGAGTACGGATTATGAGCCCACAAATCATTCCGCTGACAGTTTCTCCGATTAATCGCAGTGTGTAAACGTGCCTGTGTGTTGTCTTCTATCAGTTGTAGTTATCCAGAAAAGGAAGACGAATATATTAAGGCGCTATATAGAATAACCCTGCCTTTCGTAATAGAACTTTATCTGATAAGAAACAATCGTGCAGGTACTTATAATGTAAAATTTTGGTGATATCGCTGCGCAAGCATAAACCCCTCAATTTACAAAGTTTTTTAGTGAACATCAACGACGTACATGCATCTACATTCTACAGATACTGTAACTTATATTATTGATGCAATAGTTGAAAGTAGTATAAGAGTTCTTCCTCCGATTTTAAAACACCGAGAAGTGTTGAAGTGTTTACGATTGTTTCAACTTTTTTCTCAAACGAACCCATTTTTTGAGAGAGAATCGGTACGAAAGTTGGACAAATTTATGCAAAATATAACTCAAACCCTGTATCACGAAGTTTATATATTCTTTGTTTTTGTTATTGTTTATGAATTAATGAAATTTGTTGCTCAATGTTGATGGTTTGTATCTGTATTGATGGTTTGTACGTTCCATGGGACCATGATGCCGGCTATGTTGGTGGAACTATCATAAGACTCTTATTAACATCTTTTGGAATGGAATGTATTTTTAGTCAGGATAATGTTATCAGTAATTACAATTACTACTTATTAACTTATTTTGGAATGGAATGTATTTTTAGTCAGGATAATGTTATCAGTAATTGCAATTACTGCTATTATATTACTACTATTATCACTAAGCGTCCTGAGAAATTAAATTCGAATTGAGATTACTTATTATTATATTACAATAAAAAATCAAAACAAATTTATGGTGAAGTTTCATATAAATCCCGAAATGACGTCACATAGACTATCGGTAGTAAAATTAAAGTCAGCTGTTATTTCTAAAATAAAGCATTATAGTAAGAGTTAGGGTTAGTATTAGGTTTAGGATTAGGGTAAGGTTTGGGGTTGGTTAGGACTATATTTTAAATTCGAGATACTTTTTTATTTGCGTTTCGTTTCATTTCACAGGCTTAATATATGATAATCTGATAGATTGGTGTAATTAGTTGTATATGACTCCTCCCGTATGGCAGAGGCCATGTCTTGCTGATTCAAGTTTTACCTTAATACAGTCTAATACTACATGACTGTATTGTTTCTATAGTATTATAAGAATGATTCATTGGCATAAAACAATTATCAAATGGCAGTCCTAACTGTAAGAGGAAAATAGTGGAGATCAACGGAAATTGTTCAACAACTGCAAACGCTTATTGAACCCGACAAGTGTCCATAGTTTTCCACTTAATATTGACAGTGAGGCTTTCGTTGATGATATTGGTAGATATTTTGTTCGGAAGATAGTTAACATCCGAAGACGACTGGATGATGCTGTGGATTTGAATGAGGTTAATGTTGTACCAACAATGGAGTTGCCAGTAACGCTTTTTTCCGAATTTGAGAAGATCTCCGAATCTACAGTTAAATTGCTTATTTCGAGTTCCTCTTTGAAATCTTGTCCATTGGATCCGATGCCCTCCAAGTTGGTCAGCATTGATGTCCTAATTTCAGTTTTGACTAGAATAATTAATTATTCACTTGAGTCTGGTCATTTCCCTGAGATCTGGAAGGAGGCGTTGGTTTACCCGCTTTTAAAGAAGCTTGGGCTCGATTTCATTTTTAAGAATTTTAGACCAGTAAGCAATTTGTCTTTTGTTTCAAAATTGACCGAGAGGGCTGTGTTTGATCAAACACATGTGCACATGTCTACGAACAATTTATATCCCACTGCCCAGTCTTCTTATAGGAAAAATCACAGCACCGAGACCGCGCTTTTGAAGGTGAAAAGTGATATTCTTATGAACATGAACAAACAACATGTAACGCTTCTGGTTTTGTTGGATCTCAGCTCTGCATTTGACACAGTTGATCATGATATCATGCTAAATCGATTATCATCTAAGATTGGAATGAGTGGTATTGCACTGGCATGGTTCCATTCATATCTGTCTGGAAGATCGCAGCGCGTTTCCGTCAATGGTTGCATTTCTGAGAAATTTTCTTTGGATTACGGTGTTCCTCAAGGCTCTTGTTTGGGCCCTTTACTATTTACCATTTATGTCAGCAAATTATTTGATGTTATTAAAGGTCAGTTACCTGACGTGCATTGCTATGCTGACGACACACAACTGTATATATCATTTAGTCCGAATAACGACGCTGGTCAGACTGATGCTGTGGCTGCTATTGAATGCTGCATTAGGAATATAAAGCAATGGATGACACAGGATAAGCTCTTATTGAACGATGATAAAACAGAGTTTCTTATTATTGGTACGAAGCAACAACTTGCCAAAGTTAACATCGATCATATTACTATTGGCAATTTTGACACTGTCCCGCAATCGTATGTGAAAAATCTTGGGGTGTGGTTTGATGAAAATTTGTCTATGAACACGCACATTACGAAGACCAGCTCTGCAGCTTTTTATCATCTATTCAACATTAGGCGTATTAGAAAATATCTTTCTAAAGAGACCACCGAGACACTCGTACATGCTTTTATTTCAAGTCGAGTGGATTATTGTAATAGCCTTCTGTATGGTTTACCATCTTACCAGTTGAATAAGTTACAGAGAGTTCAAAATGCGGCATGTAGATTGGTATTCCAAGAGTCTAAATATTGCCACATAACTCCGTTTTTACGCGAACTTCACTGGCTTCCAGTGAAATATCGTATAGACTTTAAGATATTATTACTTACCTTTAAGGCTATTCATGGCTTAGCTCCACTTTATATCCAAGAATTGATTCCCATTAAGGAACCCACTAATTACTGCCTTCGCTCCAATAAGGCCCTGCTACTTATGCCACCTAACTGCAAGACTCTTGCCACACTTGGCGACAGATCATTTTATGTTGCAGCTCCTAAGCTTTGGAACAGTTTACCATGCTTTATTAGGAACTGTGTATCTATTAATAGTTTTAAGGGTCTGATTAAGTCATTTTTATTCCAGAATGCCTTTTCTTAATTTTTAATTATTGATTTAAATGTAGTTAAATTTATGTAAATCTATATTTTGTTGTTGTAATGCGCATTTGAAAATGTATATTGATATTTGCGCAATATAAATTAATAAATTATTATTATTAATTATTATTGATTTAAGCATTTATAGACAAGCATACAAGCGAACTTTTCTATTAATTTATGTGTCCCGAGAAGGTTTATTTAACTAGCCTAGACGATCTACTAATGATAGTATGGGGAGATTTTAGGAACGAAATACTGACGTTTTGAGCGGAGCCAGAGTAAGACGAGATGAAATAAAATAAATAGGACTTAATATATGCCAAAAGGGTGTCACAAATAGAAAATATAGCCAACCAAATACAAAACAAACAAAAGCAATTGAGTATTGGACCTTTGATTGCACGCTTGACTAGTTCTCCCCCTCAATCTGTTTGCTGATAGACTGCAAAAATAGCAAATAATTTTCGCATCTCATTAATTATTAGTTTGTTTATCTCCCGTGCATTTGATTGGCTACTTTATACTTGTGACACCTTTTTGGCACTGTAAAAACAGGTTGGATGAAACAGGCAGTTTGATAGGTAGATTCATAACCAATTTGAATTGGTAAAATAACGGCCAAATATTTTGATTAAAAAATGACCGTAGTTTGGTTGTTTTAACCAATAAATTTGGCTGTTTCAACCCGTAAAAATGGTCAATTGATGAATCTGAAACAACCGAATTGAATTGGTTGTTTTAATCAATCTGCTTTTACAGAAGCCCTACTGTATTTATTTTCTTACTCTGATGAAGGGCTCCACTCGAAACGTCAGTATTTTGTTCCTAAAATTTCGGCAGTTCACCACGTTTTCGCTTTGCTATATATCCAATACACTGCCTATATACGCAGCACTCTAGACAGAGGACAGATAGTTTTGTGGCCCAAGGCCAGAACGTTCAATCCTATACTGTCTTCCATCCTATGATTCTGTATTCTTCATTTTAGAACTCTGGGACTAATGAAATCACATTACAAGAGTTTTTTCAGCAGTAAGTTGGTCATATACAGATGTACTACATCTACATTTATACGTACAGGTAGTTTTAGGTTGGCATAGTCATTTTAGACATCACTCCAACTATAAATAAAAACAGTTACAAAGAATAAAAACATATTTAAAAAGTATTATATATTGAAGATAAAACTACTAAACAGAATCTAAATAATTAGCGATTCAACAAAGTACAGGTATCACGCGTGGTTCATGAAAAAGATAAAACACCAAAACTTGACTACTGTGAACATCCATTGGCTGTATATCCTTCAACAAAAATAAATCATGGCTGTATATCCTTCAACTAAAAGAACAACGAAAACTCGGATAAGTTATGAAAGAACAGTTAGAAAAGTTGATTAGAAAACTTATTTGTTATTCACAAGGCACTAAACCAGATCAGGCATAAGACTTATCATAAAATGTAATTAATTTCCATGAAATAAACCAAATCATCACCGTATCGTGTTTAGTAAGAGATAAATCCCGACGCGTAGCGTCCGAGGGCTGTATATCGCTTATATCCCGATGTTCGAAGGATTTATCTGACTTATTTCATGATTGAGGAGGTTTTCCAAGAAAGTTTTGTCTATTTTTTCCACCTGGGACAAAGGTTTTCCTAGTTTTATCTTAATTTATTAGCAAACCTGTTATGTTGGCCAGTGCCATATACATCCCGCGGTACATCAAAGAAAACCGACACAATCATGAAATAAGTAATAGATAAACACTGAGGACGCGTAGCGTCCGAGGGCTGTATATCGCATAAATCTCGACATTCGAGGTGTTTATCTGACTTATTATTACATTGAGGAGGTTTCCAACAAAGTTTTGTCGATTTTGTCCACCTTGGACAAAGATTTTCCTAGTTTTTTCTTCGTTTATTATCTTATTAGTATTCATAGGGATGTATGGCGCATACATCCCGCGGTACATCAAAGGAAACCGACTCAATGTAATAATAATAAATGATAAAGACATGCTTGCTGTTCTCGATAAATTTCTTTCTGGTTTTTACGGCTCCGACAACAGCGCCAATGAACGAATACAATATTTGGTTTTTTAAGCCATTTAAGAAACTCACGGTACACTGATGCTTATGAGGTCTTGACTAAAACACTTGGATATCGCCTCGTATTTTAAACCCAATAAAACACCACTGTAAATTGTGTTTTTAAATAGTACAAGAAGAATTATGAAATAATTTGTATTTATAAAATAACTAAGATATATACTACGTGAGCTCTAAGTGTCTATGAAGTGAAAGTTTGCAATAAACTCTCTTACTTTAAAAAAAACTCTTAAATTATAAAGACTGGCGTTTATGACTATTCATGCATGTCTCACTTCGTTCTTGAGATATGAAGATTTAGTCTTTGATATGTGGAATGTTAGATATCACACTGCATACGTCACACTGTATAATGACTTCTATACTGAAAAATCGTGTATATCGTTGGGGTTATGTAACGAAATCACCTGAAACTCTGCCTGCGCAAATTTATACAGGCTTTTTAAATAAGTAATAGCGAAGCGTACAGATGAGGTCAGTATGTATGTTTGTCTGAGTCTATAATTTATTCTTGTTTATTCTTGCATTCTCAACAATAGAAAATGACTATGTAGGAATTCCTCGAGTGATTCAAATTTTGTTTGTTTGTCTGAGTTTCGGTCTACAAATAGTAACTGTGCGCTTCGCTATTATGTATAGTGAGACATTTGCTGTGTGATATTTACATATCGTTCTTTCAATTCCAGGAATTTTTAAGAGTTTATTTCAAATGTAAGTGAATTTTTCACTTCATAGACACTTTAAGACTTTTTACGATACCTATATTAAGAAGTGCAATTAAATTAAAAATGCTGAGGCAACTGCCCCCTCCCATCTGGTAATTTGGGCGAATTGCCGCAAATTTAGGCAATTAAATAATTATAAAATTATTGGCTAAGGTGCGTTTTAGTTTTTCTTATTATCCAATTTGGAAGGTTGATTTTTGTAGTGCCGATAATTACAAAATTCTTGTCAAACCTTGGCGGATACTAGTGGGCCAACATGGCGGCGTCTTACTGACAGCAATATCTAATTATCTTTTTATATAGATTTGGCAAAATAAACAAACTTAAATTAATAAGGAATTCAAGAACTGGGAGATCTAGGTGTTATGCATTTATAGAGGTATTTAAAATATGATATAAAAATGTTGTGCTGTGTAGGTATTGGTAGGTTATCACGTGAAGGGGTGAGCGGTGATATCAGTTTTATCACGCGAAGGAAGGTATTGTAATTGTCACGATTGAGCGCAGCGAACGAGCGAAAATTATGATATCGTCAGGAGAGACAGGCTTATAGCCAGACGGGCGTCTGAGGGCCATGAAAAAGTGGTCGCCTTTGGATGCCTCCAAAATTGTGAGAAAAAAATTTTCTAAAAATATCAATATATATATGAAAAGAAATAGCTTATCTATTTGACAGTTTACTTCAACATATGCGTATCAATAAATAAATGAATAAGTAATGAAATTTCGATCCATGTGTGAAAACCACTCGTTCTTCGCTACATGTGAAAATTGGACTCCTCTTTCAAAATCCTGCCTATATGCCTGCGGAGCGGGATAAAACTGATACTACCGAGTCACGAATGTGATCCGACCTATTTATCACAAACTCGTGCCTTTATCAGGCGGTGATAAGCATGAGTGAGGTTAAAAATGATCAAAATGAAGAAATAGAGATTCTGCCATCTTTGATTTTAGATAACATTAGCGGGACATTATAATTGTTTTTCTGGACATTATTGTTTTTGCGCGTGAACATTATCGTTTTTGTGGGACATTATCGGTTTTAATCCCGCTGTAATTATCACCCTGATAAAGGCGCAAGTGTGTGATAAACCTATTTATTATACAATACTCTCACAATCTCGATTGTGATTGGCTAAAAAACCTATACAGACAATTCGTGATGTCTTGCCACCTACAAAATATCAAAATTTGTATGTGATGTAATTGTCTTCGCGTGGCTTAGCCTACTTCCTAAACTCCCCGAAGGCTTCTACATTGATGACACACAGCTGTATATGCCTATAAAATCTCCATGTGATCGACCTGCTGCTCTAGCTAAACTTGAGTTATGTATTAAGGACATCACCATCTGGTGTACTATGAATGGTCTTATATGCAATCCAAGTAAAACCGAGATTGTCCATCTATCATCACGTTTTATGCATTGCGAACCAATGCCAGAAATATGTGTCAATGATGTGATAATCCAACCGGCTCCGGTTGCACGTGATCTCGGTGTTGCTGTTGATAGACATTTAAAATTAAATACTCATGTAAATAACATTTGTAAATCGGCCACTTTGGCTATCAGAAATATTGGCAAGATCAGGAAATATTTGAGTAAAAAGGACTGCGAGAAGTTGGTGCATGCATTCATTCCTATATGGCTTACCAGATACTGAATTGAGCAAGTTACAGCGAATTCAAAATACAGCTGCTAGACTTGTTGCGGGGGTTAAAAAATCGGAGCATATCTCCCCTGCGCTACGTAATCTTCACTGGTTGCCGGTGAGATCACGGATTGTTTTTAAGATACTAATAATTACTTTCAAGGCTTTGCATGGCCAGGCGCCTGTTTATATTACTGAGTTGCTAACTAAATATAAACCTACTCGTACTTTGAGATCATCTGACCAAAATCTGCTACTCGAGCCAAAATCCAAAACGGTGACTCATGGAGACAGAGCATTCTCGGTTGCAGCACCAAAACTGTGGAATTCATTACCACAGGAAATTAGAAGCTTTGAAATGTTAAGTAATTTTAAGTCTGCAGCCGGAAGACTTTTCTTTTTTAAAATTAATAGTTATTGTTCCTAGTGTTAATATATGTAGTAGGCTTTATCTTATAATGAAACTGTAATTAGTTTTAAAAGTAACTTTAAGAATATATATATTGTTGTA
The DNA here is from genome assembly GCA_035772405.1 of Chrysogorgia sp. JL179-B06. Taxonomy (NCBI): domain Eukaryota; kingdom Metazoa; phylum Cnidaria; class Anthozoa; order Scleralcyonacea; family Chrysogorgiidae; genus Chrysogorgia; species Chrysogorgia sp. JL179-B06. The sequence goes on from JAYKKM010000344.1 coordinate 1,348,852, forward strand.
AGAGCATTGAGACTATTGTATAATGCTCCTAATACGTCTTTATTATTATTATTATTACATTTGTAATCCCCCCCTCGCTCGGCGCGAAGCGCAGGCCGAAGGCCTGAGGGCGAGGGTGCTAATATCGACCGGCGTTTAGTGCCTTATCACGCGAGATGCAAGGCGATCCTGATCTCGGATCGGATTTATTTGTTTATATATATATATATGATCAACCGTCCTCATGCGCGGCATCGGAAAATTTGGCCCTGGTAACTAGATATAGACAGAAGCTGATTGGTAGACCTCTGCATTTGAATTAATATTTAAATTGCAACCGTCACATGATTGCGAATGCAAAAATTGAAACGGTACAATATGAACCGGTTTTTTGGTGCGTTAAATTTGGCGTAATTTAAATTTAAATTGACGCCAGCGCGACAAACCGCTTTCCGGAAGAAGCCGCCATTCGCCGACGGCGAAAGTTATATATCATAAAAACCAGCCATTTCCTCACAAAGTTATATTAACTATGGATGCAGTAATGTTTGTTTTTATCAAACATTACTATGGACATTATCAGCTGATTTCATGCCGAAACTGTAGTTTTGAAGGACAAGATAATCAAAGACAGGCACAAGTAAAAGATAAATACATTATCACCGACTCACCGGTCTGTGTTGAGCAATTAATTTGCCTTTTCTGCATAGTTTTTCTTTGTTAGGGTTAGTAATTTGGTTAGAATTAGGGTTAGGTTTAGGATTTTGGTGATATTTACCCGCATTTCGTTGAATTCTAAGAGACTATAGCGTCGTACGGCTACCGTACGAATAGCCATTACCTTCAGTTCAGTGCGCCTTCACTTTATCGTTTAACTTTTTGACTTGACTCGCTAATTTTAATGTAATTTAAATAATTGTACACTGTATTGTGTATTTGCTCCAAGCTCCGAAATCTAATAGACACATTTTGAAATACTTAACAGAGAGATTTCAGATTTGGAAAAATTTGAAGGTGTGTAATGTTTTGAATGTTTAGAATTTTCAATTTTCAAAACATATATGTATAATATTTTGACAGTTAAATTATTAAATTATTAAATTATTAAATTATTAATTAGATCCATGCAGTTTAAAATATATACCATTTGTTCTTTATAATACTGCAGAATAGTAAGTGGTAGTACAAATTTTGGAATTGCATGTACAGTATGTTTATTATTTTATTAAAATTATAAATACTATGCTTGATAATTAGCCTATATATACAGTAGTTTAGGGTGAAAAAAACATGCATACTATTGTTGTGTTTATATGACCTGCGCCTGGCCTACAATTTTGTGGCAATAAACAAGCATTACTGTACACTTGTCAGTGTTAATATATACACTGCTGTAGTGAATAAGTGAGCGCTCGGGGGGAAACAGACGATACAGTACATGGATGATTGTCAAGCAAGCTCATATCCTCAGAAAAATTATTCTGTGTCCGGGACAGGGATAACTTCCTGATTTCCAGTGAGATGCTCTAACCATTGAGCTACCAAGACTCAGATGGCGAGTGAAGGTTACATTGATGTACTGATTCTATTGATATATGTCTGCCTAAATGCAACTCGCATTTGCATACAGCAGTGTATATATTAACACACCCAATCATTACTGATATATATAGTAACTGCTGCATAGGCAGTACATATATCATTAGAACAGTACATCATTGTAACCTCTCTCCATCTGAATCTCGATGGCTCAATGGTTAGAGGCCGTCACTGGCAATAAGGTTATAATTTTTTATGTTTCTGACGATATGATCTTGACGTCCATGTTTTGTATACTGGCATGTATTCCATATATAATCTGTGTTTACAGTACTCCATCCATTATGGAACATGTTAGACCTACAGTTACTTAGCTGGCCTAGTGGGTCACAATTTATTATGTCGCAATCTGTCAATGTAAAATACAGCTTATTATTATGTTCACATTGGGTATGTTGACACTACTAAGTACTGTGTTAGCTAGATCATTGTCGACAAGCAGACTAGGCATGGCATCCTGAATATAGGTTATAATATATATGTGCATGGTGATATAATTTAGATACTATAGTACACAATGCCATATATATGCTTTGTTACATGGCAAATATGGTACAGTGGATCTGCAATCTGCATTAGGCATTATTATTAGTAGTAGTATTATTGTTAATTCATTATTATTATTAGTATTAATAATAATAATAACAATAATAATAATAATGCCCCTTCAATGCTAACACTGGTATCAATATATGGGGGTCTTGTTTTCTAACAAATTAGTTGCAAATTTCAACACATATTCGTAAATGTACAGTACAATGTTACAAAAACTAATTTTAACTCAAAAGTTGTATATCCTTCACAAATTAATTGAAACATGGAAAATAGCTCTTTACCGGTAGATATGATGTTAAAATGCCATGGAATTTCCTAACTAGCATTACACAATGTAACTTGCTTCTAATACAAGAGGTACAGTTTCCCTGACATGCATAGAGGCCTCTGATTATGACCATCAATATTTAGTTATCCATATTCCTCCCAGCTCCACATCACAGTAGTCCAATGTGGGTAGAATTATCAACTTACTGATATAATCTATCCACACTAACAATTGGAGTAGAATCCCTAATACGTCTTAGTAAATCTAATTTGAATGGACCCCTATACATTTGAACTACAGTATATGCATCAGTAGACATTTGAATGAGTTTAATTTTTTAAAGGACACTCATTTTATGATAGAGATGCACTTTCTTTGGTGTCTATATACTAAATACTGCATTGATTATTTCGTGAGTCATCAATATTGTGATAAAAGTAATTTCTTTCTTAGTGATTGATGGTAGAAACAGCAGTAGACCCCCCACTATTCTGTTGCTGCACTCAAAAATTAAAAAGTTTGGACTGCATGTATTTGTTTGATGTCCTATGAAACAATTAAATACAGACAATACAAAGCTCTGAGAGATATTGTCCACTGAAAATTTATTTAGTTTGGCAAATGAAATGGCTATTATCTAATTCAAGTAATTTAGAACTAAAATAAGTACTGCACTGTCAGTTTCAAACAGCAATTGGGCGAGGGGTTGTTGCGTATACGTATTTCTAATTGTTTTTTAAAACAATTATTGGATTCGGCTTACACATGATATGAAGTGGTATACACTCAAGGATATATATTCGCAGAGACTGTTACACCTGGCACAAAACTGATAAATCTCGACCTTTTTCTATAGACACGAATTTGCTTCAATGGCTCTAAGTCGAGGTTGACAATGAGATCGTAAGGCAAATATTCGGTTATGTTGCATACCCAACCTCAATTTCAATCCGTTGTTAATGACCATTCGGATTAGGAACTATCTAAGTTGCATTCAATAACTTTTAAGCAAGACATTCCGTCTGGCTAGGTTGGGATAAGTGTTTGTTATAGACCATATTTTTTTTGTACGGCAGTTAATAAACAATTATTGGATGAGGATGAGCATGATATCAAGAATTATCTAAACCGAGGTCAATGTTGTCTGCCGAAGGCTGCAGGCGGATAACATTAACAGAGGTTTGGATAATTCTTGATTATTATATTATTATTATAAGCCATTTATTTAAACATGATAAAGGTTACAGCGTAGCTGATGTGGTCGTGCATTTATACATATATATCTATCTTAAATAATTATCATAACATTATCATTACAAACACCAATTTGTTAACCTATTGTTAAATAATTATACTAAAATATGTTACAACTGTAACTTTTTAATTTCTCGCTTAAAAATGTTAATGTTGTCAATGGCTCTTGTGTTATTGTCCAAAGAATTCCATAAAAAAGCTGCTTGATAAGTAATAGACCTCTTTAAGTATCTGATCTATAGGCCTGGGTAATATAACTAATGTCAGTTTTATAGTCAGCGTTAATGCCTCTCTAAATTTTTCGATCACGATGATCTAGATTTAATATGAAGTACGCGTGAAGATATAGGGGAAACTAATAATAAAATATAAAGTAGATAACTACTTCAAATCATACTCTTGAGTAAGAGATTGACTAGGCTAATGACAAATTAAATAAAAGTTCGCTGAGACGATTGTTGGAGGTCTTTACTGCAAAATTATCCTGCCCGCGGTCTTTCAGTAACAGACCGAGCGACGAAGGAGCGAGGTATTTTCAGCGGTTAGACCGCTCAGGAACCAATTAGATTAGATAACAATCAGATCAGATAACCAAAATCGCTCACGAGCCAAGCCATATCATAAATGCATATAATCATATCGTCTGAGCACTTTTTGAAACCACTCGGACGATCGCGACGATTATACGAGAACCAACCTTTAGAGTTCGCTAATTTACTTTCTCTCGTTTTCTAATGATTTAGTACGATGATCAGGTTTCGTGTGACAAAGCCTACAGTGATTCAAGAGAAACAAGCTTTATCATTAATAACGTCAAGGTATTTATGAGTGCGTGCATAAGCTGATATATATATATATATATATATAACTACAGACGGTACCGTTTCGGCCTTTTGGGCCTCATCAGTGTAGTGCTGATGAGCAGGATGAAGATGACTGCTATTTACAGTCACCCTTGATGCACACAAAATGTGGGACATCAAAAACCATGCCAGAGCGCTCAAACTGCAAGCAGTGAGCGTGCGCACAAATATATATATATATATATATATATATATATATATATATATATATATATATATATATATATATATATATATATATATATATATATATATATATATATATATATATATATATATATATATATATATATATATATATATATATATATATATATAGATAGATAAAATGAAGCGAATAGTTTGCAATCGTCTAAGAGTGCTCAATACCTTGAGTGGTAGAGCGAATTGTATAACTTATGAACTTAAAATATTGTTTGCTACTCCGAGTTTCACGCAAGTGCGATCATCAGGCAATGCCTGATGATCGCACTTGCGTGAAACTCGGAGTAGCAAACAATATTTTAAGTTCATAAGTTATATATATATATATATATATATATATTATATATATATTTATGTCTGAAGAAGTTTAATTACTATTTTGTTCACATAACCAGACATGGTACATAAAATCTTTTCATATATATATATATATATATATATATATATATATATATATATATTTCAACAGGCATCTCATTATGATTTATAGGTACTGGTCGAGCATATAAGATGTACCGCAGAGATATAAATACTTTTACACTTCAACGTCAATATTATAACCTCTATACAAATTTTAAGTGTGTATAAAAAATAATCCTGGTAAATGAAATATCTATCCAGACTTTAAATATTCATTTTGTCCCGGCCAATGAGGGTACGGTAGAGTTACGTTAGTTTTTAAGATTTGTATTATTTTTATAATTTTGAGAAAAAGAGGGTTGTAATATCTCTAATTATACCCACACAGAGAGACTGGTACCTAGTTAAAATGTATAAATATTGAATATGAAATACAAAGAGATCGTTATCTTTCTGTAGTTATCGTCTTGTTTGTATTATCTGAGTGAGTTCATTCAGTTGCAATCCGAAGGGCATCGTGAGGCGAAGATACTTAGAGGCGTAGGAAGCGGGGATGCTGGGGGAGGGGCTCAGCCCCCCAATTTTAAATGGGAGCTGGGGCTGAGCCTCCAAAAAAATCAGGACAAGCGTTGCTAAATTTTAATGGTTTTTTTCAATTGTATTAATAATTAGTATGACTACATAAAGGCTAAGAGAGAAGCTACTTAAAGTAATCTACCTATACTGACTTCATCTACAGGAGATTTCACAAACGGGTGTAGCCTGAATAGCCTGAAGTGTTAGCCAACCCCTAAACCTTTGCCACGCGAGTGTTAGATTCATTCCCAGGCCCTTGTGTCAATACTAGGCGTAAAAAATGGCGGCACCTGGTAAGAGGCAGCAGGCAAGCTTGGCGGATTCCTTTGAACTATACTGATTACCTGCATGTCGACTTCAGCCCCCCAACATTAAATTCGCTCCTACGCCTCTCACGCTACAGGAAGGGACCACTCGGACCTGAGATTCGAGTTCGTTTATATTGATGCGACTCGAATTAAAGTAGTCCCCCATATCAAATTTTTGGCATTAAAATTACAAATATTGAAGTACTTGACCAGCCATTGCATTGTTTTTTTCATTTCAACTCATTACCATTTATATAATACAATGTCTGTCTTTACTGTCAATTCATTTTAAAACTGAACAAAATTTAAATGCAAAAATACAGGAGCGAGTTGGAGTCCCTTGTCCTGTTTAGGGGTTTAAGACCCCTAATGCTTAATATGGCGTTTCGCCTTTACATAGTGTTTTTTTCATATAGAATTGGTTATTTCTAGTGCTTGCTTTCTGAGCCATTGACATTGTGCTTCTTCATGATTCTACAAAAATAAATTGTATGTTGGTAATACGCTTGTAGCATTCCTGACAGCAGTTCTGGGAGGTCGTTTTGGGGGGCTCCTCTACATCTTCTATTTCGTCGTTCACCTAAATTCGTCGGAAATTTGTTTGTAAGTTGGCGGCAATGTGTCGGAGGTGATGACCTCACTGTCGGCTCTGTTTCTTTGGAAACTCGATCCCAGGGTGCAATAAGCAAATTCATCGCGTTCATACTTTGCATCAATTGCTTCAATACATTTCTGATCCATGGGCTGCGTTTTGCAGGTGGTGTAATGTTAGGCTGACAAAAATCAAGTTAATTGCCTTCAGATTTTCGATGTGGGCGGTATGCCTGGCAATTGTAACTATAAACGCAATCTTTCTTTTATCCAACTCGATCTTTTTGTGCAGTTCACGAACCATTTCTTCAAAAAGGGCACTATCCATCCAGCTTTTCTTCTTGGAACGGTATCTGCACGGTACGTTGTTAACCCCACTAAAGCATCGAGGTTTGACAGACTTCCAATGATAAACATGGACATTTGTCACCTTCTGCATTAGCAGCTGCCAGACCAGTTTACCTTACTTGTCTTTGCTCTGTTTTCCGCCAGTATACTTTTTTTGGATACGCAAAACCTAAATCTTATGGCTCTTGGTAACAGTATCGATCAAGTAAATTCAGAAAAATTACTCGGAGTAACAATGGACAGTAATCTGGTTTTTGATGATCACATTGATGAATTATGCAAAAAGTAGCCCAAAGAATTGGAGTCTTGAAGAATATTAGGAAAAATCTCCGCATCAAAGAGCGAAAATTATTTTTCCACTCAATGATTAAACCCGTTATGTTATACGGTAGTACAGTTTGGGATTCTTGCTCACGTGCAAACATTGACAAAATTCATAGAAATTCATAAAATCAAAATTCATAAATTCCTAGAAGCCGATATGAACGAAAGTATAGCAACTCCATTTTCAAACAATTGAACTGGTTAACAATTAGTGACGAAATAGAAATTAGGAAATGTTGTCTAATCTATAAGAGAATTTATGGCTTAACTCCCGACTATATTGATGATATTCTTATTACATTTAAGAACAACCAGACATTCTAACATTAACCTAGTTTGCCCAAGATATAAGAGAGAATCTGGAGGTGGTAGAACCTTTCAGGTCACGGAGACAAAACTATGGAATACCATTCCGACAAACATTAAAAAAAAGAGTTCTTACAATTATTTTTACAAAGCAATTCGTAATTATTATAATAGATAGCGACCAGATTGTTTCACGATTTTATTCCCTAATTTGTTCTTATATTGTAGTTTTTATTAACTCTTTCCAGTCCGGCCCAGTCAAAAGGGGTCATAGAAGACCCCCGAAGTCGTCAATCGAAAAACACGGCACACGGAACGCAAGATTAAACATTGAAATTCGAAAAGCGCCAGACACATGAGATCCATTCACACGCCAAGTTTGATTTGATTTCATAAACAACTCTGCGATTGGTGGCATTTTGAGTTTTCAAGATGCTTTGTGGGCGTGCAAGATGGCCTTTTCTAGAAAAATTTAAATTTTTCAAACTGATTTATGATAATTAATGCTAATTGCTATTAACATAATGTGTCTTGTTCGGAAAATTCAAAAGCGTTGGTAACAGCCGGTTTATTGGGCTTTCAGAAAAGGTATAGGTTTCGCAACAGTTATGAATATTTCTCGAGATATCAATAGAACAAAGAGGGAGTTCAATTTTGGATGTTTTTCAGCCGGACAGGAAAGAGTTAAAGGACATTGGCAACAAAAATTAAGTTTGTTTTATTTGAAATAACTCTTAAAATAATGAAGAATAGTAATTTATAGTTCTTTCATATTTTACCTAGTTCTTGAGATATTTAGACTTATGTGATATTCAAATGAGATGATCTATGACGTCATGAGATGGTTAATACATTTTAACATATTGAAAATCGTGAATATCTTTATGATTATTAAATGAAATTACTTGAAACTTTGCATGTAGATACATACCACTAAACTGAAGATCATCGTTCAAGTCTTGTGGTTGCCATGGTAACGGATTAGTTTACAGACCTGTTGATTTCAAAAACAAAACTATTTGTTTTCTGACATAGTAGACTTTGTACCAACTTCAAATCTCAGTTTCGAATTGGCTATGACAGTGAACATTTGCTGAACAGGTACAACCCAATAAGGTTCGGCACTGAAGCGAAAACAAATAATTTTGTTTTCGAAATCAAGAGGTCTGTAAACTAATCTGTTACCATGGCAACCATAAGACTTGAACGATGATCTTCAGTTTAGTGGTATGTATCTACATGCAAAGTTTCAAGTAATTTCGTTTAATAATCATAAAGATATTCACGATTTTCAATGTGTTAAAATGTATTTACCATCTCATGACGTCATAGATCATCTCATTTGAATATCACATAAGTCTAAATATCTCAAGAACTAAGTAAAATATGAAAGAACTATAAATTACTATTCTTCATTATTTTAAGAGTTATTTCAAATAAAAACAAACTTAATTTTTGTTGCCAATGTCCTTTAACTTAATTTATTCATTATATATATATATATATATATATATATATATATATATATATATATATATATATATATATATATATATATATATATATATATATATATATATATATATATTTATTTATATATCGCCGTAATAAAAACATTCGTGACTCCTTAGTACATAGTGCCCTTAAACAAAATACCTCGGCACCAGCGGGAACATTTTCTTGCGGCCGTTCCCGCTGTAACACATGCCCTTTTCTCAATCCCACTACAGTTATTACTGCCCCCAAATTCGACCACACAATCCGTCATGCTTTTTCATGCACGTCCACCAACATAATTTATTGCATTTCTTGCGATAAATGCCCTAAAATCTACATCGGTGAAACTGGGCGACGCCTTTCAGACAGGTTTGCTGAACATCTTCGTTCCGTGAGGATCAATGATGGTGACAAACCTGTAGCCCGCCATTTCAACAGCTCCAACCATTTGGTTTCAGACATTAAAGTCTGTGCCATCCTTCCCATTTCCGGTGGCAACGATAACCGCAAGCGGCAAGAGAAGCGTCTCATTTTTAAACTTGGCACCACACATCCTCTTGGTCTTAACGAACGTTTTTCTTTTATTTAATTTCGTAAAAGCTTTTTGTCATTTTATTTTGCTTGGAACATTTTATTATTAGCTTATGAACTTTTTATTATTAGCTTATGCTCATTCCTTTTCAAGTCTTTGTTTCTATTATTATCGCCTAATCCCCTTGAGTATTGGCCCTGTCATTTCTCCCACCCCCTCAGTCTGCTTATTGATCGACTGTAAAAATAGTAAATGACTTAACTTTTCCCATCTCATTAATTATTAGTTAGTTTATTTCCCGTGCATTTGATTGGCTACTTTCTACCTGTGACACCCTTTTGGCATATATATAAGCCCTATTTATTTTATTTCATCTCGTCTTACTCTGATGAAGGGCTCCGCTCGAAACGTCAGTATCTCGTCACTAAATTCTCGGCAGTTTACCACCTTTTCACTTTGCTATATATTCAAAACACTGTCTACGCAGCACTCTACTTTTATATATATATATATATATATTATATATACGTGTTTATCAGTGTAAACTGTTGAGTGTCTGGAAATAAAGTTTATTATTATTATTATTATTTCAAGTACAAGGATTTATTTTGCAAAGTTTTGAAGAACAGACCAAATTCAACGGCATTGTAATAATCAGGTCATAGTTATAGAGTGTGTAGTTGGCAATAGTGTCTTCCCAAGTTGCTTATCTTGTCTGTGGTTTAGGAGCTTGTTTCACCAGAAATTGTTTTGAACTTTATGTTTTGCCGTTTCTTCTGTTACGGGATCGATGTGTAGTCTTTATTTAATGTTTTGAATGTCTCGCGCACTGCTGCCAAGGGTCGATCATTTGATTTTTGAGGGAATGATTGAAAGAATTAAGAAATAAATATCCTGCAAGCATATAACGGGTCCTTATGAAGAGTTCCAGGCAGTTTCTGAACTAGAAAACGTTGTCGATAAATATGCAATTTGTTTTCGCAGACAAGGTGACCAGATTGTTGGACATTTGAAAGGGGGGAGGAGGTTTTCCAAAGGCTATCTTTTACTTTTTGAGGGCTAATCGCGACAATTCATGGCCATATAGTGAAAGGGAAGACCATCAACTTGAGCGACGAAGAAGGAATACAAGTTCCCTGTACTCTGCGATTTTGTAACACTGCCAAGCTCATTGACTCTAAATATCGCTGACTCTAAATGTAACGAAAGAACGCATATACATGTGCTTTTCCTTCCACGTGCCAGCGGAGACGAGGGCCGCTCCACTTTTTGGGCTAATTAATATTTTTGTGTTGAGATAGAGCCCAAGTCTCCTATGCAGTCAAAACAACATTTCTAGTACTTTTAAAACGGGTGAGGCTATTCTGCTCTCAGTTGATGTAGTGACGTCATATCGACAAATCGTCGGAAAATATTCGTAAATATGGCACCATTAATTGAATTACATGCCATCTTCCAATATTCTCAGGAGTGCTAGTGGCGATGTTTTGATTACTTGGACTTTTTCTCTTTTTGATAATACTTGGATTGTTTATATGTTGTTTTAATGTTTTTAGTGGCGCAGCGCTGCTACTGAGCCTACTACAGTCATTCAGACGGAAATAGAAAATAGTATACTGTATACATATGATTCATTATTTTGATTCAATCATAACTGGATCATGGGTGGAGAAATTTAGAATACAGTCGTCAAGTTCACAGAGTAGCCATACACTGTAGGGAGGGACATACATCGATAAAACCGACAAAACAATTGTACCTTTTTTCCACATCTTTTAGTCTTTTGTTTACAAGTTCAAGCACCGTATTCATTTTGAATTAAAGTTCGCGGGGAATATTATATTTCGCGCAACGCGAAGATAGACCGAGCATTTCCCGACGAACTTCGTGAATTGTTCGTATGACGTCACTACATCAACTGAGTGCAGAATAGCCTCATCCCTTTTAAAACGTCTACAAATAAGTTTTACCTCATAATAATACATTTTTCTGACTTCTGCTGTTTAATTTGTTAAAGGTCGCATTTACAGTTTTAAAAGCGAAAGCCCCATCAATTGGGTCGATTATTTTAATGCAACAAACGCCTGCAAGATATCATCATGACTCCCCTCTTTAAAAATGTCTGAATATCACCCTTGCCTTACTGATTATGGCGATTAATTTTTCTGGAAATTCTTCGCAGAAATCCGCGCCGAAAATGCACTTCTAGTGGGGCATATAAAAACTATTACTCCTAGTAATAAATATACTATTTCATTATTACAAGGGCTACCTGTGGTAACTGAGTCTTTACCCTCCGTTTTTTTCAATGTCGAAACACGTGATCTAGATATGTATTGCATTGTAATTACATCATCCCTATTGTGCTTATAGGATTTGGCACTTTGCGAATCTGAGCGTGCTAAATTTGCTAATTTTCATGAGGTTCCCATAGTCCAAAAGAACGAGAATTTTTCTTTGTTTCATCTTTTGTTCTGCTCTTGGCTTTATGATCTTATATGACTATGTCTATGACGATCCTTATGTCGCAGGCTTGACTGTATTTCTTTGTTTGACCCAGTTTTTGTTATCTTCTTATGATTATGCTTTTGCGTACATGTGAACTTGCGTATCTTCGGTACTTCCAGAGGACATTTAAATCATGGCAACGCATGATTACACACAACGCATGATTAGTAGGTTACGCTACTTAAAGGTAAGTGTTTTGTTGACATCTTGCTCAAGCACTGCTCACTTTTCGAAGATTTACGACGATTTTCTTGGGAAAGATTCTGAGTTTGAAATTTTGTAAAAATTTCGAGTTTGTTGTCAAAGGGTGTTTGCAAAAGTGTTCGAGACTATGACCTTTGGCTCGCATTGTGTTGAATAAGCTGCATCCACTTCTAAAGATAGAAAATATTTGCTTTCGAATAGGAATTTTCTGTCTTCCGTCTGGAATTCGCTGATAAGATTTTACCCATAGTAGTATTATCTCTTGTCAAAGAGGGACCCAGGAGAAGGAAATTCCATCAATGTATAACGACTCACGAGGTAAGATAAGATGAACCATATCAGCCCACGCTGATCAACTGATCAGTTCATTCACATTGGTTCACCACAACGACAAGACGTGTCATTGATTCGAATCACCCTCCTCCACGGATCCTCCACAATATTAAAAAAATACATTGACTTTAGCCAAAGTCGGAACATAAATAGATTAATTATACATTTATTATTAACGTTTCTTATTTCAAGTTTCAATAAAACGGCTATGACTCTTCTCATAGCCAAATTATCACAAACATACCCTGGGCACCAGAGGTTTTGGAGGTTGTCCACGCAATATTTCACGCGGACCTCCACCAAAACGAGCTATCCGCCATATTAGGCGCGAGGCGAAAAAAAAGCGCGGAAAAACCGAAGGCGCGAGGCGAAAAAAAAGCGGGATCGCGCTTTTTTTTCGCCTCGCGCCTTCGGTTTTCCCAGTGGTTCTTGACTTCCCCGCTTTTTTTCGCCTAGCGCCAAATATGGCGGGTAGCTCGTTTTGGCGGAGCAAAACTACAAATGTTTGGCTACTGTGTGATAGTATAAAAGCAGTCCGGCATAGGCCGTGTTATGTAATCTTATGTCATTAAAAGTCTTTCAAATATTGTAAAAATGAATATTTGGGCTTCTTCTTTGTGTATGCCGTTCAGACTATAGCCTCCTCCGCAGGCAACTCTGTGGCTTCTTTTTTCCGGTCAAATCGCTTCCAAGGCTGTGCAAGCTATTTGACTCGGGGAAAAGAAGCCAAATGCAGAGTTGCCTGCGGAGGAGGCTAGTTCAGACTATAGACGCTACAGCCTACGCCACAGTTGCATTAAGGTTATTTTCTCAGGATTCAGAGGTTTAAAAACTCTAACCATAACCCAAATAAAAACATCTCTAGTCCTAACCTAGAAATAAAGAAAAACTAACCCTACTTCTAATCTTAACATTTTATTATTCAATGTTGCAATATTCTGTGCCAGGAAAACGAAAATAGGATGCCAATTTAAGGAGACTAAATTTGACATTCCATCGAGGAATTCTGTCTCAAAAGCTTCTAAAAGGAAGTGTACAGTTTCTGATGTTATATTCCTCAGGTGAACCATTCGTGCGAATTTGATAAATACTAAGGATGAGTGGGGTGAAGTTAAATACAAGCACAATTACGACGACGACGTTTGCCAACACGTGACGTTTCCAATATTTCAACCAGACTCGTCGAACAGGCACATCACACCAGTGAATTTGAACAAGAATGGAAAGGCAATTAAAAAAGAACTCGATACCCACGCCGATAACAATCCTAAGGAGGGAATCTTTTAGAACCGACTGCAGGGAGATCTTAAAATTTGTCATAAGGTACAAGACAAGATATGCTTGACTCAGAATAATTGTGGTGTATTGAAACAGTATATCTTGTATTTCAAGATCTGCGTTTAATCTTCGTTGGTGGGGCGTGTCGTAGGGAATTATCTCTATTCTTCTACAACAGCAAGTTCTTTTCAAACGCTTGACAAGGAATGTCCACATTCTCTCTCGCCGTTGTTGTGTGGCTTTCGCGATAACGTTAAAAAAAGCATGAACCAATGAAAGACCAATGAATAGCCAAATGTTCTTCACATCGGCTTGCATGATACGGTATAAAACAATGGCCGTCCCTCGGATTGCATAAATAAAAATGAAACTTCGATCGGGTGGTATAATCCCAGAGCTTCCATTCAAGGCAAAGTATCTACAAACAGCACATGGTATCAAGGCTACTGTCATTGAAAATGCAGTGACCATGGCTTTGTTTATCTCGTTTTCTAGCTTGTTATAGTACGAAATAATGGCATAACGAAAAAAACTGTACATAATTCCAGCCACGAATTCGACTGTTATTATTAAGACGATGTGAAGGTTAGAGTAACCTGTCGAAGAATAAACATGGCATTTCCCACCATAAACATGGCATTTCCTATGTAGCGGAAATAATCCTTCGTCATGTAAACGTGGAAAATGAGTAAATATGTTTTGTAGATTACCGCCGCTGCTCCTGATGCGAAGCCGACGTACAAAGTTGAGAGGTAATTTGACCTGTATTCCTCCCATCCAAACATTAACGCAAGCGTTACTGGAAACCAAAGGTTTATAGTGACATCTTCAATTTGATCCCCTATTAGTTTCCATCTTAAAGTGGGAAAAGGTATGCTATGGACATGGTTGTGGTTTCCCCACTCAAAACATAACTGGGCCATGTTCAAATCAACATAAACCAAGGCAATCGCAAACACTGATATTGAAATCACGGCTAGCTTTATTGTGAGATTTGCTTGCAGACTCCTCTGAAATGACGCCAAGAAGCTAAGGTCTGATCCTCGGCTGGTTACGAAGTGGTCTGTAATACACAGTTTCGTCAGTTTGTCCCAGCTCTGACTTCTGGTCTTCGTGCATTGTAACCATTGTTTCGTATTCTCTATGAATTTCGTCTCGCCATATTACTAACGTTTCGCTTTCCTGTCCATTTACTGTTTGCCGGGCTTTCCTGGTGGAATAATTGAGGCGCCTCTGACGTAAATAATGTCGCGAGCGATACAAGGAGACCAACTATTTCTTCAAGAATAATTTTAGACCATGTTTGACTGCACAGGGCCAGGATCAGGACAGCTTTCAACTGGAACGAGCTAGGAAGTTGCGATTTTCATATTGACAGTTTCATTAACATGTGTGTGTTTGAGTGTACCACGTGATTATTTTACTTTAATGGTTGTCAAAATTAACCATGCAACAAAGTTGGTTATTCCAATGACTCGAAATTTATTATCAACGAACTATTGCCGTTCCCAAGTCTTGAATAACTATTGACATACAATACTTAGCCTAACTCGTCACAATGTACTTATTAGTATATCCATAGTTAGTAGAAGGATGGTTTGGAAGTTGTTCTATGTTGTAATGTTGTTCACTTTCACGGTCACTGAACGTATTGTATATTCTGTATAATGAAGCAGTCATCCAATAACAACGTTCGGATTTAATTAGTGTAGTCCTTCATCGTCACGTGTTGTGAGTCCTTCGCCGTCACGTGTCCATAGAATTTCCTTTCTCCAGCCAATAACAAACATTTCTCCAATACAATAACATGACCTTTGCGTCACCTTGAAAGACAATGGAGCTTCCAAACCATCCCCCTCTAAGGAATCTGTCATTACTGAATAACCATTGTACCGCCTCGCTCTACTGGTTAGGGTATTAATTCCTTGACCCTCAATGGCGAATCTTGAAAAAGTTCATGTTCAAATTCAAGATTACCATATCCAACATGGCGTCGCAGGCTCGAGTGGTTTACAATTATTACCAATGCCATGGCAAATTCAAACGAACAAAATTAAATCGAAGTATCTTACCTCTTCATGGTCATCAGAATGGTGTTCTTCGACTTCTCTATTCTCAATGTCAATGTCAATTTCTTCCACTTATCAGCGGTAAATGTGGTCACGTGGTACGCTGTTGAGTGCCTTTAACTAATAGTAAGTCAAACTAAATTATTAAAAAGTTCATAAAAAATAATCCATACGAGACATTTGAGATGTTATAAAGTAAGAAATACGGTATGAAAAATTAAGTTAAGGTTTGTGTACTGCCAACTGTAGTAAATAGACGGCTTTTGCTCGAAACATTAAACCTATTGGCTATTTCCGCAGGAAGTCAACATCGTTTAGTGAAAAAAGTTCTATCACATGAGCAATATCAATACCAGTATGTGTCGAATTACTTCATATCACCAACAAAGCGGAGTGATTTTCCCACGATAGCACATACTGGTGTAGCGGTCTCAGATTGTCACCGTGCTGAGATTGTATAATCACCCAGTGCGCATGTTCTTCACCGTGGTTACAATCTCAGCACATGTGGGAACGGTCTGAGATTGTGGCTGACGTTTCATATAAATATCCCGAATTTAAAACATAGTCCTAACCCCAACATAACCCTATTCCTAATATGCTTTATTTTAGAAATACCAATAGTCTATGTGACGTCATTTCGGGTTTTATATAAAACTTCACCTGAGATTGTCATCGTGCTGAGATTGTACCTCGTCTCTTTCAATCTAATTTGACTTTCCGATGAAAGTAAAAAGTCTTTAATTACTTTGTAAAGAGCACAGTTTATGCTTGCGATTTGCTTGTGGACGTTACAGCCACCCGAAGGAGGCACGACTATTAGTATTACCCGTGTTTATAAGAACCCGAGCGGAGCGCACAGATGACGTATATTGTCGATGTTTGTCAGAATTTACATATAAATCATAACATAAGTTTATATAGCTACCGTACGTTGTTATGTAATATGTTATAAGTTATAAACTCTACACCAAAACACAACAAAGAATACTTTCGCGGCAAAAGTATTTGGCAACTCTGAAAATATTTTGGAAAGCGGTTTTTATTAACTCTTTCCCTACGGGCGCAGTTAAAATGGGTCGTTGATGACCCGCAAAGTCGTCAATCGAAAAACACGGCACACGGTAACGCAAGATTAAAAATTGAAATTCGACAAGCGCCAGGAACATGAAATCCACGCACACGCCAAGTTTGATTTGATTTCATAAACAACTCTGCGATTGGTGGCATTTTGAGTTTTCAAGATGCTATGCGGGCGTGCAAGATGGTCTTTTCTGGAAAAATGTAAATTTTTCAACCTGATTTATGATAATTAATGCTAATTTATATTAACATAATGTGTTTTGTTCGGGAAATTTAAAAGAACAAGTAAAAGCCGGTTTATTGGGCTTCCAGAAAATGTATAGCTTTCGCAACAGTTATGGTTATTTCAAGAGATATCAATAGAACAACGTGGTCGTTCAATTTTTGATGTTTTTCAGCGAAAGAGTTATAAGCAATAACAGGTAAATTGAAAATAATCGAAGAAAAAGCGTGAAAGGAAAAGCAGTTTATTATATGTTGAATTGAAAATAATCAATGTAAATACAGTTTAACAAAGCAAAAAAATGGTCAGTGACAAAAAATGAACCCCCTTCTCTGCTCCCCCCTACCCCCCTCATTGAGAGGAATTATGTAAGGGTTACCCGAAGCAGAGTCTCTGCAGAGATCCCACCCGCACCGGTCCACCCGCACGGGAGCTCATACTTTTAAATATATACGCAAGCTATCTATACACTACAAACACAATAGGTTCTGTGCATGTGGGTCAAAAAGGTCAAAATTCACCGTGTTTAGAAATGTAAGAAATAATTCACCAAATTGGCTTAACATTTGATATGTGTGTTGTTTAGCCGACTTACAACGATGATGAAAAATTCAGGCGAAAATATAAAATTGATCGATGCGAAAAAATATCGGCCATTCTATATTAAGTGAAGTTTCAACTTCATTTATATTGAAGCAAATATATTTATGTGACTACTGTACCTCTTGGTCTTAACGAACGTTTTTCTTTTATTTAATTTCCTACAAGTTTTTACGCACGTCACTAATCTAAGATTATTACTAGTTTATTCTTAGCTCATGCACTTTCATTCCTTTTCAAGTTTTTTTTCTTACCGCTTTTAATACTATCGCTGAATCCCCTTGAATATTAGACCTGTCATTTCTTCTCAGTCTGTTTGCTGATCGACTAAAAATAGCAAATGATTTAACTTTTCGCATCTAATTAATTATTAGTTTGTTTATTTCCCGTGCATTTGATTCGCTAGTTTCAACTTGTGACGCTCAGGGGGGACAAAATACCCGGGACCTGGTAAGGGGTCGGCTACGTTGCCCGTCGCCATGTTTTTTGAGAAAATGTTTTCGGAGAAAAGGAGTTTAGAGATTTATTTAAAAGAAATTGAATGATTTGCAACAAAATATATCTAAATAAAGGGCCTATAGATGATAAAACAACATATATAACTCATAAAAACGTACGGAAAACGTCATATCCAAATTTTGGAATTTAGTATGTTCAGTAAACCTGTGACGCTGTAACTGTGTGCTATTTTCAAAATAGGTAGACATTGACAATAATTATAAGCACGATATAAACGCCAAAAATTAAAGGACAATGCTAACTATCTAGTGGCATAATTCCACAAATATTCGTCCAGAAATTGCCGCAAAAGCACATATGGGCCTTTCAAAATTTAAAATTTCCCTGGGGGCCCTAACGGAAAGACACTATAACAACCTTTTTCATACTCCGATCCACTGGGCTCCCTTTTGGAATCCTGGTTATAATTGTAGTGTCAATAACAATTATACTGTATTATAACTACTGTAGAAGTCTATTTGCAAGCCATTACTCATATATTTCACGTAAAACAAACTTAGGAAGGGGTATGCTCTCGCCGGCCTTGTTTCGGCATATATATAAGCCCTATTTATTTTATTTCATCTCGTCTTACTCCTGATGAAGGGCTCCGCTCGAAACGTCAGTATTTCGTTACTAAAAATCATGGTATAGTTTACCACCTTTTCACTTTACTGTAAATATGTATTGTTTAAATATATCCAAAATTATTAAATATGAAGCCCAATTACTGCAAAATCCAATTAATACGATTCCAAATACACTCAAAGCATCAAGCATGCACAGATAGTAAGTTTGCAAATGAGCAATCTCAGCACCGTCGCGATATATATCTGTCGTTCATGTTCAGATAATCTCAGCACGGTGACAATCTCAGACCGCTACACCGGATTTGCCCGGTCTCGTGTAACCAGAGCGCCTAAACGGTATGAAAATGTAACTGGGACCTGAATCACATGTTTGAGGATTAGTTGATGGTAATAATTACGCAGCAGGATCTTATCCCAAATTTAAGGCTATGCCTTAATTGTTAAAAAATCTCAAATTAAGACATGGCCTTAACTTATAGTTTGATTCATAACCCCTCCTTCAAGCACTCCCCTTAGCGCATGCGTAAACTTATAGATCAACATATATTAAATGTTGATCCGGTCTTCATTTAGAGATCAGTGCCATTGAGCTACCAGAACTCAGATTTACGACGAAACGGCCTTTTGCGATTTGTTTAATATTTACAGGGAGGCCATTATAGTGACCAAATTGTTGTCTTCCACACAATTTTAAAGTATTTATGCAGCCTTTTTCAGTAAGTCATTATGCACGAATGTGACGTCAGTGAGGATTATTTACATTTATTTATTTTATTTTATTTATTACACTTTCACCTAATTAATACAAGGTGCGGGACAGTACAACAGAGCTAGGCTCCAAATTAAGTACGCCCCGACTCAGAACGTGTCATATTTATACGCAGTCGAAACTACAATTTTGTGTATAAGACTACTCCGTGGTTGATTTGCATGGTTGCCAGGACAAACGATTTGGTCATCGTTATACCTCCTACAGCTGATTACAGCCTCAGGCTTAGATTACCAATAATCGGCATTTGTCAAACAGTTATAAATTGTAGGATTCTAGAACCCAATCCCAACACAACCCCAATCCTAACACGACTTCCCCGCCTTAAGTGTCTTCCAACCATAACCCCCCGCCTTCAACGTCATTGTAACCCTAACCCCCCTGAAATGACGAGGAGCAGCCGAGGTTTTTTAACGATCTTCGAAGCGCTTTGAAATCGGAACTCTTTATGAGTGTTCGAACTTGCTTCTCAAACGAACCTGTATCAATATGAAAGTTGGCGAAATTTATGTAAAATCTTCCTCCTAGCTATTTCAAACTCTCCGTCACGGAGCCTAATTTTCTTTGTTTTTGGCGAATGAATTATTGAGTTTGAGAAATACAAATCAAATACTCTAAAAGTTGGTGTACTGCCAAAATAGTTTGTAGGTCTTACGTTTCGAGCGAAGGCCATTAGTTCCTTGGATTCTTTTGTGGGAGATCTTTTTAATACAAAGTGCTTTGAAAGAGCAACAATGACCAATGTCTAGTTCACAAGCTTAATTCAGACCGCGCCCTGCAACGTTTCGACAATAGGTAATAGCAACGCCATTAGCAACTGGTGCTTCACCTTGACGAATGGTTGCTGGCATACCGCAAAACACCGCATTTAATGATTGGACAACCTCCAGCAGTGATGAGCAATTAATCTCACGGCTCCCAAAGCGGTGGATCACGCCTCATTCCAAAAACGCGACGCAAGCAAGAAAATATCCAAACAATTCCACGACACAAGGCACAAAGCCTTTCAAAGTAACCGCCGTGAAAGGAGAGTAGGAGACTGCCTCATGGTGGAAAGAGATAACCAGCGCTTGATGCGACACCCAACAACTCAAGATACTGCCATCAGACCAATCTATGTCCAACGACCATCTGCGGAAGAGGATCCTAAACGGACGCGGATCTACCACTTCCACGAAAAAAGTTCCTGGGAACGGCGGAATATCACGGAATATGGCGGAATATCACGGAATTATCGTGAATAATAAAATGAAATATTTGACAAGCAGTATTCTCGTCCATTGCTTTTGGCTAATTCTTGCCTCGTGTAATATGGACAATTCTAATCATGGTAAGTGAAGAAAAGCACAAAACCAACCTTTCTTCGTCTTGTATATATTTAAAATATGACACGTTTTTAAATGTTTATGCTTGAGTATGTTTTGCGAAATACTTGTAAGTTGCTGGTTTATTTCAAGCACCTAAAACGTAATTTTAATGCCTTTTGAACTAAACACACAACTTGTTCCCCAGAGCCTGCGGTTCTCTTGGCCAGTGGCAAGGCTCTAATGTGTAGGATTTGAAGTTGCCAGAACTTACAGTAATCAATTTTAAAGAGGGTTTTCCAAGGGAAGTCAGTGTTCTCTTCAAACTTCGTCCTGTGTTTCCCTATTTTGTTCACGCACTTTGTAAAAAAAATCACTATGACCTTAGATTTGCCAAACTAGCAAAGTTGACCATCATAAATTTTCTGCGTGAATTTTGATTAGATTCCTAATTCCGTGATATTCCGCCGTTCCAGGTTTTCACAACGGCCGTTCCGACGATCAAGCTATTGAACTTGCGAGTTTATCTAAGTTGAGAAGGGTTGAATATGACGCTGCTGGACGAGAGTGAAGCACGCTTGCTAGAGGACCGAGAAGTTGTAAACATTGATATTAAAGTTCATTACAGTGTGTTCAATCGGATATCTGTTTGATCTCTGCATGCATCTGTGTCCTGTGATATAAACATTGGAGATATCTATAGGAATCGGATTGGCTTTAATATGCAGCATGCCAATGTTTTGGTTTCAAGACATACAAATATAGTATATATCTTTACATCTACTAGGCGAAATCTGCAAATAAATAATCAACGTGTAAACAATAATGTATTTATAATCTTTGGCACTTTCTGATAAAACTAAGGCCTTTAAGAAGAATGTTTAGAAATGTTAATAGTTTTACGGTATCTGCTCTTGTACTCGAGAAACAACGTTTTCATTCTCGTAATTTATCCTCCTGAACGCCGCCATTTTAGCGTTTTCTCGACGGCTCACACTCGATGTACAGCGGGAATTTATTTTCAATTTTGACGTCATTGAACAAAATACAAGCACTCAATGACGTCAAAATTCAAAAGAAAACCACCGCTGTACATCGAGTTTGGGCCGTCGAACAAACTCTATAATGGTGGCACCCAGAAGCATAAAATACGAGAATGAAAACGTTATTTCTCGAGTACAAGAGCAGATACCGTAATTATTAACTTATTAACATTTCTAAACATTATACTTAAAGGCCTTTTATTTAGAAGTAATTTATTTTTGACTATAGTTCCCCTTTATTTTATCAACAGCTTGATGCCTCTTTCCTGCTAGGAAAAGAAACTCTAGGTCGGCAGAGAAGGCAGTAGGTTAATTGTTCACAGGAAGTGACGTCAACCAGATAATCATTGCACAGTGAAATACGAAGAGACTTTGGGAATTGAGTGAATTCTTTTCGAAACAGGTGTGTCAGAAGAAACTCTATTCGTATTTCACTTTTGAATAACTGTGCAACATCTTTTTGTGTCCCTAAGTGACGGCATTTCCTGTGAATAGTTAGCCGACTTTAGTGCAACGATTATAAATATTATAAAAAGCCGAAACATGATAGGCATTTTAATAAAAGAAAGACAAAGGAATTAAAGGAAACACCACAACATTTATTTTCATAACATTTTATTCATATACTTTGCTTTACTTTCAATTTATAATCATGACCTCAGGTGTCCATACCTAATGGAGCATGAAGGTTTCCCTGGAAAATTGGTTGAAAAAGAACTCGATTGGGCTCTTCGGGACCAAATAAAGAGTAGGATTTCTGATGTGGTAAATCCATGCCGTTTGTTTCCGCTGACGACTTAAAAAAGCTCGGCAGGCCGGTGATATTTGCGTAAGGACTTCCTGATGCTTGTGTTCGGTTGTCAGGCTTTTCCATGAATTTCGAGGGAACATCGGCAAGAAGGTTGGGATCCGAATCTTTCAGGGTCACATTGCTCTTTGACATATCCTTGTTCAGGTTCTGGTTTTTAACCTTCACCTGGCTTGGTACAACAGGATTGCGAAGTTGATTGAACGGGGTGCTTGGCCTTTTTCTCTGTTCTAATATAACATCATTGTTCAATCGTTCGCGACAGTGGTTGTCATTTCCTTTAACAAGAGCACCATGTTTATCGGGATTCCATTGCGGGGGAACATACTCTGGTACCTTCCAAACAGACGGAGGGGGACTAGGAGACTTGGCTTCACATGGGTCCGGACTAATTGAAGGTTTTTCGTGGTACAGAGCATCTCCAGCCGTTATAACATTCAAAGGAGTAACTACAGAATTAGTTACAACTGGTACAACGGTTGACTTCCGACTATTTGTAGCTTTGCTATTGGATCCAGGTGCACTTTTTTGAGGTGAATTCGCATTACACGTCCCTTTATTTTTAACCTTACGCTATAAAAAAAAACACAAATTAATAACGAATAGCAGGGTTGCAATAACAACTAAAACAGTATGTTGTTTGAAGCTTTACATGGAGTCGCTCTATCTTAAAACACCATGTTTATAAGATTTTATTTGCTTAGCTTTCGTAAAAAAGAAAAACAAAAAAGCGCTGAGTCCTTGGCGCATGGGACGAAAGCTAAGCAAATAAAATCTAGCTGCGCAACACAACACATTTATTGTAGTATATTTAGTATTATTTACCCACTATTTTTTTTTACAATAGCTCAACAGAGAGATTAAGCAAGTTGCGTTGTAGTAGTATATTTACCCATTGTTTTTTATAACAGCTCCTTAGAGAGATTAAGCAAGTCACGTTCGAGAAGTGTGTTTACCCATTGTTTTTTTATAACAGCTCATTAAAGAGATTATGTAAGTGACGTTCGAGTAGTATATTTACCCATTGTTTTTTTATAACAGCTCATTAAAGAGATTACGTAAGTGACGTTCGAGTAGTATATTTACCCATTATTTTTTTAACAGCTCATTAGAGAGATTAAGCAAGTGACGTTCGAGTAGTATATTTACCCATTGTTTTTTTATAACAGCTCATTAAAGAGATTATGTAAGTGACGTTCGAGTAGTATATTTACCCATTGTTTTTTTATAACAGCTCATTAAAGAGATTACGTAAGTGACGTTCGGAGTAGTATATTTACCCAATGTTTTTTTAACAGCTCATTAGAGAGATTAAGCAAGTCACGTTCGAGTAGTATATTTATATCATTGTTTTTTTACAATCGCTAATTAGAGATTAAGCAAGTCATGTTCGAGTAGTATATTTACCCATTGTTTTTTTACAACCCCTCATTAGAGAGATTAAGCAAGTCACGTTCGAGTGGTATATTTACCCATTGTTTTTTACAACCCCTCATTAGAGAGATTAAGCAAGTCACGTTCGAGTGGTATATTTACCCATTGTTTTTTTACAACCGCTCGTTAAAGAGATTAATAAACGATTATACCAGGCATTAGTAATGCCCTATTTTGATTATTGCTCTTTTGTGTGGGACAATTGCTCAAATAATCTAAAAATTCTGATACAAAAACTCCAAAATAAGGCCGGTTGTATAATAACAGGTGATAGTTATAATATGTCAGCTACAAATACCCGAACAAAACTTGGTTGGAAAGATTTACAAACACGAAGGGATGAACAGCTGACGCACCTTGTTAAGAAAAGTATAGCTGGGAAATCAAATCCAGGTAACTTATCTGATTGTGATTGTTATAATTTAAGAAGTAACAATTGTGTGCGCTCGTTACCTTAACCTAACACTAATGCCATGAAAAAAGTTTCAGCTACAGAGCTTCCGTGATCTGGAATGCCCTACCTCCTAACGAGGAAAAGACAATAATTAAGGAAAAGACAATAATTACAAAGAAACTAAAGGTAAATTTTATTTTTTTATTTTTGGTAAAAACGTTTTGGATTAAACTTTTTGTAAATAATATATTTACCTTTTTACATGTAAATATATTTTTAAGTAGTGTAGTTAATAGATTAGTATTTAATATTGTATGTAATATGTAATTTTAACACACGGCCCTTTGAAAAACAACTGGTATTTTTAGTTGAATACGTTACCGTGTATAAATATTTTTAAATAATAATAATAATTACCGAGATTACTAGCAACGACATGCTGACTTTCGAGTGCCGAGAGAGTAATCTCAGAAGTTCAACTTTTCGCTTTACAACGTTACTGCTTTAGTTTTTGGTCCTCCCCTTGGGATATTCTCCGTTTTATATGAAAAATTCGGGATTCAAAAACATGCAAGCTCGTTTCATATTTGAACGCCACTTATTACCACCTACATGTACAGGTATTGACATGGTTACGTCGTCGTTAATTTGGATCTGTAGACAGTCGGGAGCATTTTTGTTTATCGAATATATAATATATATTCCGAGTTACCGTTAGTTAGAATATCTTGTATGATCTCGGTTCACCTTCAGCAACACAAAGGGAAGCTTCGTGCAATGGGCGAACCGGCCGCACGTGTGTCATGTCCTAGTCAGAATGTCTTAAGTGTGATTGATATAAATTATTCATTTTGTCTTTTAATTGAAAGAAGACATATCTTAGATAGTAATCGTTTCGAATTATGTCAGCCTTGACTGACGCGAAGTGTGGAAGATCAAACAAAAAAATCAGGTTCTGAGTGGACGTATTTGGATTGTGGATGAATGAGAAAGCCTCTATAGAGTTTTCTGAGAAGACTCGGTGAATTTCCGGAGTGTTCACCACGTCAAGTTGGCAACGAAGCATTCAAAAACACTTCGTTATCGTACGGAAAGATAAACACAAACGCGCAATGCACGACGGTTGACACTCACTCTTTAAAATTAGGGTTAGGATTAAAATTTTTATGATGGTTAGTGTTAGCGAAATAGATTTTCGAAACGATAAAATGATGCTAGCGACCAACAAAGATGCTACCGCCTGACTACGGATTCTAAATATGATGCGTCGTCCAGGTTTTCGACAGAGTGCGGGTTTTAATAACAAAATAACTTACTTTTTCACTAACAGGTGATGTCGGCTTTTCAACCTTTTCTTCTCTTAATTTTCGGCGACGTTCGCCTTCCTAATGATATTCAAGAATGTAATAAAGTTATACCACTGATCGGATCGAGCAACTATTGTTCAGAAAATAAAGCCGGAAGTCCGCCATTACTAAGGGACAAACTGAGAATCCTATGAGGTTTTTTGATGGTTTATGTGCTCTTACCATCGACAAAATAAAATATTACTATAAAGAGGACCAGAAAACATTTTTCAAATCACTGGGTAAAACGATTCATCGCCTACCTACAGATTTACTGCGACTTTGGTCCCTTGGCAATGGCCGCCGTTGGCTCTAATTATCCAGTGAGAGAAGCCTGATATGAGACGTCAAATTAGGTTGACGATTTTATGCATTTAATGTTAACAAAGAAACTATATTGGCCAGACACTAAACCTATTTTGCTAGCGTCACAGTTTGATTTGCTTGCAAACTCGGAGTTTCTAATGATCTCTCGTTAATTTACATTATGCAAGTATGCAGGCTTCAAAATCAGCTCATCAGATACAATAGAAAGCTCAATCCAGTCTTTATTTAGAGATCAGTGAGTTATACGAGCAACAAATTACTGAATAAGTTATACATTTTTACTTGATTTTGATTGGTTAAAGTGCCTATGAAATGAAAATTAAGTTTGTCTTATCTAAATGAACTGCGACAATAAATAGGAATGGTAATTTAGAGTTATTTTGTATCTCGCGTAGTTCTTGAGATATTTAGACTATTGTGATATACAAATGAGGTAACCTATGACGTTAAGATGGTTCTATATTTTTAGAAAATAAAGTATATCTTTGAGATTATTCAACGAAATCACTTGAAACTTTGCACAGTACGACACTTGGTGACACCTAACATCATTACATGGGAATAGCGATCTCAAATTAATTTACTATTTCTAATTTCTTAATTTTCTAAAAATGTAGAAACATATTGACGTCACTCATAGGCTACTTTATTTGCATATCACAAGTCTAAATATCTCAAGTAACGACGCGCATGAGATACGAAAGAGCTAAATTACCATTCCTCATCATTTTAGGAGTTTATTTAAAAGACAAAGTTACTTTTCATTTCATATGTAATTTAATGATAGCCTCCAGACAACCGTTGTAGCTAAATGAATATTATGACGTCAATCCAGAGTCACTCTGACGTTCGCACGAAATAAACATGGCAATGGCAGAAATATGAAACACAAACTTGAAAACAAAACTCTTTTGCAGGGGTTTAGAAGTGAGGTTTATTGACAAATTGTTGTATATTTATGAAAGTTTTTGTTTTATTCTCGTATTGAGACGTAGTTGACTTGTATAGCTTTATTCTAATCTGTATACGTTGTTTAATACTATTGACTGTATCGTTCAGTTTTTGGCGAATAAAAATTTCCTTTAATTTGTTCAGTGATACATAGATTACATGCACACTAAATGCATAATAAAAAATATATGTTGGATCCAGATTTCGCAACCACACATGTTTTTATTTGGCTTTGCAGTATAACTTTGATTTGTTTAGATTGAACCCAGCTGTTTCAGTTCGTATAATGTCGTAATGAAATGCGAGTTGCAGCAAAAATGTTTCAAAATGCAGCAAATAATTATTGATACATATAAGGCGGGGGTTGTGTTATCTGCCAAAGCCGAAACGTACGAATTCCCAACCGACCTATTTCTATCACCTTAGATGTGAATAATCATTTCACTGGAGAGAAAAACAAGAAATCCAAGGGATGTAAGAATGCAACGATGAAGCACAGACTAACACTTCAGTTTTTCCCTTTCACTTTCAAGCGCACATATATACGCGCGCTTGGAACACTGACACGTTGATTGGACTGATTAGTGTGCGTATATGCGCGCTTGGAAGTGATAGGGTTAGTGATATGTCTGACACATACCTCACTTTGCCATTCCAAAGATAAGATGTCAGTTACTTGACAGCTACATGTATTATCCAAAACATTTATCGAAACAAAATATTGACAACCTACCTACCCTATTTTTCAAGATGTAACAGCATTAATGTCAGCTTACCTCTTGTACCTTTTTCTCTTCCTCTCTCTGTTTTAGTCTTTCTTCTTTTTTCTTGGCTTTTCGTTCTCGTTTTTCTTCCTGTTTCCTTTGCTAAAAATAAATAATTACCACGCCAAACGAAAATCAAAATGTAAAATATATCACACATATAGTAAATTGTTTGCTAATCAAACGTTTAACGCAAACTCAGAAAAATGCTTCTGAGCCCCAGACGGGAATCGAACCCGCAACCTTCATGATCTCTGGTTATACGCTCTAACTCATATAGCAGAGCGAAGGTTACGTTGTGTACTAGTTCGTACGTGCGACATACGTACTGCTAAATTAGCAGTCTCAATATGTCTGTATATCTTTATCAGAATATATTTAAATGTGACTTGCAGCTTGGTTATTTCAATATAGTAAATTGTTTACTACTCAAGTTTTAACGCAAACTAGGAAAAATGTTTCTGAGCCCCAAACGGGAATCGAACCCGCAACTTTCAATTCTGATCTCCGGTTAGATGGAAGTAACATTTAATATATTCTTTTAAAGGGACACTCCGGCCCAAATACAAATGCAGTTCATATGAAAGATCTTACTGACTTTAGTTTATTTCCAAAGTTTCAGCATTCCTATCAATTTAGTTGAGAAGATATTGCCAGTTGAAGTTGAAAATTTGTGGCTTTTGACGCCATATTGGTTTTGAAAATATGACGTCATTGAGTGATTCTTTATCGTCAGTGGAGTTGTTTTGATGGCGATCACATAGTGATAGTTATTGTGAATGGTAAAATTAGTAAAATTAAAATTACTACTTCCGGTAAAATTACCGGTAATATAATTGGT
This sequence comes from Chrysogorgia sp. JL179-B06, assembly GCA_035772405.1. Classification (NCBI taxonomy): domain Eukaryota; kingdom Metazoa; phylum Cnidaria; class Anthozoa; order Scleralcyonacea; family Chrysogorgiidae; genus Chrysogorgia; species Chrysogorgia sp. JL179-B06. The sequence continues at coordinate 1,377,783 of JAYKKM010000344.1, forward strand.
CAACATCAGGATATTTTTGGATTTTCCAGTGATTAATGATCTGCAAGGAAATTGCGAGGGCATTACGAACATTATTAATGCTCTAAGAGTTCAAAGGCACAAAAAGGCCGTGACAAAACTCTTCAAAATATCAGAAAATTAATTTTTAATAGCAACTTGTTTACTCATTGTTATTTTTTCTCTTAGTTAAAATCTTGAGTGACATTTTTAATTTCAAACTTTGATGAATCGGAGGCACACACAAAAACAATAAAAAAGTTAGAGGATTTAAACAATCATGCAGCAACAAAATGAAAACTTTAAAAAGGAACAACAAAGTACAAACACCGTGAAGTAAACTGCAAGCGACATGAAATAAGTTCATCTTTACTTTAAAAACTAAACAATTTAAGGGAATCTAAGAGATACAATTTCTAAATAAGCCATAAACCTGACCGCTTAAAGTTCTCGTTATTGTCCTCGCTTGTTTGGTCTGTACAAAAAAATATTGGACCTCCGTTTTTTTGCACAAACTTTAGCCTGCTCGGTGTTATATATGTAATATGAACTTCAGTCCCCCGTCACATCGTTACTTATACCAGCGGTTACAATATTAACATTGACTGAATGATTAACATCCCCTCCCTTCTATAGTAAATTCCAAAAGAAAAGTTTTCTAACTTAAACGTTTGATTTTGGTTTCTTTGATCCATCTGATCTGCACTTGTCCCTAATGTTTAATGCTCAGATTAGCTGGTTTTCTACTGACTCTTCCACTCGTTGTAACATAATGTTCTGGACGGTCTCCGGAATCGTCCGTTGCTGTTTCTTGTCTTACTGTAGATGTTTTACTGTTGTCATCCATTGGAGACGCGATCTGTATGAATGGCTGTAGGTTATTCTAGGATGTAGGATGTCGAGCAGGAGCTGTGTTCATGTTCCTTCGCAGATTTGTGGTACGGTGGTCGGCGCATTCTTTAGCAGTCGGAATATTGTTGTGCTTTTCCAGTTGAACTTTTGATCTCCCGGATCAGATCTCAGTGCTACTCTGTTGCGTCTCAGCCTCTTGCTTCCTGTATCAACTATGTATGAACGAGGTGATGAATGATGGTCTATCACAGTTGCTTGTCTCCATAACTTTGATCCCGGTTCTGGTCGAATTCTTACTGGGTCGTCCGACTTCAGGGGTGTTAATTCTTTCTTGCCACTGCAGGCATTCTTCTCTTTACATCGTTTGTGTTATACTTTATGCCTCTGGTTCCAGCAAACTCCGTGCTATCGGAAGGTTGATTCTCAGTCTTTTCCCCATGCAAAACTATGACGGTGATAGATCCAAACCTCAAAAGAGCTTTGTGCTTGTCTTTCTCCACAATGCTTTCACAATCTTCACTGCCGCTTCTACTTCTCCGTTTGCGCTGGAGTGTTTTGGACTTATCAATACCTGTTGCAAGTTGTACGCTATTGCAATATTTTTAAATTCTGCACTTGTATATTATGTTCCACAATCTGTTGCGAGCTTCTCTGGTACGCCATGCCTTCCGAAGTGTTCTTTCAGGGCTTCTAAGGTGTTGCCTGCTGAGAGGTCATTGAGCTCTGTGACTTCTATATATTTAGATAAGTATAGCCTACGACAGTACGTAGTTTTTACTCGCCAAGGAAAGTCGGGGGTTTTTACTTGGTATCATCGGTTCTTTATGTTGCGCTGCTGCATAGTCATGACGTACTGTACAGTCGTGCTTCACTTTCTCTTCTATTTGGGAACTCGTATACCCGCCCAGTAAAGGGCTTCTCGTGCTCTTTGCATGGATTTAACCATGCCCATGTGCGAGCTTCGTAGACGAGTCAAACATTTCCAATCGCATTCATGGTGGTACTACGATTATCATTCCTCGGTAGATTATACTATTCAACACAGCTAATTCATCTCGGCTATTCCAAAATGGCCTGATGTTGTGAGGTACTTGTTGTTTTGTGTTGGACCACCCTGCCTGGATAATTCAATACAGTTCGTGTAATTCATTGGCCGTATTTGGTTGGAGCTCTTGGTACATGTACTTTGCTTGGGTGACTGAGATTCTTTCTAGCATGTTTCCTTGGAAATCTGTTCTTTCAGGTGGTACTTCATTAAGACTTGTTCTACTGAGTGTATCTCATGCAATGATCGGTTTCTTGTCTTTCAGGTCGTACCCCTTTACTTTCAATATCATCGTCTGAAGTCACAAGGGACTGCAGGGGTTTGCTATTAAATAATTATTTCCATAAGGCCCTGGGAACGATAGCCTGCGTACAGACGTTCGCGGGCGCAAAAAGGCGGTGGGAACGATGGCTTATGATCGCCACAGTTTCTTTTCACAGTATATATTCTCTGAATGTCTTCGTGCTAAACAGTTACACAATAGCTAGCATTTCTCTATGTGTGACTAGTTCAGCTCAGATGTGCGAAGCTTTCGGGATGCATAGGCTATAATAGGACAGCGCCGACTGCACTCTTCTTTGCACCACATTGTATTGTTACAGCTTTCTGGACATACTGGCGCTTCACAGCACAGATCTTTGATGCGTTAGAAGGATGTTTCCTGTGATTTATCCCAGTGAAAGATCACGTTTTTCTTCGTTAGGACTTAGGTGGCGCAGCGGCTCCTCCACCTCTGCCAATTGTGGTAAGAATTTAGCTACAGTAGGTATTGAACCGATCCTAGGAACCGACGGACATCCTCTTTGTTTTCCAGAGCTGTCATGTCTTTCATTACCTTCACTTTCTCCGGATCTGGAGTCCAATCGCTGAGATAACATGCCCCACATAACGTACATGTACTTCTTCTTTTCTGATCTTCACTTTGTCGAAATTAAAGTGTTTATGAAACGAAAATTGAGATGACATTTTTATTGATTTATTTGAAAGAGCTCCTCAAACGATAAAGAATGGCGTTTGTAGTTCTTCCATACCTTATCTCGTTCTCGAGTTATTCAAGATTGTGTAATATGACCGATGACGTCACTAGTTGTACCCACCATATGACGAATCAGAAAATGAAGCATATCTTCAAAACTATTGAACAAAATTCCTTGAAACTTTGCACAAGTATACAGGTCACTAAACTGAATAACCCACGTAAACTTTATCGTTGCCATGGGAACAGATTAGTTCCCAGACTCCTTTATTCCTCTCATAAACTTGTTTATATTCTGCGTTTTCTAAACCAATATTTATAAACTATTGATCAGTGAGGGATATTTTCAATAGTATTGCCAACAAAACAGAGCAACTTCGAGTCAAAATCCGTTTAGGGCATAGTGGAAAATAGAAATTTTTGCTGTAGGATGAAAGGTCTGGGAACTAGTGTATATTGCTATGGTAATGATAAAGTTGACGTGGGGATATTCAATTTAGTGACCTATATATTTGTGTAAAGTTTCAAGGAATTTTGTTCAATAGTTTTGTAGATATACTTTATTTTCTGATTCGTCATAATGATGGGTACAACTAGTGACGTCATAGGTCATATTACACAATCTTGAATAACTCGAGAACGAGATAAGATATTAAATAACTACAAACGCCATTCTTTATCATTTGAGGAGTTCTCTCGAATAAATCAATAAAAAAGTCACCTCAATTTTCGTTTCATAAACACTTTAAGCTTCTTGTCACAGGACAATATCATGATGTGGTATATCATTCCAGGCCAGTCTAGTATGTTATCCAACATCCATGATGGCATGTGCATACTCTATTCCTTCCAGCATCTCACCCATTGCTCTTTGGTACATCAACCACCGCGGTATCGGCACAAAGGTGTGTTCATTGTCATCAGAAGACTGGACTCGTAGTCTATCTGCACTTTGAAAGTATCCACTCAATGCCATCCAATACTGAAAATACTTTGGCTTAAGGAATCTTAGTGGCTATTTCTTCCACTGTGGGGATGGGGTAGTGTTCACGTTGCACCGCTTTGTTTAAGTCGGATAGGTCAAGACAGAAGCGGATCTTCTCTCCTTTTCGTGCCACTACCATGGAGTTCACCCAATCTGTTGGCTGGGTTACTTTAGCTAGATGTCCCCCTTTCTCCTTTTCTTTTAGTTTGTTTGTGATCTTTGAAAGGAGTGCTGCTGGTTGTCTTCTTGGACCTGATGAATCACAGGGCTTACTGTTGGGTCAATTTTGATTGTGCATGTTCTTGGCATTGCTCCTGTAGCACTTTCCAGGTCTGGGTGCTGGGTTAGAAGCTCTTTTAGGGATCGATTTCGTGTATTCGTTTCACCAAGTTGAGCGCTTTACACGCTTTTCCTGATAGAATTGGATTCTGAGGCTTGTCGATGATGCCGAATTTCACCTTGATCTCATTGTTCATGACTGTGTTTCACTTTCAGTGTCGCACATCCTCTGGGCATGATTTGGTGTTGACTATTTGGTGTTGACTGTAAGACTTTTGTGTGTTTTCTTGATCCGTGCTTCTGGTGGCACACTTTTCAGTTGGTTTGTGGTCCTGTAATTGTTCGTTTTATTTTGTACTTATACACAAAAAGCTTCGAGAACAGAAAGAAGATACACCTTCCTTGAACAACAAATATGAACGCCCAACAAACGTACTAACTGAGCCCGCGGTGTTAAGCGGTATTACTGAGCCCGCGGTATTAACTAAAGTTTATTAACTGTTGAGTGTTATTTACAACACTCCCACTCACTCAACATGTCACTAAGTCTATACAAGTCCCAGCTTACATCGCAGATATTCAAATTGTCCTCTAGGTAATGGCTTTGTGAAGATGTCGGCTACCATTTCGTTGGTTGAACAGTACTTTGGTTCAATTGTTCCATCTTGAGTTTTCTCCCGCACAAAATGATATTTAATATCACTTGTGTACCACTGGATTTCTTGACATAGCGATGGTTCCTTGATTGTCCTCGTATAAGGTCATAGCTCTGGAACAATCTACTCGTAGATCTTTCATTAGTTGTCGCAACCATACTGCCTCTTGCGTTGCAAAACAGAGCGCAATGTATTCCGATTCCGATGTTGAAAGTGCCACTGTTGGTTGTTTTTTGCTTGCCCAACTAATAGCACCGCCAGACATGATGAATACGTTGCCAGAGGTTGATCGTCGGTCATCTGAGTCAGAAGCCCAATCTGCATCAGAGTATCCCTCTACATGAACATCGGTTACTTGGTACTGGAGGTGCAACTGAGCAGTTCCTTTCAAATACCGGAAGACTCGTTTGACAGCTGTCAGATGCGCCTCTGTTGGTGATGAGTTGAATTTAGCTAGTGTTGCCACTGCCTGAGCAATGTCTGGACGAGTAGCTATTGCTGCGTAGATTAGGCTCCCTACCATCGACTGGTACTGTACGGCATCCACTGGTTTACTATAACCATCGTCACTCGCTAGTTTAACATTGGGATCCATTGGCGTTGACACGGTCTTGCAATCTTGCAATTTGTACTTCTTTAAAATTTTGTTGATATACTGCTCTTGACCGATTCGTAATACACCGTCCTTCATAGTAGCATTAACTCCTAGACAATAATGAAGTTTACCCATATCCTTCATCTTGAAATGGCTTGCTAGCCCAGTCTCCAGCTTGATCATCTCTTCTTCTGTTTCAGTTAGAAGTATAAGGTCATCAACATGAACAGTAACAATCGTTAGTTGATCGTTGAGGATTTGAATAAAGACACATGGATCTGCAGCACTCTGATCAAATCCTAGTGATAACATAAATTATTTGAAGGCATTGTTCCAACAACGCGAGCTCTGCTTTAGTCCATAAAGCGATTTCTTGAGGCGACACACTAGTCCCTCCTTTCCTGGTTCTACGTAACCTTCAGGCTGTTGCATATATATTTCCTCGTCCAGTGTGCCATTGAGAAAAGCCGTTACTACATCCATTTGATGGACTAACATTCGTCGAGAAACACCAAAAGCCAAAAGAGCCCGGATTGACGAAAAACGAACCACTGGGGAAAAAGTTTCATCATAGTCAATTCCGTACTTCTGTAGAAAACCTTTAGCCACTAGTCGACCTTTGAATCTTTCTATCTTTCCGGTTTCGTCGTGTTTGACTTTAAAAATCCACTTACAACTGATAGGCTTACGTCCAGGTGGCAGTTCAATTACTCCCAAGTCTCATTCTCCATCAGAGATTGGTATTCGGCATCTGCAGCTGCTTTCCACTGTGCTGCATGTTCACCATCGAGAGCTTCCTTTAGTGTCACTGGTTCTTCGATGTCGATTACATAAAGGGCTGTATGCTTCGCTGTGGTGATCCCAGCATACTCGTTATGGTAGTACACTGGTGGATTTCTTTCTCTTTCTGAGCGTCTGGGACCGTTCATCCGTTTTTCCTATTCATCCACAGTCCTTGCATCTTCATCATTCATTTCCGTTTCTTCTCCAAGATATTCATTACCCTCTTCATCAAACTTCATTCGAACTTTTGTATGCCCAAAGTCAGTTTCATTGAAGGTTACATCTCGACGAACAAAGATTCTGCGTCGATTCTCATCATATAGCCTGTATCATTTCTGTGTGAGGCTGTAGCCAACAAATCTCATCTTGATAGCCTTTTGGTCAAGTTTCTGGCGATTAGCGTCAGGAACATGAGCATAAACAGTGCAACCAAAAACACGCATATTAGAAACATTTGGCTTCTTTCCATACCATCTTTCATAAGGGGTTACTCCAGTCGAGTCGTAACGAGTCGGTTTCGTGTATAGGCTACATTGCAGACAGCTTCTGCCCACAAGGCCTTGGGTACTGCAGCATGCAGGATCATAGAAAGAGCTGCTTCTTGAAGTGTTCGGTTCATGCGCTCAGCTTAGTTTATTAGATTTATCACTCTTTGGTGAACGCAATACCCCAACAGGCTAGAAGCCCAATTGATAGGGGTTCCGAGGGCCTACGATTTAAGGTCGTTATCCGAGAAGACCCGAAAGTCTTACCATTTGCTGATATTATTGCAAAGGCAGCACTTTCTCCTCGATTATTTTTAAGACCCTGAGTTAAAAAAGTTATTCTGTTGTGGGGAATGCGGCACTGTAGTCTCATGACGAATTCCTTTATCCTTCAGGAAGTCTTGAAACTCAGCAGATGTGTATTCACCGCCATTGTCTGTCCGTAACGTCTTAATCTTGCATTCAGCTTGGTTTGTCACTGCTGCCTCCCACTCTTTGAATTTTTCTAGCACTTCAGACTTATGCTTCATTGGGTAAACAGTGACACATCTGGAATAATCATCTATGAAGGTCACAAAGTACTTTGCACCTCCAAAGCTTTCGGTTTTCATTGGTCCTGCAACATCACTGTGGACCAGCTCCAGCCTTTTCGTTGACTGAATTTCTCCCACTGGCTTAAATGGCGCTCGATGTGCCTTTCCTTCTGCACAAGCCTCGCAAAAATCCAACTTGCCATTTCCAGGTATGTCAGCACCTGTGATAAGTTACTTTGCAGCCATGGTTTTCATTTGACCAACATTTAAATGTGCCATTCTTTGGTGCCATAGATCCAGTTTGATACTGGTTTCATTAGCAATCGATGCCTGGTTTCCAGGTTTGTCAACTTTGCAATCAAGACGGTACAAGTTCCCAACAAGTCGACCACGCGCTACTACTTTGCCTTTGGAGTCTTTAATCCAGCAGAGGGTGTGTCCAAATTGCACCACCTTGCCTTTGGAGGCAACTGCACGAGCACTAAAAAGATTAGCGGCTAACTTTGGGACATACAGTACCTTTGTCAGAATCGATTTCTGTTGATCTTTTGCCTTGTTTCCAAGTAACATAGTGATGTTTATTTCTCCACATCCATAGCCATTGACAGAATGACCATCTCCAAGAGCAACAGGTTCCGGTTCAGAGAATTCACAATAGTTTACCAGTAAGTCATGATTAGCAGTCATGTGCTGCGAAGCACCTGAGTCGATAATCCAGCTATCAACCCCTTCAGCTACAATAAATCCTACAGCAAATACATTACTCCCAGAGTCCTCGTTGCTCCATCAGCACTTGCTGGAGTTGCTTTATGCTCAATTTTACTGTAACATTCTTGCTGTTCTTTCTTCCTTTGGGGACAATTTCGAATCATATGATTTTCTTCCCCACATCCAAAGCATTTAATAGGCTTTCGATTTGACTTGTCATGCTGCAAGGCAGTAGCACCCTTGTCAATTCCACCACCACTGGTCTGATCCTTGTTTTGGTTACGCTTCTCTTCCTCGCTTAAGAGTGCTTGATGCACTTGAGCTAGGCTAAGCTCATCTCCTTTTGCAGTTAATGCAGTTATCAAGGTGTCATATGATCGTGGAAGGCTGAGTAGCAGTGCCACCATATGTTCATCTTCAGGAATTGGTGCCTTGATGGCTGCCAGTTGGTTTGTAATTTCTTTCATTCGGCGAAGATGTTCGTCGAGAAAATCGCTTTCTTTCATTTTCAAAGAAAAGAACTTCTGCTTCAAAAACAATTTGTTTAGTACAGTATCTCGTTCAAAGCGTTTCTTAAGTTTATCCCAAATTTCCTTTGGCGTTTGACATTCAGTAATGAGATACACAAGATCCGAATTTATACTCGTGACAAGGAGAGCTTTTGCTTTCTTCTGAGCCTTTTGAAAAGCTGCTTGAGCCGCTCAACTGCTGTCTGATACAGCCGGGCTAGTTGTCGATCCATCAACGTGACCCCACAATTCTCTAGCTTCCATTATAGCTTGCATTCTGCCAATTTTTTGCTCCCACTAGTTTGTCGATAAATAACTTGTCTTCTTGCGCCATTCTGAATGATTTAATCCAACAGAAGTTTCTTTGATTGGTAGATCATAGTTCCGAGGGTGTCTGGGTCCATAACCTGTTCGTTTTATTTTGTACTTATACACAAAAAGCTTCGAGAACAGAAAGAAGATACACCTTCCTTGAACAACAACAAACGTACTAACTGAGCCCGCGGTGTTAAGCGGTATTACTGAGCCCGCGGTATTAACTAAAGTTTATTAACTGTTGTGTTATTTACAACAGTAATTACCTGCACACCATCGTTGGGGAAAGTGGTCGTTTCGTCCCCTAGCCGTTTCGTCCCCTAGCCGTTTCGTCCCCTAGCCGTTTCGTCCCCGACCTTTTCGTCCCCTAGCCGTTTCGTCCCCGACCTTTTCGTCCCCTAGCCGTTTCGTCCCCGACCTTTTCGTCCCCTAGCCGTTTCGTCCTCAGGTCTTTTCGTCCCCTATTCTTTTCTTCCCCAAGCCTTTTCAGCCTCGCACAACTGACGTTTTGTATGAAAATGAAAAAGCGAAAACCCCTAAAGCATTTGAAATTTATTATAAACGGGATCCAGTGCCAAAGTATACTTCCAAACCTCGATCGTTTTCAACTTTGATTTGTATACTCATGGCATGGAGGAATATGAATAAAAGAATAATCATGGAGTCATTTCTTTCGAAGCAAAAGCTTTCGGGTTGGCCATAACCATTATGAAGTTGATGAGGGAGTTTGATAATGAAGTAATAGAATTATATATTGACATAGTATTTGTTAGAAATAATTTATACATACCGGTAATACAGATAAAAAACCCAGAGCAGACCCAAAATATAAACAAATATTTCAGGTCCTCCATCTGCATTATATTTATGCAGTATATGCTACTTAGTTTCTCAAGCAAAAGTGGTCTTTGAAAAATTAAAGACGTGTTGTTGTCTGAGGAAGACGACATGCATGACATGAAGAAAATATAATTTTCCTTGAATTCTTGACTCAGTGGTTACACTAATCTGTAAAATATCTGAACATAAATGTCTGAACATAAGGTTTCAAAAACATAAGGTTTCAAACTTTCAAGTAATAAGCGCAAATACACTGGGCGGAATAGGTCCTCCTCAGCCTTTCGTTTCACCGCCTTAACCAGCTTGGCAGCTGCAGAGAGGCCAACTTCCCCAGCATGGTTGTGGTCGAGACCAGTGTAAAAGCCGTCTTCACGTTGGACAACCGAGCCTGGACAGCGGTTGTTTTTACCTCTTATGGTACATATCCAGTCGGTTGCAGCATTCCTCCTTCTCTTGATGGTGTAGGAATACCCACGACTGTCAAACAGCTTCCTATTGCCTCTCTTGGAACACGAATCTACAATGTCGTAGGTTATGCCTGGTGGTTGCTCGTCTATCGTGTTGTCCACGATAACTTCCTCTTCAATTGAGGATTCTTCTATCTGGGGTGGTATCTCATAGGTGATGTCCTCTGACTCACGAACGCTATCACCAAGTGCAGGGTCAACAGCGGGATCCTCTCTAGCCTCAGGATCCATGAACCAGGTGGTGTGAGATGCACAAAGGACATAAGGCTAGGCTCGTTGTCTACCCTTGTGCTTTCAGCAACGGGAACAAGTTCGGAAATGAGCATCGACCGCAGCGCCAGTTGATTCCGTCTCCGCTTTTTACAGCATCTCGATAGTCCTTTTGTGAAACACCAGTGTTGCAAGTGCGATGCTGCCAATCTTCGCAACCATCACACTGAAGTGCTTGTTGACGGTGTCCAACAGGTTTCTTACACGCGATACACAAACACATAGACATTTTGAGTGTTTTGGAATTTAAAAAGCTCAAGTAATTGCAGACGTGAGGATGTTGTTTGGTTGAGGAACTCAAGGTACTGAATAAATAAATGTTTGTAATCTATCTTTTTATACCAACGTTCCTGTGAATGTTTTAGCGATGACTCATGACTAAAGAATACACAGAACAAAGCACGGTACCCAACAAAAGTTGGAAACAAAACACTCTTCAAAAAAGGCTCACATTTCGCAGATTTTAAAAAGTTTAAAAAAACATTGCCCGTGTAACATGCCTCAGATCTGTTACTGTTAAAAACCCGAAGATTTGTTTTGAATGTTTTCATATAGAAGAATTACCAAACGATAAGTCATTCAACTATTCTATTTCAATGCACTAATGGACTATATCTCAACTCCATTGTCGGGTTTTGTTTGCAGAAGGATGAGTCATCACTTTTATTACCAGTTCAGTTTTTTTCGATACGATGCACTGTAGTGCATTGAAATAGAATAGTTGATGACTCGCTGTTTGATAATTCCTAAAAATTGTCGCGTATAACCTGCATCAGATCAGTTACTGTTAAAAACCCGAAGAGTTGTTTTGAATGTTTTCAAAGAGGAATTACCAAACAGCGAGTCATCAACTATTCTATTTCAATGCACTAATGGACTACAGTGTGTATCGAAAAAAACTTAACTGGTAATAAAAGTGATGACTCAATCACTAGTGTGAATATTACGAGATATGAATAGTATCACTGCGAGATGCGAGCACGATTCTCGATTATTTTCGAGCGAGCGCGACTCTAGAGTGTTTTCAAGGGCTTACTGTATTTTGCGAAACGAAATGGTTTCGTTCAACGAAACTTTGTTGTTAAATGTTGCTTAAAATAAAGTTACTCGTCACTGCTGTCCAGAACATGACCGATTCGCTTGAATCGCTTGATTCGTTGCGGCGGAATCTGACGACGTTCGAAGCTCGACTTCAGGAAAATAAAGAACGAAGCTCGCGTTTCGATAATCCTTTATTATATATAATTATATATATATATATATATTATATATAATTAGTTTTGTTTTGTTGAACGAAATCATTTCGTTTCGTTGAACGTCCTTTTTTAATGTTTGCTAGCGCAGACTAAAGTCCGAATATTTTGTTTAAAAATATAAGTGATATGACTCATACTTCTGGAAACAACCCAACAATGGAGCTGTCAAAAGTTGAGATATAGTGCATTGAAATAGAATAGTTGAATGACTCGCTGTTTGGTAATTCCTCTTTGAAAACAACTGAACTGCTAATAAAAGTGATGACTCATCCTTCTGCAAACAAAACCCGACAATGGAGTTGAGATATAGTCCATTAGTGCATTGAAATAGAATAGTTGAATGACTTATCGTTTGGTAATTCTTCTATGAAAACATTCAAAACAAATCTTCGGGTTTTTAACAGTAACAGATCTGAGGCATGTTACACGGGCAATGTTTTTTTAAACTTTTTAAAATCTGCGAGATGTGAGCCTGTTTTTGAAGAGTGTTTTGTTTCCAACTTTTGTTGGGTATTGAAATAGAATAGTTGATGATTCGTTATTTGGTAATTCTCGATTATTTTCGAGCGAGCACGATCCTAGACTAGGCTAAGGCCACATAAAAAAAAATAGTTGGTTAGCGTCCTCGCCCGCCCACAAAAAAGGGCCCGCTCAGGATTTTTTTTTATTTTTTATTTAAAAAAACCCAACTTTTATCGACCATAAAAACAGTAGAAAACCATGAATTTTCGAGTGGTATGGTTGCTCTGTGGAGAATGATGTTTCTTTAGCAGACTTTTACGACTAATTTTCGAGTGGAACGTTCGACAATGAGCCAGTGTTCGACGATGCTCGTCAAGCATTCGTCAAAGTGTTATATATCTGTACTGCGCAAGTAAATCCAGTTTCGGACCTAAAACCAAGGCGTTAAAAATAGTATAAATTTTAAAAAAAACCGCCCGCCCGCCCACTTTTTGGCAAAAGCTAAGTACGCTAACCAACCATTTTTATGTGGCCTAATGCGATATATCGATATTTTCGATAAATATCGATATTTTTAAAATATCGATAAGCGATATTCAATTTTACGCATATCGAAAATATAGAAAGTTTCAACTTCACTAAACACCCAAGTCGATTTTTTAAAAATAATTTCGGCAATTATTGTCGTAAAGTAGAGATAATACGCTAATTGAGGTGACGAGATCTTATTGCGAAACAAGCGCCGGTCCCGCAAAACAAAAGACCAATGCCTCCCATAGACGAGATGTCGCGTAGGAAGACAACTGAAATAGCGATGTAAACAAAGTATAATTACGCTAATTCGAATCAGTTAATGTATTTCTCAAACAAAAAGTCTCGGCTTGGTGAAATTGTGAGAAAATAGGTGAGATAACTGTCAGCTCAAGACAAAGGATGTGCATCCATTGAATGGCGGCATTGAAATAGATTTAAATAGAACTTACGCAGTTTAGCAGTTGCACGTAGACCAGGTTTAAAAACAAAGTATCAGAATATCGCGGCTGCTTAGCTCGCGGCTCTTTTAATTTCGTTAATGTTCAAGTGTTCAATCAACTCAAGTCTCTAAAATGTCGAAAAACGAGTCCTACTTAAGCCAAACAAAGCAAACATGTTGGTGTTTCTTGCTGAAAATTTCTCTTTATAGAATGCAAAAAATTGTAAATAATTACTCTCTGTGGATTGAATATTCCATGCTCAATAAACCTAGGAGACGAAAATAGGGGGACGAAAAGACCTGGGGACGAAACGGCTAGGGGACGAAAAGACCTGGGGACGAAAAGGGGACGAAACGACCCTAAAGCATCGTTGGTGGCATCAAATAGCCACCCTATGCTTATAGCTGCCTCTAATGTTAAGTTTTTACTCTTTTCTAAACAACGCTGTTTCACAAAAATGAAAATAATTAAGTTTTTGTTTTGTTCACGTGAGATCTGTTCTAAAACAAGGCATTTGAAGGAAAATCGTTCCTCCATTAAATTTTTAAAGCCACAAAATCCCACCATTGATTACACACTGTAGTCTGTGACGCCATCTACTCCACACAAATACACCATTTAAGCAATTGAATTTACTTTCGCTCACAGTATAGAACTGTTTTCCTGTGTATAATTTTGTTCATAAATATGTCTTCAAACTCTGAATCGAATTCTGATACAATGGCAACAGCAAACATCATGTGTGGAGTATTATGATGCATGAGTGTGTCATCTCAGTTTCATTATATTTATCGTCCAAATTAATGGTGGTTGTAAATTTCATGGAGAAGGAATTCAATTTCAAAAAAATTCAAACTCGATAAATTTAAAGACTTTGCATTATGGAGTTAAATCAAAATGCTAATATCTATTATCTTAGGGTCAGTTAACCATGGGTTAAACTAACAATTTATTAGAAAAAATTGAAAATTGAACTTACTGCCTACAGTTGAAAGAGTTAAAAAGCATTGTATACACATAAATATCTGAGATAGGGGCCTACTACATGTATTAATTTATATTTTATAATCCAACTTACTGGTATAACTGATTCTTGAACAGCATATTAATTTTATAAACTATTTTGTGCCTCTCAGCAACAACAAACAACAAACGTTTTACGGCCGTTTCCCCCGCTTATGCAGGGGTTGGCCGGTGGTTCCCCACGACAGTTTCCTCCACTTTCCACGATCATCTTCCCTCTTCAGCCCACTCTCTCTCATATCCCACTCCACTACCTGGCTCCATGTCATCCTTGGCCTTCCTCTTCCTCTTGCACCATCAACCTCAAGCGACATACACCTCTTCACCCAGTCACCATCATCTTTCCGCAGCACATGTCTAAGCCATTTTAATCGGCTCCTCTTTACCACATCAGACACCGATTCAATATCCATTCTTTCCCTCAGCTCCTCACTAGACACTCTATCCCTCAGCGATACGCCACACATCCACCTCACCATCCGCATCTCTGTCCTCTCCAGTCTATTATTCAGCTCCACAGTCATGGCCCACGTCTCACTTCCATACACCATAGCACTCCTCACACAGGCCACATACACCTTCCCCTTCAGCTTTAGCAACACTTCCTTCCTTGTCAGGATCCCAGAGAGCTCTTTAAACTTTCCCCATGCACAACACACCCTTGCCACAGATGCTGAATTTGCTCCTCCACCCCATTCAGCATATCCCCCAGGTAACAAAACTTTTTAACATTCTCTAAATGCACCCCATTGCCCAGATCCATGCTCTCATCTACGTCACTATCCTCTCCATCCTCTGCTCTTTCACACACCTTACAAACAAACGTATCCACAACTCTAGCCAGTGAGCCCTTCACGCCTGAGCACCGCATGTGTACCCATCCACTACAGCCTGTGCATCGAATAGAATTATTTCCAACACCCTTCCCACATATTTAACGTATAATGATCACATCAAAATACTTGTTTCATCTTGTACTGCAAAACTTTGTCAGATTAATAGAGTGAAAGACAGTTTTGACAAAGAAACACACAAGCTCATCATATCATCTCTTGTCATTAGTAAACTTTTCTACTGTTCTTCGACATGGTCAAATACATCGGCCGCAAACATTAGCAAACTCCAAGCTGTACAGAACTTTGCGTGCCGAATAATTACAAACACTAGAAAGTTTGACCACATCACTCCTGCGCTACGCCAGATTGGTTCGATACCTGTCAGAGAACAACTTCTGCTCAGAGACTCAACCATGATGTACAAATGTATGAACTCGCTTGCCCCACCATATTTATGTGACAAATTTTGTAAACGATCTTCAGTACACAGCCGTCTTACAGGAATCCATGATACTCTACAAATCCCATTTTGTCGTACCACCACTGGGCAACGATCATTCCATTACAGGGCTGTTAATCTTTGGAACAGCCTGGATGATGGTATTAAAAAAGCAAGATCTCTTCGCCATTTTAAAACATTAATGAAAAACAATCTGTTGGACAATTTCATTAACAATTAATCTGTAAATTCTTATACTATAGACTAGGTTTTTATTATTCATATTTTATATCATTAACTTTAATTGTAATGGGCATTGAAAAGCCCAGTTGGGAATCGCTCAATAAATATGTATGTATGTATATACTACAGACACCATCACCTTAGTCTCACCAGTGTTCATGGTTGCCTCTCAGCAACCAATAATTTCAGTAGCTATACCACCATTAAGTACTCACCTCTTCTAATTTTCTAGCTTCTTCAATTCGCTTAATTTTTTCCTCTTTCTTGTGGCGAAAATCAGATGTTCGAACCTGCATCTCCACCTTAGCAAACATTAAAGTTTACAAAAATAATTAAAGTTCCTACTACATTCTTCATTATTTTAATGATCACTATCGAAAATTTAAATGTATACAAAATTAATATTGATACCCAGGTAGCTAAACATTCGAAGCAAAATGCGATATCAACTACATCATATGCTTTTTGTCTGTGCATAAAAATAAGCTTGCTTCAAAGTCAAGATACTTCTACTGTGTATTATTACTGAAATGAATTCAATCAGGGGTATCGATACCAGAAGTTTAATCTGGTGAAATCATATCTTACACAACTGAAAGATGAAAGCGTAAAGCTATCAAGTTTTAATGAATGAAATATTTACGAGCAGCAGTTAACTGACAGACTGTACAAAATAAATGAAATCATGATATTATGATCGGGTGTGGCAAACTAAATTTTGTTTTGAGGGGGGCACACTGAAATGTTGAGGCCATTGGCCAGCCCAGCCCCACTGAATTTTATTTGCTATAATTAAAATTATGTTTACGCATGTCTATGAAATGAATTATTTACCCATATTTAACAAGAACATTCTATTTGCTATCAAAATGACAGAGGAGTTGACCATTTGTCTCCATCAATGATGGAATTTAGTGCACACACATTACATAATCCTAGTACTGGCAAATCCTAATAAAACTGTAATCAAAAGTTGCACAGAAATATTTTCAATTATACACATTAGCATAGGCGATTACCATGTTGGTAGTAGTGTTGAATGTGTGGCGGCACTACGTGGGTGCGGACCCAGTGCAAGAAAAAAATTTGGGGCCCTTCCCACAAAGTGACAACATATGTAGGGGGCTCCGGAAGGATTCTCCGCAAGAAAATGTTTGAATTTAGGGTCTCTGAAATGGCATTTCCTGCATTTTGAGAGCACATTTGAGTAAAATCTAAAGACCACAAATCACTTTTTTTGTAGTGTATCCATTATTTTTAAGATAATATTATTAATAATAGCATTACCGGTATTAATAATAGCGCCATTAATAAAGAGGCAGTTTGCCTGATGGGGTGAAGGGCCTTCTCGGTCCATGGTCCCCGGTGCGGCGCACCGTTTGCACACCCATAGTAAAAATCAATATGAAGTTTGTTGCGCTACACTGACTCAAAAGTTGTTCTAGTGCACTGTCATGGAAATTGAAGAGTTCCAGAAATAATTGAGCAATTATAAATTGGTTTGATGAAGTTTGTTGAACAACTTCCTGCTTTGCATATTTTTTGACCAATCAATAGGATTACAAGTCAAAAACCAATCAAAAACAGTCCAAGTTTTTCAACAAAATTCGTCAAACTAAAGAAATGAATTGCTCACTTACAGAAACTCTTCTATTGCCACAACAGTAAACATTCTGGTGTTCTAGGTTGGTCCCATTCTTAATCTGGCAATACTGAACATCCCTAGTGACTGGCTACACTTAATTAACTGTAAATTGATAGATAAAATTAAAAATTAAAAACACACGTTAGCTATATGTTTTTGCCCTCTATACAGATATGTGCAGTTTAAAGAAAACATAACTTCTTATCATGTTTTTGAACAAATCTCAGACAGAATAATTATGAATGAGATTGTCATTACTTTCTTGATTGCAACCACCATGGAATGAAAACCTAACTAACAATTTCTCTTCCATTGAACAGCTTGTCCACATAACAGATACTTTTGGACCGAAGTTTGCTGTCTGTTGTTTGGAGGAGTCCACTGTCTAGACGTTTTCTATATATTTAAATTTGTCACCACGACAAGGTCACTATTTTATTAACAAATAATTATATCAGTGTCTGGACTTACTGTCCATTATATAGAAAGTCTGTAGAGATAATTGGGCTTTCTATATATTTATTATAATGGCACTTTTTCATAGAAATTGCTTCATATTACCACCAAGTAAAGTTTCATCTTGATCCTTGGGACATGCAAAGACATTGCACAGAGATTCAACAGTGAAATATAAAGATAGTTTGGGAATTGAGAGACAAACTCTCTTCGTATTTCACTGTTGAATCACTGTGCAACGTTTTTGTGTGTCCCTCGTTTGGTGTCACTTCCTGTGAGTAGTAAACAAACTTTAACAGGGGAAAAGGCATCAAGATGATTTCTATCAAAAAGTACCAAAGATTATAAATATATAAAAAGACCACACACAAGATAGACACTTTAATGAATCCCAAGGTCACAAATTGTGTACTGAACTTCTGGTAACACTTCTAATGTAGTCGTGTAGCAAATTAATAACAGGAATTTTCACAGTATTAAGTACCGCACTGTGGGAATACTACAGTATAAGTACAGTACAGTGCATAGACCCTGAGAGGATTTTAAAATTACACTGGTGTATTCAAGATAGTGTGGTATTTTATTGTTCACATAAAAGAGTGATAACTCTGATCAGACAATTTTAAGTTGAGGCATAATATTCTCAGAAATATAATAGGAAATATTCTGCCTCATTTGTTGCCGTAATAAATATTTACATTTAAAATAGTAATTATTATATATAAACCTGTAAAATGCAATCACAAATCTTTGTCTAGCTATATTGTGACGGAGATACAAATCTAATAGTAGTGGCGCAGTCGTAATGTTTATTTAATATTCGCATTTTTAACTATAATAATTCGAAGTTATTTCCATTTTGGAGCAAGTAAACTACTAAACAAATTAAGAAATGGGAATATTATGTATCCGACAGAAAACTACATCTTTAATAAAACTACAGGTCATGTCAAACATTAAACAAGCACAGGAGCTACTTGTATTTTACCACTCTAATTAATGAAAACACTCTAAAACATGAGAGCAGGAAATCTTGGGAGAAACAATGGCAGTATGGTATAATAATCGTTACCTGGGCAGGAGATTTTTTCGGCGACTTTTTCTTATTGCCACTGCCACTGGTTTCCTTGCTTTTTTTTAATGAAGGATCCTTGTGCGGTTGTCCATGAGCCTAGATAATTATTAATATGAAGCAAGGAAACTAATCAATATGCAAATCACAGAACAGTACTCAACGAAACCTAGTCCGCTTGGCGTGTGAGAAAGAGGAAATAAATGGCTAAACCTACGGTTAACTATGTACCTTGTTCGAAGTGTCCGTGCTAACTGCTCGTTTGCTAAGATGTGTTGCCGTCAAGCTGATCACAATCGCCGAGAAGATAACGCTCTCGATCGACTAACAACAAGGAAGAATTCTCACATAAGCTCGGGTGACCACCATGTTTGAACATAACAGTCAGTTATTAAAAGATCGTAAACTACTTCTAGGAAAACGGTATACCAATAATTCAACACCACAAATACAAAAGACACAATGCAAAATTCTAACCTGTGTTATTAGAGGTACGACGACACATCCGACGACAGATCCAAATACACAGAACACCGAATACTGATCAAGAAATCCTTTACCAACGGCCATGCTGGTTTAACGTGACCTTTTAAAATAAAGCAATTGACTAGGTTATACATCTCAATGCAGCTCGAATATTGTTGATGCAAGATCAACCAGTCCCACGACCCGATACAACCGCACAAGTCAACCAGTTGATCGCTTTCATTTTCATCAAATTCTCGCCTTTTGAAACCTACCAAACGTTCTGATCGTGAAATCGTCTGCTATGGTTTAAGAACAATGTAGACCACGCTGCAATAAATGGGTATTTGTATGATTAAATCAATAATTCCAATGATGCTTCTCAAAAGTAACAACTCGACAAATTTGTTCCACCGTCCTCGGAGTTTGCGCACGGAAGTTATGCGTGTGGTTGATGACGTTACAATTATGATGGTCTCTGATTGGCCAGTCTCGATCAGGTAACTTTTCGCAGTCGATCATGGCAAAACATCCGGGAATGTCACGCTTGAAACAAAACCTTCCGATTCTGTTTATATATTTGTAGTCTGTGTTGCTATTAACTAGTCTATGGTGTGACTAAAAGCACAAAAACCGCCAAACATTGCCAAAATACATAACACGCTACATTTATACTTTCAATATTATTTCCTTCAGTAATTGACAAGCAGCCAAGCTATACTTAGATAAATATATACATAAACATCAACGCCGTTACGCCAGCAGCCAGTCTATAAAAGCGTGAACGTCCGGTGTAATTAAAAATATTCAATTGATTTGAACGGGAAAATACTAGAACCCCTAAGAGTAAAAATACTTTATTCCAGTAGTGTAGCCACCATTTTCCTAAATAATATATAGAGGTTTTCTATACATATTGCGAAACGAGTTGTAAGGTAATTCAAATGCGCAAAATTCTAGGAATGATTTATAGCTGTGTTGAACATTCATTTTATCATTTCAATGCGTTATTGTCATATAGTAAGTGGTTTTAATAAAATAAATGTTTTCTAAATCATTTGGTTATTAATCAGTAACCATGTTACTATCGGGGAAATAAGTGGCATGGCCGCCAAGTAACAGCTGTCAAGTGTCAACTTGACAGTTGAGGCGGGCGCACACTAAGTAACACAACGGTAAGAAATACAACGCTTTCTACCTACGGTGTAGCCTAAAGTGTTAGCTAACCCTAGCCTCCTCCGCAGGCAACTCTGTGGCTTCTTTTTTCCGAGTCAAAGCGCTTCCAACCCCTAAACCCTTGCCACGCGAGTGTTATATGTCTTGCTGAAATATAGTACTATAGTACTCAGTACCACATCCGGTCATAATGAACTATTAAAAACCTGACCGAAATTTTATCAATTCTGCAAAATCTTATCAAAAAATGAAGCCCGCTTGAGATTGCTCGTTAAACAAAAAATTATCTTGGTAGTTTGGACCATTTCGACATTTAACACATTTACGAGTTGTATGCAATGTCTTTGTGTATATCATCTACGGTCGCAGAACAAAGCATATATAAGGCCTTATAGGGGTATAAACTATAAAGCCTTATTAGGGTTGCCACTATTTTGCCGGTAACATTACCCCAGAGAGTACGCATATTTCTAATTACCGCAAAATATTTACAAACTAGAGATTTGTGCCAGCTGCCGGTTGAATTTGAATATTGTAGATCAGCCTTTGGCTAATTATAACATGCAACAAATAGTGCGATTGCCCGGATCCGGATATTACTGATCATGAGTATAATAATCAATTTTATTTACAGGGTAGCACCATTGAATGTGGGAGAGCTTGGAGTACTGTAGACAGAATCGAACCTGTGACCTTCTGATTGCCGGTGAGACGCTCTAACCATTGAGCCACCGAGACTCATAAGGTTAATACAATGATGTACTGGTTCGATTGTATATGTACTGCGCCTATGCGGCAGTCACTATATATCGGTAATGTTTGGATGTGTTAATATATACACTGCTCACTGCTGTAACACATCCAAACATTACCGATATATAGTGACTGCTGCAGTAGGTAGTACATATATCAATCGAACCAGTACATCATTGTAACCTTCTCTGAGTCTCGGTGGCTCAATGGTTTATAGAGCGTCTCACCGGCAATCAGGTTACAATCAGGTTTGATTCCTGTCCGGGACTCAGAATCATTTTTCTCGGAGGATACGAGCTTGACGATCTCCCATGTATCGTCTCAATTGACATAGAGTAATGGTAAAATGACTATAGATAGCCTGCGAAACAGGCAGGCTAGACTATAGATAGCAAATAGTAAAACGCAGAGTAAGGATTATGAGCCCACAAATCATTCCGCTGACAGTTCTGATTCCAAGAGAAGCTGAAATAGCCCTTTAAGCGGTTGCTATTAATAGCTCAAAATGCGGACAAACAAACCAAATTTGACTCACAAATGAGCTATTTTCTTTTGTTATGGCCGCAATAATTATGGGTAAATGTACTGACGCCAGTAGTATAGAGAGTGGGGCTGCGAGCTCACCGACGTTGAACGTAAATATAAATACCGAAACATCACCAAATTTGTGCCAAGTCACGACTCGACAAATTTGGCGATGTTTCGGTATTTACGTTTACGGTTAACATTGATAAGCTCACAGCCCCACTCTCTATACTACTATGGCAATCGTTAATCAAGCTAGACACCCCTCCCACGTTTTCTACTCAATTGATGTCAAACACACGCGAGACTAACGAAACAATACCAAATCACGGTTTTCGCTAAATTTGGTATTGTTTCAGTCATATTTAAAAATAGAATGTGTCGCTTCGTCATTTTCACATATTTAAAAAATAGAAAGTGCCGTTTCAACATTTTCACATATTTAAAAATAGAAAGTGTCGCTTCATCATTTTCACATATTTAAAAAAAAGAGAGTGTCGTTTCAACATTTTCGCATTTTTGTTCAACAAACTACGACTGCTGTTGTCTCAATTCACGCGCGAAAAAAAACCACTAGATTTTGATTCTAGTGGTGATGTTTATCCAAATGGATAGCGAAATGGCGCTCTTTTGATTGGTCAATTCACACAAGCGTCCACAACAAGTGTTTTATCCAAATGGATAGCAAAATGGTGCTCTTTTGATTGGTTAACGACATTGACTAACAGGTGGTCGGTTGTTTTGCGAGTTAGTCCGTTTGCTCACTATTTTCAGTGGTATCTCTCACTACAATGTTTTTGTGACCATACGCATAGGAGTCAATACCATTTTCTAGAAGGTATCGTTTATCGTCAAAACAGGATAGCGATACTTTATTAATTTCATAACTACCTAGCTGATGTTTGACACTTCTAATGGTCTTCATTGTGTGTCGCAATTGTTTCTGCTCGAGTAACACACTTTTGTAATCTTCGTGTCTGATTACCTTTTTAATTATATTCTTTCTAATACCTTTAGCAGTTTTCCCACCACCTCCATCCTCTTTCAAATAACTGTACATTTTACTGCGCAACCCAACGAACTCGATAATTGGTGTTCCAGCGCACTCGTCTTTCATCTTCCCAATAACTTTCTTGTTCTCTTTGAAAGCGAATGGGTTGTCTGCAGGATAGTCGCTATTGTCAAACTTTTCACGCTCCATCATGAAGTCGGAATAAACGTCATCAGTTTTGATTGTGTACAGCAGACTGTCGGTGTCAGTGAAGTGTAATCTGCAGGTATCGCTAGAGTACTTTTTCATGATGTAATTATAGTGAAAATCGTACATCAGCGTTTTGCTCAAGTCTAGTATGCACATACCCACATATGCAGGCCTGTTCAATGTCAGCGTTTCTTTAACTTTATGGACAGCGACTAAGTTCTCGCTAAATATCTTGCAAGACACAAACGTCGGCTTCGAGACAAGCTTTTTAAATTTCCTCCCAGTGGTCACTAATCTTACGTCCACACGCTTCCTCAAGTTTTCCATTGTTTTTCCAAACACACTGTTGTTCATTAACTTGAAGAAGTCCTTCTCGAAAGCGTTCTTAGCCGCAGTTCTTTTGACTGTGTTAAAGTCAATGTACTTGCCCAACCACTTAGACTGATCAAATTGTAGGACCCTATGCACCTTTTTGATTTTCAATCCAAGATCCGTGTACAACTGCAGATTTCTATAGTGACACACATACTTTTTTTTGTCCATCAAATTAGTCACCAGCTTCTTCACACCACCAACACTCACATTAAACTTATTTTTGATTTTCGTGCAGTACCCCGACAACACACTGTAAATGAAAAAGGGCTGAAACGACCCTGAATTTCGTTTCAGCTCCTTTGGGGCCAAAGCCGTTTTGGCCCTATGCGCGAGCTGTTTTGGCATTTGAGAGCTCAATCGGCGTTGACAGGGCCATTTTAGCTATGCGGAAATGCCGAATCAGCCCCATCCCTTGCCATTTCAGCCCTGTCATTTGCTGAATTAGCCCGCCCGTTTTCCAATTCAGCCCCCCTGTCCAAAACGACTCTTCGTCTGGGTCTATTTTGGCCCAAGTTTTGGGCCATCAATATGGGCCATTTCAGCTCTAATTTGCTTCATTTTGGCCCTATTCGGTAAATCGACTCTCGTATGTGTCGAATCGGCCCTTGTGTCAAAACGACTCTTTGCGACAAATCGACTCTTGCGTCAAATCGGCTCTTGTGTCAAAACGACTCTTGCGTCAAATCGACTCTTGTAAAATCGATCCTTGTGTAAAAACGACTGTTGCTAAAAATCGACTCTATCTTGTACGTGTCGAAACGACACTTGTCTCAAATTGACATCAAATCGACTCTTGTTTCAAATCCCGCATCTTATTTCACTAAATCGACTCTTGTACGTGTCGGAAACGATATGTTACAGCTGTGAGTTGTATAATTATCATAATATATAATTATGATTTTAAAAATCTAAAACGCATTACAGTTTTAAAGTATTTGACAAATGGTGGTCTTATACAACATTATGGTATAAGTGAAAAATGAATGTATATAAATAGTGTTACTGTTTTATACCGCGCAACGAATGCATGCACAACGAATGCATGGGATGTAGTGCGCGCCCGCGATGAATCGCGCCTGGCATTATATCGAAGCATGCGCACTAGCTGTTGACGCCAATTCTGGAAGTGACGGTTTGGATTGGATTTCTTTGCAAGAGGGATATTTGAATCGAATACAGTTTAGAAGGCTAAACATTCACTCGTTTTACTACCAGATGTCAATATATACGTTCGAGAAACGCCTCGTAGTGGGGCAGTCTAATTCTAAAGAATATTGTGTGGCAGATCTCTCTGGGATTCTTCTTTGTGTCGACGTATTTTTAGGTTCCTGATGCTATTACTGACTCAGTGAAAACGAAGCAGTTTGACTGTTCGACAGTTCAAGATGTCGAAGGAGCGGCAGCCCATCGACCGCATTACTAGGTGATAGCCCACCTGTGCAGCGACTACCAACAAAGTCAGGCATACCAGCTGTAATTGTTAACGCGTCTTCGTCTGGCAAAGACAAAGTAAGTATGTTTATAACGTCTATATTATAATATTTCAGTTGAGTGTACATAAACATTTATATCACAGTAAGTCACTGGACATTGCCGCCATTAACATAATAAGAACTTTATGGCAGTAGTCTTCCTATTTTTAATTTGTCATTTCATCCATGGCAAAAATTATTCTTTGAATAACAATTATGGGTCATTTAATCAAACTGGTTGTTCAACAAGTTCCATTTTTAAATACTGCAAAAGAATAAAAATTAACTTCCTATCTGAGCCCATGGATAGTAAAAAGAACTTTTACTATCCATGCTGAGCCAAAGTCTATGAGGAGACGAGGAGTAGTGTATTTATATATACACCTTTAGTCCAAATATTTAATTTTCCTGTCAAACCTTTCTTGCAATTTTTACCTCTGAGTCTGTCCTGTTCTATATGGGAAATATTATTTAATCACATTTCTACGGTCTGTACTATGATATACATGGGCTGCACACTCTTTGGGAACCTACAGGGCTGTAGCGCTGAACATTTTCATGTTCTGGAACTCTGTCCTAAACACAATGTGTAGGTGCGAAGATGTTGTGTAGGAACAGAACTGTACAGATTAGAAATATGATTACTGATATTTTTCCCAAAATAGAATACACACCAATCTGGAAAAAAGAAACGTTGTAAAGATAGAAAAATAAGACAGCAACAAAAAAGAAGAAGGAGAAACTACTACTTTATAAAACAGAAAGGAAAAAGAAAATTAGTAGCCTAAAGACTTCTCTATAGTTCATTTTAAATCTGAAAATGATAAGAATTGTTTCAATTTTGTTCATATTTTTAGTGCCACCACTACGTACAACTAATAACAACAATGACGACTGTGCCAGTGACTTACTGTGATATAAATGTTTATGTACACTCGACTGAAATATTATAATATAGATGTTATAAACATATCGTAATTTCAATACTTACTTTGCCAGACGAAGACACATTAACAACAGCTGGTATGCCTGACTCTGTTGGTAATCGCTGCATGGGAGTTATTTTAAAATGTTGATTCCAAAAAAATTTTAATGTGGAAAAGAAAAGAAAATGCCAATTATTGAAAAAATGGAACATGTACTAGACGAGGATGAAGATAATGAACATGGCGATCATACTGGTGAGTTTTCTATTTACAGTATCCATGCATGTTTCTCTTTTATAATATAATTTTAGAATTTGTTCAACATGTTCCACAATAGGGTTGTGTCGATGTTTCAGAATTATGCATGACATTGCAACTGTTATTTGTTCTTATAGTATATTTGTTCTTAAAGTATACTGTGTCTATAATAACAATTGTTGTAAATATTGTGGGATATACAAGCTTGGAATTCGAAAGTTAATGACAACTCAAGCGGATGCTCTTCTGAGCTCGAGACTCATGTGGGTAGAGTTGTAGTTGATTATCTCTGTAGTTAGTTATTTCTCCAGGTTATTACTACCAACTTTTCCCATCTCTCCAATATCAACCCTCACACTAACCTCTTAGCTGTACTCCGAGGTCATGCAGACATGGGTTATATTATATGGTGCTAATTCTACAGTATGGTGCCTTAGTTGCCTTCAACTTGGCCCCGTCAAGCTGCGTCCGTTTTGTCGTTTGTAAGATGATTTGCACCTACAGTGCAGTACCTGTTATATTAGTAGAAACTAATATGTATATGTTGCTAATACTTTTTATCTCATTGCTGCTATGCTACTAAATACAATACATTACCTTACATAACCATGTATATATTAAAACAACAAGTATATATTAAAGTTGTTAGTTTTTTGCTACTCACTCAAGCTGTAATATGTATTATACATCGCCTTTATATTGTGGTACCTTAGCATTATATGTACCCGGTATATATAATTTCTTCCCATATTTTTCATCATACAGTAGTTCTAAGTACTGTACACTACCATATGTTGATATTCACTGTCAGTCTTGTTATATTTGCTGATAATAACAGCAAAAAATGCAGCGCCTCAAGACAAAGTGTTAATTAATTGTGAAGGTGAGAACCGACTGGTTCATTTCACATATAATCACACAAATTAGTTCTCACACCCAGATAAGTTATAGCCAGCCGGGCTCATATGAACTTGTCTATAGTATGCTCATATGAACATGAACCACTGTATAAAGGTATAATCCTTTTTGGAACATTTTGAATTACATGTATATAACTATCAGCTGTACAGTACATAAAGACTTATATTAAATATATATTATTGGTAGTGAAGTGGGATGAAGATTTCCCACATAAACTAAAATTCGGTGAGCCAGTGTAGCCTGGTTAACAAGGATGAATGTTCTTCATGGCGCATTCTGATTTGCTAAGACGATCTCGCTCCAGTACTTCTGAGTGCTTTTCCATGGAAGTGAAGCGAATACGTCCCATATGAACTTGACTTGATATTTATCGCACCCTGGTGAAGCTCATATGAACAGGCCCCTAAATTAATGGTTGGAGTAAGAAAATCTAATTTTCAGTTTTTGTTTTTTTAGGATGCTGGAAAAGTACAAAAATGCATAGAAAATTTGGCACAACCCCATATTGTGACTTTGGGCAGCATCCTCAAATATGACAGAGTTTTTATTTCAATTGAGGGAAAGGGGTTCTGCACAATTGCAAGCGCCAACAGCTGTTTCGAGGCAATTATTGCCTTGTTGGCAAGTTTTTACATCTTTAACATTGAATATAGCCATGTTGGTAGTTTATGTTTCTTAGAAACAATTGTATTTGGTAATACTAAACAAGCAGGCCAATTACCGATAAGAGTAACTTCATTTTCCAATGCTTTGTCATAAATATATCTGCATAGGGCTAGCTGTTCAAAGGGTGATAAGTGTGTGAACAGAGTTATAAAGATGACTGCAAACATGTTTGAAAATATTAAAGTGCCACTGAGATGAAAAATTCGTCTATCCAATTTTGATTTTATCTAAAAATAATATGAAACAGAATGGGCTTTCTTGGTTTTTGAACACCTCATCTCGTTCCAGAGATATTCAGGTTTTTGAAACATGCAAATTAGATGCCATATGACCTCAGTTTCTCATACAGACTAAATAAAATTTACAAAATGAGGAATTTCTCTGCAAATAACAAGCGGAATGTTTTGAAAGTTGAAACTTTGCACATGTATGCTAATGATGAAAGGGTACACCACCGTATACAGTATGTTGTTGCCATGGAGATCGCTTGGCGTCATATCTCTTCCACTTGTAAAACAAAATTTGTTTATTTCTCCTCTATCAAACAGCGTTTACTGTAGTGCATAGAGTTGAAGATTCGTACACATGTAGATATTGTATTGCAGAGGTCTAAATCATCTTATTCTTTAAAGTGTTTATGAAACGAAGATTAAGATGACTTTTTATTGATTTATTTGAAAGAGAATGGCGTTTGTAGTTCTTCCATAACCTTATCTCGTTCTCGAGTTATTCAAGATTGTGTAATATGACCTACATGTATGACGTCACTAGTTGTACCCACCATTATGACGAATCAGAAAATGAAGCATATCTTCAAAACTATTGAACAAAATTCCTTGAAACTTTGCACAAGTATACAGGTCACTAAATTGAATAACCCACGTAAACTTTATCGTTGCCATGGTAACAGATTAGTTCCCAGACTCCTTTTATTCCTCTCATAAACTTGTTTATATTCTGGCTTTTCTAAACCAATATTTAACTGTTGATCAGTGATGTATATTTTCAATAGTATTGCCAACAAAACAGAGCAACTTCGAGTCAAACTCTTTGTAGGGCAAAGTTGACAGTGTGGATATTTAATTTAGTGACCTGTATACTTGTATAAAGTTTTCAAACAATTTTGCGCAATATTTTTGAAGATATGCTTCATTTTCTGATTCATCATAATGGTGGGTACATCTAGTGACGTCATAGGTCATATTACACAATCTTGAATAACTCGAGAACGAGATAAGATATTAAAGAACTACAAACGCCATTCTGTATCATTTGATAAGTTCTCAAATAAATTATTAAATCAATAAAAAGTCATGTCAAATTTTCGTTTCATAAACACTTTAAGAAAGATACAGAAACTAAGATTTTAGTTTTTTAGTTAAAACCTCCTGCTTCCCAGCGATCTCCAT
Source organism: Chrysogorgia sp. JL179-B06 (assembly GCA_035772405.1). Classification (NCBI taxonomy): domain Eukaryota; kingdom Metazoa; phylum Cnidaria; class Anthozoa; order Scleralcyonacea; family Chrysogorgiidae; genus Chrysogorgia; species Chrysogorgia sp. JL179-B06. Next base: position 1,406,631 of record JAYKKM010000344.1, read on the forward strand.
GGCAACATACCATGCACGGTGGTGTGCACTTTCATCATTGGCACACATGTGCAAAGTTTCAAAACTTCCTGCATGTTATTTGCAGAGATATGCCTCATTTTGTGAATTTTCTTTAGATTATGTGAGAAAATGACATCATATGGCATCTAATAACCTGAATATCTCTGGAACGATATGAGGTATTGAGAAACTGCGCAAGCCATTCCGGCCCATTCTGTTTCTCTTTCAAAATACTTTTAGATAAAATCAAAATTGGACAGACGAATTTTTAATCTCAGTAGCACTTTAAGACTAGGAAATCAAATTGCTCGTCCGATTAAATTTCAACATCGGTGCATATTGCTCTTTGAACAATTGGGCCCTAATAAATAGCACGCTTACATTTTGTTTTGGAGTTGGATTTGTGTTAAATTGTTAGATTTATAATACATGTGTATGTTATCTATTGATACAAATATATTTGTTCAAAAAGCCAAACTTTAATTTGTGTATTTTATATTATTTTATATATTTTATATATTATTATAATATATATATATATATATATATATATATATATATATAATTCAATCATTAAATTTTTTATGGTATTGTCACATACTGAATGTATACTTTTCTAAACACCGAGCTGAATCGACGCGTTTTGGGGGACATTATGGCTCAAAAAATGAGTCAAATTGACTCCTTACTTTCCAAAACAGCTCCGCCACTTTCTGAAACGGCCATGGTAAAAAGCTGAAATAGCCCCTACTTTTCCCATAATAGCCCCTTTTGAAAGCTGAAATAGCCCTTCTTCACAAGAGCCAAAACAGCTCTAAATACCGAGCTAAATCGACTTTTTTTTAGGGGCCAGTATGGCTCAAAAAAGGAGTCAAATTGACTCCTTATTTTTCAAAACTTGGTAAAAAGCTGAAATAGCCCCTACTTTTCCCATAATAGCTCCTTTTGAAAGCTGAAATAGCCCTTCTTCACAAGAGCCAAAACAGCTCTAACGACGTGTTTTAGGGGCCAGTATGGCTCCAAAAAAGGAGTCAAATTGACTCCTTATTTTTCAAAACGGCTCCGTAGCTATCTGAAACGGCTCCTCGTTAAAGCCGAAACAGCCCCTATTTCTTCCATAACAGCTCCTCTTGGTGGCTGAAATAGCTCATCTAAATGGAGCCAAAACGGCCCCATGTAGAAAGCTAATCGACGCTTTTTCGGGGCCATTATGGCTCTGCGTGCGGGCCAAAACGGCTCCTTGATTTTCTGAAACGGCCCCACAGTTTTCTGAAACGATCCTGGTCAAAAGTCGATTCAGCCCCTGCTTCTGCCAAAACGGTCCCTACTTAGAGCTAAAACAGCCCCTACCCCGAGAGGGCCAATACGCCCCTTAGGGGCCGCGTTGTTATAGGTGCCATTTTGGCCCCCAAAAAAGATCTATTTTGCGGTCACCGTTTTGGCCCCATTTTTGGAGTCGTTTTGGCCCTTTTTCATTTACAGTGCATGTCAACAGTTATCTCCATCTTCTCAGGAGCCAGCGGGTAATCGTTATGTAGGTCATGCAAATGGTCTGGATACTCCAAGTCGACTTCAAGCAGTAAGCCCTTTTTACTGTCGTTGTGATAGTCGCATAGATTAACCTTTTCTATTTCTTTCTTAGTCAACCATTTAAAACCGCCCGTGGGGAGACTTCGGCTCATTGCCATACAAATTGTTGGCATCAAGGTACATCAAATACTTCGACTCTTTCGTTTTATCATACCCCTTCATGTACTTATTATTCGCCGCGCCATGTCTGTTGCATATGTAGCTCACACCACCACGCATACCTAATTCTACGAACTGGAACATGTCAATGTCAGACAATAATTCGAGTTCCACTCCAGTCATCTTTAACATGGCATCCCAAGCCAATCCAGGCGATGTGAAATAGTGACACGGGTCTAATTTATACTCACGATGGCATGTCTTTCTAAAGTTCTCAAAAACGTCGGCGAGCAAGAGCACATCACTTTTCAAATACAGGTCGTGATACCCACCCATACTTTCAACGTCGAAGTAGTCCCACACATCGCAAGCGCGCTCGTGCATTTCTTCCGTAATATCTGCGTCATTCAAAATACTGTATAGAAGTCCTTTTTGGAGGGTAGCTCGCATTCATCGAATTTATCAAAGGAGTCCATATAATCATAGGGATAGACCCCCTTTCTTGTCATAAGTGCCAACCCCTCATCATGAAACACTTCTGACGTGTATTTGAAAGCGTCTCTTGGTAGGTTCTTCACCAAGTTGTCTAGACCACTACTCATGAACTGAAAGCTGTCCAAAAATACCAAGTTTTTTCCAAGCATGAACGCCATGTACTTCTCCATGTTGTTCGGTATCACATTTATGTCTTGACCAAACTTGCCAATCTCCTGCATAATGAAATGACTATCGTAGCCACGTAAGTTATGAAAGATCACAGGAATTTTATCAGTCAATCTAAAGTTTACGTTACAGTGACGATGTGCGGACCCTCTGTACTTACCTGACACGTGACAGTGGTCTCTCACTCTAAAGTCAGCGCCAGTGTACTCAACACTACAAATATGGCAACTTTTAGCCTCGTCAAAGTTTTGTTTATCGTCATCAGTCAGCACCATTTCTTTGTTAAAGTGACTCTCAGATGTTTCTTTACAATATTCGACAATTTCTAACATCTCCCCAATGAACTTGTTGACTGCATTTTCACCGCGGTACACTTTTACTGGCTTACTATACTCGTCGTCGTAGCAACAAACCAATTTATACCCATAACCACAGTCGACGTGCCTCTGGTAGGCATTTGTGTTGCTACACTCGCTTGATGGTGTTGCTGTGTGCACCTTCTGTGTGATAGCCTCGAAGTCTGCATACACCACAAATGGTACGTTTAGCTGTCTACTAAAATTCTCATATTTCACTTTAGCGTCTTTTTGCGGTATTTTAATAGCTTGCTTCCCATTGATGACCAAACACACTTCCACATGACGTTCAAGCACGTCCTCGCGACTAAAACACTGCAGGCAATATCTACAAAAGTGTTTTCTAGCCTTATGCTCTGTCTGACGGTACATGAATTTGTTGAAATCGCGAATGTACACATAGTGCTTGCTATCATCATTAGTTATCAACAATAGGTCCATGTGGTCAGGATACGCCTCCTTAGAAACGTACACAGGGAATGGCTGCTTATTTTCATACCCAAAAACATTAATGCTAATATCGTTAGCCTTTTCGATCTTGTTGTAATCTTTGAGTGTGACTGGGAAGTCAATTCCGTCGTAATTCAGCTCGCTGATATGGCTGACGTACTTCGACGTTCTATCAGAGTTTTTTCCAACAGGAAACTTATGCGCTAGGTGACACCATCTAAAGCACTCGTTGTCATCCCCATTATTTACGTTTATCAAGCCCTTCATACTATTGCGCAGCTCCTTTGGCAACGCAATGTAGCTACTCCCATTCAAAGGTCTATAAATAGCAATATTAACGTAGTGTGCGTCTATTTTGTCGATAGTCCATCCAGACCCCTCAGATAACCACCCAGCTATTCGCGTCAAAATCTGTTCCGATCCACGATTGGCAACACCTTCAATATCGTGCTCGTTAATGACGACGAACGTCTCGCTGTTAAAGTAGGCAGTTTTATATGTGGTCTTATCACGCTCTAGGACTTTCTCAAAAGTGACCTTAACTGTCTCTACCACTTTCATTCCGTTAGTCTCACCCAACTCGCGCCTCAAAAGGTTGACGACAGCGCTTCTTGTCGCGTTTAGTTGGTTGATGTCTCTAGCGTTAACCACCTCGACTCCATAAGACCTTGTGAACCCTCTCAGCGCTCGATCCAACAGCCGCGGGCTATGGTCTTCAACTGCGGGTTGTGCTTCCTGATTTCTAGCAAGACGGTTATATGTCCGACTACCAATATTAACTCGTCTGTTTGTCAGCGGATTAACAATAGTCGCATTTGTCGGGTCACTAAAAACACCATCTCTAACAAGTTGATTGTAGACTCGCCCATGAACATTGACTGCTCTACCTGTTAGCGGATTTACAACGGCTGCACCAACCACGTCAGTTCTAGCGAGTGAGTTTTCTGTGGCGTCACCCATGGCTTCTATATACTACACTTGTATTTTTTTTTTCCTAAGCCACTCGTTGTAATAACGATCGCTACTTTCACACCATCCCAACTTTGGATACACCACCCCAAACAGATTGTCGTCAAACTTCTCTTTCACCTTTCCGTCTTTAAGGTCTGACACCCTTTCGAGTGTCTTGAGTTGTCTTCTATGACACAACCTAATAATGTAGTATCCGTATCTGCTAACGTTTCTACCCTTTATCAAATTGTGTGAGTACAACACATTGACAACTTTCAAGAAGTCCTCTTTTATCAACTCAAGGTGCTCACCCTTCACAACGTTCCGCAGTCTCCTCCCCATCCACCAAGACCGTTTGTGAACGCTTTTTAGTCGTGTGAGTCTCATGTCACTATAACTCTGAGTGTAACCCCATTCGATGTCGCCACACTTTGGACACGCGTACCCACCACAGCCAGTCATGTTTTTCACAACGTCGCAATCCAAGCAGTGGTGAAGCCTGAAGGTGCCTCCACACTCAATTTGCGTTTCATTCGCAATCTCATCAATTGTCAAACCATAACTCATCTGCCTCATAAGTTTGTCCATCACTTATACTACTCCAACATTTTTTTATCGAGTGAGTACCCATACCGCTATTCCACCACCCAAACCTAACGCGCCAACAAACAACAACTGCACTCTAAAAAATAAGGTGTGTAAATTAACACACCTTTTCTGTCCAAAAAACTACACACCTTAAGATGGGTTAAACAACACACCTTAAGGTGTGTTTCTGACTTGTCCAAAAAACAACACACCTTAAGGTGTGTTCTATGAAAAGGTGTGTTAACTAACACACCTTGGTGTGTTATCTAACACACCTAGGTGTGTTATCTAACACACCTTGGTGTGTTAGCTAACACACCATAAGGTGTGTTATCTCAAACACCTTGATGTGTGTTATCGGTAACACACCTTAAGGTGTGTTATTGGTAACACACCTTAGGTTGTGTTATCTAACACGCCTTAAGGTGTGTTATCTAACAAAGCTTTGATAACACACCTTAAGGTGTGTTATCTAAATACACCTTAAGTTGTGTTAGATACCACAGCTAAACATTAACAAATCATTTAAAAAAGTGGTGGATCCAGCAAGGGGTGCTGGCCGAGCAGCCAAGCACACCGAACCCAGCACTGCCCAGCAGCGTGCTGTCGTGACAGTGCACCTAGTAGTTTCTTGGTTGCAATAATACAATTTACAGATATTGAATAAATAGTATAAATATCTTTCAATCTTTGTGCCTGATTAAATTTAAAATATATTTGTCCAATTGTCCCAATATTGTTATGACAGCAAACATGCGTTATTTGTTGCCAAACTCGCTTGAAATGATGTAATCATTGTAATCATGTAATGATCAGTTGATCACATGTTTTGATGTTAAACCATTTAACCATGCACATAGCAAAAACTCATGCTTTTTACATTTGAATATTTGATTGCTTTTTTTAATTTCTATTTTCATTATCGAATACTTATAATGTTAGACGTTTATAGCAAAATTAAGAATTTGCTTTATTCAATTATAGTATCAAACTAAATTAATTATTAATATTGAGTATTTTGAACTAGTGCTGCCTTGAATTCCAAATCTTAAGTTGGTCTAAGACTGATAACAAGTTTTGAATACCGCAAACATTTAATTTTTTGCACCTCCCTTGACCAAGGCCAACAGGGGTGTACACCCCTGTCCACCCCCCCCCCCCCCCCTCCCATATAAATGCACCACTGCATTTAAAGAGAAATACTCATGCAATAAACAAGTAGTTTGGACATACTGTACTGTAACTGGTATATTTCTAATAAAACGCAATTGGTTTTACATTACACAAGTAAATTAGCAAATATTAATGTATAAATATCAAATAGTTTTAAGGATCAGTCTAATGTCACAAATTAACCTTAAAGCGAGGTATTAAAGTGGCCCAAAACTGATACCATAACCACGCAAACTAACCACGGACCACATCCACTTTATAGTAGATTACACCAAGTCCTCAATATATGTTGTATATTAGTATTATCAGTATATTAGGGTTATTTTTGGGGTTTCCTGTACTTAAACAGGTTTGCAAAACAAAACAACAAATTGCCTAACAAGGTGGATAATAATAACCAGCCCAAAACAACAAAGATCCTAACCCGCCACCTTACGAGTTTTCTATTTAGGTTACGGTTTCTACTGCCGGTTAGAAAACTCGCGTTAGGCGGGGGGTTAGGAATCTTTGTTGTTTTGGGGTCGGTTATTATTATCCACACCGTTAGGCAAATTGTTGTTTCGTTTCGCAAAACCCATATTTAAGTACAAGAAACCTCAAAAAAAATAACACTAATACTGATAATACATGTACTAATACACTAACTGTAATTACTATAACATTATAAATCACTACAACACATATTAAGGACTTGGTGTAATCTACTATAAAGTGGATGTGGTCCGTGGTTAGTTTGCGTGGTTATGGTATCAGTTTTGGGCCACTTTAATACCTCTAATAAATCTTTACCCCTTGTGAAATACATTTACATGTAGGACCATTTTAGTTACATTTTTCATGTTTTCACTGTTTGTTTTTGGTCTACTAAACAGGACAAGTTAGATTATCATTCACTTCGTTTCTATATCCTGAATTTTGATTGGTTAGTTTACCTGCAAATAACTCAGATGACTCAAATGCTCAGAAAATTATTTGCAGCAAAAGGCAAATTTTACAATTGCGCATGCTCAGAAAATTATTTGCAGTAAGTTATTTGCAGGTAAACTAACCAATCAAAATTCAGGATAGAAACGAAGTGAATGATAATCTAAAAGGTTGGTGTAATTCAAAACTACTGTATATACTATATACTGTATATTATATATATATATATATATATATATATATATATACTGTATATATATATATATATCACATCAATAATATCAGTTTACCCTATTTGCACAGTTTGCAATTGTTTATTCCATCTTACTTCTGAGTTCTGCCATGAAGGTGCAAATAGAGCATTCCAGTAGAATGTGTTGAGGAAATGATAGGATCCCTATCATGCATAATAAACATAAATCAGATCCACCAATGCTTTGTTTGAACATTCCATGAATGTCGGATCCTCCCCAGTAATAAAGACTTGTCGAATGTCCTCCAATGATCCAATACATGTAATTTTAAACTGTACCAGCTTGTCTTTAAAAATGTTCTCTACATTTGTAGATGACTGTAAAGAGAAATTATAATATATATTATATTCATACAGGTTATATTTACTCTCAACTGTATTTCTCAAATGCATTAATAATTCATGAGCTAATTATCCAATAATAAAGACCCATCTAGCCATGGGATTGCATTTGGATAACTAAGTCAAACACCGTGTCTCAGAACAGTAAAATATCCTAATTACGTATGCCGATCAAATGTATTGTAGTGTTCAACTAACATAACCCTCCCATGAGAGAATATCATCCAATCATATCAAATATAACCTATACTTGTGTTAATTTGGGAAGCTATTTAAACAACTCCAGCTCGTGTCGCACCGGGATATCCAAACACTCGAAAACAATTAACAAAAACACTCGCACCACACGCTCGTGTTTTCATACATTGTTTTCTCGTGTTTGGATATCCCGGTGAAACACTCGCTGTCGTTGTTCAAATATTACGTGAATGATTGTCACTATTTGTGATATGATTGTCACCATTAAATAGTGGTGTTGGTCATGTGGCTTTCACTTTGGCATGGCCAGGTTCACTTGGCAGTTGCCCATCCTGCCTGATGCTACTGGTTATATCTACAACAAGCCTGCAATTCACCACCCGCTGTAATTCATACAGTAAGATGAAATGTTGTTTACCGTTCCTTAATATATTTTATAGTTCCAGAGTTATAAAGATTTAAAGATGTCAAAATCAAGGGAAAATACAGAACAAACAAATTGCTGATTCAGCACAACTTTATGACGTCATATTGTTTGAATGTTAGTTTGGTGAATGTTTAAATTAACTATAGCTCAGTTACTATATGCCAGAATTAAATGAACCTTTACACACAGATAGTGAAAGATGAAACACAGTTGATAATGTCACTGATTTTGTTGTCAAGGTAACACTGTTGTACCCAGGCCCTTGCACGGATTTTATAAAACACACTGTATTTATCACTGGGTGTATAATTTTCAAATTATTATAGTATAAATTTATTTTAGGCATGCATAGGTATGACAAGCACATGTCTGATATTATTTTATTCTTATCAAGACAGAGTATGAAGGTGTTTTATAAAATCTGTGCAAGGGGCCTGGGTACAACAGTGTTTACCATTGACAACAAAATTAGTGACATTATCAACTGTGTTTCATCTTTCACTATCTGTGTGCAAAGGTTCATTTGATTCTGACATATTAGTTCATTTAAACATTCACCAAACTAACATTCAAACAATATGATGTCATACTCATAAATTTGTGCTGAATCAGCAATTTGTTTGTGCCATATTTTCCCTTGATTTTGACATCTTTAAATCTTTATAACTCTGGAACTAGAAAATATATCAAGGAACGGTAAACAGCATTTTGGTAAAAACATTTAGTTGAAACTCTAATTTTATCTTGATTAGATTTCAGTGACATTGTATTTTATCTATAGTAAGAACGCTGTCAAACATAGTTATTGACATTTCTGACTATTCATTATGTTGTAATTATTCTAATTAGTTAATTTTATACGTCCTCATTCTATTTATCATATTATAACCTTTATATATTGTACTTAAGGCCAAATAAAAAAAAATTGTGTAGTTCCGGTTACCCGACCGACCCTAGCTCAGCTCGCCCGTCCCTGTAAATTTTGTGACATATTTTTGCACCAAATGACTATTAGCCATAAAAAGGGTAGGTTTTATAGTTTTTACACAGACTTTAATGATAAAATAAGTTTTACCCTGTTAAAAAGCGTAAATAAGATCACTACGTGACCTGCCACCGTCGCTGGCTTTGTAACAATCGCCATTTTGCTAAATTAGTTCCCAGGCCGTCATTCTTGCACAACAATATAATGGAACAAGATGATGGCCTGTGTGGCAATAGAACAAAAACTTTTCTCAAAAATAATAAAATCCCGACCTACCTACCCTAATTTTTTTAAGATGTACCCAGGCGCTTGTTTGCTAACTCGACGCGTGAACCACATAATTTTAATTTACTTTTAATTTATTTATTTTTAATTCATAATTTACTTGGCCTAATTTCCTATAATAAGTAATTATGTTATATACCGTAGAATCTTGAAAGTAACCGCCCACCGAAAGTAGCGACCCCCTCGAAAGTAGCCACTTTTTTAAACAATTACTACGAACACCCGAAAGTAGCTGCCCCTCTTAAAGTAACTGCCTCCCCTGAAAGTAGCCGCCCCTCCGATCTTAAAGTAATGCCCCCCCCCCCCCGAAAGTAGCAATAACTATTGTATAAATAAGTTGTAACATCTGTTTAACAATGTATTTTGAATGGCATGGATTAAAACATGTATAAAACTATATCAAATATTCAGGAATTTCAGACAGTAGTTATAAGTTTGTCTTTGTCATCGTTCAGACGTCCTGTTCCATTTCCGTTCGGTATCTGAATATTCAGTATCGAGTACGGTAAATTATTAGCATTAGAAATTAAGTAACAACTCTTATATAATTTAATCAAAATAAAACAAAACTTTGAAACGTTGTGCAAAATGTACAGTGGTGGTTAAAACTTGGCCGATGCTAAAAATAACAACCCAAAAGTAACCGCCCCTCAGAAAGTAGCCGCCTTAGAGGTCACTAATTTCGAAAGTAGCTGCCCCGGTTACTTTCGAGATTCTACGGTATTATTACATCAATTTCTTGTACCGGTTATTAGATATTAGTCTTCAATAGATAAAGAGCCTTCCATGAGGGATACTATGCTATTGAATAAACCATTTTTATTATTATTGTTATTATTATTAATTAGCATAAGAAAATCTAATAGGAGATAAGTCAGGATCACTTTGAATTTTAAAAGAGAAAATTGTGGCTATATGAATGAAAATAAAATTACATTGTACCAGTATACAGTGGCGCTTACGGTAATAGTTTTTGTAACTCTTTCGTGCGTGTAAAGTGCATGGAGTCTCAGTGTACATGCAGAGCGATTACACGCACAAGATTGTGTACTGCGCTCAAAACTACACAGACTACACAAAGCTAATTGAGGCATAATACTCATTGTGATGTGTCTTCATTGAGGCATAATAAATTCTTTCATTTTGATTTGCACAAATTCGATGTCAACATGCCTCTATAGACACTATCAGAGTGGGTGTAAAAATGCTGCGTGTACACGAAGATTACACTCAATTTAGTCCACGAAGGTGTTACAAAACTTTTAAGCATCACTAGTTTGAAGATATGAATTTTATCTTCTTGTGACATTGTGGTGAAAATAATATTTTACTCAATTGCTATGCTAATTTGTAAAATACTGTTTTTACCACACAAAGATAAAACCATATACATAATTGCATCACCATTTAACATCATATATGTATGTAAAATTAAACTCTGACCTACCCAATACTTTGAAGGATTACTGTCCATCAACTCTGGGAATTTTTTGCAAGTAAGCAATGTGCCATTCTTTTGTAGTCCCCTTGCTTAGGGTGGCCCATAGAAGAATGATCCAATATCCACAATAAGATGTTTTCTCACTGGTAAGACACTGATACACTGGAGAAAGTATAGGATGATACGTACACGGAAGAAAGTATAGGATTGGTTGTGTGTGGAGTTGAATATAAAGGCTGGTTAAATATATTTATGTCACTATTATACGCCAGTCAGTTGGATGGTGTTAATTCCATGAAGGTCTGTAACTCCTCAACATCAACTATCTAAAACATAAAAATCTCAACATTAACAATAACTTATAAACAAAATACAGAAACTGCAAATGACCTGCTACAATGAGCACACATTTTCTATTTAACAATTTACAATTATACAATCATGTGACTTATATACGCATTTCCATTGGTTCTTGCCCATGATCTACTGAAGGACAGATACATGGATGGCGTCAAATCATGTCAGCAGCTATGTTTTTCTTTTTTCGTGCCCCAAATCTTTGGGGTTGTTTTTGATTGTATAAAACAAATAGATTCCATTTTTTGTTGTCTGTTCAGTTATAGATACATAGAGGACGTCAGATCGTGGTAAGAACATCAGTGACCCACTCGACTCTGTAGCTCGTGGGCCACTTTTTTTGTTCTTACTACGTTCTGACGTCATCTGTGCATCTATAACTGAACAGACAATGGCAAAAGTTGTCAATTAGACAACAAGCTTGAGTTGTCTATGAGCAACCATGGTCAGTTTCTACTAAACGCAGAGTTAACATTTTCAACAAATTACATGTATTTGAAACAAATTATTCAACAGCTTATCTGAAATCTTGTTAAACACCTTGAAAAGCAACTATTTTTGCTGCTCGTGCTCTATCACTCTTATATAGTAATATAGAGAGTGACCAGTAGCTCAACCAATAGAGGATTTGTGATAGTCCTAGTTTGTTTATACTAATATTTTATAACACTAAATGGTTTCTTTAGAAATTTGGTGTTCATATATATTTTTTCATTGTGAAATTTGATTAATTTGCAGCTGAAACAGATAAATTATGGCTATAGGAACAGGGATAACTACTTTAATACTACATTAACAAACATTTGTGATTTGGCTGTAAAATTATAAATTAAAATAAGCTATAGTCTATAGAACCAACAAAGTCAATATTACTTTGCACATTGCTTCAATTTCTGTTGCCAACATTTTAATTTATATATGATTTGAAAATAATAGTGTGAGCACTGCCATGCAATCTGCCAAAGGCAAAGGTTAACGTTTCACTCCGTCGTCAACACATGAACACAAATCACCAAAGCCCAAAGGTAAAAATGTAATCGAAGAGCATCTTCGCAGTATACAAACATTTAACTTACTTTTTAATAAGCATGAATGGGAGTCTTCCTTGACAATTACATTTCGTTTCAAATAAAATATCAATTCGACGTCATTCAACCTTTGACTCAAGTCGAGAAGGAAGACAGGAAGCCATCTTGGATTTCGACTTTAATTTTAAAGTTCTCCTTGAAGCGTGATATAACGCGGAACCCGCGAGTTATAATCACGCGAGTACACTAAATAATTATTAAATACTCTAAAGTATACTAATTATTAATTTGCGTCGCAGGATTTTAACTAGAAGCGCATCAATGACTGAGTTTACGTACCTGGCTTAGGTCTTCGACCTGATTTGCTTCCGTCAGGATAATGGCTTCGTCTTCGACCTGCTGTATTAGTTGTTTTCATTTTGAAGCGATATCCAGACTTTGGTAATTACACGGCCGAGAACCCACTGATATCTTTCGTTAAATGAACAAGCGAACCAATTAATTCATACGTGCTCATATTATAGAAATCCATAACGTGAAAATCGTATTGGAAGGTAAAAGCGATAACTGCGTGTCTCGTGCAGTGATCACAACCAAACAAACAAATTCAGCGCGCAGCGTTCTCATTGGTTAAGAATTATGACGCCAAGGTACAACCCGCATCCACCCGCATTGCTTCTCCAGAACCTTAGAACCCAACCTCGTACCCAGGCTCTTCCTGTTCCATGCGCTATATTTATGAATTTTTGGTTAAAAATGTTGTTAAAGACACAAAAAGTTCATTCCATCCGCCAAACTGACGTCTCAGCGCCTTCGATTCCTGGCAGTCGAAAGTTCTCGACGTCATTTTAGCTCATGTTTGAGAGTGTTAACAAAGTTCCTCGATTTATCTACACGCGCGCCATATTGATTGAGTTCACAAGGGAGACTTGATCGCGAAATGGCGCGCACGTGTAAATAAATAACCTTTTCGGATGCCAGAGTTGCCTGCGGAGGAAGCTACGCAGTTACAAAAAATAACATTTTTTTATGAATGGAGCAGATACATATCATATTCCATGTCATTTCTTACACCTTCATGTTATTCGGAAGATATGTTTTAGTGAAAAGCGGTTAATCTAAATGTGTGTTAATCAAAAGGTGTGTTATTAAGGTGTGTTACTGAAAACTTGTGTTAATCAAAAGGTGTGTTACTGGAAACGTGTTTTGCTGAAAAGGTGTGTTAATCAAAAGGTGTGTTTATCAAAAGGAGTGTTATTTGAAAGGTGTGTTATTTTGGAGGGTGTATTATTTAGAAAGGTGTGTTATCAAAAAGGTGTGTTATCAAAAAGGTGTGTTATGAGTAAGGTGTGTTGTCAAAAAGGTGTGTTATATTTGAAAAGGTGTGTTAATGTAAAAGGTGTGTTATTGCAAAAGGTGTGTTTTCTTTCAAAGGTGTGTTAAATTACACACCTTTGGTTGCGAAAAGGTGTGTAATCTAAAGGTGTGTTAACTAAAGGTGCGTTAGTTAACACACCTAGGTGTGTTAATGAACACAACTAGGTGTGTTAATGAACACACCAAGGTGCGTTAATGAACACACCAAGGTGTGTTTTTTAAAATAATTGTCAAAAGGTGTGTTAAATTAACACACCTTGGTGTGTTTTCTAACACACCTTGGTGTGTTTTCTAACACACCCTTTTTTAGAGTGTAGTAATCCGCAATCTTCGGACTCTCAGTGAACACTCGACCGCTGTAGTGAATGGTCATTACGCTTCTAAGTTCTTCCAACGCGTGGTTTGTGTCATTGATGTCAGCATTAGCATCAGAGAGCTGTTGTCGCAAACGCTGGATCTGATCTTTCTTAGCGACCTCATTCTCATACCACACTTCTTTCGCGCTGGCTAACTGTTCCAACGCATGGTTGTGTCTTTTCATCTCAGCTTCATAGCCTGTGTGATTAAACTTTGAAAACATAAAGCCAGCGCCTGCAAAAGCCACTGCATTAAAAATCCCTCCAGCCACAACGCTCACCATTAACTTACGTTGATTTGAATGGATCTGTCGGTATCCACTTTTTCGATTGCGCCCATTTTACTAACAGCGTTCCTGCACCAACAGCTGCAGCGAGCTTCACTGTGCCTTTCACTGTCTCTGGTGTTCCTAATGGTTCCCCCAAAGCCTTTTTCGAAATCATACTCACTACCACAGCACCAGTCGTGACAAGTAGCGCATCATACAGTTCGTTCATAAGTTCTTTTCGATCGATCGCAGCCATATACATTGTCGTGTGTTTTGTTCAAGAATCAAATGTGTCTAGTGTTGGACGACGAGTTCTATGACTCTCTGACGCGGGTGCTGCTGCAGTACTCACGGGTTCTAATTGTGTTTCTTTTTCACTACTAATTGTGTACCATAGCGAAGCACCAGCAATGATTACACCAAGTGTTCCGACAATGTAACCATAGCTCCACTCACTACCCTGTTCTTCGTTGACTATCATTTCACGCATTTTCTTTTCTTTCGCAGCTTTCGATATCTCAGCCAACTTTTTACCAGCAGCGACACGCTTTGGGTCCTTCACCTTAACACTTTTCACATCAGCCGTGATCTTCGCTTCAACAGTCTGTGAGTCTTCAGTCATCTAATACACTATCACGTGTTATCTTACTCACAGTTAACCTCACAGGTATCTCACAGTTGACCTCACAGATATCTCACAGTCCCAAACCAAACGCACTCAAAAAAGAGGAGCTTTTTCTCTGGGAGTATAGTATAATGACTCAAGTCCAAGACACCGCAGAAGAGATGACTCAAGTCCAAGACGCCGCAGAAGAGGAGATCGACGCAATGCGGAGACGGTCCTTTATCAACGTGCGCGCCTCACGAGACGCCTCTGGGCCTAACGTCTTAAAAGAGTACTCGGCAGTCTTCGTGTTGTGTGACCCCAGTTATAAAAACGGAGAAGTGTTGAGACGATTTGAGGATCAGATTTTCTTTACAAAGCTTGCTCACAAGTCTTGGGTTGAACTTGACGAAGTTGAAGCCAACATGACGGTTAACATACTAACCAGATTGATCCCTGTGTGGTGTTACTCACCATTCAAGTACCTTGTGTTAGCAAGTAGTTACTACTTGAGCAACCCTTGCGAGTCCACCGCCACGCTACTTGGCAACTTCCTCGAAGTGTTCTTAGTGAGCCTTCTATGGAGACCATGTCCAACCAAACTCAAAGCATGGCTAGAGCTCGCCGAAAACCGTGACGTTAACGTTTGTAGGGTGGGGTGTAATGAGATACTGAGTGTGGACGACCTCGAGGACCACATACTCTCACCCACCCATCAGTATTTCGCGTATGAGTCCAACTTGTACAGGTGTTACCCGTGCGGTATGGTCACCAATAGCCCAATATGTCGCTCAAGACATGAGAGCTCGAGGTCCCATCTTAAAAACTTAGAGCTTCAGCGGATATTTGACAACGAACAACGATTTCCACCACCACAATAAAAAATATTTCTCTGGAGGTATAGTAACCATGAAGAAAGTTGGTAAACTAGAAATCGTGATTGGTCCCATGTTTGCAGGAAAAACGACAGAGACTCTCCGCAGGTTAGTTGCGTTAAGTAAATCAGGGCTTAGAGTCCTTTACATGAACAACGCAGGCGACACCAGACGAACTGACCACACGTTCTCCACACATCGTCAGACTATCGTTGTTGGATCAGACAGTTTACCTGCGAAGTTAATCACCAACCTCCCAAGTTCTTCCAAACTAGCTGGCTACGACGTCATTGGTATTGACGAAGGCCATTGGTACTCTGATCTACTCCCAGTTATTCGTGACTACATCAAAGCTGGCATTCATGTCATTCACTGTCACAAATGACATCATGTTATCACTGGACAGAGGTAAGAATGTTTTTCTATTGTTGTTGGACTTGTCGGCAGCATTCGACACGGTGAACCATTCTATGCTACTCACGAGATTGGAGAAGTCGTTTGGTGTTACCGGGACAGCCCTTCGATGGTTTCAATCATACCTTTCTGACAGAACGCAGTCCGTTAATATCAAAACTGCGAAATCTACAGTACGAGATCTGACTGTGGGTGTTCCTCAGGGGTCCGTTTTGGGCCCCGTGTTATACCTACTGTACACTTCGCCACTTGCCCAGGTTATAAGAAGTTATGATCTTGATTATCATCTATATGCTGACGATACTCAGCTTTATTTCTCTTTTAATACGGCGGATGTTGATGAGGCGAAGACGAGAGTAGAGAACTGTGTAACTGCTATATGCCGTTGGATGGACATAAACGAACTGAAACTAAATCATGACAAGACGGAAGTTATGCTCATTCACTCAAAGTATCGAAACGGTCCGTCTTTTGACAACTTTAACATTGGCGACGAGACGTTGCCTACTACCGCTTCAGCCAAAAGTTTGGGAGTGATCTTTGACGAGCACATGTCATTTGATGCTCATGTCTCGGGGGTTTGTAAATCATCATTCTACCATCTGAGGAATCTGTCAAAGATTAGGAAATACCTTACGAAGGAGTCATCCGAAGTTGCAGTACATGCATTTGTAACGTCGAAACTGGATTATTGTAATTCTCTACTTTACGGTTCTCCAAAATATCAGTTAAAGAAGCTACAACGCGTCCAGAACACTGCAGCACGAATTGTATGCCACGTTAGCAAGTTTCAGCACATCACTCCTGTTTTGATAGGTCTTCACTGGCTTCCAGTGAACTATCGCATCATTTTTAAAGTTTTACTGTTAGTTTATAAGTCGCTCAATGGTACATCTCCTAGCTACTTGGTCGATAAACTTCGTTATCGCACCCAAACACGATCGTTGCGATCTGTCACCAATGCCCTCTTGGACCAGCCCAAGTCCTCTACAAAGACATATGGCGATAGAGCTTTCAGTGTATGCGCCCCAAGGTTGTGGAATGATCTTCCACTTACTTTGCGGAGATCAGATTCAATTGACAATTTTAAAAAGGGACTAAAAACTTATCTTTTTAAACAATTTCTGGACAATGGTTCGTTATTTTTGTAAATATAGTTTTATGTTATAGTTTTTAATATTTATATATTTTAATGATCGTAACTGTAAAGCGCCATGAGCGTAGGAATGGCGCTATATAAATAAAATATTATTATTATATTATTATTATTATTATTATTTGTGGTCTAATAGCAACAGAGCGTCTAAAAAGAATTGGCGAGCTTGACACACTGTTCCCAGTAGCAGACGACGTCACATTTCTAAAAGCGAATTGCGCTGTTTGTCGCGACACTCGCGGAACAACTGTTGAAGCGCCATTCAGTTGGAGATATAATCCAGGACCATCGTTTGTTGGTGGTGCTGAGCAATACAGAGCAGTGTGCAGACGTCATCATCCTTCCACACAAAATTAAGGGTGTTATCAATACACCCCACTTTTTTAAATTTAGACATTGGTCACGTGAAGCGTCCAATGTCATAGAAACATTTTTTTTCACACACATAAAATTAGTCGCGCACCACACAGTGATGTCTCTCGTGGTTACTTAACGCTGCTTTATTTTTAAATTTACGAGCACACTGGGAACATTGAAACCCAATGTCAAAGAAATATTTTATTATCGTAGTAATAGCGTCGTCGTACGAGTCACACAACAACGTTAGATATCCAGCGGATTTGTATCTGAGTAGCAGAGAGTCTTGCTCTCTGGATGTCTTACCTGTGCCACCTGGGTTCTTGAACTCAATCACAAGCCCGCTATGCTGTTGGTTTGCATTAGCAATAATCAAGTCAGGTGTCCCACGTTGGTAGCCTTTTTTCCACGAATTTATTCTTTTACTTGAAGTGTCTTGATTTTCACCACAAGCGGCTATCAAAATAGCTTCTGGATAATATTTCCTAAGAAAACCAACAACTTTTGTGTGAAGGTCGAACTCAGTGATCATTTTAAACTGGTTGTGTTTGAGACCGATGTCAGCTACAGTCTTTCTAACGCTTGGTAAGACTTCTGAGTGCACCCACCTTCCAAACTGTTTCGCGCGCTCCATTTTACTCGAGAACACCAACGAGTAGACCCCAAGTTCGTTGATAAACGAGGCCTGTTCCATCTTCATTTTACAGTCAGGTTCGACGTGGTCGTGTACTGCGTCCTTTGGTCTAGCATAACCTAGAGCGCTCGCGACTTCTTTCGCTTTGAACCATATATCACCGTTATTCATAGCCGTCGTGATTTGGTGACCATCGAAATCGAATAGTTGAAGTGCCATGGAAGTCATCACTATATAGTCTCCCACAAAAAAAACTACTCGATGTGGGCGTTAGGTTTTTTATAGATCTGGTTTGTTGTGTACCAACGCATCAGGTGTGTTTTATTAGTCTACGGTTTGTCACGTCGTCTGAAAAAGTTTCTAATGTTACGAACCAGCTTTCTAAACCAATCCATTATAGTTTAGGTCGTGTCCTCTACCACTCCCACAGTGTCTGACTCTGGTAACACGATAGGTTTGCCGTAAGTCTTTTTAGACCTCATACCAATCTCAGCGTGGAGCTCGAGAGTCACGTCACCGCGGCCAAATGATCCACCAGCTTTGAACATGTGGTCAGTCGTTTTATTTATCTTATATATCTCATGGGGCCTCGAAATACATGCTCCCATTTACTTTACACCATATTCCTTCATCATTTCTCCACCCATGATTATGATGTCTCGGTTTGTCATGTAACCACTCACGATTTTCACACCGTAGAATTCTATCAACGATGGGTATGCATAAGGTGCGAGTGGTATTCTTGGTCGATGTATTCCAAAAATCGTTCCATAGGGTGCGCCTATCTTTTTCATGTTCGCTATGAAGTCTGAATCGGTTGACTTGACGTTGTTGACCCTAACATGTGAGTTGCTCATTTGCCAGTGTATTGATATCATATGCATTTTAGTGAGGTCAACACCGCTTGGAATAGTGCATATGCTCTCCATTGCTGGGTTGCTGCCACCATACGCGAGTCCATTAGTCATGCCAGTCTTGTACCCTATGAACTTATCCCACTGACCGTCGTCGTTTGATATAATTGTCTCCCAATTTGACCCTGTGGCTCTCATAGGTAACCGCACTACGACAAAAATGGAGAGGTCACACCATTGCATACTCGGGCAGTTAAAATGAAGACCTGACTCAAGTGGGAGTGGTGTTAACACAGGTGATAGAAAACTTTGGCCTGCACTGTTAATGCCAACAATAGGACCATAAGCTGAGTTGTTTTGCACTAATTTACTTGTTTCACCAATGGCTTTCACTTTGTTTGAACCATTGGTGTGAAATTCCACGTTTTTCAAGGCGTGTGTGCTAACGTTGAAGTCGAACACAACATTATAGGACTGACTCTTGAGGTAACCTGATAGCAATTGCTCTAGAGTTCTTTTGTTTGCGACGTCTGAGTCATCGACTGGGTCTGCTACGTTTTTTATTGCTGAGCCTTGCATGTCTATTAGTCCAGACATCCTTCCACCAGTCACACTTAATTTGGGATCTTCGTCCAGATGTCTTTTCGTTCTCTTTAGTATTTTATCGTGAGGGTCGTCAGACTCATACCCATAGTTTAGACTCATTACTACTTCAAGGTGTATTTGCTTACTAGATAGCCAGAGACTGCTGAGAACCCTAACACTATCGCTAGCGTTGTTGTGTCTGACTTGCTTGTGGTGGTCTGTGCCTTCTGATTGGTGGTGACCACTGTTTTCTTCACAGGTGGTACTACCAAGTGAGTCACCACATTTTCTTGGTGGACTTTTTTAGCCGCAATCGTTGGTGTTGTTGCATTCAAGCGAGTGTTCACTCCAAATCTCATGGACTCTGTAGCAATCTTTAATAAGTTGTTGTACCCAGCGATTTTATTCTTGAGTATCACCACGTTACTTGGCATTAACCATGTACTTGGCGACACTGGTGTCTCTAATCGATTTATTCATGTTGAGAATCCATGTCGACACGTCATAGTTGACAACACTGTCAGAAAACAACTTTCGGAATTCTTGTTGGGTTTCTAGACTTCCTGCAGAACCACCAACGACAGATACGCGTGTTCTCGCTTGCGCACCAAGTGTGGAGTACACAAAGGCTTCTATGCTCTGATTTAGATATTGCAGCCCAATGTTGGTAAAGCCGTCTGACAATCGCGCGACGTATCGTCTGTAATCGTTCTGAACGTCGTTGAGTGTGAACACTCTGGATTCGCCTAAAGTGCCATCGCTCAGGACTTTACTCTGGTAGTAATGTTTTCTGGGGATTTTGGAAATCTTACCATACAATTCGGAAGCGTTGAACTCTCTACTTATCGATTTCATGGTCTCGCCACCCTCCATTCTTCTGAGAAGTCTCCTAATGGTGAAGTACAAATGAAATCTCATCACACTTGTGACCACGGGGTGAACTTCTTGTGACACTGATAAATGTTGCAGTGAGACTCCACAAGAGAAACTTGCACACAATACGTCGCAAACACAACACGATAGTAAGATTCGCTGTCGTCCCACTTCGACATGGTCTTTGACGTGGTGATTTGTAAGGTTGGTAGCTTTGACATGAAGTAGTTATTTTGGTTAACAAAAACTTTGAAGTTGTTCACTGGATAATTTAACACGTTTTCCGTTGGGTAGCCATCCCAAAGTCCCCAGTGGTTCTTGTGACCTTTTGGCAGTGGTTGGATAGTCCCACCGCCTTGCCATATTATTGGGAACTTGCTATTGTGTAGCCACTTCCACACGTTCTTATCATTTTTGAAGGTTGCGCTGGTTATGTCTGTGCTGAGGATGTCGTTGTTTTTGAAGTATATGTCAACACCTAGGATCTCACCATCTTGCGAAATATTTGGATAGAACTCGAATTTACTTAAAGTAGCGTGGGGGTACTTTTTGATGAGGTCTGCCTTTGCGTCGTGTGTAGCCTTTGATGTGTTTGCCATCACACGTTCGTAGTGCTTTCCATAGTAGTCATGAAGGGCTTTCTGCATATAATATACTGTATGTTATACATAATGCGAAAGTTGACGGTATTCATTGAAGGCGCAGAAAAAGTTGTGTCCTTTGACAACGCGATGATGGTCATACACGATAACCCATACATTATGGTCAAGACAGCCACTGTGTTTTGGGACTACCACAACACGACAAATGACGACAGCATTCAGGTCTTCACGCTGGATGACTCTAGGGTCGGCTCTTTTAAAAAGATTAAAGTGGGTGAAGGGTACTTTAGCTTCGACGCGTTGGTCAAAGTCTTGAAACACGAGGTCTAACGAGCGTAAGGTGAATCTCGAGATAGAGAAACTGGTGCCCACAGGCAAATGTAGGGTCAAGGTTAGTAGCTCAGCTGTGTTAGACACCCTTGGGCCTCTACTTGGTTTCGCGAGGGGTGAGGTGATTCAGAACGACTCACAGTGGCACACTAGCCCAAACGAGGTTGATATGTATAGAGGTCTGAAGTACATAGAAGTTTCATGTGACGTTGTTGAAACCGAAAGCAATGTGGGTATTGATGGGAAGCGTAGCAATGTGATCACAACGTTGCCAATACCCACTGAACAGTCTCTGAAGGGGTCAGTGCAACGTCATGTGGATATTGAGTCCAAGGTGAATATTAAAAAAGGTGTTTACTCAAGTATGACATTTCGCGTCAAACCAAATAACAACGATCTCAAAATTGGCGCGGTGCTATTGGAACTGTATATTGTGTGAATTATATGGAACTTGGTGTGGAAACAGAACAAGGGTTGAGAGACATCTACTACAATCCCAAGACAGGGTATAGTGGTGCAGAGAAATTGTATCAACGCGCATTGGGAGACGGATTGGGGGTGACTAGAAAAACAGTGAAAGAATGGTTGACCATGCAGGACACCTACACTAGGTACAAACCCATTGTGAGGAGACATTTGTTGGATTTCTTGGTGAAGAGCTCCAAATGGACTTGGTGGACATGAGTAAGTACTCAAAACAGAACAAAGGGTATTATTGGATACTGACAGGCATTGAAATATTGAGTAGATACGCTTTTGGCATCGCGGTTTATAGAAAAGACACTAAGAACATGACTGAGGCTGTTGGAAAGTTGTTGAGTGACTTTAAAGATCGGTTTGGAGCCACACCTAAGTTAGCACAGTTTGATGATGGACTCGAATTCTACAACGTTGGTGTGAAAAGTTTGTTGAAAGAACACGGCGTTAAATATTTCAGCACAAAGAGTGATAAAAAGGCTGCTGTTGTTGAGCGTTTCAATAGAAGTCTCAAGAGTATTATGTGGAAGTACTTTTACGCTCGTGGGACGTACAAATGGATTGGGGTTCTAGACCAGTTTGTGGACAATTATAATAGTAATGTGAATCGAAGCATTATGATGAAGCCAAAGGACGTCAATAAGTCGAACGAGGGTGAAGTTTGGACCACTTTGTTTGGTCACCAATTTGCAGACAACCCATTGCCAAAGTTTAGAGTTGGCGAATCAGTGAGAATTAGTAAATACAAGAGTGTGTTCACAAAGGGCTATGAAGCCAACTTCACTGAAGAGCTGTTTAAAGTGGTGAGAGCTATTCGAGGT
Organism: Chrysogorgia sp. JL179-B06; assembly: GCA_035772405.1. Classification (NCBI taxonomy): domain Eukaryota; kingdom Metazoa; phylum Cnidaria; class Anthozoa; order Scleralcyonacea; family Chrysogorgiidae; genus Chrysogorgia; species Chrysogorgia sp. JL179-B06. The sequence goes on from JAYKKM010000344.1 coordinate 1,429,325, forward strand.
GATCCGAATGTGTATGAAATTGAGGACATAAGTGGTGAACAGATTATTGGTAAATTTTATGAACAGGAGTTGTCGCTGGTCAATAAGAAACATGGTGACGATGTGTACAGAGTTGAAAAGGTGTTGAAAAGAAAGAAAGTCAGAGGGAAGAAGATGGCGCTGGTCAAATGGTTGGGTTACGAGAGCAAACATAATTCGTGGATACTAGAAAGCGATATTCAAAATGTGAGCTAATGTAATATGGCTGAAGGTGGCTTCGACGACTTTGAGATGGAAGGCTCTAATGAATACAAAGATGTCACTGATGATGAACTAAAGTATAATCTCGAAAAAGCCACTCAAGATCGCGAACTAGCTCGGGACGATCCAAGCGCCACAGTCGATGAGAAAATTAGACTATAATTAAAGTGGAGAGTGGGCTGCGTCTCGAACGTGATAGAAGATTTCGTCAACATATGGAGAGGGTTTCTAACAATCTTAAAACGCAGATTAGTGACTACGTAAAAGATCGTGAAGACGTCGCGGGGAGTGCGCCATTGTTAGACATCACACACGCGGAGTACGAGCCGATACCTGGACTAACACCAATCGAGAACCGTGAGTTGAATAGCACACTCAATCCAAGCGAGAGTGTGATGTCTGAGTCAAGAATAGGCGACACTGGCACATTGCAAATACAAGCGGACCATTTTCAAGACTTGATAAATGAAGCGAACAAAAGAATAGCAGAGCTTGATAGAGAGGACCTCACGATTGCAGAGAACGAAGAGTATATTGATCTAGCTGAAAGAATGATTGGGCTTATGCAGGCTAAAGACATGGTTATTGAACAGCGGGAAATAGAAGAGGTTAGAGAGCAACAGGAAGTCGACATTGACAGGTTGCAGAAGTTCAAGAAATGGGCTAGAGAAAATGTGGTTGGGTTTAGTGCTCTAGCGATTTCAGTAGCTGCGATTATAACAACCATTATTACCGCTGGGAGGTCCGCTGTTATGAAAGGCGCTATGGTCACGAGGTCATTCGCGCAAGCTGTCAAGAATGCGATAATGAAGATGGGTTCATGGGCTGTTGGATTGGCTAACTTAGTTTATGACGCGCTGGTGGTAGGCGCAAAGGGTCTCGCTTGGTTAGCTCAAAATCTGTGGGTGTTTGCGGTGACATTCGCGTGGCTTGCGTACAATTATTTAAACTAAAAGCAAACGTGATTCATGGATACCAGCAAGTGATATTCAAAATGTGAGCTAATGTAATATGGCTGAAGGTGGGGAAGGTTACGACGAGATTGAGATGAGCAACTTCGATAGACTTGATAGGTACACTGATGATCAAATAAATGACGAACTCGAAAAACTCTCTCGAGATTATAATTTAATTAACGACACATACGTTGGTGGTGACATGTCAGACATCGAGCGTGTCAAGTATGACAAATTGTATGAGAGACTAAATAAATTGCAGGACGAACAGGATAAAAGAGGGGTTAAAGAAAAAGAGACGCCGTTTATTGATGATGGTGAGACGGTGACTATAAAAGTCCCCGCAGCGTCGACAGAGGGCTCCAAAATAGGTTTAGACGACGCGCTTAAAGACATACCAAACACGAAGAGACTTGGACCAACTATAAAGTCATCAATATAGTAAGAGACAAGAAAGACTTCTTCAAAAAAGCTCTAAAATTAGACATTAGAGTGAGAAATGGACCAAGCTCGAGGAAACTCATCACTGAGTCAGCCGTGACTTTTGATAAGAGGGGTAAGCAAAGCGGTATTGCGTTTGGAGGTGAAAAAGTTGTCGTCTCAAGGAATCAAGGTAAGACGTTTCAGTATAGTAACGCAAAAGACGCCGCTGAAGTCGTTGAAGAGTTCAAGCAACTCGTCGAGCAAGCTAGTAAGGAACACGAAAACACGTCGAGTGGTGTGGTTGACGCACAGTTGAGGTCTGAGGGCATAGCGCCAACAGAAGAATTGACAGACGCTATTGTTTCGAACGTTTCTGACAGGGTTGAAGGTGCAGTGGAGTCACGAGAGAGTGAGCTAAACGATGGTGCGACGTCTGAGGTTGGTGGTGGAGAGCAAATGTTGAGAGATATCGCAGGCGTATTGAATCCAGTGGGTCCAAATGATGTGGTGATAGATGCTTTAGAAATCATGGCCAACAGTTACCGCTTGGAAGCTCTAAATGAGACTGACCCAATGAAAGAACGATGGTATAAAAACGTTAGTGAGGTAGCCGAGTTGAAAGCGGATAGCATACGACTTCAGGAAGGTCTCAAACCAGAACACGAAGAAGCTAATAAAATTATTGTCGACGAGGTCAGAAACAACGACTTGTCTAGGTTAGAGAGATTCAAGAAATGGGCTAAAGAAAATATGGTTGGGTTGAGCGCTTTAGCGATTACGATAGCTGGAATTGTGACAACTGTTATTATCGCTGGGAGGTCCGCTGTTACGAAAGGTGCTAAAGCCACAAAGTCGTTCGCACAGGCTGTTAAGAATGCAATCATGAAGATGGGTCCATGGGCTGTTGGATTGGCTAACTTAGTTTATAATACGTTGATAGCAGGTGCGAAGGGTCTCGCATGGTTGACTCAAAATCTGTGGGTGCTCGCGGTGATATTTGCGTGGTTCGCTTATGACTATTACAAGCTAAAACGGTAGTGATAAAACATATGTAAAGTATATGAACGTCACGTCGGCAGAGTTGAGTCCCGGTTTTAGACGAGCGACCATGGGTGTCATAAGAGGGGTGAGAACGCAGCATGTGATCACGTTGAACCCTAATAAAGTCAGTCCTGGTGAGGAACTTTACATTGATATACCGAAGCTCAAGGTTAGTAGCTGTTTGGTGCCTGGATCGTTGGGTTTAGTGTTCGACTTTAAGAATGCGAATGACAAAAGTTGGTTCTTGAATAATGTGAGCAAGTTGCTTTGTGAGAAACTTGTTGTGAGACTAGCTGGGGAAACTGTGTACGACAACAGTGGGGAAAATTACACTGGTGTTTATCGTGACCTTTGGGAAAGTGTTACTGCGCGAGACCAAATGGTTGACTATGGTGTCGGCTCTGAGAACTTGAGAAAATTAATTTCTAAGGATGACAGTGGCGCGACAAGTGGGAACGTTGCTAAAGTTAGCGACGCGTTAATGTTTGATGTGATTGGAACGAAACAGCGGATAAAGCTTGGTAAGATCATGAATGACCACGGGTTGTACGCTCCTTTTAGCATGAATAACAACTTGCAGTATGTGATCACACTACCAAAGGCTACAGATATCATGGTGGCGCAATCTAATGAGACTGTAGGTGGATACACTCTGGAGAACCTCGAGCTTGAGTATGAAACGATTGACAACCAGGAGCTCTCTGATGAAATAACGTCGGGCTATGCAAGTGGTCGTAGTTTGTCATACGAACACATTACGCTGATGAAAACCACTGAATGGGATAAAGGTACAACCATCGTGAACGAGAATGTTAATCTTCCAAGAAAAAGCATGAAGGCAATTGTGTTGCTATTCACGAATAAGGTGCGAACAGACAGTGAGGAGTTTCTTTACCCAAATATTGAGAGTGTTAGAGTCACAATTGAAGGTGTGCCAAATAGCGTGTACTCACAAGGCATTCCGAAGTCGAAGTTCTATGCAGAGGCGAAACGGCTGTTTGGGCTAGGTGAGGAACACGCTCAGTTCATGACCATACAGAAGTTCTATAAAGATGGCTTTGCGTTAGTCATTGACTTGAGGAGCGTTCAAGATAATTACAACGTCGCCACTGGTAAGAAAATTGTGAACACACAATCTGGCGTGCTTCTCGAGATCACAAAGAAAGCGACGACTGCGAATGTCATGTGCAGGGTGTTTGTGATGAGCGATGGGCTGGTCAACTTCATGAACAATGGGCTGCAATCAATCCAGTATTAAATCAAACGCAATTTAATGGAAACTCCGTTTAATATGTTAGTTGTTGGGATGACAGCTTGTGGTAAGACACATTATTTGCTTGACACACTGGAATCTGAGTATCGTTGCAAATTTGACTACATTGTGTTGATTTGTCCCACTTTCGAGTGGAATAAAGCGTATCAAGATTGGAAATATGTGCGCGACCCTGACGTGTTAGCGATAGACTGTGCGCAGGATAATGTTGACGCTGTTCTCAAGTGTGTGACGAACGTTTTTAAAGGCACTAACACTCTGATTGTGTTGGACGACTGTGCGAGTGGGCAGGACGTCAAGAATAGGACTAGTCAATTGGTCAACTTGGCTTTTAGCGCGCGACATTTTATGTTGAGCGTTATTGTCATCACACAACAACTGACGTCGATCGCAAAACCGTATAGAGAAAACATTAGTAAGCTCGTTTGCTTTTACTGTCCGAGTAGGAGTGATATGAAGGTTGTTATTGACGATTACCTTGGAAACATTAGCAAAGAGGAAGCGTCGGCGATTGTGACCGCATTAAAAAATAATAAGTACGCTAGACTCGAAATCTCACTACGTTATCCATACAATTACGAAGTTGTTATTCCGCAATAAAATATGGGTATAAGTAATAGCGCGATGGTGAAACGCAAAAGTGAAGAAAACCCCACGATTGAGGAATTAGTTGAGGATACTCAAGCCGCTAGTACCTCGACAGTGGAAGACGACATTGACGTTAGGAGAGCTGAGCTTATTAGACTGTCTGGTGATGGTGTGGTAAGCCAATCTGAAGCGTACATTAAAAAAGCGTCCGCAAAGGTTATCGATAAGATATGGCGCCAATATGAGTTGAAGACAGTAGCGGATCATCTATGGGGCAAAGGGGGCATTTGCCCCCGGCCCCAGATTTTAACCGGCCCAAAAAATATGAGTGAATAAAAGAAAATTCAAAAATTCGAAAATAGCTGGCCCCGAAAGCACAGCCCGAAATTTCTAAACCCGGAAATTGGTTGCTAGCAGGCTATGAAAGTAGCGCCCCCCCCCCGTAATTAACGGCCGCTCGAAAGTAGCGGCCCCCCCGAAAGTAGCGGCTGCCCGAAAGTAATGGCGCCTTTCGAAAATAGCTCAGTTCTGCGTGTACATGCAGTGAACTTCTGTTCTACTACGGGCTACTGCACAGAAATCAAATGATGTTATTTACAGTTGTCATGACAGTTACGTTAAGACATGGAAATTAACACAAGACCAAATTTCGCCATTTTAGCAGCGATGTTATTTGACGCTATCTCAGGCACTAGCCCCCTTGTATTTGAAAGCTTGAGGTCAGGCTAAGTACGATGCTCTCATGTTATGACCGGTCCAAAAATATTCTTTGCCCCCGGCCCTGGGAGCGTTAATCCGCCACTGGTTGAAGAGAATGGAAATAGCAAACGCTTTTCTCACTGACTTGCTAATCAGTAAATTCGCTAGCTTATTAGATGGGTTGAACGCCATTGAGAACCCTGACGAACTAAATGACGAGTTGCAAAAAGACTCGCTACTAAAGAAAGACGTTGAGAGCATTGTCGCGGTTGTGACACCGTATGTGCCTTTCTTGGGTTTGTTGTCGGGAGGAATCACAACGTCAAAATATGTGTACGATCACCATTTTAGAAGTGCGACAAACGCTGAAAATAGTGAACAAACGGACTAATCTATTAACAGGTGGCAATAATCTAATTTGCATAACGGGTGGCAATTTTATCACGCGTGAGACACTTTTACGATACATAAATTTGTAAAAGCGTTGAAACGACTATTTTCTTAAATGTGATTTGACAAATTTGTGAAAATGTTGAAACGACTATTTTCCTGTGATTTGACAAATTTGTGAAAATGTTGAAACGACTATTTTTTAAATGTGACATAAATTTGTGAAAATGTTGAAACGACACTTTCTATTTTTTTTAAATGTGACGTAAACCTGTGAAAATGTTGAAACGACTATTTTCCTAAATGTGATTTAACATATTTGTGAAAATGTTGAAACGGCACTTTCTATTTTTAAACATGCGAAAATGTTGAAGCGACACTCTCTATTTTAAATATGTGAAAATGTTGAAACGACACTCTCTATTTTTTAAATATGCGAAAATGACGAAGCGACACACTCTATTTTTAAATATGGCTGAAATAGCACCAAATTTAGCGAAAATTGTGATTTGGTATTGTTTCGTTAGTCTCGCGTGTGTTTGACATCAATTGAGTAGAAAACGTGGGAGGGGTGTCTAGCTTGATTAACGATTGCCATAATAGTATAGAGAGTGGGGCTGTGAGCTTATCAATGTTAACCGTAAACGTAAATACCGAAACATCGCCAAATTTGTCGAGTCGTGACTTGGCACAAATTTGGTGATGTTTCGGTATTTATATTTACGTTCAACGTCGGTGAGCTCGCAGCCCCACTCTCTATACTACTAACGCCATCTCGACAAAGTGCTATTCAGTCCACGGGGTGCCCATCTCAAATGTATTATTTTTATTAATTTATTTTTTATTTCTTTTCTAGAAATAACCATTGAGTACACAATAATGGCGATTTCTTGCATTCTCACATATTCAACATACTTGAGACACAATAATGACGATTTTTTAATACACAATAATGGCGATTTCTAGCATTCTCACATATTTAGAAAATAAATAAATTAATAAAAAATAAATTAATAAAAATAATACATTTGAGATGGGCACCCTGTGTTCAGTCTACAACCGGAGGCAACTCCTCGATCGAAAAACATTTAACGCGCATCCTACTTTCGCTTCACTGATTTGTATTCGTAGCCATGTTGCTTGAATATCTGATTCAGAAAGCGGTGTCCTGTCATCACCCTTACGTGTCGTTGCTAAACGGTTATTTTCCCGGGGAAATTCCCAAGCTATATATGGAGATAAAGTACTTATTTGGGAGGTAAATTTTAATAGTAAAGAAAAATCTTGTGGCATCTCAAAATAATGAATTTGTTCGGGTTAGGGTTTAAACACCGGTAATTTGGCGTAATACTGGCATAATTTGATCAATTTTCGCTAGAGAAACAACTGAAATGTTAATATCTTTCTCCCTTTGCAACCTATTTCATCATAATTTTGCCTGATTGTGCACAAGCCTGTAACAAACAAATCATCTCAGTGTCCGCAATTATCCGCCTTATCAGTTATCACATTTGGTTGAGAATTTTTTGTATATCTGTCATCGTTCAATATAAGGTAACGCTTATAATTCAGAGACAAATACTCGCGTGATGGCGGACACTAGTCCTCTTTGTTTCAGCTCAACAAGTTCAAAGCGAAAACTGCAATCATTGATCAAAGATGGCCATTTTCGGAATCAAATTTCGGTTCCCACATCCCTCTGGACTCAAAACGATTTTCAATTTTTTCAAAATTAGCTTCCAGTACCACCTTAATTTTTCGACGTTGGACAAAGATTTTCCTAGTGTTTTTCTTCATTTCTTATCTAATTAGTATTCATGAAATAAAGCTATAGTCGATACCGTATTTCCTCCAATAAACGCCTCCCTCTAATAAACGCCGCGCACATCAGAGCGGTATTTTTTAGAAAAAATACAGAAAGTGCAGGAAAAAGGATGCTAAAATTGACAGATTTATTTATTTTTATGTGGCAACAATGGAACCAAACAAGGAATATTTTTAATTTCTTCCTTCTTGAGTTCATATTTTAACACAAAATACAACAGTTTTTCTTTTCTTCATCTCTTCATGAAGAGTTATTGCTATCGGACCTGTCAATAACATATTGTTTAATAAACGCCTACCTCCAATAAAGACCCCCTCTAATAAACGCCGCATTAAATTGTTTCAAAATTTAATAAACGCCGGATAGCCTTAAAACCCTATTTTAAGTCCGGACGGAATAATGTTGAAAGGGTAAAAAATTTAGTAATCAAAACCGAAGCTATAATGAACCTAAAACATCAACACTATATGTCTATAGATATTTTTATCGCAATATTATTATTTTTACACAAATTCTATGAAGCCACCCTAAGTTCTGTTGTTTCTTTATATTATGAGGTATAGGGTTGGAAAAATCACCTTTTATAGACTTTTAATAGAGGTTTTTTGAGGGGTGCGTACGGATAGCAATATGGGTTGCAAAGGTAATCATCTGAGATTGAGTTATTGGGTCGGTCTGAGATCTGTCCCATAATGGCTACCATTTTAATTATTTGTTTATGTGCATATAAATTAGCCGCCATGCGCTAATTCCGGCGTCATATTTACTGTTATAGAGCCGTAGTTTGTGTTCTATATTATGGGAAAACCTTCGACAACTGATTCATTTTAGCATCTTAAAAGATCAGAGACATGTCTTTGGCCGCCACTAGCTACTTCCGGCTTCATTTTCTGAACAATAATTGCTCGATCCAGTCTTTATGTAAACGGTTACACTATTACGGTACGGTAAGTCTTTGTTGTGTTTACACTATTCCGGAGTGGTTTGCTGTAGTGTAGTCACTACGCTAAGCACTCCGGCTGCAAATCACTACGCTATGGTAAATTTACCGTAGCGTAATAGTGTAAACACAATTTGTTTTCGCTACGGCATGCCTTTCCCAATCCGGACCACCGCCGTACTTAGTAGCGTAATAGTGTAAACGTGGCCTTTATATATATATTGAATATGACTTGCAACTTGGTTATTTTAATATAGTAAATTGTTTGCTACTCAAGCTTTTTTAACGCAAACTCAGAAAATGTTTCTGAGCCCCAGACGGGAATCGAACCCGCAACCTTCATGATCTCGCGCGCGTTTTTGCTCCTCCCTCTACCACCCCCTCTCCCTCCCCATCCCCCTTCGAGGAAAATATTCTTTGGAATTGCCGACACACAAACGACGCTCTAAAGCTAACGAAGCACATAAAAATGAAAGAGGTCTATAATATGCCATACGGCGGCAAAAGTGCACAATAAATAGTTTACTGTAAGGCATATAAGATAAAATTGTAATAACGATCTATCAATTTCATCTGGGACTCGGAGGTCTTTTCTGAGCGTTTGAGCTTTGCAAGCATTCATGTGCAATTCAATTTAAAACTATTGTGGAAGTTGACCAGCAACTTTTACTACAGCATATCTAAGGGGGCTTGTTAGTTAGGTGTTAACTGTGACGCTTTTCTTCAAGTCAACATTCGGAAACCGTGCTTTAGTTTGTCGGAACCATTCTTCATCAAGCTGGGAACAAAACGATACATCAAAGAACTGCATATGTTTACATTCATGAAGTACCCTGTAAATTAAAAGAAACTCAAAAAAATAAGGATAATGATAACAACAATAGGTATAATAATGAATAGTGACGATAATAATGATATAGTGAGAGTTCGTCCCCCGATTTCAAAACATTGACTAATCTGGGTATTTTTAACAATTTTTGAGGTGTTTTGAAATCGAAGGAACTCTTTATGAGTGTTTAGACTTCACAACCAAAGCTGTATTTTGATAGAAAATCGATATGTATAAATTTATGCAAAATTCTCCATTACAGCTCACCTCTCTACTGATTGTTTTGACACACTTGACATTCCAAGAATATCAAGTTGTTCCATGAACTGACAATTTTCGGAAATGGCGACCAAGTCATCATCACAAATTGATCTACAAGAGGAAAAATGTTCAACAATATACAACTGGAGACGACGATACATAGACGAGCATCAAGCTCAAATCCTCAGAAAATGTTTCTGAGCCCAGGACAGGAATCGAACCTACAACATTCTGATCACCCGGTGAGACGTTCTAACCATTGAGCTACCGAGATACTCGTATAGCGTATCATAGAACGTATATATATATATATATATATATATATATATATATATATATATATATATATATATATATATATATATATATATATATATATATATATATATATATATATATATATATATATATATATATATATATATATATATATACGGCTTCCGTAGCTCAGTGGTCAGAGCACTGCACTAGCATCGCAGGGCCTTGAAGTTACATTTTTCGCAACTGGTCCCGGTTTGGTCTTAAAATATATATATTCCAACACTCGAAATTTTCCTTCACCATAAATCCTTAGAACATGTAGCTTAATCGAGTGAAATACCAAATATTACTTGTAATATACCCAGAATCTTATCCCGGCATTACCACTCGGCAACGGCTTCCGTAGCTTAGTGGTCAGAGGTCGCGGGTTCAATTCCAGCCGGAAGGCCTTGAAGTTGCATTTTTCGCAACTGGTCCTTGGTCTTAAAATGTATATATTCCAACACTCGAAATTTTCCTTCACCATAAATCCTTAGAACATGTAGCTTAATCGAGTGAAATGCCAAATATATATATATATATAGTACAATATCTACAGACACGTGTTTCGCTGTTCCACAGCTCATCAGTGTAGCTTGGTACAATCTAGATATGGGCATGAGTACCAATTATACACAAACGATTGCCAGTGACAACCGCTATATATATATATTTATATATATATATATATAATATATATATATATATATATATATATATATATATATATATATATATATATATATATATATATATATATATATATATATATATATATATATATATATATATATATATATGTATATTATATATATATGTATATATATATATGTATATATATATATTGCCAAATATATATATTAATTAATATTAGAGAGGATTTAATATTGTCAAATACATATATGGAAAAAGTGACTGCCCCAACCGGGAATCGAACCCTTTCGGCGCTCTAACCTTTGAGCTAATGAGACACGGTCAGAACAGTCAGTGATTTTGCCATATACATATTAAATTCGCTGCTTTCACTTGACACTAACAGGCAGACATCGCATCTAACCATAATGTGGAGCAAGGCCTCTCGAGCGCACTTCCCAAAGTAGCGAAGCGATACACAACTTCTTGTATACAGAGGGCTTTAAGAATAATTAATATTAGAGAGGATTTAATATTGTCAAATACATACTATATGGAAAAAGTGACTGCCCCAAGTCACTTTTTCCATATATGTATTTGACAATATATATATATATATATATTACCGTATACTTGTGTTTCTATTATATTTCTACATTTTTCAAAAATCACGAAAATAGAAATAGAAATTAATTTGGCATCGCTATTTCGATGTAATGATGTTAGGTGTCACGAAGTGTCGTACTGTGCAAAGTTTCAAGTGATTTCGTTGAATAATCTCGAAGATATTCTTGATTTTATAAAAATGTAGAAACGGCTTGACGTCATAGGATACATTACATACATATCATAAAAGTCTAAATATCTCAAGAACGATGAGAGATATGAAAGATCTCTAAATTACCTTTCCTGATCATTTTTGGAGTACTTTTAAATAAGACAAACTTAATATTCAGGGTTGGGATTAGACTAGTTCATGAATATTTGGAAGGTCATTTTGAGTCATCCCTTTTAGCCTTGTCCGATGTTTGTCAGTAACTGAACGCATCCTAATTCATGGGGCCTGGGCACGACAAAGGACATTACCTTGTTGCTGTGAGAAAGATTTTCTTGAGCTTCGGACAATGACTGACCAAATACCGGATTGATCCATCGGAGGGCGCAGTAAAACTAAAAAGAAAATCACAGAAAAATCCCAGAAAACTTCACACTTAGGGAGCTGTCATTAATTCCACTGAAAAAGTGCCATGAAACTATAAATCAAAAGTTGGTGTGCGCCATGAACCCTTTTTGATTAGTATCAAACGTATCGAAGAAAACAAATATTTATAACATAGGAATTGATATACGCTATGTAAGTCCAAGAAATATCCATATCACACCCAAAGAAAAGTTGTTTTGAGAACCCCTTGCCCCCAGAAATTATGTACATGTATATATAGTTTTGATTTCAGTGGTTTGAGACTAAGAGTAATTCAGGAATGCGAAAACCCGGCTGAAAACAAAGTTGATTGTTTTCCTTGCTCTATATGGCAGACTACCCTCAGTTCCCAGCACTACTGTGTTGTCGGTATGAATGAAATTTGCTGGGCCACGAAACCATCCAGGGAAATTTGGTTGGGTCACGAAACTTTAACAAGAATTTTCAGTTTTCCTTCTGCCCCCCTCCCGGGTGGAATTAATGACAGCTCCCTTAATAAATCATATTGATAATAATTATTATGGCCTTTCCATCATTTTGTCTACTATACTGTATATTCGTGTGAGGTCACATGGAATAATTCATGAAAATTCTTTAAGTTTGATTACAAGCATTTTCCATCCAACAGAGGAATACGTGAGATTCTCACGTATTCCTCTGTTGGATGGAAAATGCTTGTGATCAAATTTAAAGAATTTTCATGATTAGGTAGGGTTAGGTCGAGAACTAAGGGCCCCCGACCCAGTGGGGCCCCTGCCAAAAATGGAGTGGAAGATTACAATGAAATATTACGGCTTAACAGCGACATTACTGACATATATTTCATCGTCATATTTAGTCAGAACTAATTTACGGGTAGGACCCCCGATAATCGATTCTCCCGGACCACCCCCGACCTCCTGCGATTTATGGTGAAGAATCATTAATGTCCTGGGTGGGACCTTCAGTTGATAAGAGCTGATTTACCGATTTGTTAACTCGAGGAGGAAGGAATATATAGGTGTCTATAGTATTCACGATTGTTTAACATTGTACTGTATAGTGATAATATAGAAGTTATAGTCGAGCCTTCATGGGGCCCCAGACCCAAGACATATATAAGTGCCCCGTCTACCTCTGTTACAACACTTCGTGAGAACCCTCAAAATCTAGGGCGATCTCTCAAATAGGGTACCTTATAGAAACAAATGAGTGATAGAAAACTGTTGCGTAGGCAGTGTTGAGAAATGTAAATGGAATACTCTAAAGGTTGCTGTACTACGGAAATAATGTGTAGAAGGTCTAATATTTCAAGAGAAGGTCCTTCGTCAGAGAGTGAATCTCAACGTTTCACTTTGACCAATTTTCCTTTAAAGTGCCCATTCGGGGTTTGGGGATTTTACATATTTGTGATCTTTGGAATCTTTTGAGAAGAATTGTAAAATATATTGTCGTGCAAAAATTTCATCTTCATACCTTTTCCCAATGCTAAAGCGATTTACTATTCACAGAAAATCAGGAACACGCAAAAACATTGCACATTGATGCAGCAGTAAATACAATGAAAGTTTGGCAATTGAGAGAATTTTGTCTAAACAGGTGTGTTTAAAGTTCAGAGCCAAACTTTCTTTGTATTTCACTGTTGAATTAGTGTGCAATAACTTTGCGTGTCTCTGCTTTTACATCATATTCCTGTGAATAGTAAATCACTTTAGCAGCGAACAAGGCATGAAAATGAAATTTTCGACCACAAGATATATTACATTTCTTCTTAGTAGAACCCAAAGATTACGAATATGTAAAATCCCCAAACCCCGGATAGGTGCTTGAAAATATTGTTTTGAAAAACAATTGTACTGGAGTACAATAGGCGTGAGTGCAATAGGCAAAAATAATACGCCTCTAATAATTAATACGCCGATCAGTGACCCCCTCCCCCCAAGCAATCGTGTTCTGAACGATCTTTTTATTAGTATTAAGGTTAGTGTTAGAAAACCCATTAGGCGGGGGGTTAGGGTTAGGATCTAAGTTGTTTTGGGGTTAGCAGTTCCATGATTATTTCATCATACAGGCATGTACAAAAACGAGCTGCAAGAGTAATATTGGATGCTGACCGTACAGCCTGTTCTGTGGACCTGTTTAACGCGCTTGGTTGGCTGCCATTTTACATCGAGGCTCACATAAATCGCTGTACCTTAGTTTATAAACGAATAAACGGATTAGCACCAACCTATATAAACGATCTACTCATAAGGAATTGTGATATTCATAATAGGAACACTAGGTACTCGAAACTAAATTTAAATTGTCCAAGATACAAAAGAGAGACTGAGGGAGGGCGTACGTTTACTGTTAAGACTATTAAGGCTTGGAATGGTATTGCAAGTGACTTAAAGAAAAGTCATAGTCCGAGTAGTTTTAAAAGAAACTTTCTTAAGTACTTTTTAACAAAGCAGCGAGAGACGTTAACTTTTGATTCATTTTTATCTCTTTGAATGATTTTATTTTAAATATTCTTTGTATAATGTAAATATATTATAAGTATAATTACCTACTAAATGTAAATATTAATTTAGCATATTTTATTTAGTATAGTTTATTAAGTTTATAATATTTCTGTAATTAGGAATATGGAGGGCCACAGGTTTATCATTTTCATTAATGTCAAGTGTTACCCTCTTGAAATAAAGTCTCTAACTAACTAACTAAATGTCCGATCGTATGATAGCAGTACAATCTCTCATTTCGTCTCACCTCTCGCAGATACTAAAAAAGATCGTCCAGAAGACGATTGCTTGGGGGGAGGGGGTCACAGAATGCCCAGGATAAATTGAGTACCCTTGAAATTTGGGCAAATGCTCTGTGAACACTTAAAAACCTAATGCAGTGGAAGCAGTTTAAAATTACACTTACCACCACCCTAGATCGATTGCCTCGAGATTTGGACAATTCTCGGCTATTGTCCTTATGCTGATAGGTTTAAAATTTTTTGATCTCCATAGATCAAGGGATATGATATTGCTAAGGTAAAGAAAAAGACAATTACGTGAATGAAATTCAGATGAGGATGTTCGAAACAGGTTTACTTATAGGGGCTAAAAGAGTGCTGCGTAGGCAGTGCTTTAGATATATATAGCAAAGTGAAAAGGTGGTGAACGGTCGAGATTTATGGAACGAAATACTGACGTTTCGAGCGGAGTCCTTCATCAGAGTAAGGTCTTACTCAGAGTAAGGTCTTACTCTGGTGAAAGGCTCCGTTCCAAACGTTAGTATTTCGTTCCTAAAACCTCGGTAGTTGACCACCTTTTCACTTTGCTATTCTGTCAGGCGTACGGGTAAAATTTTGTAGGGGGGCTGAGCATACTTGCCCGAATAAATGATGACCGATCTGTTTTTATGTCGGTATATATTAAATAACAAGACGCCCGCTAGGCGTTAACTTGGGCTACTTGAGCTAGTGGCTTAAAATGGCCGAGTTTTGGAGGAATGAGTCACATCTGCTTTTGACGTCATAGCCTCAACACTAACAGGCCCCCTGGTTAAATATTAAAGAATAATAACGGTGATCGCTAGAAAGGATACTTTAAAATAAGGTTTCCGCGGAAAGACTGAAAACTAGTTGTTTGAGGCTTAGTACGAAGGTTAGTACAAAGGTTAATATTAGGGTGAGGTTTAGTATAAAGGTTTGAAATATAACCCTAACCCAAAATCAAACCCTTATACTAACCGTCACCCTAATATAAATAAATATTAACCCTTGTACTAACCTTCGTACTAAGCATGGAACAACTAGTTTTCAGTCTTTCCGCATAAACCTTATTTTAAAGTATACACTAGTCTAGCGATCACCGAACATACCATGCTAAGTTTTTCCATTTTAATGGCGACCTACAAAATTGACGTTTTACACAAAAATACTCATTCTCAACGAATTATGAGATGAAATTTCGCATTATAATTTTAAGATCATTTGATAATAAGACGCCGTTTTTCATCGGAGAACCATGTCTTTAAGCGTTTTTGACATTAAATGAGTTTTTATCAAGCTTCCAATAGGCATAACAATTCTACAATTTATATTGCCATCGTTGGTCTCCACCGGGGCGTCGATAATATATGGGTATATATCCCCAGATTTTGTTTAGTTTAGTTTATTAGATTTATCACTCTTAGGTGAACGGAATACCCCAACAGGCGAGAAGCCCAATTATAGGGGACCCAAGGGCCTACGATCGAGCCTACGATTTAAGGTCGTTATCCGAGAAGACCCGAAAGTCTTACCATTTGCTGATATTATTACAAAGGCAGAACTTTCTCCTCAATTATTTTTAAGACCCTGAGTGGAGGTCCGATCCAGGATTTGAACCTGTGTCTCCCAGCTCATAGACATGTGTGGTAACCACTAGACCACAACAGCTGGTCAACAATGTGAACAATGTTATCATCCCCCCAGATTTATGGCCAAGAAGAAAAGTTATAATAAAAAATAAAGAACTCATAACAAATAACTCAAGCCATATTTAGCTTATGCTCAGTCGACGAACGTCTCCTGTGAAGGTTTAGAAATGATTAAATGAAAGCCCGAGGTTGAGGATCAGCATAGGCGTACGGGCCTGGGTCCGAAAAATTAGCTCTATTCGGGTACAAATGGTCTTGTCATTCGGGCAAAAAGGGTCCTGTTTTAAATTATTCTAAAATTTGAATGCAATTTAATGATATTATAACGGATTCTCATTGAGAGAATTAATCTGGGATTCCATTGTTATTTGTCGTTGAGCAATGGTCAATGGAATAGCCAGGCAGGATCCGGGCATTGTTTAAACGTTATCTCGTATATTCAACTTGAATATACCTAATACATTTGGTTTTGTGGCTTATTGCTTTTCCTTCCTTCTCTTCTACCTTCGTGCAACGCACTCCGCATGCGCGGGAGAGATATCCACGCGGTCTAAATTTGGAAAATCTGTGTTATTTTAACGGTGAATAAATACTTCGAATCCCACACACTGCCGCGGATGAAAAACGAGAAAGCAGGAAATACACTTTCAGAGATCCAAAAATTCAACTTCCCCGGGAAGAATGCCCCCGGATTCCCCTAACGTACATGTTTCTAATGCATGTCCATGTTTTAACGAAAAACGTGCATGTATAATAATGCTTAATAAGGCATAATGATGGCAAATAGCACTCCGTCAAGATGACGTCAGTAGCCATGTTTGTCCGCTTTTACCCATAATTCGTGCGGCCATAACAAAAGAAAATAGCTCATTTGCAATAATTTGTGAGTCAAATTTGGTTAGACGCTACGCTATTCGTGTTCTTCAAAGGTTATGTATTAAATAGATTAATATTGACGTCATCATTTATTCGAGCAAGTTATGCTCAGCCCCACCCCCACCCCCCCCCCCCCTCTACAAAATTTTACCTGTACGCCTAAGAGGATCAGTGATAATTAAAAAATTTCACATATCGGAAGTCTTACTGTTTATAGGGATAGGTTCCGATAGATGTCATTTGAACATTTCCTGTGTCGTTCGGAATATTAATCATGCATTTAATAGTTTGTAAGCCTATATTTAGAAATTAAAATAAATATCAGGTCGACAGTCTAGTCTGTACGTTCGGTGACGGTGGGTTGACGGTGGGTTGACGGTGGGTTGACGGTGGGTTGACGGTGGGTTGAAGTATTTTAGAAGTCTAAATCAGGCTTGGAGTATCAAATACGATAGGCAATTAAGGCCCGGTTCAGATGCCGAACTTTTCATGAACCGTATCTAATGTAAATTAGCAAAATGGCTTTGTTCAAGCTCATTCATCGTTTTTACATCTGTCTGTCTGTCTGTCTGTCTGTCTGTCTGTCTGTCTGTCTGTCTGTCTGTCTGTCTGTCTGTCTGTCTGTCTGTCTGTCTGTAAGCAGGATAGGGATGGTCATTCAATTTGGATGACAATTGGATGAAATATTGATAAAAATCTGTCTATAAGCTTCTCCGCATAGAAGAAATGAATGAAAATGCTTGATTGCGCTCATTACCCCTTATATAATTCAAATCTTTAATATTTGCAAACAAGCTGAATTCACAAAAAACAATGGACTTGTCAGTGCCTAAGAACAACATATAATTTTGCATAATATTTGAGTAGAAATGAGTGCAATGAAGCATTTTATTCACTCCAGATAAAAGAAGTTTATAGACGTGTAGATCGTACATTGAACAACAACAATATTTTATTGTATATGAAAAAGTGTGGTCATGGTCATGATGAACCAGGACCAACCTTAAATATGTGCTAAATTTACCCTATAAAATGTCTTCAATAAATAACCCGCTGGCGGAGGTATACAGTCTCTGAGTGCCTTCTAGTTTACAGTAGGTTTGGTTCATGAGAAGTACGGCGTCTGAAGCTGGCCTAACTGTGATTTCCTTTAAATGCTAAAATGTAGTTTGTTTAGAAACCGACATCTTAGATTAGCTCGTCGTAAGGTCCTTCCTTACTATTTAAAACGAACACCATATATACTACATATATACAGTATACTGCACAAAGATTAACTTACTGGCAAAATTTTAGAGAATCTATAACGTTATCGTAGTTCCCAATTTTCGTACATCCGCCAAGATTAATGTGCTTTAGTTTTGGACAGGACCTGATTCAAAAGAAAAACAATAAAAGTAACACGGTATACGCAGTGGCGGATCTAGAGGGTGTTTCATGAAACACCAACCACCTCCCCCTTTCTAATGGAAGAAGCACAAAATTTGCTATTTTCTAATGTTCAAGTATGAAATATTTTCTAATGTTCAAGTATACAAGTATTTTCTAATGCAATATGAGTTTACAATATCAAAGGGGAACTGTAGTAAAAAAATTAAATCAAAGATTCTCATATGCTAATGTTTATAAATATAAATTGTGCTCGTACTACATGTCTCGAGAAATTACACCGCCATTTTAGAGTTTGCTCGACGGCTCACACTCGATGTACAGCGGGGTTTCTTTTCAATTTTGACGTCACTGCATGCACATCGACTTTGAGCGGCCGTCGAGCGAACTCTAAAATGGCGGCGTCTACTAACATAAAATACGAGAATGAAAACGTTATTTCTCGAATACATGAGCAAATACAGTAAAAGTATTAACATTTCTAAACATTATACTTAAATGCCTTTTATTAATAAGTAATTTATTTTTTGATTGCAGTTCCGCCTTAAATAGTGATATAGTTTGTACCTTGCAATCTTTTGAAACGCACCATCTGTGATTTGAGTCCTGTACACATTTAATCTTGTTAAACAAGTCAAGCTGCTGAGTTCAGAAAATGCTTCGCTCGGAATGTCAACACAAGATGATAAATCAATCTCTAAAATGGAAAACATTTCATAATGAAAAGAATGAACTTAAATACATAAGAATTTAAAATACATTTATATCCTATGCTTCTAAATAAAATAACTGTACATAAAATATGTGTTAAAACGTGTTGTGCTACGTAGGCATGTAGTATAGAAATACAAATCAAATATCTAAAAAGGTTGGTGTACTTCCGAAATAGTGTGTGAGTTGTCTAACGTTTCGAGCGAAGGCCCTACCTCAGAGAGTGAATAAATCTTCGACCACTACTCTATTATATATATATATATATATATATATATATATATATATATATATATTATATATATATATATATATATATATATATATATATATATATATATATATATATATATATAGTACAATATCTACAGACACGTGTTTCGCTGTTCCACAGCTCATCAGTGTAGCTTGGTACAATCTAGATATGGACATGAGTACTAATTATACACAAACGATTGCCAGAGACAACCGCTTGTGGGATAAACAGCGGTCATGCGCACATCCAGAGAGCGTGAATATATATATATATATATATATATATATATATATATATATATATATATATATATATAATATATATATATATATATATATATAAAATATACTGCTTTGATAAATACATGAACGCTCCACGTTGCGAAATTGAATTGCACATCAATTAGTCTTTTTCGCGCCATGCGACCAGGCCCTATCCGCCATTTTGGAGGTATACAAACCACAGTTATGTTTATATAAGCAAAGTGAAAAGGTGTTGAACTGCCGAGATTTTTAGTAACGTAATACTGACTAATATCATCGAGCGGAGCCCTCGAAACGTCGTTATTTCGTTCCTAAAAATCTCGGCGGTTTACCACCTTTTCACTTTGCAATATATCCAAAACACTGCCAACGCAGCACTCTACTTTTCGCATACTTTTAAACTAAATATTTCAATGATAATATTCTGTGTCCGGTACACGAAGTTGCAGCGCTACTTTTTTACTACTCTCAGTTATGTTTATATATTGTTTCCTCGTTATTTCACTTCAACAAAATCCACTCTAAAACGGATACCTCTGTAAACGCCCATACATATTTCCATTGTCCTCTTCATGTATGTGATTCAGTGACAAACGTGTAAAGGGCGTTTTGTAACATATGGCAGAGAATCATAAACAAGAATTGTGCTGGGTACAAACAATTGCAGCACACACCAAGATGACAATCGTAAGGAATATCGTATCGGTAGATGCGCCTTTAGCAGCTGAGAAAAATGAAGTCAAAACATTTCGTGGCGGCCATCTTGTAGAGACCACTATCAACCATTAAATATGTAAAAAGGTTGGTGTACTACTAAAGGTTGGTGAAATAATTTCACTTTACGTTCATTATTTTACTTTACGTTTCACTCTCTGACGAAGAGCCTTCGCTCGAAACGTTAGACAACTTACACGCTATTTCGGCAGTACACCAACCTTTTTAAATATTTGATTTGTATTTCTACACTGCCTATGCAGCACAACACGTTTTAACAACCACGAGGCCTTGTCGCATGGTGTAAAATAAGCTCATTATTGTAAAAATATCTGACGCACCTTCTAGGTGTGGACAAGAGATGTTAATCAACGACAAGCTATGTTGGTCGAGAAATCTACAGCAGGACAAATACAAGCACCGTAATCTGCCTTTCAAATCTTGCAGGAAACTAAATTTCAGAAAACAGCGTTATGAGAATGGAAACTTTTACAGCAGCGACGACGATGCGTGATGATGACAACCATGCTGATGATGACGACCATGATGATGACAACCATGATGATGATGACAACCATGATGATGATGACGACCATGCTGATGATGACAACCATGCTGATGATGACAACCATAGTGATGATGACAACCATGATGATGATGATGACAACCATGATGATGATGACGACCATGCTGATGATGACGACCATGGTGATGCTGACGACCATGATGATGATGACAACCATGATGATGACAACCATGATGATGATGACGACCATGATGATGATAATGGTGACCATGATGGTGACAACCATGATGATGATGACAACCATGGTGATGCTGACGACCATGCTGATGATGACAACCATGCTGATGATGACGACCATGATGATGATGACGACCATGATGATGATGACGACCATGCTGATGACGACAACCATGATGATGACAACCATGATGATGATGACGACCATGATGATGATGACGACCATGCTGATGACGACAACCATGATGATGACAACCATGATGATGATGACAACCATGATGATGATGACGACGACCATGATGATGACAACCATGATGATGATGACAACCATGATGATGATGACGACCATGCTGATGATGACAACCATGCTGATGATGACAACCATGGTGATGCTGACGACCATGCTGATGATGACAACCATGATGATGATGATGACAACCATGATGATGATGACGACCATGCTGATGATGACGACCATGCTGATGATGACGACCATGATGATGATGACAACCATGATGATGACAACCATGATGATGATGACGACCATGATGATGATGACGACCATGCTGATGATGACGACCATGCTGATGATGACAACCATGCTGATGATGACAACCATGGTGATGCTGACGACCATGCTGATGATGACAACCATGATGATGATGATGACAACCATGATGATGATGACGACCATGCTGATGATGACGACCATGGTGATGCTGACGACCATGATGATGATGACAACCATGATGATGACAACCATGATGATGATGACGACCATGATGATGATAATGGTGACCATGATGGTGACAACCATGGTGATGATGACAATCATGATGATTATGATGACAACCGTGATGATGACGACCATGATGATTACTACAACCGTGATGATGATGATGACAACCGTGATGACCGTGATTTCGTATCCTGGTACATGTGATATAATCACGAAAGTAACATTGAATTTGCAATGGGAACTATAGTATATAATTATGACTTAGAAGTTACAAGTCGATTCAGGGTTATAGAACTGCAAATTAAATTCGGGAAAAAAATTAAGCAGCTCGATGAAATATGGCGAAAAATAATATGCCATCGGCTGAATCCATATATAGACCTCATTCATAATGGCGGCCAATCTAAATATTCTTTTATATGCATGAAAATTAGCCTTTCTGGCCTCGTTACAAAGCAAAGATTCTTTGGAATTACAGACACACGAACAGGGTCAGAAAGGCTAATTTAAATGAATATAAAAGAATATTTAATTTGGGTGCCATTATGAAAGAGGTCTTTATGGACCTTACGATCTATGACGGTAACCTTGACGGCGACGTGTTTCAAACAAAATAATTCATCATGCAAAACAAAGAGAATATAAATATGTAATCTCAACGTCGCACTCGTTCTGTATACGTCACTCACAGCATTTTAACATCTTTATGATGACAGTAACTCACGGAGAGATGTTTCTAGTTGAGACTGGCTTCAACACAGACACTAAAATCATTTTAGAAGCAATGAAGTGTTTTTTAAATAATAAAACAAACTTTGAATGTCAAATAAATGGTAGCCAATCAAACTTGTTTTTTTTTAAATGTTAAAGTACGGTAAAGTGCCTATCTCACGTTTTGGGATTTTACATATCCGTAATATTTGGGTGTTCCTGAGCAAAATCATAATATATATTGTCAGCCGAAAATGTCATCTTCGTGAAGTTTTTCGTTGTCAAAGTTACCGGATGGATGTCACAATAGGCATTCCAAACCAGTTTTCTTTTGTTACTTGCCACAAAAATGCCTCATGTGACATCATATCCGATAACTTTAACAGCAAAAAAGTCCATGAAGATGAAAGTTTCGGCTGACAAGATTATGATTTTGCTCAGGAAGACGAAAATGTAAAATCCCCAAACGTGAGAAAGGTACTTTAAAATTTCTATTGTTTTTTAACTACCGTTGAAGTTGCCGTCGTAGTTCGCATAAGGTCCCTTATGTTTTGTTTTGGAAACCTAAATTCTTGATTTATAAACTTCAACTAAAGTCGGGATTCTTATGAACATCGATGAATAAGCAAACGTTATCCCAACTGAAGCTCCAACGATTACAAAAGTCTCCGAAATAGTATTAAAATACTATCAGTTTAACGAGTGTGTGTCAGGGTCATGCATTGCGGTGTTTGTTATTGTTTTCGTATATATAAATACGGAAGTTCTGTTTACAACAAATAGCAATAAAAATATTCAGTCTGGTATATTTTCACTTTGGAAATCAGCAAACTAACACCTTTAATGAAAGGATTGCAAAGATATCGACGGATTAGAAAGCGAACTCAACAACTGCCAGTCGACCCACAAAATGGCCGCCATGTGAGCGCGCAATGTATGACCCTGACACTCACTATTTTAACACACAGTCCTGACCTTCGTGTTATGAACTAAGTGTTATCTCGACACCGATCTTGTCATGCGCAGTCGAACCTATGAATAGGCTTATATTATTCACTTAAAAAAACGAAGGATCCTAAGCATGGAGTTTGTAAATGTGGTTATATTATTTGGCTTAAACTTTTTTCTAACCGAAATCTGCTATTTGTGCCAACATCCTCGGTTGCCGCACCAAAACTCTGGAATTCATTACCAGAGCAAGTGAAGAACTAACTGTTTAAATAGTTTTAAGTCAGCACATAAGTCTTTCCTTTTTTCAAATTAACAGTTTTTGTAGTTATCACTTATCATAGCTTGTTTTGATTTTATAAGTAAGAATGTATTGTCGTAAGACTATATTGTAGAATGCTCGTAAAACGTCTTTATTATCTGGCTAAAATGTAATGCATGTGGAAAAACATTTTTCAATCAGTGCGTACGTTATCCATTCAGTGCCTCAAAAAAACTATGAATAATAACCTTTTTATTATATATAAGACATAATTACTGCATTTGGTCAGGAAATAGCTAAAAGGGATCACTCAAAAGGTCTTTCTATTTTTGTCTGGTCTTTATTTTTGGTTAGGTTTTGGGTTAGATTTAGGGTTAGGATCAAGGTTAGGGTTAGGACTTAGGATTCAGGTGATTTGGGTTTAGGTCTAAGGTAATGTATTTTCGTCCCTGGTTACTAGGTAGGGTTCTATCTAGGGCGTTTTTCGGGCTTCCCCCCGAAAAAAAGTTGTGATCATTCACAACTGAAGTGTATTGAACGTAAGGTGGTGTATCGCATGCAACTTAACTGATTCAATATGAAATATATTATAAATTTTAATAAACAATATAAAATGTACTTAAAATCCTGTAAAGTGTTGTTTTTAGTGTTTTATATGACTTTTTCAAACCTTCAGAATTGTGTAAAATCTTCCCCCAAAATGCAGGAAATGGCATTTCAAAATGTTCAGGGGGGGTATGCCCCCGGACCCCCTAGACCCAATCCTTGATCGTGCCATTGCAATTTTGTTCGCGCCTTTGGCGCTCACTCCCCCTTTCCGAATCCTGGCTACGTCCTTTCTTCTCCCCCAAACGAAATATCCTAGATAGAACCCTGCTAGGGTAATGTATTTTCTCGTCAGGGCAATGTATTTGACGTCAGCACGTGTAAATAAATAGAGGATATTTCACGGTGGTGCAAAGATATGAATTTTATCTTCGAGTGGTGAAAACAATATTTTACGAATGAGTAAAATATTGTTTTTACCACGAGAAGATAAAATTCATATCTTCAAGCCACCTTGTAGTTTTCTTTTTATTATATAGATTCAATGCAAAAGGTGGGGAAATGTTTAATCACGTGATCGATATCTTCACTAGTGAGGATATGGAAAATATGTCACTGCATATTTATTAGTAAAACACTCCCATCTATATCGACCTCTTTCATAATGGTACCAAAAATAAATATTCTTTTATATTCATTTAAATTAGCCTTTCTGACCTCGTTCGTGTGTCCGTAATTCCAAAGAATCTTTGCTTTGTAACGAGTCCAGAAAGGCTAATTTATATGCATATAAAATAATATTTAGACTGGCCGCCATTATGAACGAGGTCTATAATAAACGCAAATATCTTGTGTTTCCTTCGGTGAGTTGTTTTGAAAAGTTACACACTCCAAGATGAAGCTTGTACCTTTTAAATTCTGTTTTTTTTAAATTGGATAAATTTTTCTTAATGTTAAGAAACATTAAATTTGGTGATATGACAAAACCATTTGAACAAACCTAGATTTATTTTTGACTAAAATGTTTCTCGAAGCAATTCGCACAAGACTGTGAAGTGTGAAGAAATTTCACCGAACGAAACCCGAGAAATGGCAGGGAAAAGATGAAAAATATTTAAAAAACTGTTATATTTTAGACCTGTTGTTGCCATAGCAACCATCTTGAAAAAGTAAATAACAACACAAAAGTAATTGCGAGAATGTCACGATTATCAAAATGGAGAATTTCGTGAACATAAGTGACAAGGGGAAAAAACTAGGCTTCCTTAAAGTGCCACTACGATCAAATATTTACCTATCGATATTTTCACGTATTTATAAAGCATTACTTAGTCGAAACCGTTTTGCGATTCGACGATGGCAAGTATTATTTTTCTTACTCGGAATCTGGAGTTGTTATGTCCGCGACCAGCGTAACGAAGTGACGTCAGATTCTCAACGCGAAGACTCCACGTGGCTAATTCTTCACGTAAGTCAAGGTCATTTTTCAAATTCTTCTCGAAAAAACAAGAAAACAAATAACCTCGACCGAAATTCAGGCGTAGCATTGAGAATCTGACGTCATAAACAATATTACCTTTTGAAATTGCGGGCTCACTTGGAACACGTTTTTAGTAATGATGGCCTAAATAATAGTGATTTTAGAGCTCAAAATACTAACTTCAAAATACCATTTTTTAGTTTATTTTTACAACGATGCTAAAGAAAATCTAAAAGACGGGGGTGAATTTTCATCGTAGTGGCACTTTAAGCACTTTAGTCCAATATAGTGATACATTATGTAGAAAACCACAGGGAGCCACCTTAAATGGGAGGGTATGTTGCGACCTTAAATCACATGTAATAACAGCTAAACATTGTTTTAATACCTTATAAACATGAATTAAATACGTAAAAGCTTCCTTTTTACCAAACGGTTTTATTAAACTCAAGTAACTCAAGGCTTTCACCTGGTGTAATAAAAAAATTAATATGTTATTTACCGTTTTGGTCGGTCCGTATAGAAAAATATTTGCCCTCTGTCTCACAAACGACCCTCGACCTAACGGCCACGGGCAGTTTCTGAAACCTCGGCCAAATATTTTTATACAGACCTCCCTTGCATCCGGTAAATAACATATATGTCTTCACATGTGAAGTTAACATTATTGATATTTCATCGATTTCAATATAAGAAACAGAACATTACATGGCCGCTTGGAGTTACGAATTTTATTTGTTTCACCGATTTAGTTTTATATTACCTTGAAAATCCTTTTGAAGAGATCAAACCACCAGGCCCACACCACGACAAGTTCAACCTCTCTGTATTGCTACACCTTCTGCTCAGTAATTTAAGACCATCATCATTAACCTAACAACACAGCGTTATTACGAATTTAGAAATACAGTGGAACCTCTACTAACGGACACACTATATAACGGACAAAGGACAATAATATTTATTACTCTAGAATAACTAACATAATTATTTCTCTAGACAACGGACACCTCCAAACAACGGACAGCAACCTTCGGTTCCGTAGTGTCCGTCATATGGAGGTTCCAGTCCACTGTATCAATATCTGGAACAGCGAACAGAAACGTGTGTCGAACACTAAAGAAATCTTACAATCCATGTATGACAATAAGGATTTATGATGAAGGAAAATTTCGAATGTTGGAATATATACATTTAAAGACCAAACTGGGACCAATTGCGAAAAATGGCAATACCACGGCCTTCCGGCTGGAATTGAACCCATGAGGACCCTGTGATGCTATGCTCTGACCACTGAGCTACGGAGGCATTTGCCATGAGCCTAGTCACTAGTTCGGTATATATAATGGTGGTAATCTATATATATAGAGTGAAAGTATAAATTTAAATGATAGATCTAATCATCTAAATAATTCAGCATTTCTGAGTTTTTTGTTGTTCGTTACGTCCGAGACATCTGAGCGGTGGGTAAGTTGACTTGAGGCATATTCCGTCATACATTTGAACAAAATTATGTCGCGATAGTATAGACATGATGGTCGTTCAAACAGTAACTGAATTTGTGATCTGCTTCAAAATGTTAAATACAGTTTAATTAAAAAGACAATCTCAGTGATGAACTTGCATGGATTTAGTCCTATATCAACCATACACGAGACTGGAAAACATTATAACACATTTTACCTTTGACCAATATGGCTGCAGGTTAAACTCTTTAAACCGAAGTGGATCGTAGCAATAACTCTGAAAACTCCTTCATTAAAAAAATACAAGAAAAAACAACATTTATTAAGAACTACTGATTAAAATAATCCACTTTCCTACATTCGCGACAGTTAAGTATACAAAATGAGTAATATTTCATAAGGTTCCATTTAGCCGTGGTACATTTTTCGGAAGCTTATAGAAAACTCGTTAAGGAACTAATTAAGGAAAACGTGTGTTTTATAGTATGCTGATAGAATTTTCAAAAAGATAGACAGACATTCATGGTATTTTTATTTAGCATTTCTTCGTGTTGTTATATCAAGCAAATACTTGATTTCTCGTTCATTCTCTTTAGCAAAACGTTCTGCCATTTTGTTTTCTCATTATACTATTGGTCCAAGGACTTTCTCTGATAAAGGCCTTCCATGACGAAGGCCCTTCCTGACGAAGACCTTCCCTGACGAAGGGCCTTCCCTGACGAAAGACCTTCCCAGACAATGGTCTTCCCTGACGAAAGGTCTTTGCTCCAAGGGCTTTCCCTGATAAAGGCCTTCCATGACGAAGGCCTTCCCTGACGAAGGGCCTTCCCTGACGAAAGGCCTTCCCAGACAAAGGTCTTCCCTGACGAAGGGCCTTCCCTGACGAAGAGCATTCCCATACGAAGGGCCTTCCTTGACGAAGGGTCTTCCCTGACGAAGGGCCTTCCCTGATAAAGGGCTTTCCCTGACAAAGGGCTTTCCTGACGAAGGGCTTTCCCTGACAAAGGACCTTCCTGACGAAGGGCCTTCCCTGACAAAGGACCTTCCCTGACGAAGGGCTTTCCCTGACGAAGGCCTTCCCTGACAGAGGGCCTTCCCTAACGAAGGGCCTCAAGTTCTGACGAAGGGCTTTCCCTGACGAAGGCCCTTTCTGACGAATGGCTTTCCCTGACAAAGGGCTGTCCTGACGAAGGGCTTTCCCTGACAAAGGACCTTCCTGACGAAGGGCCTTCCCTCACGAAAGTATGGTCTTCTCATTCTCATTTATTGTTTCTAACTTCCAATTAATTGCTTAAGGTAGCAAGATCCTTCTGAATACATTTTTAATACCATACAATATAACAATTAACCCTCACAACCATTTGATAGAACATATGACAAATAATATAAAAAGTTTGCATAAATTATGCTAATTAGCTGACGAAATGGCCGCCGATTGGTCAAAATCGGGATATACTTCAAACAAATTTGCCATTTTCCTTCTCCCTCATTTTCCCATATATTTCAATAAAATTTTCACCACAGCCTCCTAACAGGAATATCTAGGGAATGGTGGTAGGAATTTTGAATCTGATTCATACTTGTTGAATTATCTGACATAATTAATATAATTTAGGTGGTGGAAATTGAAAAAAAAAGAAAAAAGTCAGAAAATAGCTGAAAGTTTATATTGAAAATGCTACCACCAGAATATGCCTTAGTATATAAGCTATAAACTCAGAAACTTTCAGGACCTTATCTCTAAAACTGCCTGAGAAATCTTGTTTGAAGTATATCCCGATTTTGACTAATCGGCGGCCATTTCGTCAGCTAATTAGCATAATTATTTGTCATATGTTCTATCAAATGGTTGTAAGGGTTAATTGTTATATTGTATGGTATTAAAAATGTATTCAGAGGGATCTTGCTACCTTAATAATTCTATTATCCTTTTTATTATTTTTACATGTTTTACATTATACAGTATATACCACCGTATTAACAAATCCATGTACTGAATTAAAATTACTTACTTGCAAGTCTTTTCAACATTCCCTAGGTCGGAGAATGTCAAATATGAGAGGATCTTGTTAATTACCTCACTCTAAAAATCAAGGAATAAAATTGCTATAATCGTGACGATCATGAAGTTGATCTATCGATTAATGTATTTAAAATGAAACTATAATAATAATAATAATAATCTGTTTAATAAATCCATTTTGCAGTAAAAACTGAATTACACGGTATATATAAAGTAACTAAGTGACATATAATCTTACATTAATAATATTTAATTGTAATAAAGTTCCTAAATCGCTCAGTGGTTGCAGTTATCGTATTCGGGCGTTCAAATCTAAGAAAATAGTCATGTTTTGATTTAACAGCTTTATTGGACACGTCTATGTGACAAACTAATAAAAATACATAGATACAAGAAAAATAAAAGACGAGCAACAATAGGGTTTGCACAACAGGGTTTGCGCGAACGGGACACCCATGCGAGGCGCAGCCCTACGGTAGGAAAACATACATCATAAAAACACATGAAAGGGGCAATAATACATACAGTATATTTACATAAAAGTTTAAGCCCGATGACAGGGGCAGTCGCGCACAAGCGACCATGTGCAGGACATGTCTATATCAAAAGTATTGTTAAGTAAAGAAAAATATAAGTTACAAAGAAAACCCTTAAAAGAAGGAGCACTATGAAAAGTATGTAATGGGGCTAACTTGCAAATAAAGTTCCAGGGTTTAACAATTCTGTTAAAATACGAAGCTTGGAAAGTACTGGTTTTACAAATGGTGGGTTTTAAAGTTAAAGTTGGGTTAAGATTACGTGTGCGCCCATGCTGCACAAACGAAACAAAACATTCAATATTAAAATCAGTAGGGCCAAAGATTGCTTTGAAGAAGAAAGT
The DNA here is from genome assembly GCA_035772405.1 of Chrysogorgia sp. JL179-B06. Taxonomy (NCBI): domain Eukaryota; kingdom Metazoa; phylum Cnidaria; class Anthozoa; order Scleralcyonacea; family Chrysogorgiidae; genus Chrysogorgia; species Chrysogorgia sp. JL179-B06. The sequence goes on from JAYKKM010000344.1 coordinate 1,459,328, forward strand.
CAGGTCTTTTATTTCTCTATCATACACCAAAGGCAGCAGGTTAAGGGCCAGCAGCCTATCCTTGTACGACGTCTCGCCTGGTTTCGACCTTAGGATCCACCGCGTAGCGCGCCGTTGCACTCTCTCTACCATGGATTTTAGCTTAACTGTTGCTGGCGACCACACCTCGGTAGCATAGCACATCTGAGATTTAACGAGTGCTAGGTATAATGTCCGTCGAACTGTGATATCTGTAATCAGGGGACAGGTTCTTTTCAATAAACCGAGTAGCTTATTTGCTTTTGCTACGACAGACGTAACATGGGAATCCCAGGAGAGTTTATCAGAAATGAGAACACCAAGGTCCCTTTCTTCCCGCACGCGTAGTAACTTCACGTCCCCAAGGTTATAGTCATAGGTCACTGGCGTTTTCTTTCGAGTTACTGTAAGTACCTTGCACTTTGAAGCGTTGAACTTAATGTTCTATGCAACGAGGCTCTACTTTTACAATATCAGCAAGAGGGTTACAATTAGATGTTCTTTGGGATCTTAGCTTATTAATAAACGTCCCGCAAAAATTATGTCTTCGGCTACTCAAAGTTTCCAGGCCAGTGACAGCTAATGCGAGGCATAAGACGTGTCAGGGCAAATAATCCTGAGAGCTCGCTTTTGAATGTACTCAAATTGGTCAGACAAAGTTATCGTCATTGCGGACAAGGCGGGGGAAGCGTACTCTATGCGAGATCGGATAAACGAACAGTAGACAACAATAAGATCAGATCGGCTTAATCCGGCTTTTCTTAGTTTTCGAAGGGCGTAGAGACGAGAATTTGCTTTTTTCAATACATAATCAACTTGAGAATTCCAAGTAAGGTCATCGGATAGTAGAATCCCAAGCAGTTTAAAAGAAGACACCGATTGAACAGCCACACCAGAAATGTAAATCGGGTTATCACATGGCAGATTGTACTTTAAAAAAGAAATGATCATTTCTTTACATTTTTGCGGGTTAAGTTCCATCCACTTGACGCGAATCTGGAAATTTCGTCCACAACAATAGGCATAAGGCTGGGAGAACATCGAGGAATCATTTCTAATACAGTAGTATCGTCAACTAATTTAACACGACCCTGCCAATCCTTAAAGAGTGAGTGTCAGGGTAGTGCTTTGCGCGCTTGTGTTTTTGTTTTCATACGAATTCACATTGCAGTGCATGAGCATCGCATCGTTAGAACTATAATTTGCATGTGAACTCTAGATTTATTTGGAAATGTTGAAATTGGAGTCCGATCTTGACTTCGGGGCGTTATGAAGTTAATGTTATAAAGACGATTTGAACAGTTGCGGTTCGCTTGTTTGTGAACCACTGCGGGCCGCGCGCAACGCCGTTTCTGACGAACAAGCTGGCCCGGTTGGCTTTAGTTCCTGAATCTTTGCAAATTCAAATGAACAAAACATCAGAAGCAACAAAATATATTTATTTACTAGTCACTCATCAAACACTTCCATTCGCAAACTTATTCGCGCTGTTTCAGCAGCATAACCCGGCCTTCCACGCTTCGGAGGCGAAGCGCTCGTAGCAGCTTCTATGTATCGAAAAGATTACTATAGTAAATGATCAATTTTACGAAAAATATCACAATAATTGATCACTCAGGTATATTTACTTCTTAGAAAACTTGAAAATCGATAATTTATAAGAAGGATTGATCAAACATCGACGGATTCGTTTGTGAACTGAAATAGGCGTCCCATAAAATGGCCGCCATGAAGAAAACAAGCGCATAAAGCACTACCCTGACACTCACTCTTTAAGCAGAGGATTAACCAAAATGGCAAACAGAAGAGGACCCAATTTTGTACCGTATGGCAAACCGCCATTAATTATTTTCCAAGAAGAATGGTACATGTCAATTTTTACACATTGTTCACGATGGGTAAGGAAAGATTTAATCCATCGAATAGTAACAGGGTGGATATCAAGGTATTTAAGCTCTTCGACAATGATGTTGTGATCTACTAGGTCAAAGCCTTTTCTAAAATCCGCAAAAAATAACCTAGCAGAACAGTGACCGTTCTCCAAACCAGCAAGGATTAGATGGAGGAGGTAGACCAAAGCCTGGGTTGTGGATTTCTTTGGAAGGGAAAATTGCTTGGTATCTAATTTGTTGGCAACTTGAGGAAACAGAGAATTTAATGTAAATTCTTCCATAACTTTAGAGACCTGCGACGTAAGTGATATTGGCCTTAAGTCATTTTCAATAGATGCTGGAGGCAGTAACTTGGGTATAGGTCTAACAATAGAGCGCTTTATTGCTGCGGAAACACTCCCTGTACCATTGATGTGTTATAAATATCAGCTATAACTGGGGCAAGTTCACAAGAAAAAAAGCTCAAGATTTTATTCGGGATCATGTCCGAACCAGATGACTTGTTGGTTTTAATTTGTCGAAGGGCTGAGTAAACTTGACCAGGATTAACAAGAAAATGTTCGGGTACGTCCAACTGCTCAAGGTCATTATTAGGTACAAGCGGGTTAAAGTGCGATGTAAGGTTAACAAGAAAGTCATAAGACTCTGCAAGGTGGTTACAGGTTGGGTTATCATCAGAAAGTAGTTGCTGATGCCAAGTATCTTGGGATGCGAGTCCGCCTAATGATTTAACTTCCTTCCACCACCTGGACGGGTTGGCATCTTTCAATTTCTTAACCGATTTAGTGTAATACTTGTTGCGAGCAGATTTGACGTCGTAATGGACTTTATTGCGCCGAAATTTGAAAATTTCCGAATCTTTTTCATATTTGCGTCTAGAAATAGATAGTTTAAGTGCAGATGAAGTCATCCAAGGTCTGATCTGATCACATTCTGAAATAACAAAAACATCTACCCAATCAAAGGTGGTAATCCATTGCCCAAATTGTTGTAAGTTGCTATCTCTAAGATCCCTTTTCCATATTGGGTTGCTGTCAGGTTTCTGAAACCGATGCAGATGGGATTTTTCTTGACCCAATTGGAGGAGGAAGTTGAAACGACTCAGGGACAGGATTCTTCATGTTAGTTGAGCACCAGTTTAAGATTGAGTTTTCGCTTGTTGCCACATTAATTATTTGCGACAGACCAGTTAACCTTTTAATCTGTTTCGCGTCAAAACCAGTACTGACCGGATTAAAATCGCCAGTAATTAAAATAAGAGTATCGGGATGACAACGAAGAAATGAATCAACCTTAGTCTGGATGTGGTTATATAAGATCAGAGTTTTCGGAAGCACCAGAAAAAGTAGTGTGGTAAATAACAGCCGTCTAGGTCTCAATGATAGCCACAGAGATTCAATTTCTGGGTTTTCAAAATCGACAAGTCTCCTGCAAGTGATATTACAATTAATGTAAATACAAACCCCACCACCAACAGACGACGAACGGTCGTTTCGAAATAAGATGGAATTTGGAAGTAATATTGCAGAATCAGGGATGATAGGAGTTAGCCAAGTCTCGGTGATCACGTCTGCTTCATTAATGGCTGCAACAGTACCCAACTCACTTGGAAGATAGAATTTAAAATCAGGCGCTAATGGTGTCAATACCGGGGGGTGGGTTGTGTAGGGATTTCCATCAACGGCGGTGGATAGAGAATTGGTCGAGGATATGGAGGATACATTGGGTACCTCATCAATGGACGCGGATTGAGATCTAAGAAAGAGGGGTATTGTTGAGGATTGACTTGAGGCTCATGTAAAAAAGGTGAAATATACTCAAGTTGGATTTGGCGATCTTATATAGGCTGTTGCAGGGTAACATGGAAAAAGTCACACTTTGAACCCTTTAGACAATGACACCTCCTCCGCAAAAGGGGGCACGGAACCATATGCTTGGGTGTAGCGGAAGTGTTACGCTCGTTGTCGGGTCTTAAATTCAGTAAATTAGGAACGAAGACTTCTTGATTCCCATGTGGATTGTTCGGTGTTAAATTGAACGAATTAGTCACATTTGATTGACCAGCCGCGCGTTTGAACATCTCTATTGTAGTCGCTATTATTTCCCAGGGGATGGACAATGACATCTCCGTTATGATAATTCTTACTACTAGTACTGTACTTGTTTAAACCATCTTTGCTTGCTTCTTTAACAATAATTTTCAAAGCTAAACGCAAGCTATCTACTTTTTCCGCTGCCGCTTTCGCTTTACTTTCTGCATTACAGAGTTTGTCCCTTAAATGTTGTACTTCTTCTTTTAAGGCGATGTTCTCTTCGATAATATTTACATTTCTACTGGTTTGATTGATGTTCTGATTAAGCAATACCTCGACCATATCCTTAATGTTTGCTACGGTTGTTTCAAGACGATTAATTTTTTCGTTTAATGGCGGACACGACTCGAATACTCTTCCTTCTTCAATAGGGGCCTCTTGGTCGAATGTAAAGTCAAATAATTGAGAATCCACGCAGTCGATTACACTGTAGATCCATATCTTCTACGATGACACTATCGCTGAGTGTGTTATGTTGCTGGTTTCTCGTTGTTTTAACAGCTTGGTTTCTTCTGGCAAGATCTTCTAGTGCGTGGAATACTTCCTGTCGTCCGTTATCCTTGAGGATAGTGATGCCGTGATGGCCTTTTTTGTTGGACCATGCCATTTTATCATGAATTTGTCGCTTTTAAGAAGCTTGACATCTCCTCCAGTATTTGCTCTTCAGGGCAACGTATTTGCTCTTCAGGGCAACGTATTTGCTCTTCAGGGCAATGTATTTGCTCTTCAGGGCAGTGTATTTGCTCGTCAGGGTAATGTATTTTCTCGTCAGGGTAATGTATTTTCTCTTCAGGGCAATGTATTTACTCTTCAGGGCAATGCATTTGCTCGTCAGGGTAATCTATTTTCTCTTCAGGGGAACGTATTTACTCTTCAGGGCAATGCATTTGCTCGTCAAAGAAATGTATACGACGTACGACGTTTCGGACAATGTGTCCTTTTTTAGGTCAGATGGAGAATGAGAGCAACGCCAGAGCAATCTGACTTGAAGAAGGACACATTGTCCGGCGCACTGCGCCTTCCGGGGGCGAGGGGACTATGATGTACAACTTACAAGTATAAAAACGGGCGAGGAGACTATGAAGTACAAGTACAAAAACGAGCGAGGAGACTATGATGTACAAGTACAAAAACGAGCGAGGAGACTACGATGTACAAGTACAAAAACGAGCGAGGAGACTATGATGTACAAGCAGAGGCGTAGGAACGGATTTAAAGTTGGGGGGGGGGGGGCTGAAGTCGACAAGCAGATAATCAGTGACCGCATTTTTAGGGGGTGGGGTCCTCCCCCGGAAAATTTTGAAATCTAGAAGCTCGGAAAGACAATTTGCAGTAATTTGAGCAAACTTTTTCATTTAATTCTACAGCGATCATAGTAGTCAAATGAATCCAAGAGTTGCCTGCTGCCTCTTACCAGGTAACGCCATTTTTGCACCTAGTACTGACAGAAGGGTCTGGGAATCAATCTAACACTCACGTGGCAGGGGTTTAGGGGTTGGCTAACACTTCAGGTTATACCCGTTTGTAAAATCTCGTGTAGATGAAGCCCGTAGGTAGATTATACCTTAACTTTTAAGTAGCTTCTCTCCTAGCCTCTATAGTCGTACTAATAAGCTGAGCCCCCCCCCCATTTCAAATTTGGGGGGGCTTCAGCCCACCAGCCCCCCGGTTCCTACGCCTATGTGTACAAGTACAAAAACGGGCGAGGGGACTATGATGTACAATTGCAAAAACGGCAAAACAATATGTGCGTTACTTATTGGCTATTTTATCCTCTTGCTTTTCGTTGGTTATATTTCAACCTGTGAAAATGCTATACGTCATTTTGATTTTACGTGTTACATTTTCAAGGTAAAAACTAGGTAAAAACCAGACTCTACGTTACAACCTTTTAAAAATAATTTTTATACTTACTGGTAGGAAAAAAATATGGAAGGATAGTTCTTTATATTTTAGGGACAAGTGCTTCAGTGTCATTTTTTCACTCAAGATGTTTGATAAATCTTCATCTACCACATGTTCGGTTTTGTCCATGCCCAGAAATTTATCATACTCATCTTCAGAATCTAAGCCATAGAGCAGAACTGCATCAAGCTCGGTGTAGTAGCCCAAATGAGTTTGGTTAAATTCCAACCTCAGCTGTCTAAAAGACGGAGCCATAATAAAATAAAATACAAGTTAGTTTTAAGACAGTCTTAAGGAACAGCTCTCACCTCTCCGCGAGGCACCGTCGTTCTAAAGATGTGGAAATGCTCTCGTAAACAGAACGAGGACGGTGTCGAGATTACTCTCAAATTATTCATTCCTTTTGTTTCGCATAAAGATTATTTTGTTTGAGCGACGTCCCCGTCCCAGGTTGCCGTCCTAGGTTGCCGTCCTAGGTTGCCCCCCCCCCCCTCCCCCACCTTTTGCTCAGTTAAAGGCTGTTTTATTTTTTAAAAAGGAAAATTCTGCTTTGTCGGAGCACGCGTGCGTAACCTACCATGAGATTGCGTGGGAAAATTCCAAATTTATAAACACTAATCCACGGAACCATCAGAGATATTGTCTGGAGGCTTGGCATATCAGTAGAGCCCACGCCCCATTGAATCACGGTGGTTTATTACCAGAAGCTTATTTGCATCTTGTTAATAGATAACGTCATCATCGGTTCTATGAGGGTATAAATAGGGATCCTTTACAACGATAACTTGTGATGAAGACACTAGATTGGAGTGTCGAAACGTTGGGTCATGGACATGCAGTAACTTTTATGTTACGTTCAAAAAACTTTTTAAAGCCAGAGTAGCGTCAAACTATGTCTGATTTATCACTTGGTTGCGTTGGGAAAGTATTTTAAATATATATAAATAAAAAATGTGAGTTTAGATCCAAAAACAGCATTACGGTAAATATAGTTGAACTTTTAAAAACTTCCAGCTCCCTAGGACTATAGTTGTTATTTTATGTATACTAATTTATTTATACGGTTAGCGTTATTTTAACATACTTTTGACACTTCCTTGAGATTAGTTGTCATTTTATGTATACTTATTACTATTAAATTTATTAACGTGGTGTCTATGTAAACCATATAATGTTGAAGACAAGTGTTTTTAATGACTTTATACATAGAAGAAGCCCAGACCTGCCAAGTGTCCCGCATTCCGCGTGAAAGTCACGCATTCTACTTTTGTTCACGCATTCTACTTTTGTTCCCGCATTCCCGGAGCTCTCAAAAACAAAGTTCTAGGAACGGACTTCTTATGGCATATGGGGTGGTGAGAATCAAATGAAAAATATTTGTCAGTGTGTGTTGGTTTTCGGTATACAGTAGTTTCTAATTTCCCGTGGTCTGTTCGTTTGACGACTGAATCCAAAAATGATAAACAATCATTCTTTTCACGTTCTACTGTGAATTGAATTGAAGGCTCTATTGAGTTCAAGTGGTTCAAAATAATTTTCACTTCATTCTTGGATACCGCGGAAATGACATCATCAACGCATCGTTTCTAAAACAAAGGCTTCACTGGCGCGGATGCTAATGCTCTTTGTTCAGTAACTTCCATCACTAAATTAGCAATCACAGTAGAAACGGGTGAACCCATGGCCGTGCCAAAAACCTGTTAAAGGGGAACTATAGTTAAAAAACAAATTACTTTTAAATAAAGGGCCTTTAAGCATAATATTTATAAATGTTAATAGTTTTACGGTATATGCTCTTGTACTCGAGAAATAACGTTTTAATTCTCGTATTTTATGCTTCTGGACGCCGCCATTTTAGAGTTCGCTCGACGGCTCAGACTCGATGTACAGCGGGAATTTCTTTTCAATCTTGATGTCATTGAGTGCAAGGAACAAAAGACGAGCACTCAATGACGTCAAAATTGAAAAGAAAACCACCGCTGTACATCGAGCTTGAGCCGTCGAGCAAGATAGATAGATAGATAACTTTATTTCAGTGTCAAAAATACATAGCTGACCGTAAGTCTACTAATTGGGAACACTATTTAAATGTTAATATTATGATAAAATGAAGTATCTAATGGAGTATAAAAATATATATATAAAATAACCTAAAATGACAATTTACACAAATGGATAATTATAAAGCTAAAAAAATTAATATACAATAAATCATATACAATTAATATACAAATATAAATTTATGTATGTGTCTAGGTACTGCATAGTATACAGTTCCGACAGTTTTCAGTAATAAGTATTTCAATATCTTGTTTTCGAATTTTTTGTTTAATGGTAATGATACACTGCCTTTTATTTCAACATATAATTTGCTCCACAACTTAGCACCTAAATATCTTAAGGAGTGCTTTCCATGAGTCACAGTGTTAAATCTTGGGATTTGAAAATCCGTATTTCTTAAATTAATAGTTATGTTTTTTCTCATCAACAAGTCTGATATATATTGTGGGCAGAGGTTGTGTTTTGCCTTGTACATCAAGATGGCGATATCTTGCAATCTCCTGTTCTGTAAGCTTGGCACATCAGCTTTTTCAGCAGAATTTCATACTTGCTTACTTTATCATTAAACACTACCCTCAAGGCTCTTTCTTGAACTCGTTCCAATTTCCTTTTGTCGCTTGCACGACAAAAGTGCCAAACAATATCACTATATGGGTAAGATATGGTAGGATTGCAGCTTTATATAACTGTAATTTAGCTCCGGTTGGTATCATATTTCTCATTCTCATGAGGCTCCAACTCGTTGACTGGCTCTTTCACATACATTGCTGATATGTTCATTAAACTCCACTGTCATGTTTACACCCAACAGTTATGCAATCAGTTGAATCAGTCTTAATTCCATTTATTCCAATCTCTATGTTTTCATGTTGTTTTCCAAAAGTCACAGTTCGATATTTACTAATATTTACCTCTAACAGATTCTCTCTGTACCATGTTGAAGCTAGGACTGCACTATCATTCAGTTTAGATTTAACAATGTCCAAGTTCTTTTCAGTTTCATAAATTTGATGGTCATCCGCATACATATTCAACTCTGAGTCAATTTTATAGCTTAAATCATTTTGGAAGATATTCCAAAGCAGAAGTCCAAAGTTTGAGCCTTGTGGACAACCTCTCCCAAATAATCTGCAGGAACTGGTAGCTTTCTCTAATCTGACTCTGTTTCTTCTGTCCTTAAAATATGATCGAAATAGTGCAATACCTTGCTCATTTAGTCCATAGGCCTTCAACTTCGTAAGCATGAGAGGGTGGTGTAGTGAGTCGAAAGCCTTACTCATATCTGTTGATAGCATACCAATTTTCTCTCCTTTGTCTAATGTGTTTCTCCAATGTTGTGCCATCATCATAAGTGCTGTTTCACAGCTGTGTCGTTTACGGTAGGCAGATAAACGATTGCTCAATAGATTATCAACTTTCTCTGTCATTTGTTGGCTTAATAGATATTCAAAAACTTTATTAACAGTGAGGAGTATAGTTATGGGTCTATAGTTATGGGTCTATAATTTGTTTTTATCTGGTTATCATCTTTCTTGAAAACAGGAATCCACTCTCTTTATTTCCAGTCATTAGGCCATTCACTCTCTAAGATACATGTATTATAAAGTGTAGTGAGCGGTATTGAAAGTTGTGCTGCACCAATTTTCAGAAATCTTGGAGGGATCGAATCCCACCCAGTAGCTTTGTTTGGGTTTAGTTGCATCAGTGCCTTTTCTACTTCGCTAACTTCCAAGGGTCGAAAACTAAATTCTTCTACATTAATTAATTGATTTTCTATTTCAAGTACACAAGGATGATTTACAAGATCCTGTTCATCTTTCTCCAGTTCTTCTTTTTGTCCAATTCCTTCAGCAATATTTGCAAAATAGTTACTCATAACTTCTGATACTGCATACTGATTCTTAAGTAAATTTCCAGCTTCCTTTAGATGTATTTCTTTGCATCGAGTATGTCCCTTCATATCCAAAAATGGCATAAACGTCTTATAAAAATCTTTAGGATTTGATTTTAATGCTTCAGATTTCTTAACCCAATAATCTTTTATTGCCTTTCATCGTTGCTTGGTGGCTTCATTTCTTAACTTTCGTTTTAACTCCAAGTTTTCAGTTGACTTGCATTTTCCATACTTCTTTGAGACTCTCCTCTTTGCTCTAATAGCCCTCTTCCAAGCAGTGGTCATATAAGGTACATCTCTTTCCCTAACTCTCATTTTATGTGAAGGTGCATGCTCATCCAATGTCTTTCATTAATAAACTCCAATAGTTAGCTTTATCATTAGTACTTTCTAAGATTTCTCCTACCTACCATGATACAGTTTTAAGATCTTCTTTAAACTTCTTCTCATTGAAATTTTTTACACATCTGTAACTCACATTTTCTTCTTGTTTTGTATTTATTGGCAAATAAAATACTGTTATACTGTTATACTATTAAGTAATGATTTTGTTCTTGTGAGTTTTTACTTTCTCTTTCAATATTCCATAGATCAATTTAAGGTCACTCAGTTCAGGGTCAAATACTCCACTACATTTAAACATCTCAGATTGATTTGTAAGTAATATATCTATCAGTGTCTGTGATGTATTTGCTCTTCTAGTTCCAATTCTTGTGGGTTCATTAATTAGGCACTCAAATTCTTGTTCTTCTTCCATATCAAGTAATAATTTTCCCTCCTTTGCGTTCGGTTTCAGTCTATCAAGATTTAAATCTCCTAACAATATTACTGTCTTGTTATGGAATGCAGCCCAATTACAAATGTTGTTTAGTTCTTCTTCCAATTTTACTTGGTAGTTTCCACTTAGTTTCCGCGGTGGTCGATAAATACCGAGAATTGTCACACTTCTGTTTGCAATTTTTATATCTATAGTGCTATTGGTTCCAATGTTGAATACTTCCTGTCAAACTTTAGTCTTTTACACTGCAATCTATTTGCAACAAATACCACGATGCCTCCACCACCTTTGCTTCTATCTTTCCTATAGATAGTAAATCCATCTATATTAAACTGCTCATTAGGGTATGATGAGTCTATCTTTGTTTCACTAATAAAAGCCACATGTATCTTTAGCTCTTTGATAAGCTGACACAGCATAAAGTCCTTACTTTCTTTACTTCTTTCATTTTTCAAATCAAACAATATATCAGTAGATGAACAGTTACTATTTTCTATAGTAAAAATGTAGAGTGCTGCGTAGACAGTGTTTTGAATATATAGCAAAGTGAAAAGGTGGTAAACTGCCAAGAATTTAGTGACGAAATACTGACGTTTCGAGCCCTTCATCAGAGTAAGACGAGATGAAATAAAATAAATAGGGCTTATATATATATGCCAAAAGGGTGTCACAAGTAGAAAGTATAGCCAATCAAATGCACGGGAGATAAACAAATTAATAATTAATGAGATGCGAAAAGTTAAATCATTTGCTATTTTTACAGTCGATCAGCAAACAGACTGAGGAGGGCGGGAGAAATGACAGGTCCAATATTAAGGGGATTAGGCGATAGTAAAGCAGTAAGAAACAAAAACTTGAAAAGGAATGAAAGGGCATAAGCTAATATAATAATAACTTGTAGGAAATTAAATAAAAGAAAATCGTTCGACGATGTGTGGTGCCAAGTTTAAAAATGAGACGCTTCTCTTGCCGTTTGCGGTTATCGTTACCACATGAGATGTTCCTTCATTCGTTTTGAGAATGTCGTTGAAAATCGGTAATAAAAGAACCTATGAGCAAGCTAATGAACAAGAAATCAATATTAAGACGATATTGAAAATTGTCTATTATATACAACATTTTCGTAACCGTTACAATGGATTATTATTTGCTGTCTGTGACTTATGTGACTATTACTATGGAGGATTTATTGAATGTGTGGAAATTGATTCGAGAAATATTGGAAGGGGTTATGGAGATTACGCATATATTGAAAACATGAAAACTGAAATGAACCAAGATGAATGCAAGGATTGGAGAATCGTAACAGATAAACAACAATATATAATACCCGTAGTTCATACACAACGAAAATATTTTATTTATGGTGGAAAACTATGTTTGCGTTACCAGAAATTAGAATTAATAGCATCTCAAACATTATTTAAATCTATTTTTCATTTAAATAATAATCATTCAAATAATTTTTTTATTGAAATTCAAACAAGTCTTTTCCCCAGAAATGATATTTACCATTTTATCATGATATTTACCATTCAAACTAATCTTACAATTCCTAAACCCATGGGATATGGAGGGTCTTATCTTTGTAATACATTACATAGACTTAATCGTTGTTTTAGTCGTGAATTTACATATTGTTGTATTTATTTATTATTTTTAGATCCTTTTTATTTGAAGGCTACTTTTTATTATATGCATGATTTAGATAATTTTGAAAAAATAGTTTATCAACTAGTGACTTGTTTTATTTTCTTTTGCGAAAATCATAACCCTATATCGAAGATTAACGCTGGGGATAGTAACGATAGTAGGGTTTATAAATTTAATCTCGATAAGATTATTAAGCTACTGATAACGAAACCTCCACCTATTCCCTGTTGTTATAAAAATTGTCAGAATTACTCTTATTGGTTTAAAATGTTTTATAAAACAAGTGTAAATTATAAGTTAAAAATAAGTTTATTTTCTGATCTTGTTAAAAATAATAGTATTATACAAAATTAGACCCATTAGTTTACAATTTTACCCCCCGCATTTGGATATATTACATAATAATACTATAAGGGTAAGGATAAAATCTGATTATACTAGGTCAAACACTTTTATTATTAAGAGTATTATATAATCATATAATATTAATTATGAAGATCCTGACATTATAATACAAAATATTGAAAAATTGTATTTAGATTAATTTCAAAAATTTAAAGATTATATTTAACAACAACAACCAAATGTTTATTTTATCAGTTTCAATTTAAGACGAGAATTTCTAAAATCTAAAATTGTTTGACGACATACAATTTCACTAATGTTTTTATCATTAAAAATACATATGATTAAAGCATAATATGTTAGTATTTGTCCAATTTCATGTTTATCCATCCGATTATATATATCTCGAATTTGGTCTGGTTCTTTTAGAAAACAAATAATATTCTCTTTAAAAAAATTCTCTTGCTCTTCAAGACATTCCCATACTTTTTTTTCCATACTTTTATTGATTTTTATTTCAAAACGTGCCAGTTCTTTTACTATAATATTCAACACTTCCATGATTTCACACTTAAATGATTTTTTTATTTACAACAAAATCATTTTATACTTTTTTTATTTTATTTTTTACATTCATGCTTTCTTTTTTCTTCCTTATTATTATCAAATATATATCGTTTTTCAATAAGATCACTGGTAATTTTTTTAGAACGCCATCGCAAATATTGTTTATTTATATATAGTTTCTCAGTATATAGTCCCTCTAACTCACGATATTCATCGCGTTGCGTACAAATAATATCTTGATCGTAATTCGAATAAATTATCATTCGTTTTTCTTCATGAGGTTCATCACATTTTTTCTCACGTTTCATATAAATTAAGGAGCGTTTAAAACACTTTTTTAAGTGGTGGATCGTTACATATTTCTTGATCTTCTTCTTCTTCTTCTTCTTCTTCTTCTTCTTCTTCTTCTTCTTCTTCACAAAGAAACGGTCGTATTTCTGGTGTAGGAGGAATAGGAGACAATGGGGGTGGTGTAGGAGGGATAGGAGATAATGGGGGTGGTGTAGGAGGGATAGGGGATAATGTTGGAACAATAGTGTTTGCTATTTCATCCACCATTTGTAGTAAATTTGGTTCTTGAACGAGAGGTGGAACCATTTCAGCACACAGTCGAGTTAAATTCGAAGGAGAAGGAATGGGTATATGAGGATAACCAAATAAATCAATGTAATTATCAATTTCATCTTGCGAATTAGGATGTGGTGGTGATATGTTTTCGTAGACAGGAGATGAGTGTGGAGGTGAAATATACTTTGCTTGCGGTGGTAGAGGAGGCGAATTATACTTTCCTTGAGGTCGCGGTATTGGTACAGGAGTATTTAATAGCGACTGTAGTTGTGTGATGTCTTTACTTTTGTGATGTGATGTCTTTACTTTTTTTCTTCTGATTTCCTGTCAAATTTCTATTTGAATTTTTGTATCTACTTCGTCATCTGAAAATTCCATCCCCATTTTATCTATCGTTTTTTTATATTCTTGTTGAGGTAGACGTCGTTGTTGTAACATCTTGGGAATATCTTTCCCCTTACTTTCTATTCGAGCAATTACTTTTCCACATTCTACTTTTTTTTTGGTCTGCTTCACACGAGCCATTCTCATCTTGTGAATAAAAGTTTAGTAAAATCAAAGTTTATAATAACAGATAAAAAAAATAGGGTAACCTCATTCGTTGAATGATAATATAGAGTAAATATTATAGGATAACCTTGACGATTCCTAATAAAAAATGTAGATATTTTAATCTTTGTTTACTTTTGTAATTTCCTTTCCATAAAATTTATGTAAAGCTTGTTAGGGTCTCGTTTTAAAAATTTATCTATATGTTGTTGGGAAGGAAATAAAAGCATTGTTTAGCAGTAATAATTTTTTAGAACACTCAAAAATAGCAACGGGTAGTAAGGAAAATCCTCTGTTGTGTATAATGACTGATTTAGCCCAATATTTTTCACATGTTGAATTTCAGGTGATTAAATGTCATAAAATGTCTATGTTACCTAACGACCAACGAGAAAAAAGAATAATATATAAAATATTATTTTTATGGGGTGAGGAAAATAAGTATATATATTCCTACACATCAACAGATTTTACAGAATTAATTGGGAAGTGTGTTCATGTGGAGATTGAAAGTGAACAGGTATCATAGCAACCCTCATAGCAACCATGAATCAAGCAGAAGATATTGATTTAATATCCATGAAAGAACTATCTCGTCAGCGAGTGCTACGTTTTAATGGGATCAAGACCAAAACCAAAACCTGATACCGATTCGATACAGATGTATGACCTATTTTTTAAAGACGAACATCTTAACAATTATTATTTTAAGACAACATTTGATTCAGGTCAAACCGATAAGATTGGTAAAATCGTATATATTAACAATCATTATATATTCATTGTTGTTTAAACCCTCTGTATATAAAGTCACCCTATACTCTCTAGACTTATAGTCAAGTCATCATGGCAACAACTCAAGTGTGTACAAACGAAATACAACTTGATAATGCTGTTTGTAAAGACTCAGATTTTTACGCTGTCGAGTTTATGAAGGAAAGTAAAATTTGGTTTGATAATCGTCGTGGGTTGATATTAAAGGACTTTAATCTCAACTCAACTCTTAATACAAAAATGGGGGTGCAACATGGGATTATTATTGCTGTAATCATACGAAACGAGAATCAACAAGATCTCATTGGAAGACACATCTACTTTGAAAACTCATTCACAATACGCTATACCAATCCATAAGTTTTGACGTTAAAGAAATGTACTTGATAGTTCTATTTGTATTTTTATTAAAAATATTCATCTGTTCGACATTGTATTATGAATATAATTACACGTTCTTAAACCCTAGTTACCGACACTTATTCCCCAACAAAATTGTTATCAGGAATATTAAAATATATACTAAATTGTTTCACTAAATTGTGAGAAAAATATAAAATAGAGTATCAAAAAAGAATATAAAGCATAAAAATAGCTATAAATATGCTTAAATAAGTGTAAAAATCTTAAAAATCTCGAATGTAGACGAATTTAAACGCACCCCCACCCCCCTTGTAACTACGGGAGTGTAATTCACGGGTCGACTAATCCATCCAAGATGGTCGACTAATCCATCCAAGATGGTCGACTAATCCATCCAAGATGGTCGACTAATCCATCCAAGATGGTCGACTAATCCATCCAAGATGGTCGACTAATCCATCCAAGATGGTCGACTAATCCTACGAGTATTAATAAATCAACTGATTTGACACCGGGGAGTGTTTAGAACAAGTCGCTAATTATGAATTCGCATCTCTAATCCCGCAACACCCAACCAAGATGGCCGACTAATCCATAAACACCATCTCATTGTTCATGACTATTACAAATCATCTGTTTGACATGACGCTTTAATGAACGAGCTCTGATTGGTCAAACCATGCTAACCCATTGTGATAGTAACGCACGCGCAATTATAAAAATAGGTGCATGAACAACGATCTCAAACTCAAACTCTCAAGTGAAAACAAAGAAAGAAAAACTGGCGAGAACCAAACAAACTCGAAGAAGATGGCAACCAAAGAAACAACGAGCGATAACTTCTTCAACTTCGATGAGTTCGACATCAGAGCTTATGAAGAAAGAGAAAGAAAAGAAAAAGTGGGTGCGACTCCACATGTTGAGGAGAAAGGCAAAGCTGGGGAGGGAGATGCGAAAGGCACTGAAGAAGAAAAAGGAGACTCCGTCTACCGAGCAGACTACCCATCCGAACACCCCGACTACCGAGCAGGTCAAGGAGTAGACGACTACAATTTTAAAGACGAAGAAGAACCCCCCACAAAGTTTGGGGTTATACCGATACTGGGGGTAAACAATTTTATTTTTCGAATCTAGTAACAGTCTAGTTGTCGTGACATTTTTATTTTTGTATGTTATTTCTATCTATGTTATTATATTTCTCTTAAAAAAAACTTCTACGTTTTACGTCTTGTGTGTTTTACTTTAGCGGGTTTCCCTACATTGAAACCATATGGGAATCGTGTCGGATCTGATTCTCCAAATGCAAAAGAGAAAGAAAACTCATCCGATTCGGAAGAAAATTGGGAGTACGTTCAAATCGGAATACGTCAATTTCTAAGATCATTTAAGAGAAGTGATCCGTAACTTTTTTGTTTTCACTATTTTCTGCGTCCTGTGTGTTTTACTATAGCTAACTCTTTCAATATATGCTTACGAGCAACCCTGGCGTAAAAACAAGCAATCGATTGAATGAGGGGTGACTGTATGTTACTATGAACCAGATCACCAGATATATTTTTATTTAACTCTCATTCAGATCGCAAGTTTCGACTACGGGAGAACGCGCATTAATGCTGGTTTAGTAATAAATACTACAGCACATTGAAAAAATCAAGAGTCTTGTACTAAAAAAAAGTGCAACTTACAAGCGAGCATACACACAACAGTAGACACAACAGAAGTAGAAGTGAAAAATATTATGAAACCCACCTCCTTATGAAACCCACCTCCTTATATACCCACGCACGCATGCGAAACACTAAACTTTTTGAAAGACATTTTCCCCCGAAAATTACCATAATCCAAATCACTAAACTTTTGGAAAGACAATTCACCCAAAACCAAAAACTTTTTGCAAACACATTTCATCTAAATTTTTGAAAACACTCTTATTTTTAATACCGTAACTAAAAAATAGCAAGATGGCGTTGGGGTAAGAGCTCCGTGACGGAAAAATCTATGATTAATTCTAAAAACAAAATAATTTTGTTTTTATTTTTTTATTTAACCTCAACTCTCGTGAAAAATAAAATCGTTTGAGTTTTTCAAAATCCTGGGCCCACGTAAGTATACCCTTCAATAGATCACATCGGGTGAGGTATGATGGTATGTATAATAAGGTTTTTAGACTTTTTCTATATCTATCTTATGAAAAATATTGTTTGACTTTTACGACCACCTTGAATGACCTTCATGTCTGGTCGTAAAACTCAGTGACGACCACAAAAAATAGTGGTCGTAAAACAAGACCAGTTTTCATGACGTAGATATTCAAAAATATAAAAAACCTCTATTATACGACCAGGTGCATATCCCCCCTGATTTGATCTCTGGTCGCTTTAGACAGGATGACCACACCTTAAAACTATGACTCCCCCTGGAAATATGGGACTGGACTGTGCTCTAATTGGTCAATTCAAATCATTCTTGGTTCTGATTGGCTAAGAGCTCGGTCCAGTCCCTAACACATTGAAAATAATAATATATATACCATTACTACTCTATATTATACCTCTTTGGTTGTTGGCCCAGTGTTGAAATTTCCGCCTTGTAAACAATGTTTTTGGTAAGGCACGCGCCGTCCAATGGGCATTCGGTTTTTCTTCTGCAGTTGCAATTTCCCTCGCTTGTTGTTGGTTTGGGGTTGAGGATCTTGTTATTATGGCGTCTCACGATGCTGGCCATGTTATATGTGCAACTGAACTAACCTTTATAGTTCCCCTGTTGAAGATCTTGTTCAATTTGCGTGACATGGGGAAGTGTTTGTCTACCAGGTGTAAGAAGATTCTGCCGACGTTAGTTTGCACATTACTGCTATATGGAGGATTGAACCATATGATTTTGCGAGATCTATTTTTCTTTTCTCCGTGTTGGTGGTCGTTGTCATGAGCTGCGTTATCATATTCTATTAATGAGCTGAAACCGCTCGTTTTAAGCGCGTCGTTGTACGTTTTTCAAACTCTGTGTTGTCGCAGGAGAGGTTGGATACTCTGCTACCGATTGCACTTGGCAGTTGCTTTAATATAGAAGGCGGGTGATTTGACATGGTACTAATATATAACGGAGGGTTGTCGGATTTCCTGTACGGGCGGTATTTTCCGTTGTTTAGGTTAAGTGTAACGTCGAGGTAGTTTACGATCTTCAGGTTTGCTTGGACGGTTATCTTCAAGCCAACTTCATCCAGGCATTCGGAGAACTGCTTTCTCATTCTGTCTGCTGTTCGAGGTCCCATATTTCTGAACACTGCTAATCCGTCATCCCTGTAAATGCCGATTTGGTTGGTTTTGAACTTGAATGTCAACTTGTGAAGGATAAACAGCCCGACGAGTTCGCAAATTTCGGTCCTGTCGAAACTGCCCATGATAACGTCAAACATCGTTGAGCTGTTTCTTTTGCACCAAGCTTTCCCGTTGTCAAATAGGAGTGATTTCCGTGCATGTATAATGATGTCGCGGTTCTGGTTGGAGATTTATATAAACTGGCTTGCAAAGTCCAGGCAGTTTGTGAGGAGGGTTTTGGAAATTGAGGGATAGAAGTCGACGACGTTGAACACAAGGAAGGTAATCTATGACTGAGTTCGTGTTTTTCCATGTGGTAGTACACAACCGAAATTTGTTATTAATCTTCTTAACAATTTGTTTGCTCACGCGGCCAAGGTTACTTTTTGCCGGATTTATGAGTCTGCAGGAAGGTTTGTTCTGAAAGTTGTCCTTATGGTCTTTCAGAATGAGAAAGCAGTTCTCCGAATGCATGGATGAAGTTGGCTTGAAGATAACCGTCCAAGCAAACCTGAAGCGGTAGCAGAATATCCAACCTCTCCTGCGACAACACAGAGTTTGAAAAAGCCGCCCCATGAACGTACAACGACGCGCTCAAAACGAGCGGTTTCAGCTCATCAATAGAATATGATAACGAAGCTCATAACGACCACCAACACCGAGAAAAGAAAAATAGATCTCGCAAAATCATATGGTTCAATCCTCGATCCATATCGCAGTAATGTGCAAACTAACTTCGGCTGCAGAATCTTCTTACACCTGGTAGACAAACACTTCCCCATGTCACACAAATTGAACAAGATCTTCAACAGGGGAACTATAAAGGTTAGTTACAGCTGCACAGATAACATGGCCAGCATCGTGAGACGCCATAATAATACGATCCTCAACCCCAAACCAACAACAAGCGAGGGAAATTGCAACTGCAGAAGAAAAACCGAATGCCCATGATTGTTTACAAGGCGGAAATTTCAACACCGGGCCAACAACCAAAGAGGTATATGCATGACGGAACATGAATTTAAAACACGATTCAACAACCACAAACAATCACTTAAACACGAGAAACACGCCAATGCTACAGCATTATCAGCACACACGCCTGGGAATTGAAGAAATCCAATATTGCATTAAGCTGTGGTCCATCCTCAAGCGCGCGAAAGCATACAGCGCTGGTGCCAAACAATGCAACCTATGCCTGATGGAGAAGCTTTGTATTTTAAACGCGAACAAAGACGACTTACTGAACAAAAGATCGAAATTAATCGCTAAATGTCGACATGAAAATAAGTTTTATGCATGTAATTTTAAACCAGCGTAAAGGCGACGGCACAGACTTCGAACTTGCGAAGTCATACACCATAGATCGAAATCCCCATCTCCAAAAACCTCCGGTAACGCAAGCGTTGCTTTTGCCATAATCCTGGTCACGGCACCAAATGTAACAATCGACAATATGTGCGTTTTACAACTTTATTTATATTATTCTAGCTCTTACAACTTTCTGGCAACCTCCTACTGTATATCTCGTCTCTATCAATCATCCATTGTTCTCTATTTCGGTCCTTAATTAATCATTCACTCATCTAAAATTACTATTAAATATTAATCCCTTTAATCTGTAAAACACGTTATTAAACATTACAAGTGAAAATTCTCTACCCTGCACCTGACGTCACAGACCATCTCATTTACATATCAAACAAACTGAAATATTTCAAAAACGAAGTAAAATACGGAAAAGTTGTAGTTACGAGTTCTTTCATATTATACAAACTTAATTTTTGTTGCCAATGTCCTTTAAAGTAATTAGAGTAATTTCTTTCTTAAAATTGAAATACACTTACATATAATTACTTTTTCAAAGTATCTTTAAATATTCTAAAATAAAATAAGAATACTTGGGGAAAAAGTGAGGGGTACATGCCTCGCACATGCCTCCCCCCAGCCCCTCCCCCGGCAATGATGTAAATTAGTTAACAAAACCTAATTTACCTGACTTTATGTGGACATTTTTGGAGAGGAGGAGAAAACATTCTAGATTTTGGTGGACATAGCTGAATATCTCCTGACCATAATACAAACCATCTATTAAATAAATTTAAAGAAACAAGTTTTACTTACAGTACAATATGTAGAACGACAGTATAATGTTTATTGTTTAAACATTATCAAGTTTAAATCAATATTGTTTAAATTGGCAATACAGTACTTTTCAATATAAAATACAGTATTAGTACATGTATAAGTACAAACTCAAAGTATAAAACTTAGTGTTAATAATTACTCGGGCCGTAGCACGAGTTTAAATTCGCCTCTGTTATTATTAGTATTATTAGTATTCTTGGTTCCACAAATCTGCAAAATTGCGCAATAATAGTTCCCAGGCTTTTGCGAACCGTGAGGCATGTTGCGGGTCATTTGAGCCAAAATCTTTGCTTTTCGTCGAGTTGTTCTTTGAAAGAGTGTGGGTTGTGAATACGCTCACCATATGCTTACAACTCGCTGATCGTGGTAGACCTATACTATAAGATGACGAGCGATTTCGGAACGGGTTGGTCCGCGGTCCGCGATCTTGATAACCGTACGCTGATGTGTACTCGATCAAATCTATGTTTACATGTTTTATTGAATCGATCAAACTTATGCTTAAATGTGTTATTGAATTGTACTGAAAAATGTTGCTCAAATGCTGTAAATCGAAGAACGAAGAACATTGATGAAGACTCTTCGAGAACTTTGAAGTGACAGGTATAAAACATGCTGTTGTTGTGATATTACCCGAAGTCGACGAGACACAACATATGAACGCAGGTAACTGTAATATTTTTTACAAGCTTTATTGCCTGTATTGTTTATTGCGATGTCATACAAAATAAAGTCGATGTTATTCAACAGTTTATTGTTTTATATACATGTATATCAAAAGTATGTATAAAATAAGTGACTATGCAGTACATTCACATATTTTGCTTAATAAATCAGGAAACATATATGTTGCCATCGCATAACCCTGTTTCACTTGATATTTTACTTGTAAATGAGACTCTCTCAAAATGTTCTTTATCCCAGATAAAGAACATTTTGAGTCTCATTTACATTGACAATTTAGATTCATTTGAGGCTGGTTTCTAAGTTTCTTTGAGCTCTAATTTGATCACATAACTTTGAAAGGTGTTTATACTGACACACACTTTGATCAAACTATACAGATTGTTTAGGAAATTTCTCCCCAGTCTTGTTATACATGTATATTACTTACATATATCAATCCAACCAATACATCATTGTAATCTCCGCTCTCCTTCTGAGTCTCGGTAGCTCAATCGCCTCAATGGTTAGAGCGTCTCACTAGCAATCAGAAGGTTACAGTTTCGATTCATGTCTGGGACTCAAAATAATTTTTTTGAGGATATGAGCTTGACGATCGTCTACGTATCATCTGATTATTATTATTTTCATCATCACAATTATTGATGTTATAAAGAAACACTATAATTTTCGATTTAAAACATGGGACGTTTTGGTTGTCATGAAAACCAGAACTAGTACCATACTTGCAAAAAGCATGAAGTGCATTTGTTCCATTATCAAATTGTGTGAAGTTTTAAAAGTGCAGTTCTGGATTTTTTCCACGTAATCTCGGACCATAGTGCAGTTTTACCAAATGATTATGGCATCATTATTATATATCTTTTTTCAATTACCAGTATTTTTATTAGTAGAAGTTGTAGTTATATAAAGATTGCTAACAAAGCTATCACTATATGTAATCATAGTTGGTCAATCAAGATATGGTCAATGAGATATAGTCTGGAAACTTGCCAAACTTCAAAACGGTTAAATGATCTGCGACTAATGTCAGGCTGTACCTCACCATGCATAAATCCTTTGTTTTAGGTTTATTACTGAGGCTACCTGTTGTAGCACCGAGTCTAGGTTTTGGCAGTCTTTCTGTGTTATTTTCCTTTCATGTTGTGATAATGGCTGACTCAGCAGTTATACCCTATTGTACACACTACATAGTTCCCTGCGCAGGCTAAAGTAGCCCGAGTTAACGCCTAGCGGGCGTCTTGTTCCTGGTGTTGGAAACTGAAACAATGGTGCATGCAAAAGGATTATGGGACAGAACTCCTGTTGTGGTCTGAGCGGTATTATAATTTTCTGTTTTTTAAGTTTTTATGTTTATGGTTTATGGAATAAAGAGTTTATAAATACATTCTAGTGTAGTCTGGTTTTCTACACTAAATGGCGACCCCGGCAGGATACTTTCCTCGACAACAAACGGTAATTCTCACACACCGCTGGGAGCTGCTGCGCTAATCCGCCGCAACAGCCAACGATAGAGTTATTTTGAATGTAATAATCTCTTTAACTATCTATGAATGTGCATTCTGCATAGATCTGGTAACTAAGGGCAATGAATCCAGTGATTCATCGATATAGTTATTCTTCGCTGTTGCACTATGCCATCCACCTTGCCATTGCAGAAGCCTGTCAGGAATACTCAGACTTGCAACAGTAGAGGCGCCTCCTGACCTCAAGCTGTGTAAACCATAGTGCTTCGGATGCGCACTTTGGCACGATTATATGACATTGGTTCTTTCCTCAGTTTACAACCTTGCTTTGTATTTTGTATGCGCCTCAACAGGTTTGACTCTTTCCCATGCTCTCCAGCTCTTAGGAACGTTTCAACAATGGCCACTGGACAGGGATTCGACTCTGTACGAGCAATAAATACCCATGAACCTTTACGAAACTGATCGTTTTTCCTTTGTTTCAAGAATATGGCCAGGTGTGTTGGTGCAAATACCAAATGTTTTGGAGTTACACGACTCAGGTCATCCCAACGAAGGAATCCGTAGAAACCAAGAGCTAATATGGTTGCCACTTGCAACTCAGCTAGTGAACCTTGTTCTAATCGTTGGATGATGTTATTTACCTGCAAGGCTGTCAGGGGCCTTTTGCGTGTAGCAGGTCGGGCAAGAATGCGCTTGGCTGCTTCAACGACTTGCTGTACCACTGGTTGCTCACTTGGATGTTTGTAACCATTCTTTTTATGCACGCAGTTCACTCCGTAGATTGCAGAGTTAACTGAGGATACTGACCGCTCTTGTTGGATTAGAAATACGATATAGAGGGCCAACGCTACCTCATTGGCTGGTAAGGGACATACCCTTCTCTCTTCAGCCCATTTTTTCCATGATCTATATGCACATTGGTACATGTAAGTTGACACTGTTTTAGGTGCTTTGTCCTGGACTAATATACTTGGTAGCAGTTGTGCTAAGTGTTTCAATTCTGGGTCCCTGAATTGTTCTACATCGATCCAGTTGTCTACATTTATTTCTTCAGGACAGGTTGCTACATAATACAATGTAAATGACCAGTTGAAGTCAATAACTGACTATCTAGACCATAACGGTCTGCTCTAAAGTAAAAATTATTGTCTTAGTAGCATAATGGGCTACCAGCAGCAGACTCTTGTAATAACTACATACACATTGGCCCCCAAAACAGGGACACTATACTTCCAATTTATGGAAATCGTAACAACTTCTATAGAGTACTTGCATCTATTGCCATAACGGCTTGATGCAACATAGAATCACTCGGGAGTCATAACAACTTCTCCACGGCGTACCTACTGCCATAACGGCTTGATGCAACATAGAATCACTCGGGAGTCATAACAACTTCTCAACAGCGTACCTACTGCCATAACAGCTTGATGCAACATAGAATCACTCGGGAGTCATAACAACTTCTCCACGGCGTACCTACTGCCATAACGGCTTGATGCAACATACTGTAGAATCACTCGGGAATCATAACAACTTCTCCACAGCGTACCTACTGCCATAACGGCTTGTGTAATGTATCAAAATAACATGAAGAACCAGGGGCTGTATAATCCACAAAAACATGTACAGTACTGCTCAGAAATAACCTAACCAAAAACGCGTTCCGAACGCGTTCCGAACGCGTTCCAGAACGCGTTCCGAACGCGTTCCAGAACGCGTTCCGAACGCGTTCCAGAACGAGTTCCGAACGCGTTCCAAATTGCGTTCGGAACGCGTTCCGGTTTTCAGGCTATACATGTCGTGATCAGTTCGGCCATATCCGGAAATTGTCGTCACTTTCCGATTCGTAGCGTCATCTTGTTTCATATCGTCGCTCCGCCATATTTACTGAATATAAGAGATATTTTACGATGAGAAAGCTTTCATTATATGCAAGAAAAAGAGTAATTTCTTTGAGATCTGCTGGAGTAAAGATTCCAAAAATAAAAGATACTCTAATCGAGGAAGGAATTAAAATCTCAAGATCAGCAATCTGTCTTTTTCTTTTGCGATATCGAATGAGTGGTCAATTGAACGATGCTCCTCGCAGTGGTCGAAGGCCAAAAGTGACAGAAGAACATATCAAATTTATAGACGAATATGACTCGCCGGTTATATATAGATATTATAATATAGATCGCCGGTTATCCAGGCGAAACAAATTATGGACAAAACGTCTTGGTTCACGAGCTCTTGCGCATTGTTGACCGCCACAGCTTGTGATACGAGTAGTTTAGTTCGCTACAACCTTAAGTCGTTTCGCTACACTATCGTATACGCGAGTCTAGTATGAATTTATATCTACGGATTATGTTTTGCTTCGTCCGAACATAAGCATGTAAACATGTCAATCAAAAACGACCTTCGAACATGAAATACCCGGCCGACGATATCACGATAGTATAAAGTTAAAAAGTAGAGTGCGCGTAGACAGGGTTTTGGATATACAGTATTGCAAAGTGAAAAGGTGGTAAAGGGTATCAAGATTTTTAGTGACGAAATACTGACGTTTCGAGCGGAGCCCTTCATCAGAGTAAAACGTCCGCTCGAAACGTCAGTATTTCGTTACTAAAAATCATGGCAGTTGAGTGAAAACAATAAGTGATGATTCATAAAGATGTTGCCGCGTGCCCATTATAAACTTTACCCCGCGCTAGCCAATAGTCTATTCGCTCTCAATTTCTATGAGATGATAGATGACTCTGCCTTCGCCATCGTCATTTATCACATCATGATAGAAATCTCGAGCTCATAATCTTTAAATATAAATTCGCCATCGACAATCATAAAGGAACGCAGGCTCTGGGTACGAGATTGATTACATATTTATCAGAGCATATTTCAAGATCAAAATTCAGAATAATTTCCAACTGACATGAAACCAAAACGAAACATAAACGTATAGATGTAGGAAACGACTTACCAATAAACCATTAAAACGAAATCGTTTATTGGTAAGTCGACACATACAGTTGTTACGCTGGAAGCGAAACGACTTTGTGTTACATACTGTAGCAAAACGACTTCTGGTTGTAGCGAAACGACTTGTAGCGAAACGACTTGTAGCGAAACGACATGTCATTGCACACATTACAATGTGCATGCATGCGAAGCATGGCAGTCACGAATTTTTATAGCGGTCGTTTTAATTCACAGATGAATAAAATAAAGTTTGATGAGTGTTTTTTTAATAAACACAGAGCGTTCATATAAAAAGGTACCAACCATCCGTCCACAACCCTGATGTTTTTAAAAAATATATGGCGCCGCGTGATAATCAAACACGGAGTAAAATTTATATTAAGCCTGTGTCTGAACTACTGACTCAGTTATTACTTATGCGCAACTCTCATTCACTCTCATCATTGATTGATCCAAGCCACAAGTCTCAAGTTCATACATTCTTCGTATAAATGTGATTTGTTACATTGGTTAATCACTCGGAGTTTTCCGAACTCGGTAATAGCTTCCGACAAAATTTCCATCTCAATCGAACGCGTTCAGGAACGCGTTCCGGAACGGCTCCGGAACGCGTTCCGGTACGCGTTCGGAACGCGTTCTGGAACGCGTTCGGAACGCGTTCTGGAACGCGAAGGGAACGCGTTCTGGACGAGAACGCAGCGTTAGGTTACTTCTGAGCAGTACTGTACATTAATCACTGTGTTAGTAACTTTTTAAAACATTCAACTAAACAAGGTTGTAATTACATGTGCTATAACAGCAGTAATGTCCCATGAGAAGTCAAATTTTTGACTTGCCAGCTCTCACAAGAATTTCAGTTTCAGTACCAAAATTGCAAATGATGGCATTCCATCTGTAAAGATGTTGCTAGATGCTGATCCTGGAATGAAAATTCCATTGTAAAACTAGGAGATTCAAGCACCCTGTCACAAAGTCGTTCCATGGACCTTTTTTGTTGATAAGCAATGGTCACCACGGGGCTGACTGCCAGCGTGGGATTAGTAAGGTTCCTCTGGAGCACCCGAGGCACAAGATAAGGTGGAAGAAATAACCAGTTATTTTCTCCTGTCCATGATGTTGTAAAGGCATCGGCTTCCTCACACCCTGGGTTAAGATATCTGCTGCAAAAACGGGGCAGTTGTTTGGTCTTGACACTTGCAAAGCGGTCAATGGTATGTGGTCCCCAGCGTTTATATATCGACTGAAAACAGCTAGGGTCAAGCATATAGTCATCAGGATCGTCCAGTCTTGAAAGGTAGTCAGCAGTTTCATTGAAGTCTCGGCTAACCCATTCCACTGACAGACGAATATTATATTCTCTGCATAGCTTGTAAATCTGGAGGGCTTCTTTGTGTAGCTCCGGATTACGGCTTCCCACTGACATGATCCTTTCCGCACCCTGGTTATCAGTTCTGTGTCTCACTTCTTTACCTTGAATTTGTGGTGCCATCGATTCTAACACTAATCTTGCAGCTTTTATCTCTCTGAAAGTTGAACTCTTCATACTCTCCTCTTTCGACCAGCTTCCTACTGCTTGCTGGGCACCAAGTTGGACTACAAATCCGCCCCATGCAGTGTCACTTGCGTCGGAGTAAGTTAATATTTCGATTTTGGGACATGCTGTCCAAATACATGTAGGCTGTCCACTGTTATCAAAGTTGTCTTGCCAGAATAGGACTTCACTTTTTGCATCTTCAGACAGATTGATTGGCTGGTCCCAGCACGTGGCGTGTTGCATACATGTAGTTCGGTATAATTCTCGTGTCCACAGTCGGACAACTGGTCCAAGGGCTAACCCCATTGAGAGGGATCATGTGAGTTGTGCGATGGTTCTCGCTGATACCAGGAACGGTTTACTAATTACTTTGTCAAGTATTGCTTGGAATATTGCTAATATTCGGGCCTATTGCTATCCATATGGAAGGACGGTTTTTCTCACTATTTAGAAACATTTTTCTCACTATTTAGGACCCATGAACATCCGAGGAACTTTGTGTGTGCAGGATATATTTCTATATGGTGATAACCACTTGTGTAGTCAAATTTAAAAAAACAGTCACCTTGTTGAAACAGGTCAGCTGCTGTTCGAATGTCTTCGTATTTAAAATTTCAAACTCTCAGGTGTTGATTGACATACCGCAGATCAATGATTAGCCTTGGCTTTCTGAAACTACTTTTCACCACGCCCAGAGAGCTGCAAACAGCTAATTCTGAAGCTTCTACTTCTAGCAAAGCTCCTGAAGAAAAAAGTTTCTCAATTTCCTCGGAAACGAATTGTTTGTTTTCATTAGCACTGTTGTGGTTGAAATAAATATTTTGTTGTGGTTGCTCAATAAAAGGTAAACAATATCCTTGGCTGATAACTTATAATAACCATTGACTGGCTCCAATGTTTTGCCAAAATAATATGTTCTCTCTTAATCTGCCTTTAATTTTAACAATGGAATAAATTTCAAAATTGTCAACATTAACATCATAGTCGAGCGAAATAGCGTGGGTGTTACTGTTGGGTGGAATTTGGTTGACCACCATTGGGTTGAACACTGGGTGCTGACCATCCAAACACATTTCTGGCCCTGGCTTGGAGCAGCGAAAACACACTACTCGGTTGTCACGTGAGGTTTGGGCGCCAAATCTTCCCGCTTTAATATAAGAACTCGAGATCGGTCTGTCCAATACAACTTGTCGATCTGGAGGACGAATAGGTTTTCGTGGCTTGAACCTAGAGATTTCCGACTTTTTCTCATTCCTAGTCGCTTTACTTTCTTTGATGGCTTTCCTGATCCGTTTCTCATCTTCGGAGTCACTGGCTAGGGGATCTGCTGTATAACACTTCACTGTATCCCACCCGTACTTTTCAGCTACAAGGATATGCTTATTTCTGTCAAGGAGCATTTGTTTACCTTCGTTCAGCTGTATCGTTTGCAGCGCGGTGTCTCCACAGTCGAGTGCTTTTTCTATTCGCTCCACTTCGTTCTGATTCAGCAAATACTGCTTCTTGTTCCCTTCGAAGCGGAACTCGGGTTCGGCGGGTTTTGACTGCATATTCGCTGTCGATTTCCTCGATATCTCGCTCTTTAGCTTTCGTAAATCTGTCGCTTATTCCTTTGTTGCTGAAGTAACTCCTTAGCCCAAGCAGGATGCTCTTCTGGCGAGCGGGAATGGTGGCGGCTGCTGCTAGGAGTTCTGCTGCTGGTTCTGGGAACAATTTGAGTCTGAAATCGACAAGTCAAACAAAGCACCGATCACCAAATTTTCCTATCTGAGAGAACTGTTGACCGAACGACCACGAGATGAAATCTCAGGACTCCCATACAGCGAGCAAGGATACGAAAAGGCCAAAGAAATTCTCAAGACAAAATATGGGCTAGACCGCCCAGTTTTGACGACATTCAACAACCCACAAATTGAAGATCTCAATAGAAAATCTGAAAGGAATACAGTTTGATAATGAAGATAACAAGCCTAAACATCCAATATCTAATCCTTGGAGCTGGAGAAATCGCTCGAATTTAGACAACCGACTGCAAAATAGGAGAAAGGAACCAGCCCACCGCAAAGAGGACAACACTTGGATGGACACTTATGGGACCTAGTGAGGTTGACACAACTGCTCTATACTTCACAAGAACATCCCATAATGACTACCATCAACTTTACAGCCTGGATGTGCTTGGTCTACAAGATGAACCTGTAGGTAGTCAAGAAGCCATACATTCAGAATTTAAAGAGCAACTAACAAGATTGCCTGATGGCAGGTACTCTACAGGCCTTCCGTGGAAAGCAGAACATCCGCCACTGTCAACAAATGAATCAGGTAGCAGAGCAAGACTGGATCAACTGATGAGAAAACTCGAGAGAAAGCCAAGTATAATGCAACAGTATCATGACATTATACAAAACCAACTTGAAGAAGGAATTGTGGAGTATGCCCCTGAGAAACCAACTAGTGAAAGAGCATTCTACCTGCCGCACAAGCCCATCATCCGGGATTCAGCTGAGACAATCAAGGTTCGGATGGTATTTGATGCTTCGGCAAGAGGAAATCCAAATACAGCGTCTTTTTACGAGTGTCTTCACAAGGGACCACCATTGCAACCATTACTACACGACGTGCTGGTTAGGAATCGCTTCAAGTCAATAGGATTGACTGGGGATATAAAGCAAGAATTTCACCAGATATGGGTGGATCCAAAAGACCGTGATGCACTGCGTTTCTTCTGGGTAAATGATCTACAAGCCAAGAAAGTCATTCCACTGAGACAAACAAGAGTACCATTTGGAATCGCACCAAGTCCATTCTTACTTGGAGGAACACTGAAAGAACATATCCAGACAGTCCAGGAACTAAAGAAGAGCACTTATTGTACGTAGATCATGTCATTTCTGGAGGAGAGACAGAGATACTAGTGCGTAAGTTCAAGGAAGACGCCATTCAATTGTTTAAGAAAGGAGGATTCCCTCTCCACAAGTGGCACTCGAGCAAGCCTGAATTGGAGGATCCACAGCCTCATGAAGGAGATCTGACATACGCAAAAGAAGAGCTTGGTACAACACCGACAGAAACGAAGATATTGTGTATGAAGTGGAACAAGTCAAGTGACACTTTAGCAGTGAATTTCAGAGATTGCAAGAAGACAGAAGAGTTTACCAAGAGAGGAATTCTGAGAGCAATGACCAGAGTGTATGACCCACTAGGAGTAACATCGCCAATCACGCTCATCGCCAAAGGACTGTACCGACAAACCTGTGAAGCAAGCCACACGTGGGAAAGGGTGCAGTGCTGTGATTTATGCTGTTGTGCATCAAAAGGAAAAGAAAACCCAAGGATTGGTAGCTTCCAAGTCAAGAATAGCGAAGAAGAATGTCAGCATTCCAAGATTGGAACTAATCGGAGCACACATGGTGGCTAATCTTCTCGACAACGTCCGCAAAGCATTGGAAGGATACAACATCATTGGAATTCTTGGATGGTTGGACAGCACGGTAGCACTTTATTGGATTAAGAACAGGAACAGTGGAGGGCGAATCTCCACACTTCGATGTGGAGGGCGAATCACCGGGCCCGCAGTAATTGGCCAACGCTGTTGCGGTAACCCTGCCATTTTGATTATTATTATTTTTTTGGCGTATTGTCCAATTTTTTTGTAATAGTTTGTGGAAATGTGTTCTATTATTTAATATGGCGAAGCTAATAAATTCAAATCAATTCACAAAGCTGGTAGTCGAAGATGCGCACAACAGAACCCTGCACGAGAGAAAATGTGGATGGACAAGCTGAGAAAACTGGTCAAATCAACAATCCACAGATGCAATACCTGCAAACGCTACAGAGCAAGACCTCTACCAGCTCCAAGCCCAGCCAAACTGCCGACGTTTCGGACGAACGGACCAATGGCATACAAGGTAAAGAAGAAGGTCTGGACAAGGGAAGTGTTACGTAGTTACATTGTACACTTGCGCCGCATCCAGAGCCTTACACCTTGATCTTCTCCCAGACATGACTGCTGAAGAGTTCAAACGAAGCCTAGGAGAATTCATGGCGAGGAGAGGCAAACCAGCACGAATCGTCAGTGATAATAGAAAGACGTTTGTCGCAACAGCCAAGTGGCTTAAGAAGCTCAAACAGAGTCAGGTACTGAATGATTATTTTGCCCGAAGCGACATATGCTGGCAATTCAACCTTTCAAGGAGCCCCTGGTGGGGTGGATTTTTTGAGCGCATGGTGGGCCTGATGAAAAACGCGCTCACGAAAGCAGTACGACAAGCACACCTGTCTTTCAAGAAGCTTAAAGACGTTCTACTTATCATGGAAGTAGCGCTGAATAACAGACCACTAGGATACATGGAAGATGTCAATATTCAGCTTCAACCATTAACACCAAATGGAATGTTACATGGAGTTAACATTAGCATGCCTGAGGAGGATCCCACATAGTTCGAAGAGAAGGAAGGAATGTACAAACAAGCCAGATACATTAAGCGTTGTAAAGACGTAATGTGGAAACGATGGTCATCAGAGTATGTCAAGTCATTGAGAGAAAGACATCATCATATGTCTGGGAAGAAATCCAAGATATCAATCGGAGACATTATGATAATCAAAGGAGATGAAAAGAACAGAGGGATTTGGAAAATGGGAGCTGTGGAGAAACTGAGGGGAAGGACGGAGTAATTCGAGGCGCTTCAGTTCAAAAGTCTGCAGCAGCGTCACCCATGTGATTGTTTATCTAGTAAAGAGATTGAATATCATAGAAGAGAAATGAATATCATGGAAGAGAAATGAATATCATGGAAGAGAAATGAATATCATGGAAGAGAAATGAATATCATGGACGAGAAATGAATATCATGGAATAGAAATGAATACCATGGAAGAGAAATGAATATCATGGAAGATAAATGAATATCATGGAAGAGAAATGAATATCATGGAAGAGAAATGCTACAGAACTACCGACGCTAGCAGCATTGAGCAGGTACCATCCAACCTGCACTTGTATGGTGAGATATTCAGCAAGGCAGGGCAAGTAACCACACTGGTGTGTGCACAACTAAAGCCTGAAACAGCTGATATATATGCTCATGTTCTTGGCAGAGAACTTGTAAGATATCAGAATTCTTTTTTTAATAACTTTGTTGTAAATAATTGTGTTGTAAATCTAAAAAATCTGAGATAAATATACATGTGAGATAAATATAACATATATAAACAATTGTTTTTGAATTTGAAACTCATGAAGTCTTGCATGTTTCTAGATGTAGTTTGTAACAGGTAAAAAATTGGTTTACTCAGGGGTTTTTTTTGGTCAGTTTTTCGTTTTTTACTTGAACTGCCTCACCCCAATATATATGTCTCATAATGCTTTCCAAAATTTTGCTGGAAGCTTGGACACAAATCCTGTACTTTGGTAGGGCACTGTGGACTAGATTTTGTGGGTTAACATCCAGGGTTTGTGGGTTTAATTCATTAAGTCAGAAGGCATTGAATTGAAATTGTTGCATGTTTGGTCATTGTCATTGGCATGCCCAGGTTGAAAATATTGCCACAATTTTACCAAGATACTATAAATGCAGATATTGGGATAATTTGTATTATGAAAATGATATACAGTACAGGTGTATGTAATTCATGCAGCATAATATACTGTAGCTGATTGAGACTAGCTTGACTCTAAGGGTGATACAGTGTATTGGCACTTGTGATATTAATTATAATGTATGTATATACATGTATATGTACATGTATATGTACTTAAGGTTCTTGCCAATTAGATATTGCCAATATTTGCATCTTTCCAAGATCTTGGCAAGATCTCCAACATGGACAGTGAAAGAATTTAAAACCACTCTATGACTAAACTAAATTTTGAATTAATAATTTTATATATTAAATTAAACACTGTCATGTACTTAACCACCTAGAATCAATGTTATTCTCTTCTTCATGTTTACCAAGTATCTTTACTACTGCTCCTGGATTATATGTCTCATAAATTACTATTTGTGCTGGAAAGACAGCATCAAGAAATTTGATATCTGAAAAAAAAGGAGAGTAATGCACCATTAGCAATCACAGCAAAATAATATGATGTACAGTACTGTACTGTACATTATATAGCATGGATTGTCAGCCATGAGAACACCAAGTCTTATGTCATATATATTGAATATAGTATTGGCTTAGTCCATTATTATTGTAAATTTTTTCAATAATATAATTTTGTTTCATTGTTTTGTTTTTCTTACTGAAAGGTCAATTGAACTCATGATATACAAAAATAATATGAGGTATTGGCATACCAACAGGAAGGTATTGGCATACCAATTATAGGATTAGCTCTTGCCATTAAATTATGACATACATGTGTTCATATATTCAACCGTGATATATTATATAGGTACATGTATGTATAAGAATGTATACAAAAATAGTGTATTACATTATTATACACATTACAGTACGTTATTATCATATTATACACGATTCCTTTGTCAGAGACAAAGATGGTGGGACATGTGGGGTTACCACTTAAACCCCACAGGTCCCACAAGGAAGGGCCTCTCTAACTCTGCCAATATGACACATCTGTCGGCTGTGAACAGTGTGCACTCTTTGTGCGTAGTTTTGAAGAAGGCCAATGACATTGGCAAAACATCATCAACTTTTAAACCATTTTATTGATTGTACTGTACAGCCATTAATTAATTATATTGTATATACATGTACACTGCAATGTGCACAGTGTATGTGGAAGCTTGGAGTAGACAGATATACATTGACAATCATCCATGTATATTATTGTCTGTCTACTTCAAATCTCTCATATTCACTACATCAGTGTATATATACAACATACCCAAGCCATCTAACCCTAACCACCCCATTACCGATTGTCCATTAATTTATTGTAAGCTGTAATAACATAGGGCTATAACTAGAAGTTACTATTGCAAGGGAAGTGCTGCCTCAATACCCAAGGCAGTCGTGATATTGTGCAAAATTGCAAAAATAAGTGGTGGGCTTATATTGAAGTTGCAGTGGAGGTAGTACAGCCTCGTATCCATGCGGTTAATATGAAACTTTTTAAAGATATATCCACATAATATCCTTATTTAGTTATTAATTTGTTTACAAACAAGTCTTCCCACAAACACTCACCTACAAAGTCCTGGCTGATAAAAGACATTTCTGATTGTTTAAAAGGTTTGGGCGTTGATGGACACTCGTGCCACCATTTGCCATATGTTCTCTGTTGATAAAAAGTAAGTGAACCTCTTGACATCTGTGTACTGTAATACAAGAATCTAAAACTATATAACATTGAATACCTACAAAAACAAGAGATTGTGTGAAATCCCCGTAGTTAGGATAATTAGAAGGATCTCCAACAACATTGCTAATGGTGTAACTATATGAATTATCGCGGCCATATTGACTAGAAAAATCAACCACTTCACAAACTGCTTGACGTATTAAAGAGCTGTGAGTTGATGTTTGAC
This sequence comes from Chrysogorgia sp. JL179-B06, assembly GCA_035772405.1. NCBI lineage: Eukaryota > Metazoa > Cnidaria > Anthozoa > Scleralcyonacea > Chrysogorgiidae > Chrysogorgia > Chrysogorgia sp. JL179-B06. Next base: position 1,494,411 of record JAYKKM010000344.1, read on the forward strand.
ATTCTGACGATTCCTGAGGATCGACACTCATAGGTATAGTAACAGAATCTTATCATTCATACATTTCGTTGGTTTCCACGTTCGACATCAGTGTCAATGTGTCATCAATTTATTTGTTTACATTATGGAACTTGTCCTTCTGTGGCCATTGTGCACATGTTAGGATCTGAGGGGAAGTATAGGGTAAGACAAAGTGTGAATTTGACGATACATACAAAATCCCCTAGAGTCCCAAGTAGACTCGATGTGACTATCGATAACAAAATCGAATAGTTACTTGTCGCTCGTAAATAACGCTCGTAAATCTACCACTCATTATTTCAAAATATGTAAATATTTAGTATCTTTATACGCGCAGGTGGAGAAGAGCGTTCATGCAGAAGAATACATGGCAAACTCTCATGGACCAGTAAATTCGATTTTGTGATCGATAGTCACAACGGATATGTAGATACTTTGCCAAAATTTCGAAATATCAACCGCAACAACGTATGCTGCGAGGTTGCGGACGAAGGATTTCGGAAATCTGTAGTTAGTATGAATACATATTTGCTTCACTTTCAAGCAGAAAAGCTTTTTGTTGATATTCCTTCACAGGTTGCGGGCAAAAACGTTATGGTTCGACACACAAGGATCATCTGGAATTGTCCTCGATTATGATGGAATTCCTTTTCAAGCGTTTGAGAATCTACCGGATTACGTTTAATATTAGTTTGTATCAGCAAGAACTGTTTGTGGACACTGGATATATTTTCTTTACCGAGTTCCGACCGTTTGGCGAAATAGTTCGTAATATTTACGACGAACATGTTACCGCTGGGTTAGGTTCTGGCGACTACTCTAGTGCGCACCGATTAAAATATGGTAATAATGACGTAATTGTTTGGTGTAAGAGTTTTCAAATCTCCTTCAAAATTCGTGTCAAATTAAGAAGGAGTTTAACCTATTTTTTTGTTAAAAATTCTGTCTTGATTTATATATTTTATATATTTTAAAATATATTTCTTCACAATTTCCTTTTTGAAAGCTCGTACCCAGGCCGTGCACAGTCGTGTTCAGCATGATCGAAATTGACATAACAAAGAAATTGACAAGGAGTGGAAATTGGCGCCTTTTAGATTGCAATCGAGATTGTAACTAAATCGATGTGTGATGTTTCGACCGATTTTGCCTCTTTTGAAGCTTGGTGTTATACCGTAGTTCCAAAAACGTTAAACAAAGGTTGACAGCAGCTACGAAGCAAGGTTAGCGATCTAAATCTAGACTAAATCTGAGATGTTTTAATACGATGTCTATATGTCTATATATTTGAAATATATTTCTGACAGTGACAATCATGACAATTAAGCAATGTTGTTTGTTGTTGTTTACTTTAAGATAAAATTTGACTCCAGGTTTGATGTCTATTGTTTGCTAAAACATATGTTTAGTATGGTTAAGTTTATACTGTAAACCATAATAAACACAAATAGTCTATGACTATAGATACTATAGTACAAGTGGGACCAGGGAATTTATGAGTTTGAGTTCGGTCCGAGTTTGAGTTCGGAGCTAGACACTGAATACGAGGGTTAGGGTTAGTAAGACATTTAAGGCGGGGATTAGGATTGTTGTTGTGTTGGGGATTAAGCTTCTGTTTTGACCAATTTCATCAAAATAACACGAATGGGCAATTGATGATTATCATCAAAATAATGGTGAGAACAAGTCAACATGCCTGTCGCGAGGTTGTTCATCTTCATGGCTCTGAAGAGAAAATAGGGGCAGATTTAACGTCAGTCAAATAGATCAGTCGACTACAGTAAGGTAAAAATCAGCAAATCGAAAGTGCGAGCACAAGCAAGCGATAGTACGGCTATATCACCTTTTCCATCACCAAGACAAGTAATGTGTTTTTTTTATTTATGCAATAAATAATATTAAAACAAGAGGTGTAGCATATATATGACACTTCTAGGGGGGCAAATATTTTGACAACTCCTTGGCTTGTGAAGTTTTCCTCCCACCCACCCTAAGCTTATTGCTCCAGTCCGGTATTCCCTCTTTTCTCATTTACCCCAGTTGCGGGGAATTAGGGCTATCACCGTCGGTAAGGTGCCGACTGGGGGGCCAGTGACTGGGACCAGAGCAGCAGCAGTCACTGCCAATCTTGTAATAGGCTGGACAGTCCATTGCCCCTGTGGCACGGCTGCCCAGGAGGCTATGGTTCATGTTGGGGGATGAGTGGTTTCCCCCAACTTGCTGATGGTACGTGGACCATCAGTGGTGCCTGGGTAGGCTAATGCGATATATCGATATTTTCGATAAATATCGATATTTCAAAAATATCGATAAGCGATATTCAATTTTACGCATATCGAAAATATCGAAAGTTTCAACTTCACTAAACACCCAAGTCGATTTTTTAAAAATAATTTCGGCAATTATTGTCGTAAAGTAGAGAACAGCATACGCTAATTGAGGTGACGAGATCTTATTGCGTTTAAAAACACGTAGCGCCGATCCTGCAAAACAAAAGACCAATGCCTCCCATAGACGAGATGTCGCGCAGGAAGACAACTGAAATAGCGATGTAAACAAAATATAATTACGCTAATTCGAATCAGTTAATGTATTTCTCAAACTAAAAGTCTCGGCTTGGAGCCACAAGACAAAGGACGACGCAGTTTAGCAGTTACGCGTAGACCAGGTTTAAAAACAAAGTATCAGAATATCGCTGCTCTTTCTAATCCCGCAGTTCTGTCGTGAAGTAGTCAAACTAATTTCGTTAACGATCAAGTGTTCAATCAACTCAAGTCTCTAAAATGTCGAAAAATAAGTCCTACTTAAGCCAAACAAAGCAAACATGTTGGTGTTTTTTGCTGAAAATTTGTAAATTTCTCTTTATATAGAATGCAAAAAATTGTAAGTGATTATTCTCTGTAGATTGAACATTCCATGCTTAATAAACCTTTAACGTTATAACTTTTTTGTGTTGTTTTTTATTTACATGCGCCTGCGCTTTACCGCGCGTGCACCGAGGTAAATTGAGTTTTCGTATTTGCTTCGATTTCGATATTCAATATCGCCGATATTATCGAAAACATTTTTCGATATCGATACCTGTATATCGATATTTTTCAATATCGCATTAGCCTATGCCTAGGACATGCGGTTTCCCTGGGATACAAGCACAGACAATGTGATCCTCACTCTCCCATGCCAGATCATAGAACACTTGATAGCTAATATATGTGTGGTTGTTCTAGTGACAAGCAGTTTCCCCGGCATGTACAGTAAGCACAGACGACGCGAGTCTTGCTCTCACATGCCAGGTGATGGAACACTTGATACAGTAGCTAAGGCATGTTTGTTGTTCTAGTACCTGTATTGTCTGTATTTGTCAGTGTCTTTATTGTCATTGCTTCCAGGGACATGCGGTTTCCCTGGAAGGCTGGACAGTGAATTGCGCCTGTGGCAGTGCTATCCAGGTGGCTGCTGTTCATGTTGGGGGACGAGCAGTTTCCCCCAACTTGCTTGCAGCACACGGTCCATCGTTGTTGCTGGGACAAGTGGTTTCCCCGGCAGGCACGCATAGACAACGAGTCTTGTTGTTGCTGCCAGCGACAGCAAGTCCTAGCAACGTGTGGCTGTTACTGTATCATTGGTTCTGGGGACATGCGGTTTCCCCGGAAGGCTGGACAGTCCATGGCCCCTGTGGCAACGCGGCCCGGGTGGCTTCTATTCACGTTGGGGGACGAGTGGTTCCCCCAACTTGCTGACAGCTCACGGTTCATCGTTGTTGCCGGGGACAATCAGTTTCCCTGGCATACACGATGAGTCTTGCTGTCCCTGGCAGGCAAGCAAGCAAGTCCTAGCAACGTGTGGCTATCGCCATTGGTTCCGGGGACATGCGGTTTCCCCGGGAGACTGGACAGTTGATGGCCCCTGTGGCAGTACTACCCAGGTGGCTTCTATTCATGTTGTGGGACAAGCTGTTTCTCCCAACTTGCTGACGGTGCACGGTCCATCAGTGGTTCTCCGGGGACATACGGTTCCCTCGGAAAGCTAGACAGTCCATGGCCCCTGTGGCAACGTGGCCCAGGTGGCTTCTGTTCTTGTTGGGGGACAAGCGGTTTCCCCCAACTTGCTGATGGTACACGGCCTGTCATTTTTTGCCGGGGACAAGCGGTTTCTCCGGCATGCAAGCACAGACGACGTGAGTCTTGCTTTCCCTGGCTTGCCAGGTGATAAAATAATACTTGATAGCTAATGCATGTGTATGTTGTTACTTGTTTTTGTTGGCATTTGTCATAATTATTGGACTACTGTAGGTATGGGACTAGTGTGTAGCCGCAGTGGGTGCTTGCTGTGCGTGTCTGCTTTCCGTTCTTTACAGCTGTCCAACTGGGGTTTGTTGAGGGATGCTAAGTATGTGTAAGTACAGTACCTCCATAATTTACTTATTTAGTGATTTATTTGTTTCACGCCTTCGTTTTTTGTTTTTCTCCACTAGTGGTGCTAGTGTGACTCGTAGTCCCCGGATTGAGCTGCGAGGCCTGGGTGACTTACTGGACTGCCAGGCCCTGGCGACTCCCTACTGTGTTGGTATGATTCCCTTGCCTGAGGTATCCCGTCAGATAGCCTACAGGCCGGCATGTGACTGAACACCGACTTGTTAATTAACATGGATTATGTAAATTTGTTGGCCTTTTATTATAAGCATTAACATTCATGCAAGAGTCTGCGGTAGCACCCCCGATTCCTGACCATACGCTGTATGGAACCGCACCTAATTGGGCACAGTGTCCTGAACCAATTCAACCTTTGGAGGTTGTAGCTCTGTCGGAGAGGGTTTTACGCTAATAGCTGAGGAACAGTTTACAGGACCCAGAGATCCACAAAGACGGGAGCGGTCTCATAGGTAGAGCAGCCCCAGGCGAGCCTAAACTCCCCAACTAACTTGTTACAATGTTGCCGAGAATTACCCTCTCCTGACCAGAACTACTGTCACACATAAAGTGGAGAAAAAACTTACCGTATAATAACAAATTACCCCTACTACAGCCTACCGCCTGCACAATACCTGCAGGGAACCAAACAAGGCCTGACCTTGAAGTTTGATCCCAAACCAGAGCCACATCAAGCTAGAGGATGGAGATGACTGGGACATTTCCTATGGAGGATTGCCTTAGGAGCATTGCTGTGAAGAGAATATAGCTGCGAACATGCACAAGAACAGACGACATTTAAGTTGATGGAACAACAAAAGAGATTGCACACAGTAAACACATGCAGCATAACAGGAGACAAAAAAGCATTTTAGTTATCACCCAGGATAGCTGGGGAGCAGACCAGTTCTACTGGCGCGATTGTACACACTAACAGTAAAATATCACCCGGAGTAGCCGAGCAGCAATATTACTTTATACACAGTAAACACATGCGCAACAAAACAGGAGACAAACATATATTAAATTAAGTCACCCAGAATAGCCGGGGAACAAACCAGATGTACTGGCGCGATTGTACACACACTAACATTAAAAACAGCGTGCCAGAAGCACTGGCGCGACGGTACACTAATGTTAATGGATACATAGACAACACAAACAGCAGAACAGGAGACAAACACAAAGGAAGTCACCCAGAATAGCCGGGGAATAAACCAGATGTACTGGCGCGATTGTACACACACTAACATTAAAATAGTAGCTAAGCAGCGAACCAAATTTACTGGTGCGATGGAGCAAACACATGCAGCAGAACAGGAGAAAACATAAAATAAGTTAGCCCGCAGATGAAAGCAAATACTGGCAGCTGCCGATAATATGCAAGCAGGGAGCACAAATAGAGTCCCCCAACGACTGTACGGCGGTGTTGCCCAGTACGGACCCGGATGACCCCCCACACGACTGAACAACAGCATGAAGGGAGCACAAATAGAGTTCCCCAACGACTGTATGGCAGTGTTGCCCAGTACGGACCCAGAGGACCCCCCACGCGACTGAGCAACAGCAGGGAGCACAAATACAGTCCCCCAACGACTGTACAGCGACGTTGCCCAGTACGGACCCGCACTAGCAGCTAGCCAGCAAGCAACAGCTGAATGAAAGCAAAGTAGCACAGTCCGAAGCACGGGAGCACAATAATGAGCTATGTAAGATGAGGGTTGGGTGGGCGGGAACGAAGGATCGTGTTCGACGGACAGCGCACGAATAAGCCCTGAAGTGGAGGACCGTCAGATGCCACGAGTTTTGCATTGACGTAAGGCATTCAGTGCACACAACCTGAATACCTATAGGGTCCCAAGGGACCACAAGACCGGCAGCACACTTACTTTGCATGATGTTAATTATTTTTATTGCATAAATCCATTTGATTGGTTTGCATTTCTCGACTGATTTGGACCATTGTTTATTGGTCAAAATTTCGAATTGCCCTTTAAGGTGGAGAAACACGTTTCGCGAACCATTTATTGCTCCATAGCTGTTTACTTCTTGCCTTGCAGTTTCACGTAAAAATTGCACCGTGTATGTGTTCTAGTAATGCCTGAAACCGCTTGGCGCTTGGTCAGTTTATTGGTTTACCCAGTAACTCGAAGTCAACTCGAGGTTAACTCGAAATTAACTCGACTCAAACTCATGGATTACAAGATGCCAGTTCAGTACAAGTGGAGTATTGGCAGTAGAATAGAAATGCATTATCGCAAGTTCAGTTGGGGGGGGGGGGGGGGGGGGGCAGATACAGTAGCTTCCCAAACAATTTTGAAATCTAGATTGTCTAATATACCATTTCCTTGTATTTGGAACAATAGAAAATACTTTTCAATGATCAAATTTATTGTTACAATGTATTAAATGTTCTGTAACTGAAGAAATTATTTATGTTATAATTTAAAAAAACTTTGCCCAAGGTCTTGAGTATGTTAACCAAGACAGAATAATTTGTATTCTAGTGCTTTCTTTGAATATAAATGTAGGCAGATTGGTTTGCAAACACATGTTCTATACTTACCGGTAAATTGAACTTTTTGGTAGGTGGATTTAGCCTGTGAGGTCCATAGCTTTCACTATCTGAAGTTAATTTTGCTTCAATGTAATTTTGCTTCAATTTGTGAGTCTGAGTAAAACAAAATGCAAATTGAAAACAAAAGTTTCTACAGTGCATAAAAATTTTTTGTTAGTCCATAATCCTAGAAAATTGGCTGCCAGAAGTATGAATGTGGAAAACTTTGTGAAAAAGCGAGGTCAATAAGTTGTTTATTAGGCCAAACAAAAAAATTGTCTGGAAAAAAATTGTCAGAAAAACTATAGGGTCAGGGCATAAAAATTGGGTTGGTTAGGTTACACAAAGTACACAATTTTTTTTGGCCTAAGAACTTTTCCATGGTCCTGTGTATGACTTTGTTAGCATGCATTTATTAGATTCCCTTTCTTGTGTAGTTTTCTATCATGTTTTTAACATGACCTCAAGAATTCAGGGGGGCATGACCCATATGGTGCCCCTTATCCGGATGAACCTACAGCCATCAACATTACATTGGTCATTCTTCACTGTCTACTGTACATGATGTGATTAAATTTTATTTTATTTACAATGGTGCATGGAGGTTCTGTAAATTGTATTATAATTAACATGTCTGAAAGGTAAAAAAATCTACAGTATGTGTACCTCTTATTTTGTATAGTATGAGATGCACCAACCTAAAGTTGAAACCTTTCAGGTTGTCTCAGAAAGGAATTGGTTGGAAAGACTTTATTATTACCATGGCTTTTATTGTGCTAGTCATCCCGGCTTTATAATATTCATCTGTGGAGTGTTGATATGTCTATGCAGGTATTAATTATTTACAAATTGAATATAAATTACAAAGTAATTTAATGTATTATAATATGCTGTATTGTACAATAGCTATCTTTGACCAGATTGACCAGCATAATATTTTGACAAAAACCTAACCATTATATTGAGTAAAAGACGAGTGAAATCATAATATTTATTAAAGTTCTAACGTTTCTTTGTTAACACAACATCTTCAGAGAATAATAATTTACATATTGCAGAAAGCCTAAATACAGTATATACAGTTGACTCTGTTTGAACGACCACTCTCGTAAGCGACCATCTCCCTTAAGCGACCTCCTTTACAAATTCCAATTTTATTTCTTAGTCAAACACTGTATTTAGCATCTCTCATAAGTGACCGCTCTCATAAGCGACCACGATCATTTTTTGGGATTCCCTTTTGGCTTTTCTAATTGTTTTTCTACTCAGACTCGTAAGCGATATGACAGACCAGACGACAACAATCTTGGCTTTATTAGTTTGTATTTTTATTTTAATATTTGATATAATTTTGCAATTTCCGCAATAGTTGCTATAATTTCTGCTATCATCACATACAGTATACTTGTTCACGAAGCAATCCTCCTTTTTGAACTAGTGTATCAACTAGGGTGAGGCGGTTAATCGATAAACCGAAAAAAACCCGATGTTTTTTGAAAACCGATTTAACCGATGTTGCTTTTGGAGAAAAACCGAAGAAAAATCGGAATTTCAATAAAATCGAACCATATTTATACGGGTTTGTTGCAAAAGAATCAAGTGTTTGCGTTTACACACGGAAAAACTGAAGAGATTTTGTTTGAAGTTTGATAACGTCTTCGAAATACTGTACGTTAATTGCCAGGTATGATCTCCGATATACAGTAAGAACAGAAGGGCTTCGATTCGAGGTTAATTGAACGGATAAGCGGATTTCTCTTATATATTGCATATTTCTTTGTACTTCGTAGTCATGATGTTTATAATCAATTAATACAATTGTTTTTCAAACTGAAGTCTTGCGCGAGTAGCGTCACACATGTTTTTTAACTGTAGTTTCGAACGCGTTTTAAAAAACCGGTTCACTCGGTTTTTTCGTTTTTTTTCGGTCGGTTTTCGTTTTTTTGTAAAAACCGCCTCACCCTAGTATAAACTATGATTCTGTGAAGACATCATAACCAAGTTTCACAATTTTTTATTGTAGCCAGGGTATAGATGTTTTACTGTCCCCACAATAAATATATTTACACGGCCGGTCTCTAGACCATATTCTCTAGACCATATCCAGCGCCACAATTTACTCACTTTCCAATGACAACGACTTTGCCTTTGTTTGTACAATGTTTCAAAAATTTGCTGACATGCCTTGCCATTCTCAAAGGAATATGTCCAACTATTTCATCGTGTTCACTGATGGTATTAGAATGATAGTTGGATGTTGTTGTTCCATTCATGTCTGGCTGTGCTGTTTGTCTTGTGTTAACGTTGTTAAAGGCCTGACAACTGCAACAGCATTTGAATCTTTTCCATTCTTTGGCTCTCGCTTCAGATTTTGTGAAATATGTGAATATTATTATCACTACCGGTATAAAACTGAATTACAATAGGTTTGGGCCACTTGTGGTGAATATTCTCGTAAGCGACCATCTCTCGTAAGCGACCACTTACTTCCATCCCGAGGTAGTCGCTTACGAGAGAGTCAACTATAGTTACAAAGTTGTCATAAATTATGAATTAATTAACTACATGTAAGCAAGAGAGAATACTAAAAATACTTATTACAAGATGAGATGACACTAGTATACAATGACAATTAAACATTGACAGAATTATAAGCTTACAAAAGGAAAAGTGGTGCAGTGCCAATATTTGCTTTTAAAGGTGGTTTGAGATTGCAAATGAGTTAATTAGGGGTAACCGGTAAATCAGTAAGACCCTCTGGCCCCCACTGAAGAAATGGCCCCCACTGTACAAATGCTCTCCAGGTACAGTATACCATGTTGACCCCTTCTGTAACAATTCAAACTACTTATTACTTAATTTATGGTTGTTGAATTGCATATTTGAAATGAGTTAATGGTGATCATTTATCTCATCTTATTATCTCATAAATAACTGCCGATGAATCACAGTCAAATTTATAATTGATAAAATAGGTACAGGTACTGTATGTTTAGAATCAGAATTCTGAAAGGTGTGCAAACCTGAGACAAACTGACAATTTTTACATCTTGTTTTGCCGCAATGGCTGAATACACTGTATACCCATCAGACCCGAAGACTGAACAGGCCCACAGAGTTTGGCTCTTAAACTCACGGCACAGAGGTAAACACTGTTTACTGCGTTGGTGGAGGCGCTACTGATCAATATATAAGATCATTGATATACGAAGAATATAATGATGATTATTATAATGATGATGACAAGTTCTTTTCTCTTAAGTGCCTACAAACGAGAAATACGTCCAGCCCTGGAAATTTGCAAATCCAAAAACTTCAAAAAGGTTATTGTAGACCTTCTCAATAAACCAGGTTTTTATCTCCCTCACTCTAGTTTTAAAATTTTCTGTATTACAATACTACGTCTACATATATTATGTCTAGTGTGCAAAGCCTGGATTGCTTGATGTAAATACTGCCTAGATACTGCAGTATTTATATCACACAATTTACAGTGCTGTAAATTATTGAAATACTAAAATATCAAAGTTTTGTTTGTTGTATTTGAAAACCCCATAACAAAACTGTCATCTACTGTAAGTTTATGACCTTAAAACAGTCACATGACATAAACAGGAATTTCCTTCCCCCTGGAAACCCTTACACCAGAAATATTCTGCCAGGGGTCAATCAGTTCCAGAATTCTACAAAAAATATTTCTTGACCAATCACAGAACAACATTTGATGACGTCATTTACTCTTTCGAAACATTCCCCAAAACCTTTGCACCCAAAATATCGTCCTAGTAGATTAAAATGTTTACTTTTTCTATCCAAAAAACCTATCGACCAATCGCAGAACTGCATTTTGATGATGTCATTGATGCTCCAAAACATTACCATGGCATTCCTCGCCCTGGACAATTTCTCGTACTCAAAATATCGTCCCAGCAGGTCAAGACGTTTACCTATTCTATCCAAAAGATCTCTCAACCAATCATAGAACAGCATCTGGATGACATCACTGGGTATTCTAAGCGTTGCGGTGACATTTCTAGCCCTCAAATTCCTTCATTCACTAAATTTCGTCCCAGTGGGTCAAGATATTTTCCTGATCTATCCAAAACACTTCTCGACCAATCACATTCTAACATTTTGATGACGTCATCGACACCCCTGAGCATTACTATGACATTTCCCGCCCTGAAAACCTTTATGTCTGAAATTTCGTTCGAGTTGGTCATGAGGTTTAAAGATTCTGGCCAAAAGGGGCTTCCCCGAAATGTTAGCCTGCGTGGCAGGCGTTACGTTTGGGGGAGGGGAGGAAAATGGAGAGGCGAAAGTAACGCCTGCCAAAATCGTATTCATAAAAGCGTACAAATTTCACCAAAAGTATCGGCTAAATTGGTTCATTCGATTCGTATGTAAATAAACTGTTAAACTTGCCCAATACATCAAAGGAATGAGGATTTTCCCTATGAAATTAATCTTAAACACGGAGTGCTTGCATATACAGTGTGTATAAAAAAAACCGCTACCGGAAGCAACTGTGAATTAGCATTTTTTTCAAAGAACCCATTGTAATAGTTTGAAGGCTTAGACACCTCTGAGCAACGAATGCATAAAAAATAACTTGGATTGCATTCGTATTGAAAACTGCTTTCTCTCTTCTTCTTTAAAAAATTGCAATAGGTCTCTTTAAGAATGCTAATTCATTTTCTAAGGGTAGCGGTTTTTTTGATACACACTGTACAGTGTATAAAAAACCGCTACCCTTAGAAAATGAATTAGCATTCTTAAAGAGACCTATTGTAATTTAAAAAAAAATTATACACCTGGGAAATTAAGATGGTCCAAGCGCTGTGTTAATCAAGAAGAGAGAAAGCAGTTTTCAATACGAATGCAATCCAAGTTATTTTTTACGCATTCGTTGCTCAGAGGTGTCTAAGCCTTCAAACTATTACAATGGGTTCTTTGAAAAAAATGCTAATTCACAGTTGCTTCTGGTAGCGGTTTTTTGATACACACTGTACAGGGTGTATAAAAAAAAGCGTAGCCTCGGAATTTCCCAAGAAATCCTCTGTGTTCTTAAACACAAAAGAGTTTCGCCCCTGGGAATTTAAAATAGCTTGTAATCGTATTCCAGGGGCATAACTGTCTAATTACTACAAACTCGAGCACGTAAAGCAGAATTGAATCGAAATTTATGCATTTATTTAATGGGAAGTTGTTTAGTTTACAAGTATCAACAACAGTTAAATTCCCAGAGGCCTAAAATCTTTTGTGCTAATAAAAACAAAGTGGATTTCTTGGGAAATTCCGAGGTTGCGCTTTTTCTTATACACCCTGTATTGGAGGTGAGACGCTCACTGTGCCAATCATAATTAGTTCAATTACTGTGATTGGTCAGGAAACAGAGAGAAATGAGAAGTAATCTAAACAACAAAATCTCCATTGTTTCGAGACTCCATTGTTTGAATTGATTTTTAAAATTTCAAAGACTCCATTGTTTCGAGGGGGATGCGCTTCCCTTTTATGCGATCACTCCGTGTTTAAGCCCGAACAGCGTGACTTACTTATAAATGGTCGTGATGTCGTGGCTATTTCGCTTACCGCATTTGGAAAAGTTTGATATTCCACATGTTAGTGTTGTGATCACGCAATCAAAGCTATCCCTTCACAAGACGAATAACGATAGACCAACTTCGCCTAGCTGTCTTGCCATTTGCCCGCTTGAGAGACTACATAGTCGATAGTCAATAGTCCCTTGGAGCAGCGGCACTTTTAGGTCCTTCGCGATCGAGATCTCACAATTTGTTTCGAAGTTACGTTATAATTTGCAATGCAATGTTTATTTTTTACTGAAGCATAATTAGTGCATATCTTTTTATTCTTTTTATTGATTGTTTTGCGAACTGCTAAGTAAACAATGTCAATCATGCTAATGGAGTTTGTACGCTTTTATGAATAGGATTTTGGCAGGCGTTACTTTTGCCTTTCCATTTTCCGCCCCGCCCCCCAAACGTAACGCATGCCACGCAGGCTACCAAAATGTTGATGAAGAATACAGCGATATCGCTATGAAAAAAACAGGCGTGCTCACTCGGTGCTTGTGAAGGATTGCGGGTTAGGTTTGAATGATTAATTTGTTTGGACTTGTTTTTGCAATACAAATATTAGCACAATGGGAAAATGAAAACATTTCCTAGTTTTTCCTCTAATCTCTTCCTTTCTTCCAATCTCTTCCTTTCTTCCAATCTCTTCCTTTCCTCTAATCTCTTCCTTTCCTCCAATATCTTCCTTCCAATTTCTTCCATTTCTCCAATCTCTTCCTTTCCTCCAATCTCTTCCTTTCTTCCAATCTCTTCCTTTCTTCCAATCTCTTCCTTTCTTCCAATCTCTTCCTTTCTTCCAATCTCTTCCTTTCTTCCAATCTCTTCCTTTCCTGTAATCTCTCCTTTCCTCCAATATCTTCCTTCCAATTTCTTCCATTTCTCCAATCTCTTCCTTTCCTCCAATCTCTTCCTTTCCTCCAATTTCTTCCTTTCCTCCAATCTCTTCCTTTCCTCCAATCTCTTCCTTTCTTCCAATCTCTTCCTTTCTTCCAATCTCTTCCTTTCTTCCAATTTCTTCCAATCTCTTCCTTTCCTCCAATCTCTTCCTTTCCTCCAATCTCTTCCTTCCAATCTCTTCCTTCCAATCTCTTCCTTTCATATATTTTCACATTAGTTTGGAGACTTTTAGGTGGCCAGACAGGTTAGCTTGTTGTTGCTCAGGTCGTCACTAATTAGATCATCGCCACGATGTCTGAGATCGTCACTACTCAGCAGGGTTCGAGATAGTTGAAGAAAAATTATCTGCAATATTTTTCAAAAAGAAGAGTTTGAGTTCTGTCTGAACAGAAACTACCATATCTTGTTTCCATGTATGATATTCTAACTTGGAACAAATTGATGTAGGCATGTGGCCGAAGAGCAGATATTTGTAGTTAGATATTTGTAGTACACCCAGGGCTTTCAGTTTTCTGTCAAGCAATGCCATTTCTGGCATTCTGAGGAAGGGTTTTTATAATTATCAACTTCATTAACATAAATGCAAGCAGCAAGATATTGTTTTTTTTTAATTATTCATTAAGATAGATTACATTGTTGCCTTGCCGAACTGTGCATAGATGTTCGGAAATAATAATTTGGCAGTTGCGACAAGGTCCTCTGTGTTGCAGTCACCTTCACTTTCATCTTATAATGTTATTTTTCTCAATATCCTGAGATCCTCCTTAAATACGAACCATTGCTTTCTCAGCTGCACAAGTTCAAATCTGAAACCTTGGCTTGATTTGCCAGATCACCACTAACAATTTCCTTATTCCCATATAAACCAAACATATTGGACTTTGTATCTGTTGGTACATGTTTAGCGTTGAAAACCGATATACAGGCTCTAGGTTATCCAAAGCATCTTTATATAGAACCGCTCATCAATGTTCTTGCTAATTGCTTGTGCTTACCGGCTACCAGATGCATCCACAAGATTCTCGCCCGGTCCACTTAGCGATTTTTTCCATGGTGCTAACCGTGCTTGTATATCCAATTTTCGCTGTCCCAAGTGGGTTTTTCCTCGGGAGATCTAGGAATAATATTCATAATATGTTTGTTTTTATGTTCCGGTTTGAAATGCTTTACTTAGTGCAGATACAGGTAGATGCGGCAACATCTACCTGTTCAGCATGTATAATGTGGAGGTACCCATGGATTTAACTGAGGTCTTCATCTTCCGGAGTAAGCCTGCGGTAATTGTGCCACATGCGGATGGATCATCCTTCATAAACGTCAATGCATGTAGCATACCCATATATTCGTTACAGAGTAATTCGACTGATGCATTCAAACCTAACCAACGCGTACCGATTGCCCGTTTTACCTTTTTTTCCCTTTTTGGACAATTTGTCAAAGGATTTGAAATTCTTAGTAATCTTTACGTAAATCTCTTCGGTGATTTGTTGAAGAAAGTCATTTAATTTATTTTTAAAAGTTGAGAAAGAGAGCACAGAAAAATATCAAACTCTGGCGATGTTAAAATGAAAAAATGAAGAGGCGAGTATAAAAAATTGGAATAAACCCGGCTGTCATGCCGTTCCGCATGTTGTAAGCCACGAATTATTGGAATTGTAAAAGCATTGTAAGCATGCAGTAATTATTGGATTGTAATACACTCGTTGCTCACGTTGTATCCAATAAATTCTTAGCATTTTTAGCATTGTATCCAATAAGTTATTGGAGTTGTAAGCACATGGGTGTAACAGTCAATTACTAGTCCCACATACTTAGTCTCTCTCACGAGTCTACTAATTTAGCATTTCAAGTAGGGGGTGGGTGGCTCGTGGCTGCGCGCTGGGGGTGACGAAAGTACGACCGGGGGTTAGTGTTAGAAAACTAATTAGGCGAAGGGTTAGGGTTAGGATCTTGCTTACAATCCAATAATTTATTGGGTACAATGCTAAAATAATGCCAATAATTTATTGGATACAACGTGAGCAATAATTTATTGGATACAACGTGAGCAACGGCTGTGTAATACGATGGATTTGTCGAATTAGTTGCGCATTGACTTATGCGCATCCCACAAGCATAAAGTCGTACGTTAGTCTATAAGTTTAAAGAACCGGATTATAGACCACGCAACTCGGCTATAAATCGTGAAACCCGGCTATCGTGTCGTTTATTCTCGGTGTTTTCAAATCAGATAATATATAAACGTCTTATATACTGTACAATACTATACTATACTCCACACTCTTACACTCTATACTCTATACTATACTAGTATAGCATAGTATAGAGTATAGAGTGTAAAAGTGCAAGAGTGTAGAGTATAGTATAGTATAGTATTTATACTATACTCTATACTATACCTCTACTATACTATACTATACTATACTATACTATACTATACTATACTATACTATACTATACTATACTATACTATACTATGCTATGCTATGCTATGCTATGCTATGCTATACAATTACTATTACTATGCTATGTACTGTGCACTGTGTACTATGTACTATGTACTATATGCTATACTATATACTATATACTATACTATATGCTATACTATATGCTATACTATATACTATACTAAAATAGATTAATTTGCTTTTATGTATAGTACCTATACTGTATTGAGTGTATGTTTATAATAATTTCCATTAATTTTAGTGCACCTATTATCAAGTTCTTTCCTTTTGCTGCAACAATTCCATCAGAATGGAATGAGACAGTTTTCAATAATGTTTCAACTGATGAAAAACCTAACTGGGTAAGAGTATAGCACATTTCCCATGCTCTCCTCAAATACCTGTAACAGGGGAATGCCTCGAGCCCTTCCAAAAGTTGAAAATTTATCACTCAATGATTACAAAACCAAAACCATTTAACTTGGTACATTCCTGCTTTACATATATTTATTGTACCGTAAATGCATGTAATGTTCAACTATAATATACAGTATTTTATATCTTACCTGTATTCAGCTGGTTTTAGTAGTGCGATTATTTTGCAAACTAAAGTCTAGAAACATGTTTTCTGTAGTTTCTAACTTTCTATTAGGATGAGTAATGAAAAAAATTATTTACTCAATATTTTTCAACAGTTTTCGCTCGTTTAATTGCCTCTCCCAGATTAAGCAAATATGCAAATTGTCAAGAGAAGGGGCCAGGAAGAGTAAATTACAGTGCAATAGCACACTTTCCAGCTTTACCTTTACCCCTAAGTATTGGTGAGAATTCTCAGGTTAATTGCCACATAATGTTACTAAATGGGTGTGCGTGATAACCAAAAAGTAGGAGTCAAATTGGTCAAGATTTTAATCCTACTTTATCCCTCGTTCAGGCTAAGGTGGTTGCTTATTGATGATTTCCTTAAAAATTACCTTAAAGAACCTGTTTTTGCAGTTACTGTATATATAGTGAATGTTTCTTGTTTTCATTCATTCATAGGTAAATGATAAACCAGTCGTATATATTCAACAAGTTGTTGTCGCTGTATTGGTTGAACCAGTAAACACTAGTCTTTTAATACCCTATGTTGTGCATGAAGCTTTTCAACCAGCTTTTAAAATTGTTGACGATATTTATGAACATGAAGAAAGGTAAGTTTTGCGCTAGACATCCTCAAAGGATATGATTTATAATAGTATATACATTGTTGTACTCTTTGGTAATTTTTTCAATCAAAGATTATACTGTACAGTACTACTTCACTAACACACTGTAAAATATTTCTCAAACACAGTGCTACTGCTATAACAATAATATCCAATTATACAATATAATGAATTTGTCAAAATGGTAATATAGATGGACGCCTCTGGCACTAGTCTCATAGGTGACTGGGCTACCATTTGGTATAAATAATTATTATATATATATATATGTATAAATATTCTGTATAAAATTCAATGCAATTCCATGTAAATGGTTTTTGTTTATATTTTGAAGTGCCTATCTTATGTTTGGGTGTTTTATATATTTATAATCTTTGGCACTTTCTTAAAAATTTTTTATCAGAAAGTGCAAAGATTGTAAATATTTATTATATGGCTTGCCTCGTGAGCGGTCTTAACGCAGCTTTTCTGCGATCTGATTGGTTCTTGACCGGTCTTTACAAAACAAGTGAAAAGTTTTAAAAATTTGCGAAAAAATTGAGGAAATGTGATAAATTTAAAAGAGCCATATAATAAAAACCTCATTAACCTCGTTTGGTCGGTCTTTATGGCAAAATAATCCTGCCCTTGGTCTTTTGGCACAGACCTCGCTCCTTCGTGGCTCGATCTGTACTGAAAGACATAGGCGTACCTGAGTAACCTGACCACTTGTTTGGTCACAACTTCATATGTGACTAGATCTCTGCGCGGTTTCCTCACCGAAATATGGGGGTACTTCGTATGTGATATAGCCTTTAGTATAATTTTAAATCGGGCAACTACATAACAATGTTAAAACATATTACTTTAATATTAAAACAGTTCAAACAATTCATGAATATTTAACAGCAATATTACCCGAATTTACCTGAAATTTCTTTCAAAAAGTGCCCGAAATTTTCATTTATGAAACGTTGGGGTGGTACGGCTATGGTAAAAGACCGTGGACAGGATAATTTTGCCGTAAAGACCTCCCGCTCGGTCAATAAGTATTTAATACAGATCCCAAACATGAGATAGCTACTTTAAATTGGTTATACAGTATGTAGGGGATGTTACATGACCGTGCACTGCTATACGAATTTTATCTTCGAGTGTTGGTAATTTCTTTGGCGAGTGAGCAAAGCGAACAAGTGAGAAATATTATTAAGACGAGAAGATAAAATGTGTATCAACAAGCGGCCATGTATGTTCTGTTTCTTCACATGTGAAGATAAAAGTGATATCTCCACTGCTCACAGCGAAAATATATATGTTATTTACCGGATATCCGTATAGAAAAATATTTGCCCGAGGTTTCAGAAACTGCCCGAGGCCGTAGGCCGAGGATCGTTTATGAAACCAAGGGCAGATATTTTTCTATATGGACAAACCAAAACTGTAAATAACATTTTTTTTATTACATAAGGTGAAAGACTTTAAAGTTACTTTAGGGGCTTTAGTTTGGTAAAACTGCATTATTTGGATAAGGAAAGGAAAACAAACCAAAATACTTTAGCTTTTGTATAATAAAGTTATCTCGAGCTTAATACCATTTCAATCAATTTTAGTCATTAGGGTATATAAAAAAATACCACATGTGGTATTTTTTTAAATACTTTTTTAAATACCCCCTGTAAAAAATCACATCAGGGATGTTTACAAATATAATATTATAAATATTTACAAACATCAGTTTTCCCATCAGTTTTCCCATCAGTTTTCCAAATCGCTACATTCAGGAACTCGTAAAATTGATTGAAGGAAATAACACTTGTTCTCGAAGAATTAATGAAAAATCGCACTTGTGTTTGGCGAAATATTCAACCACTTCGCACTCGTGAATATTTCGCCAAACACGCGTGCGATTTTTCATTAATTCTTCTCGAACCGTGTTATTTCCTATACAAATTGAATCAAATTATGTGTTAATTTTCCATTTAATAATAAAGCAAAAATCACGATAAAAATTTTTAGCATTCAGGATTCTGTGACCGTGGTCAGATATCGCAAAAAGCCGCCCGCTCAGGCAGCCAATCAAATTGCAGGAATCCCTAGGATTTCGCCCGCTCATGATTAATAAAAAAATAAATAATTTTTATCTTCATATATGAAGATATCATTATTTTGAATAGGAGAATACCAAGTATTTCATCGATATCTAAATATCTTAATATTCCATGGCTTTAGAAATGGCACCAAAAGCATCAAGATAAATGATTTATGTTTTCAAATTCGCCACCGTGATCCATTTTCTGGTGGTAGAAGGTTGTTACCTAAAAAAGGATGTCTGTTAATCTCACCCGTAAATCTCTGGCAGGATACTGCAAGGTAAGTATTAGCTGAGCTCTACAGTACTGTGTACCACTTACAATCACGAAGTCTCAAATCCATCTTATTTTTCGCAGAAAATCAAAGTATTAGTACAACACTTATTTTTATGATAATCGTAAATCGGCAATTCGTGTTATTTTTATGATAATGGTCAAAATAGCATGAACTCTACAGGTCTAAATTATGGTCTGTTCTGCGCATATCCCACAAGGAGTGCTCGGGTCGGTCGCTAGAGGTGGGCGAAACGCGGTCGGGGGTTACGTTATAATGAGGTGGGAGACGGGGGGTTAGGGTTAGAAAGACATTTAGGGCGAGGGTTAAGGGTTAGGAAAACACTTAAGACGGGGGCGGGTTAGGATTGGTGTTGGGGATGGGTTCTATTTTAATCATAAAAATAACACGAATTACCAATTGACGATTATCAAAATAAGGGTGGAGGATAACCTGAAATATAAGTACACTCACGTAATATTAAAGCAAAATAATAAATTTAAGGCTGCAAACTTGCAGCTTTGTGTCACAAATGGCGATAATCCATCTATATTATGGATGAAGACGAATATTTCTGACTGCCATTATTAAGAACTACTATATATGATAGATTGGTTGAGAATTTGAGTGAAAAAGTTGATAAAATCTCTAGTATAGCGTTCAGTATATCATCAACGTTTGAATTACGTCAAATTTCTCAAGCAGCAGAATATTGTATCCGAAATGATGACTGGTTTGACGTCACCATTAGCATTTCGGAAAAACAAACCTTTCTAGAACATCAACGCAAAGCTCAATTAAATTACAAAATTTTGTTATTCAACTATTTACTTCATGCATAATCTATACTGTATAGTGACAAAATGCAGTGTTAGGTTCCTAAGTGCAGTGTTTCCACTTTGGAAGGAAATTTCCTTCTACAGATGCGTCACTAGTGGGGGAGGGGTAAGATATTATTAGCCTTCTTTACAAAAGTTCTTTGTGTCCCTCATTCCTCGAAACCTCTCCTCCCTAGTGACGCATCTGTGGAAGGAAATTTCCTTCCAAAGTGGAAACACTGCCTAAGTGCATGCTGTTGAATGTTTGCACCATTTTTAGCTTTCAGACGGATATGGATATTATGGCTAAAATTTATGGAGAACCTAGCAAAAACAGTGTCAGCCTGAAAGGTATGTACACATACTGTTCGTCTGCATGTAGATTTTTTGATGACTTTTGTACGTTTTACTTTGTCTAACTCGGTTTATATGCAATAATAGAATTCTTATACTGCAATGTTACGGGCTCGTACTTAACAAATAGATTACATTTTTCCGTGCTTATGTTCTGTAATATAGATGCACAGATGACGTCATAGCGTGTAAAGAACAAAAAAGTACGGCGCGAGCCGCCGGGGCGAGTGATTACAGTACACACACACGGAAAATTGTAATCTATTTGTTTTATACATCAAATACTAAATTTTCCGAACTTTAACATTCTTAAATCGTCAAATGGGCAGGGCTTTTGAAGAGAGGGAAATTACGGGGTAAACAAATCATCAACAAATGAAAATCATGTTTAATTACGTCATTAGTGATCTATACAAATAACGTGACCTGATTGGTTAACGAAAGAAACACAACAGTTCTGATTGGCTAATACTTCAAGCTGCTAGGTCACGACTCTGTGACGTCAACTGTGTATCTATACTGTAATAACGCATAGTTTTTAGCCAATCAAATTGCAAGAAATACTAAAGTTGTTGTATAAAAGGTAATAACGCCCCCCTCCCCCTCGGTACTGTCACTAATGCAAATAAACGACCATGAGGAACATCTAAATATGTAGTTTTTGAACTTGTGCCCAATATTATGTGCATGTTCATCTACTTACCGTCATGCCATTTTCTTACTTATCTTTTTAGAAAATATTTTCGGAGTTCCGCTTCGTGTAATAGGGTTGTTTCCTCTAAATGCCAAAAACGACTGCCTTGTGATACGTTATGCCGTCACAACAGTTCTTCGTAATCACAATCCAAGGTTGGTTTTCGTTTCAGATTAAATCCTCATTAAAATATTTTATGATGAACCATATATTTGGAATAGTTTCCCCTCAAAAGACTGTTTTTAATGGATGATTTATTCCTGAATATTTTCCTTTCTATAGTTATACTAAAGGCTTGAAAAAACGTCTGCTGAATAAATATCCTTCCATTTTCAAAGCTAAGATCAGCAGTGACTCGCAGACAATCGTTCATATTCTTTATGAGGTAATAAGGGTGGTTTAGGTTAGTTTTTATATTTAGCACTCTTTTAGATGAACGGAATTGCAATAGGGGTTCCGAGGGCCTACGATTTAAGGTCGTTATCCGCGAAGTCCCTCTTACCATTTGTTGGTATTATTGCAAAGGCAGCACTTTCTCCTCAATTATTTTTAAGACCCTGAGTGGTGGTCCGAACCTGTGTCTCCAACTCATGGACATGTGTGGTAACCACTAGACCACAATTGTATGGATTGTATGGATTCAATTCCCGACATTTATAGTACTCGGAGATCTTTTCAATAAGAATCTTTTCAATAATTTAGGGTCCATCAAAAAATATAATTCTGTTTTTCATCACTTTTTTGAAAAAATAGGGCCAGGCGAACGGATTTTATTTTTATTTGTTATTGCTGTTATATTGCGGAGATTAAATTTGAATTTGTCACAATTACATAATAAGAAAGAACAATAAAATAAATCAATAGATAATAATCAGTAGATAGTATTTACAAATATGACAGGGATAAGAAACAGAACTTGCTTCCAATTGATATCAAACCCCTAAATTTCATTAAATTTCGGCCGCCATTTTATGCACGTGCGCGCAGTAATACGACCAGTTCCTATAGTTTTTCTCACTACATTTTTATCCGTAACTTTTCCCAAGCACTTCACGACCTTTTATACGGTTCTCAATTTAGGTATATATACTGTGCTTATTTCCTTCAATACGAGGTGTAGGCAGAAATACTTCGACGGAAATATTTTCGTACGGATTTTCTAAATTTTGGCGGAAACCATTCAGACAGTTCCTACACTTTAGAGATCACAGTTGATAAATTGCAATATCCTAATAGAATCTCTTATTTTCTTGGGGAAAACGAATCAAACTAACAAATACAACAATTACAAAATGATAGGTACTTATGAAAGACATAACAGCGAAGAGTTTAATACCATGGCTCATTTAATCTCAACTCTTCACAAAACTGCATCGCAATTTGCCAATCGAGATATGTAAAATCGAATGTAAAAGATATACAATTTCATATTTAATATATAAACAGATAAACTATACAGGGCATGTATATTGTCGATTTTCCGCTATAAACAGTGCAATACAGTGTCTAAAGTTCAGAGTTGCAAAAAAGCTGCGGGTATGCGGGTACTGCCCGTGAGGAAGGTTTATTAGTGAAGGTTTTGAAGTGAAAACGAGTAAAAAAGCTAGCCCTTCTCATGTAAATGCAATAAGAATATGTTGTTTTCGTACAGCTTTAATATTAGAAACAAGGCTTACAAGATGGTGGTTAACATTACAATTCTACTTATATAGAGTTTGGACCTATTGAGCGAATAACCGCGTGAACACTGCGGGCTCAACTAATATGATACTATATAACACTTCTTCTCTGGGAATAGTTGTCTTAGTAGAATATATAAAAAAGGTTTAATAGTTCAATGCTCCAAAAAATATGTTAGTTAAATGTTTAACTTCAGACTTAAATCTGTATCACTTCTTAAACTTTCACTACAGCAAACACCCGCTATGAAGAACCTACATTTTTCCAAACCAGCCTGGGATAGGTTCTTATATATTTGATATCTAACAAAAAATCAGGGTGTAATTAGGTTCTTATAAATTGATTTGTAATTATTTTACCATGCAAAAAACTGGAGAAAGACAACTCAATAAACCCACAATTCATTAACTGATAAACACTTATGTCAATGAGATGATATGGATGAAATTAACTAGGCAGTACTTTCAGTTTTCTTTGTAGATGGTAAGACCAGTATATAACAATATTAAGGTACATCTTCCTTAACACTGAAATACTGGATGTACCGAACTAGAATTTTGAGATCTACTGTACGTCAACATGTAAATGCATTGTACATTATTGTATAAAAGATAAGCAACTGCAACCAGATGTTGGTGTCATCCTCATTTGGGACTTTGCTACAGTGGAATTATAAATTGATTTTGTGACATAAGAACCTACTATTTCAAATATCAGGCTCAAACAGGTTCTTATTGAGAGGGGCACAAAATCCCTAATTTCAGCCTGAGGTTCTTATAGGTGGAAGGTTCTTCATAGCGGGTGTTTACTGTACTTAAAGCATCACTTCTCTGAAGGGTTGCATACCAACATTTTCATGACTATTTACATAAAAAAAATAATAGTTCATCATTTAAAATTGGAACTCGTCATCAATTCTCCTTAGTCATCATTGTTCATTAGCTTTTGTTATTGTATTCCTCTCCTTGTTTTCCTTGGATTCCTGCTCTGTATAGGGAGATAATAATCTGAAAGTTACAGTAGGATCTGTCTGTATATCTATTTGGGTTTGTTATTAAAACTTGTATCGACGATATGCCAGGAATTGGGTTTTATCTAACGTTTTTCTTCTTTTAAAAAAATTTCATTACCCATAAATGTTTGGGGTTAAATTTCTGATCTTAATTTGGTTGAGTAAAAATTTTTCCAGCGCCATATCTATTCCTCTTCAGCCCCCACCCCGACCATAAATATTGACCGGTCCCTAAATTAAGTTTGTTGAATAGTTGTCGGATGGAAAACACCAGACCCAGTCCTGTATGTATGATGAATTCTTAAAGTTTGTATGAAGTGACATTTGTTTTTTCTTTTTCAGGGAGACAACATTGTTGAACTTTACCATTTAGGTTTCACCTATTTTATGGTTTTCATTTACGTCGTCTTCTCAGTTTGTAAGTTTACTACTTGTCATCTAATGTGGATATACACCTTCTGTTGGTTCTAAGCCTGTACGTGAGCTTCAGAACACTTCCCTATGCAATTTACTTTAGAAAACCGGTATATAACAAATCAATGTCGTATAACTATATATAACAAATACTTAATAATGCTAACTAATCGTCTTACCTCACATTGAGGGAATATCAGACCTTTTACGAACAATTTGGTCGATTCGTTCTGTCACCTCAGTTCCTACTCATATTATAAATGACCGTATGCAAGAGGAAAAGGCGTCCATGTTTATATTGTTTACTGTGTACTGTTGTGATGGAAAGTAGGACACGGATTTTTTTCATCTTAAAATGTGACTAAAGCTTTATTTGTCAAGCGTAATTAGGCAAAAAAAAGTTCCTCTGCAATGCATCAGCAGGTTTAAAATGACCCAGTGACAAGGAATATTATTTTTAAGAATATTTTTATTTAATTGTGTGAAGGGTGGGATGGAATTGGTATACTGAACGGGTGCATTGATAGAAAAATCGTTTCAGTTTATAAATTACTCTGGTTTGTTAGACCACACAACTAATGATCAGCAGTAATACATATTCAATTCGTCAAGGATATATAAAAGCTGAAAAATTGCTAAATGCTTCAGGAAAATGGAAAAAAAACGAGTGACCTGCAGGTTTGGAGATGACCAGCATGGTGGTGATAAACTTTTTTTTTCTCCTTAAAATAACTTTTTCTCGTGTTCTCACCTTTTCTAGTTTTGTACTATATGTGACTTAATAGCAAAGAATAAGCACGTTTTAATTTTTCCAGGTGTGATTGGCTAACGAGCGGTCCATACCAGAAGAGTACTGACCTCGCAGGCTAAATCCACCCGCAAAAAAGTTTAATTTAAGTTTAAATTAAGTCTCAGGAAAAAATCAGTAAGTCATTTACCAAACATAGTCGGTCTGTACAGTCAAGAATTGGGGCAACATTTTCCCACGACCGACCTCCTGTTTGGTAAATGAGTAAATAACAAAAATTATGTAACTCGTTGGGCGAACCGATTTTGATTGACCAAACAATACGCCTGTATTTGCGCATTCTCACTAATTATTTTCCAGGAGATTTTCATTGATCTTCTTTTATCTTCTTTTAGCTAAAATTGACATGGTTAAATCCAAGCTTGGTCTCGCTATTAGTGCCGTTGTTACTGTTGTCGCATCACTCTCCATGGCCGCTGGACTGTGTATATTTTTCGGCATGGTGCCCTCGGTCAGCAGCAGGTAAAGAAACCATCTGGGTTGAAGCCATAAATCTGGGTTGAGCTATAAATTCTGTGACTTGGATGTTGGGTTTCATCGTCATTCGTCGTGATTGTCACAGCTTGACAATGCCATTAACATTTCATTCGAGCCATTAAAAGTTGAAGGGCCTATGACCCCAAATTTTATGTTTAGTTTAAAACACGAGCAGCAGTGTTTTATCTGATGTATAAATCAGGACGAATCTTTTATCGGGTGTGTAAATCAGGACGAATCTTTATCACCGTTTATAAACCTACCACACCCATTTTCTATTGTTCCCAATCGGTTTTGGTATTTTACTCAAGACCTCATTCTAAAAGTTGGTGGCGGCATTTGATTTCAAAAGCCTTATACAGGGTGTATCAAAAAAAGCGCAACCTCGGAATTTCCCAAGAAATCCACTTTGTTTTTATTAGCACAAAATATTTTAGGCCTCTGGGAATTTAACTGTTGTTGATACTTGTAAACTAAACAACTTTCCATTAAATAAATGCATAAATTTCGATCAATTCTGCTTTACGTGCTCGAGTTTGTAGTAATTAGACAGTTATGCCCCTGGAATACGATTACAAGCTATTTTAAATTCCCAGGGGCGAAAATCTTTTGTGTTTAAGAACACAGTGGATTTCTTGGGAAATTCCGAGGTTGCGCTTTTTTTTATACACCCTGTAGAAAAAAAAACTCAGAGTCACAAACTTTTACTCAACAAAAGGTTCCTTTAAATAGAGGCTTTCTAATTCATAACAAAATTGATATTTATCGCAGCTTTTTCGGAAATTTATTGCACAATCTTCCGTCTTTCTCTGCTTTCTTCGTCATTTTGGAACCATACAATATATCAGACACTTGGATCTATTGTTCACATGAAGTCCGTTTATAAGCGGCTTATAGCCATCACAGCATTACTTAAATGACTTAAAATGAAAATTCAATATCATCAGTACACACTCGCAAATGAATAGTGCCAAGGTGAGATTTAGTTCCTCGTCCGACATTACTTCTAAGCAATTTTGTATAATCTGTGAACCTGGAACACAATCACTTCCCTCGCCAACATTGTAGACTTTCTTATTTCTTTGCTGTCGCCAATTCTCAAACATGTTCACAGCCCATTTGTCCTTGTATTTCGTCGATTTAGGGACAGAATCACCATGATCTTGGCCTGAATTTCGATGCAGAAACCAGCATTGCAAAGCGATTAGTGAATCGCTTTGCAATGCCGGTTTCTGGCCACTGGTTGCTCTTCGTCTATGTTGATAGCCCACACATCTCGATTTGGTTCAATACTTGACATTATCTCTAGATAGCAACCATCGCCTACGGCTAAATTGCGTTCTCGCTGTGGACTTGACTGAGTAATATACAATTCTTCGCCAGAATCTTCTGACTCCATTGCTCAACAAAACGGAGAAAAAACAGGCAATGCTATCTCGTTTTGCAATTTATTAATTTACAAATCCCCAAAATGTATTCATTTATCAAATCCCCAAAGGCGCCGGTAAAATCCGCAAAACAAAAAGTGTAGGATGTTTAAAGCCGCATAAAATTAGGCATGATATTTTTACGGTAAATACGTACCTAAAATGAACAGGTTTTGTGATTGGCTATATGGAATAAAAATGGTTCAACTGACTGGAGTACTTTAGGTCTCGGTATAATGTAAAACAGTAAAAACTCGTTGCTCTGTGGTCAGTTGAACAATTTTTATTCGAACTGATGATATGACTAATTAGTACTTTGACAATTTGTTATGCAGTTATGCTCCTTCATACGATTAGAAGCTATTTTAAATTCCCAGGAGCATAAAATCTTGTGCTTAACAACAATAGGTTAATTTCTAAAGGTCTCGTTTTTTTTTTATACACCCTGTATAAAGACACGATATGGTCATGATTTTCCTTTGTATTTTCCTCATGAATTATTAATGATTTTTGAAATTATTTATAAACGGTCTATATAAGGCAAATAGTTGAACAGTGAAATATTTCTTTGATTTCATCTTTTCTTTGATAATTTCTACAGGTTTATGTTTTTTAAATTCTAATGAGCGTGACGTCATCTCAGGAATTTGGCTTTCTTACTAGTTGATGATTTGAGTGAAAAAGTTCATAAAATCTCTAGTATAACGTTCAAGTATATCATCAACGTTTGAATTCGCCATATTTCTCAAGCAGCAAAATATTGTATCCGAAATGATGACTGGGTGACGTCACAGTCATTAGCATTTCGGAAAAGAAACCTCAACGCAAAAAGAAATATCAACGCAAAGCTCAAATCATAAAACAATTCGGCATTCAACTATTCACGTCATGTAGAATCTATATATTACAGTCGAAGCTGTATATTAGTAATATATAGTATATGTATATTGTATATATGATAACATTTATAGAATTTTCGACCATACAAGCTTTGTATTTGCTACCGGGATTAAAGTGCCTATCTCACGTTTGCGGATTTTACATATTCGTAATATTTGGGTCCTCCTGAGCAAAATCCTAATATATCTTGTCAGCCGAAAATGTCATCTTCATGGACTTTTTTGCTGTTAAAGTTATCGGATCTGATGTTACAGAAGGCGATGTCACAAGAGACAATGGAATGCCTCTTGTAACATTCGATGACTTTGACAAGAGTCACAAGACCCAAATATTATGACCCAAATATTACGGATATGTAAAATTCCCAAACGTGAGATAGGCACTTTATTAAGCGGTCACGGCCACCCTTTAGTAGTCCCATGTTTGTCTGTCTTTGTTATTTTTACATTAAGCGGCCACCCTAAAACCATAGATCATTTTACGGTTTTATTTTGCTTAAAAAGGATCCCTCAACATTACGCTACAGAATTGTTATTGCTCATTACTTTATAGTTCATTCACCGATATCCTTAAATAGTAGAGGAGAATTTCGGATTTAGTATCTGTTTAATATATATTTCCATATACAATAAGGTAGCGATCGCTTGATTGTGTCATTGTTAACTTGGTGATTGTGTCATTGTTAACTTGTTGATTGTGTCATTGTTAACTTGGTGATTGTGTCATTGTTAACTTGTTGATTGTGTCATTGTTAATGAGTTGTTACTGTTTTATTCGCTAATAAAATTGACATTGGGGCGTCAAGCAATTTGGTGAACCTGTATTAAGGGGCCAATTTCCAAAGTCCCAAGGGTGGTCGCATAATACAGGTTCGACCGTAGTAATATTGTATTTGGCGTTATAGGCACTTTAGATTTTGTCTCTGTTTAATGCGCATGTTCATACTCTGTGTAAAATTATCGTGCTACGATGTGTGGGATATCGCTTTACGTGTATTGCATCATTTCTCACATCTGTAGTAGATGTGATAGTGGTACTATAGTATATAGGAAAAAGGTACCTATGGAGTTTCATTGGAAGATCTAATGTTTACAACGTGTATATGTTGTACTAAGTGTGCTTGTTGTTTTAGTGAAATATTTCCATATTTGGTTATCATCGTTGGATTGGAGAATATCTTGGTTATTACAAGATCAATTGTTTCTACTCCTGCCTATCTTCCTGTTCCTCTACGTGTTGCAGAAGGTACTGTAAGTCTATTGTAGTGTTTTATTGAAAACATATATCGCAGCCAAAGGCTGAATTGGGTATCTTATACAAATTGTTAAAATATTAAAAATTTACATGGTATTAGATTAATTATAGACAATGTATTGTTAAGACAATGTATTGTTAATGAGTATACTCTAGTAATAGCACATAAAATAGATCAGCTGAATTAGGCTTTTAGCCAGGCAGCCGTCCTATGGACGGCCAAGAGGCTGTAAAGACTATGATCCTCATAAAACAAAGCTCGATACCACTACAACGGAGTTCTTTTTCATATTCCATATAAGATAAAATAATTCCCATTGCACGTCTCTGTATATGTTCCAAATCATTAGTAAGGTAATTATGCAGTGAGTAATGAAAAATAGAGACTGCATAATGAAGAACAGATCTGATGCATGTGATATAGAATGACAATTTGATGGTACGTTAACACTCATAAGCTGTACAAGGAAATATATTATTTTACATGTTTGTTAACGATCTCACTAACATGTGTATTCCATGTTAGGTTACTGCTAATTTTAAGATCGAGTATAACTTAGCGCGATTTACTATCTCGAGACTCTTATTGTTCAGTATTACAGGGTTAAATTCACGTGGGACTTGAAATACGCAATTCTTTACATATGCACTTGAAATATGCATTTATGAGTTAATATGTTTTTTCTTGTTTACAGGTAGAATGTTCTTATTTTTATAGAGTGTTTTTTTACCTATCTATTTAACAAATAGATTCCATTTTGCCGTTGTCTGTTCAGTTATAGATGCACAGATGCCGCCAGAACGTGGTAAGAACAAAAAAGTGGCCAACGAGACGGAGTCGAGTGGGTCACTGATGTTCCCACCACGTTCTGACGTCCTCTGTGTATCTATAACTGAACAGACAACAAAAATGAAATCTATTTGTTTTATACAATCAAAAACAACCCCAAAAGTTTATCAAAGCTGTTAGGCATGAAAAAAGAAAAACACAGCTGCTGACGTGATTTGACGCCATCCATGTATCTGTCCTTTGATAGATAATGGACAAGAACCGATAAAAATGCGTATAAGTCACGTGATTGTATAATGTTGTATTGTAAACGCATTGAGGCTGCGAAAATGCGTCATAAAAACTGTAATTATTATTATAAGAAATCAAAATAACTTTTGCGATATCAACGGAGAAACTAAGCGACACTTGCGCTTCGTTCTGGAATACGTCACAACCCTTTCTCGTTTGTGTTCCAAGTATGCATTAACTTTAAAAAAACGCCCGCTAGGCGTTAACTCGGGCTACCTTAGCCTGCACAGGGAACTTAGATGATGCAATCGCGCCTCGCAAAGCCTGTCGGTAGGGTATAACTGTTGAGTCAGCCATCATCGTGACATAGAAAGGAATATAACACAGAAAGGTTGCCGAAACCTAGACTCGGTGCTACCATAGTAGCCCGAGTAACAAGGCACAGAAAATAGACGATTTAACCAATTTAAAAAAATTAAAAATCATTGCCCAGAAATACTCAGGAAAACACAACCGTCACGAAAAAGTCTGAGGGTTAGGGAAACTTGAATACGATAAATGTATACGATATGTATACACTTGTGTTAGAAGTAAATTTCTTTTCGGGTGCATTGTTTTGGGCCAATTCTGACTACTCTAATTCCGGGATACAAATAAACGATTTCACTTTATGCAAAAAGTGCGAAAAAAACAGGATAACATATTCATCATATTCCTCCTCCGTGGAGACGAGGAGCGAAAGGACGTCTCAGGCTATCATATATTCCGAAAATGAAACACGTTTTTCAATGTACATATACATCATGTTTATAGTCATTACTGTGCGGGTTAGTTTTCATATACGACCTCACTACCCGTTCATCAGCATGCATACTTTGTTCTGAAGTTGTATAGAAACGGTACAAACAAATTATTTTAACTCTGAAAAAGCTCAATTTGAGCAAGTTAACTTTGATAAAACATTGATATTTTATTAATCAATGTTTTATCCTGTGTTGTTAAATTCATTAATAATTCATGAAGAAAATTCAAAAGAAATTAATATTTAATCAACATCTTTAACCCAGGATAAAACATTGATTAATAAAACATCAATGTTTTATCAAAGTTAACTTGCTGATTAATAAAACATCAATGTTTTATCAAAGTTAACTTGCTCAAATTGAGCTTTTTCGGAGTTAAAATAATTTGTTTGTACCGTTTCTACAACTTCCAAATAAAGTATATATTATATATTCTGTACTCATTTTACAAGTTCGTTAAAACATTCGCGCGGTCGATGTTTATGGGCAGTTAACTGTTTTAACTAGTACTTCAAAAACTCATTAATATTCATTAACAAAATTGTCCAATCACATTTCCGTATTTAGTCACGCGCAAGGCTTTTATACCTGATAAAAGCCATGAATACTAATCAGCATGAAAATTATATAAAGTCTATACGAACTTTATATAAAATTCCTGCTAATTTGCATTTCATACATCAACCCAATTTACCTCTAATAGAAAATAAAAACCAGTACACTCCCTAGTGATCACAATCAATTGTTTTTGAAGCTATTTAAAACACTCGAACTCGCGTTTTATCATATCTAAAATGCTCGCGCTGCGCGCTCGCATTTTAAATATGATAAAACGCTCCTTCTCGTGTTTTAAATACTACTTAAAGATGCTGATTAAATATTTATTTCTTTTGAATTTTCTTCATGAATTATTAATGATTTTACAATAGAGTTTATTTATTCTGTTTAAATGTTAGGTCTCAGTAGAGAAGGACGGTCAATCACCGTAAACCTGTCAACGGAGCTTCTTTTGTTATTCTGTGGATATTGCACATTTGTTCCTGCAGTTCAGGTAAAGGTTTAGCTTTTAACTTCATTCAACGTTGGTTTTACTTCAGTTCCTCTTATTTGACATCTACTACACCGTTTGGACAATATCTTGAATTTGAACGTAAAAACGTACAACTAAAAGTACAACGCCCTGATCTTAAAGTGTACTGTACTGTGTGTACCGGCATAAAATTAATTAGTATTCCTTTCAAACAACCTATTGTGGTAGTTTGAAAGCCCTAGACACCTCTGAGCCACGGATGCGTAAACCTTAAATGTTGCATGGTGAAAGTATTAAAAAGCTTTTTCTCTTCCTATAATAATAATAATATATGTTTAATTGCCAACATTCGCAGCAAATTGCTGAATTACAGTGGTGGTCAGATATACTAGTAATACAGTTAACATTGTAAATATGTATACATATGTAAATATTCAATCCATGTATTTTAGCGTAACAAAGTCGTTTAAACGTTTGGTCTTGCCTATAACTCTCGAGGTCCTAGACTGTCCAGAACGCAGACCATACCCATGTTGAATAACATCTGGTTTGCGGACTAGATATTTAATTGGTTCTAAATTGGATATTCTTTCCATAAACTTTACACATGATTCGGCCCTACGATCCGAGAGCCGCAGGAGGCCAGACTGGACAAGTGCATCATGCCCTCCTTTGTATCGACTCAACCAAATTGGAAAGGTACTCAGGGAGGGCAGCCCATACAGGTGAAGCATACTCAAGAGTGGAACTCCAGATTTCTTGAGTATACGTATTGCATACAAGCGCTTCAAAGCCTTTTTAAATATAAACTCTATATGGGTATTCCAAGTAAGGTCACAGCTTATATATACCCCCCAGAAGTTTATAGCTGGTAACCCTCTTTCCTATGGCTCAGAGGTGTTTAGGGCTTTCAAACTACTACAGTGTGTATAAAAAAAACTGAACCGGCATAAAATTAATTGACATTCCTTTCAAACAACTTACAGTATTGTTGTAGTTTGAAAGCCCTAGACACCTCTGAGCAAATATTAATTAATTTTATACCGGTTCAGTTTTTTTTACATACACTGAGGGAGGATTTGTGAAAGTCCCAAGGGCGAAGCCCGAGGCTTGAGGGGCATTTAATCACTAATTCCCAGACATGTCCTGGTATTAGTTTGTATAATACCATGATTGACGAGGTAAATAAATTTGTAATGCACGGTTACAAGTGTTGACGAGAAACAATTGTTGAATGTTGAGTGAAAATGTAAATTGTGAATTTGTTTGGATGTTTGCTCGATGCTCATGCATGTTAATGCAGGAAAAATTTGAAATTTGCCTAGTTAGAGGGCGAATTAGAGATTAAATATTACTGATATACATAGTCTACACTAAGTGAATAGTTGAATGCCAAAATGTTTTATGATTTCAGCTTTGCATTGATGTTTTATTAAGATTTGTTTGTCCGAAATGCTAATGACTGTGACGTCAAATTAGGAATTTGGCTTTCTTTTCTGCTTTCCGAAATGATATTGTATCCGAAATGATAAGCATTTCGGACCAATAAACCATTTTATTATTCCTTGTACTATATTCTCGTATTCTCATTGGTTGAGAGCCTACATATAATTATTCGTATTTCGGCGCAGACAAAATAAATCTCGTATTTGTCATGTGGAAAATTTGGACATGACAAATAAATGTCGTATTTGTCGTGTCCATACGGTGCCCGCGTATTTTTTCTGCGGTATCTCGCATGAATTGCAAAAGTGCGGGAAATTTTGTAAAAACTATTTTGTTTTGAGTGTTGACAATGGCTTCTGCTCGTTTCGCTTACGAGAATATAGTACAATGAATAATAAAATAATTATTGAATTCGGCTTACGCAGGATATCAGAATTATTCAGACCTCGGTCAGCGTTATCTGCCTCAGCTTCGCTTCGGCAGATAACGCTGACCTCGGTCTGAATAATTCTGATATCCTGCTCAGCCTCATCCAATAATTCTTTAATATATAATATCAACGCAATTGTCACATCATAAACCATTTTGGCATTCAACCATTCAGATTCTAATAGGTAATATCGTATTTACCGTTATACTGTAGGTATTTTAATCGGCTTTTAAATTCCACTCAAGTGCCTATATTTTCTTCGGCGGGGGTGATTTGCAGAATGCAGATTGCAGAACGCGACTACAGTATATTAGCAGCACGTTGTAACCAATAAATTTTGCACCCAATAAGTTATTGGTCTGTAAGCAACCCCAAAAACAACAAAGATCCTAACCCTAACCCCCGCCCAATGAGTTTTCTAACCCTGCGTTCTTCAATCTGCATACTGCAAATTACCCCGCCCTATTTTCTTTGTTCTGTTGTTACATTGCGTCATATGACCTTATGCGTTTTCGACGTTTTTCCCCATAGGAATTCTGTATGGTTGGAGGAGTTGGTGTGCTTACCGATTTCTTTCTTCAGATTGTATTTTTTGCCACTGTTCTCTCAATTGATCTCAGTCGCCTTGAGGTGAGAATCCAAACATTGTCTTCAAACCATGACCATGCTTTGATTAGTTTAGATGTTTAGGTGCTGAAATACATGAGCCTGTGATTTTATTTGTATTTCTATCCACTGCCTACGCTGCACAACGTTAAACTGTTATATCAAAATTATGTGTGAACGATCTCGTATTAAAAAACTGTATTTTACCAATTACGACGTCGCAGTATTTGTCATCACAATTTTTATATAATTTCTAGAATACATCCTATTGTATATTTTTTCTATTTATAGCCGCAAACGCAAAAAAGATCTCCTCAAGTTGAAATTGATGGTAAAATAACATGTTTTCTTTCATAAACATTACTGTGATACAGAGTTTTTGGCCACTGAGAAAAATCATATTTCAACACACATAAAAATACGATATTTTTACGTGTGAAGATATCGTTTCAGTGATTCAATGATTATCTTGTTTTGTTCTCTGTTTGTTTTTCTTTTCCAGTGGAGAAATCATTATCATCCGCAGATCTGCCTCATCAAGCAACGGTTAAACAATCGCCGAAGAAAGTTGAACCAGAACAATCAAGGACATGGAAAGGCTTATTTTCCATCCGCCAAGATCTTCCCAAACGATTGAATTTTCTCTATTTTTGGGCAAGAACCAGATTCGTCCAAAGGGGTTGTATGGTAAGGGTCTTGGCTTGTTATACACAAATACAATGCACAGTTAAAGTATTTTTTAAACCTGCGCATATATACTTATAACGCGGGATAGAAATAACTGTATGCCGTGCAGAGTTAACCGACTTTACCAGGGGAAAGAGGCACAAAAGTGCCTTTAAGCCCTCAACAGTTTTTGGTTTTCTTTACAGATAGCAGCACAAACAGCCGATAAGGTCGCAGTTTTTTATTTGTCCATTAGTTTCGGAGATATCTCTCTTTAAACATTGCTATTTGCAAGAAAAAACTGAGAGACGAAAAAAGTCGAAAGTGGCCTGGGACGACCTACGTGTGACGTAGCTTAAGGAATGTTGATAACTATTAATGAGTGACTGCCGCCTCTTAATTACGTCACATGATTCTCTTTCCCTGAGCCCTTGACTGTGAGAGGCGCGTCAACGTAGCTCGAGACTCTCCACTTTTTCTACGTCGAAAATCCGACGCAGGCAACATTCCAAACATACCAAAGTTACTACCCGCTGGATGAACCACTGATATCTAAATAGATTGGATCGAGCGGGAAAACCTTCGACAACTGATTCATTTTAGCATCTTAAGATCAGAGACAGATAGTCTCTGTCGCCTATAGTAGCCGCCACGAGCTACTTCCGGCTTCATTTTCTGAACAATAGTTGCTCGATCCAGTCTTTATTTAGAGATCAGTGGATGAACCTGTCGAAGGCGCCATGGATTTCGAATAATGCGACGGTACGATTTCATTAAAATTTCTCAAAATTTCCTTCGAAATTTACTGAAATTACAAATCAAAAACTATAAATACATCTTAAATGGTTTTACCGATAATACGGTCGGGTATTTTACGATTTTCGCATGTATTTTTGCGATCCTGATAGGCCGAGGAAAAATGCGAGAAATAAGTAAAATGCCCGACCGTATTATCGGTAAAACTATTCAATAGGATAGTTATTACATGACTGTTCAAATGAAATAAACACCTCTTCTAAACCCTGTATTGCGCTCCTGTGTATTGCGCGCTTTAGGAAAAATGACGCCATTGTCCTATAATAAAAGAACTTATCAACTATTTCGGAATCCTCTATACATGCAGAGTAAAAACTGTGGAGGGTATATATGCACAAACATTATGTATTATTTAAAAAAGAGCTGCAGTGATTTATCGGATTTAAAACACGAGTTTTTTTTTAATAGCTTCAAAAACCAACCATTTTATACGTTCGTTGCCATTGGCGTTGTAATTTTGAAAATCAACGTTGTCTAAGCCGTAGATGTTAACGTTGTCTAAGCCAGAGATTTATCGAGAACAGCAATCGTGTCTTTATCACACATAAAGACACGATATCTGTTACAAATTCTACTGGTTTACATAAACGTTTCCTTTCTTTTTACTCAGCTAAAATGGTTTGAACCTTCAATATTGTCGATAAACATTAGACTTTCTCCAAGTCCGCCTCTTGATTGTTTCGAAACGCGTTTGTTTCAAGGGTGGTTTGAAAAGCGGGCGGACAAAAAAGCGGGTGAGCAAAAAAGCGAGGGGCCGACTTGTTTGACTTCCAGGAATTCGAATATTATTATATATTTGGCGCGAAAATTGATTGACAGATTTACGGGCTTGTCGATTTCGTGACAGTTGTCAACACGCTCAGGTTACAAAATGTCTTGTTAATTACAACATAATAATGAATGAATTAACTCCAACAAAAACAGTTCATCGTTCAAATATATCCAAAATCTAAGGAATCGGTGTACGTACTCTACTTGGACATCATATCCAATGATTTGAAACCAAGCTTCCCTTCGATAGCTTCTTGAACACATCCGATACGTGGACGATCGTCAAGCTCATATCCTCAGAAAAATGATACTGAGTCCCGGACAGG
Organism: Chrysogorgia sp. JL179-B06; assembly: GCA_035772405.1. Lineage (NCBI taxonomy): Eukaryota > Metazoa > Cnidaria > Anthozoa > Scleralcyonacea > Chrysogorgiidae > Chrysogorgia > Chrysogorgia sp. JL179-B06. The sequence continues at coordinate 1,531,640 of JAYKKM010000344.1, forward strand.
GATCGAACCTGTAACCTTCTGATTGCCGGTGAGACGCTCTAACCATTGAGCTAACGAGACTCAGATGGAGAGCGAAGGTTACAATGATGTACTGATTCGACTGATATATGTACTGCCTATGGCAGTCATTATATATCGGTAATGCTTGGATGCGTTAATATACACATATAATATACACATATGTTGTAGTGAATGTGGGAGAGCTCGGAGCAGACAGACGATACGTGGACGATCGTCAAGCTCATATCCTCAGAAAAATGAGTGCCGTACAGGAATCGAACCTGTAACCTTCTGATCGTCCACGTATCGTCTGTCTGCTCCGAGCTCTCCCAACGTTCACTACAACATTGTGTATATTAACGTCTCTAATCATACGCGCATAAATTTGACGTCAGAGAAGCTTGGGCTTGGCTAAATATTAGACACACCCCGACTAAAATACTGATCGGTAAAAATGGCGCGAAGCAGGTTAGAAAAGTCCGTTTTCTCCTCCGCACCCGCCAAAACAAAAAAATGGGCTTTGAGAAAGTCTAGATAAACATGAACATTTAGATGTATGAGTCCGTGTTGTATCGGATATATACAAAAGCTTGCCTTCTGTTCGAGTTTGTATATTGATTCGATGCAACACGGTTGCTCATATTGTAAATATTACTTAAAAATAAATATTAGAGCCCGGCAAATGACTTTGAGACAAGACATAATAAAAGAGATTTAATTGCTTTTATTAATTTCTTTGCTTGCAGCTCAACATCATCAAAGCGGTTTAAGATAATTACAAATTATTGGTATATATATATATATATATACATAGATTCTAGTCATTAGATTACAAACGGTCCGCAAAGTAGGATAACAAATTTGAAATTTAAAAATACAAGTAGTGAAAGGTAAATAATTTTCAGCTAGTCAAACGAAAGATTTTTGAAGGTGTTTAGAAAATTATAAGGATTAGTCAATAGTTAGAATAAGGAAAGTGGTACTGAGCTAATATTATAGCGTTAACAATGGGGTTAAGTTTAGAAATGAAAAGACTTTCCTTTCGTAAGAGTTTAAATTTTGAAGTTGACGAGGAGAGTATTTTAAAATCAGAAGAAGAGAATCTATGTGTATATATGTACACCAATAATTTGTAATTATCTTAAACCGCTCTGATGATGTTGCGCTACAAGCAACGAAACGTTAGCAATTAAATATCTTTTTATTATGTCTTGTCTCAAAGTCATTTGCATCTAATATTTATCTTTAAAGGACATTGGCAACAAAAATTAAGTTTGTCTAATATGAACGAACTCCTAAAATGATAGAGTAACACCTTTTACAACTTTTCCGTATTTTACTTTGTTTTTGAAATATCTCAGTTTGTTTGATATGTAAATGAGATGGTCTCTGACGTCAGGTGCGGGGTAGAGAATTTTCACTCATTAAAAAATTTATTATATCTCAGTGATTGCTAAGTTTACAACGTTCATTATCATGGGGATTTGTTATACGCACATTTTCAAGTAAATTTGTGGAACAAACTTGAAGATGTAACTAATATTTTAATGAGTGAAAATTCTCCACACCTGACGTCAGAGACCATCGCATTTACATATCAAACAAACTGAAATATTTCAAAAACGAAGTAAAATATGGGAAAGTTGTAAAAGGTGTTGCTCTATCATTTTACGAGTTCTTTCATATTAGACAAGCTTAATTTTTGTTGCCAATGTCCTTTAACCTACAAAAAGCCAAAACATTAGATAGTCACTTTAAATATTTTAATTTCGTTTGTATATTTTTTATAACTGCTCTCTTTCCTTCTTGTTCATTGCAGGTATGTGCCATCTTGTACATTGCGTATGCCACATCGTCAAGTCTAATAAACGAAGAGCAGGAAACGTTACCAAATATAACTCGGGAACTTACTACTGGTTACGACTCAAATGATAACCTCTCTAGTATGAGCACAACTGTATTATCGTCTATAAACTCCTCGCAATTTCAGAAGAAAAAACACATGGTATCCCGTCCTAATTATTCAGAAGGAAAGCCGTTACATCGTGAAAAAGATTCGATCAACAGGAAATCGGAGAAGTGTAAAGATGATATGAACTCTGAAGGTCATTGGAGGGACCTGTCCAGACACCATTGGCCAGAATTACTTGATATGTATGGTGTCAATGTTATGGACAGGTAGGTGTCTATTTTCGTAAGGCTCCTTGCAGCAGGGATTTTAATATGGATATGTCGCACATGGAGCGCCTTTAATATGCCTTCGATTTAGCCACGTTTGATCTGTGTCCTAATAATGTTATGCGCATTTGATCATGTTAATATGGAAAATGTGTAATAGATTAGTTTAACTCTTTCCTAACGAACTGAAAAACATCCAAAATTGAACCACCTCTTTGTTATATTGATATCTCTGGAAATAACCATAACTGTTGCGAAAGCTATACATTTTCTGAAAGCCCAATAAACCGGCTGTTACCAATGCTTTTAAATTTCCCGAACAAGACACATGTTAATGTAAATTAGCATTAATTACTTGGGCTACTGTGGTAGCCAGAGTCTTAAAATGGGCTCTGTTTTTTTTGCATTACGTCATCCCGATAGGCTTTGCGAAACATGCAAGAAATGGTTGCCAAACTAATGCATGCAAATATTCAGTTCATCCTTGTTGTCAATGAATCGCAGTCGGAAAAGCATTTACGAGACCTGTAAACCCGCAAACTAATGCTAAGATTCTCTCCTGGATAACTGGATGAGAGAAACACAGATGAGAGATTAAAGAAAGAACTCGCAGAACTGTGGCGTCAACATGACATGTAGTCGTTGCAAGGCAATGCAAGCGAATATTTGAAGCGAGTTTCGAACTTTCGTTTTATTGGCAATGAATCGCAGTTGGAAAAGTTTACCGAGACCTGTAAACCCGCAAACCATTGCAAAGATTCTCTCCAAGATGAGAGAAACACAGATGAGAGATCAATCATGAAGACGGAATGGACAGCCAAAGGACAGGGAAATATTATTATACTGTGTTGACAAATATCCCGTTGTGTTTTTGTCCGATTTAAATCAATTCTATATCGAAATGATCACTTGAATCTGGCGAATCGAACGTTGTAGGTTTCGTCTACTTAAAATGTGAAGATCAGATGTTATATGAGAAAATGCGTAGCGATTAAAGCGAGACTCATCTCTAAAATCAAAGGACATGGCTTCAAGATCTATTCGTCGTTTACCCGATGATTTATTGCTTTTATGTCCATTAAACCGATGTAATTTCGTAACAGATATGTTTCGTACACCTTGCCGTTGATTTTTACATAAATTTTGACACACGAAGACCTTCAATCGAACAAATATTACGCCTGATTTTTCTTCGTCCTCATTTCTAGCCCAACTTGCTTCTAAAAGTTTCCCACTTTAAACGAGCGCTGCACAATGCCTTCAGTGCCTGATTACAGAAATCAATGTATTCAAAATTATCCTTTGTAATATAAGACAAGTGAGCGGGTTTTCTAATTCTAACACGGCAGCAGAACTGTCTAACGTGCCACCGTGATGCCACCAATGCATCCCCATCTCCGCAGGCAATATGCGCGCCATGTCCCTAAAAATAGCCCGAGTTAACGCCTAGCGGGCGTCTTGTTATATCATAAATCTGGTTGAAAAACTTTCATTTTTCTAGAAAAGGTCATCTTGCACGCCCGCGTAGCGTCATGAAAATTCAAAATGCCACCAATAGCAGAGTTTTTTTATGAAATCAATTCGAACTTGGCGTGTGAGTGGATCTCATTTGCCTGGCGCTTGTCGAATTTCAATTTTTAATCTTGCGTTACCGTGTGCCGTGTTTTTCGATTCACGACTTCATCAGTCTTATACGACCTATTTTGACTAGAACGGACAGGAAAGATTTAATTTTATTTATAACCTAACCCTAACAAAGCAACGAAAGAAAGAAAAAAAAGAAATGACGAAAAATAAAAAATAGTCGCCCTACGGAACTCGAAGCAAATCCTTCCGCCCCATAACCCAACACATAGCCTCCTCCGCAGGCATCTCTCTCATGCGGGCGGGAGAAATTGCGGGCGGATCTCACCCGCAGAGGAGGCTACCCAACGCGCTAATCCCCACACTACGAAGCGAACTCCGAGAAACCCATTCTTACTCGGTTCCAGGTTAATACCGTGAAAATTGATGGTAACGACCGTTTACTCAAAAGAAAATAGCGTCGCTATATGCTTCTATAGACAATAATCACCCCTTAGAAGAATGTAAACCGTCAAAAAAAATTATTCTAACACTGTTCGAGATGAATTAATGAAATATCGCCCATGGTATTATGAATATTTCACCAAACATAAGTACAATTTTCCATTAATTCTTCGAGAACAAGTGTTATTTCCTATTAATAATAATTTAATCAATTTTACACATTACGAAATTTTACTATGAAAATGAAAAGGCAATTTGTCAGTATTACAGCGCAATGCACCGGATTATGGTATTTTTCCTGAATACTCCTAGTAGATAAAAATATAGGTTTAATATTGATGTCGTTAGCAGGAGTGAGTAAAGTTTATTGAATATTATTATGTAATAATTCAAACACGAGCAAGTGTTCTTTCTCCGATCCTCGCAAGTCCTCGCAAGTTGAAAGAAACTTGCCGTGAAATTTAAACAAGCTCAAATTAGTCGCAAGTCAACGCAAGTTGCTAAAAAAAGTTGCTAGGCTCAAGCTAAAACTCGCGGTGTAACGAGTCACAAGCTAAAACTTGTGGTAATTTGCGTTCTCGTTTGATCTTTGCTTAACCCTTTACTCCCGTGTAGTATCAACATACAAATTCTCCTTATTGGTCTCCAACCATTTCTTACAGTACTAGTTAGGAGAAGTTGTTTTAAAACATGTCTGAGTTCACCTTTGGTGATCATTTATTTTATTCTCATTACCTCTATACTTTGTTAACCATTGATATTATTAGGAGAACATTGGTGCTGATCACTCCTGGGGTATAAAGGTTAATCCGTGTTTTGATAAGTGATATAAAAATAGGTACGCAACGCATACGTGTGTCTGCCAGGGTCTTAGCCAGCCAGCCGTCCAGCCGTCTTTTGGACGGCCAGTTTCGATTTAAGACGGCCAGTTGATAATGACGGCTTTTGGACGGCTATTTACTATTTTGACACCTTTTGGACGGCTAGTAAGAAATCTAAAGGACACCTTTCGCTACTCTAGTATTTTTGGTAGCTTTATTAAGTCAAATCGGCCATCAGCGAAACATCTATTGTGCACAAGACATGTATTTTGACATTCACAACCGCGCTGTTGACGAGTAGCGACGATTCGTCAAATATTCGTACTATTTGTCGGCTATTCGTCGATTATTGGCACTTTTTGTCGATTATTCGCACTTTTTGTCGATTATTCGCACATTTTTGTCGACTATTCGCACTATTCGAAGCCACGCAAGTCGTGATTCTTGTCATGAATAATACAGGAGAATGAATCGTAATAATTTAAAGTTACAGTTTTATACTTTAGAATACCCCTTGACAGGGGGATTGCCGGCAAATATGCACACCCCCGTCCAGGGGGTATTCTGGCCCGCGATGGCCAATTTGGACACCCAAGTTTCAGATCCTGGCTAAGACCCTGGTGTCTGCTGACATTTGATTTATAGAGAGTGTGAGATAAGTAAGATCATTCGACTATGCAACTTAAAGTGTCTATGAAGTGAAAAATTCGCTAGCTTTTTTTACTTTAACGGACAAAGTAGCATGGCAGGAGCGTACACTGAAAATTTCAAGTAAATCTGCTGCATAGTCTTCGAGTTATCAACTCTCAAAATTTGGCATGGCTAAATGTTTTTGGTGAAATCTGAAACGGGCGGTTCATTGTCTTGTGACGTATGCAGGTGTACTTACTATGCAAAAGAACAATGGATTTGAACATTAATCCACCTGCATACGTCATATACAACATATATTCAACCTCAGTCTTTCTCTATTTTGTAACGTTAAACTATGCCAATGGACAAACTTTGAGAGTTGATAGCTCGAAGACTATGCAGCAGATTCACTTAACATTTTCAGTGAACGATCCTGCTGTGCTACTTTGTTCGTTAGAGCAAAAAAATGCTAGCGATTTTTTCACTTCATAGACACTTTAAAATATATGCTGTGTAGGCATGCAGTGTAGAAATATAAATCGAATACTTTAAACCCCCGTTTACACGATAATTATTTTAGGTAAGGCACTCTTTCGGTACGCGGGCCAATTCGTTTTGGAACCGTTGAAATAGTGTGTAGGGGTCAAACATTTCTGATGAAGGACTTTCGCTAGAAACGTTAGACCATCGATCTTTTTTAGTATTTTATTCGTGTTTCAATGACTTATGTCCGTCTGCCTTTTCTCCCTTCTAGGTATATCAGTGTTCTTCCACCAATAAACGTTCAATACAAAGTCAATATGTTTAATTTCAAGAACTCTGTATCTCATATCAGTGAGAGTGTCTCAGAATTCTATCAAGATTTTAGTAAAGACTCTCGCTGGACATCACGTAGCTATTCCGTTATGTTTGAGTTGGATGATTTCGTTAAAGTGATGTATCTATTTACTGGTATCTTTATTACTGCCGCTATTTACTTGGTATACTTAATGTTCACGGCATTACCGAGGCATCAAAGGCGCCAGGAAGTCAAAAAGAAAGTGAAGGCCGTTGTTCCTGTCACTTCTCCAATATTTCTGGATGGACATGAGCAGGTAATTTATATTTTGTTAAAAAGTTGGATTTCCCATGGATACAACTCTGACTGCCATTAGTTAACAGCACAGGGGGTTCTAACATGTATTTTTTATTTTAAACAGTATATACCTGTACATGCATACACGCATACATAGTTTATATAAATTACCGTGATAGTAGTGTCGTTGCTCTTGTTGCTCCAAAAACAGGCGAATGAAGTATTCCGCTTGAGAGAAGGTTGAGTACGAGAAAATCAATTTTTATCTTGAATCCCTTCATTCGGCCTGTTTTTGGGATAGGGGTATCTAGTACGTATTCCTTATAAGGAAGCGCAAATAGAAGGCATTGACGAGCAAATAGAGTGAATTAACGAGCAAATAGCTGACACGTTCAAACCTCGTACCAGCCTCCTTGTTAATTGGATTGTAACCGACCCCAAAACAACAAAGGTCCTAACCCTTTGGCAAACGTTTTCTTGAGAAATAAACCACCCACCAAGTTATATAATGTATCAAAGGAAAGTTAAATTATCTATTTACAACATACGTACAGCTTTATCCCGGTAGCTAACTTAGTTCTCTTTAAAAGCGCGGATAATCGAACATGCCAAAATATAATTTTCCTAATACGGATACCATCTTGTAAACAAAAACACGGCTGTCTTCGACGAACGTTTTCTTGAGAAATAATCAACTCCCAAAGCTACAATATATATTAAAACACAGATAAATTATCTGTTTACAATATGCGTACAGCTTATCCTGCTAACGAACGTAGTTTTCTTAAAAAGAGCGTATAATCGAACATATCGTAACGTGTTAATAATCCCACATCCAGCGGGCTGGTACGAGTGCCATGTATTTGTTCGTTAATGCCTTCTATTTGCTCGTCAATGGTCGGTCACTTCCTTATATGGAATACGTACTAGAAGTACATATGGTTTTTGGAGCAACAACAGCAACGACACTACTATCACGGTAATTTATATAAACTTTTTGTGTATGCCGAGCGTGGGAAAAGCCTGGGTACGAGGTTGGTGTGTATGCATGTATATACTGTTTAAAATAAAAAATACATGTTAGAACCCCCTGTGTTAACAGTGAGCTCTATATATAATTATAAAATTATTTTACTCTACGCACGCTGTAATTGGTCAGCTTGCCGATCTCGATCTGGCTACGGAGACCAGAATGACGAATGACGTCAGTAACTAATTAGAATTTGCATTAAATCAAAACCAAAAGCGTTATATGTATAGTAATTATCCAAAGTATAAGAAAAAAACCCTCGTGAAGTAATAAAAACACTCGAGAAGTTGGTAAAACAATCGCCTCGGCGGGTCGTGCTTCTCCCTACACTTTCTCGTGTTGTTATTACGTCACTTGGGTTTCGATGACGTTATAAAGACCCGGGCAAACATATTCTATTATTTAACTGGAGGACTATGTTCTTCTTTGTTGTTACTCCGAGTTTCACGCCCGTGGGCGATCTTTCGTATTTGACTATTCTTTTGTAGAGTGCTTCACGACACGTTCGCCTTGCGCGCTGGTGCATTTCATGTTACTTATGCAAATTATTTCTTGTGGTGGCACGTTGAAAAGATTTCGGTTCGTTTGTTGAGGAGGTGTTTCTTCTCGGCTTTGATGATATATAATGTTTTGTTCAACACAAGGGTTATACCGTTTTGCTCTACTTTCATATACGTTCGCGCGCGTTTTCGAATTGACCAATTCTCAAGGCACGGGGCGATGAATGTTTCATTCACCGCAACACAGCTAGTCTCTGCAATATTTCCTTTTGGAGTAATACATTTACCTTTTTACAGTTGATTTGGCATCGTTCTGCGCAGAGGACAATCTTATTCAATAGATACACGAAATCATAGTGTCTAAATCATAGAGTCGGGCCTAAAGCTTATTTCATACATAACATATGGCTTATTGTACAAAATATAGCTTATTTACATCTTATGTAGAACGTGTCATATTTATGCGCAGTCGAAACTACAATTTTGTGTATTGTCATGTATTTTATTTTAATAATAATTTATTGGTTTAAATTTTTTCTTTTGAACAATATTTTTTATCTAGAGTATCGAATGCATCGACTGCGATAACAACATTATTGCAAGCTCTTGTTTGCAGGGATGTGTACGAGTGTGGCACTGTAAGACATCAGAGTGCATAAGTGATATCAAAAGAGATAGGTAAAATAATCTGTTCATATATCTCCATATTATAATCATTATTATATTTTCCTCTTTATATTTTGCACCATACGTTTCTTAATGTGCTTCAGTTATTAGCTCTGTAGTTTGTGTCATTTCAGTGTAATACCCGTAAAACATTTATTCGTCGTTATTTATTCGTATAACTACGTTAACAGTTCTGAGGAAAAACCGTTCGTTCCTTCCTTCCCTTCGTCTCAACGACAGACTTCTATTTGGTTCTGTTTTGCGAGAGCTGTTGAGCTTCGCCCCAGGAATAGCATAATTTCCTAAATGTCATGAAAAGCTATTTTTTACCCAACTTCAGGTATTAGGTTTGATTAAGCTATAGAAGTGATATTTAAAACATTTTGAAGTAAAAACTAATAATTTTAATTGGAAATTCGGCTTCATTTGTGTCGACGTTTTTCGGACGCCATATTTGTATACAAAAGTGGTACAGAAGTATTCAGTCACGAAATATCTAACATTTTGCTATTACATGTTCTAAGGATTTATGGTGAAGGAAAATTTCGAGTGTTGGAATACATGTATATATATTTTAAGACCAAACCGGGACCAGTTGCGAAAAATGCAACCTCTAGGCCTTCCGGCTGGAATTGAACGCGCGACCCTGCGATGTTAGTGCAGCGCTCTGACCACTGAGCTACGGAAGCCGTTGTCTAGAGGCTAGTCACGAGTTCTGTATATATAATGCTGGGAGAAGAATTGGGTAGATTAAAAGTAATATTTGGCAGCGGCTTCGATCCATAACTCATGAGTGGTCAGAACACTGCACTAGCATCGCAGGGTCGCGGATTCAATTCCAGCCGCATGGCCTGGATGTTGCATTTTTCGCAACTGGTCTCGATTTGGTCTTAAATACGTATATATTTCAACACTCGAAATTTTCTTTCACCATAAATTCTTAGAACATAAAGTATAGCATACCAGTCGTAGTATATTGTCTCTATAAATTATAAACTATATATTGAACTGACTTGATGAGTGCTCGATAATTAATCGATCAATCGATTAATAGTAAGATCTTTGAACAGTAATCGCAATTAATCGCAATATTAATAAATTGAACATCCCTAGTCACGACAATCTAAATTATTTACGTAATAATTTGATTGTAGACGATCGGCACAAGTTTGGTCGTTAAACTGTTGGGATAACTGTGTAGCAGTTGGATGCTCAAATGGAGATGTAGAGGTATTACTACTTGATAATGCAACCCAAATTAAATATTATTTTATATTAATTTAAATTAGCCTTTCTGACCTTGTTCGTGTGTCTGTAATTCCAAAGAATGTTTGCTTTATAACGAAGCCAGAAAGGCTAATTTGCATGCATATAAAAGAATATTTAGAGTGGCCGCCATTATGAATGAGGTCTATACGATGTACGACGCGGACTGGACATCTTTTCAGCTATTCCTGGTATATAGATAACGTTTACACAGCATAAAAACTTTCCAGATTCCAAATGTTTTTGGATTCATATCAATAAAAAATATTTGGATTGATGAACCGTTTACAAAAAAAAATAGGTAGATTCGGTCGTGTTTGGGTTTTCATTCTCGTATTTTATGCTTCTAGACGCCGCCATTTTCGAGTTTGTTCGATGGCTCAGACTCGGTGGAGGTTATTTCAGATACGGTAGAGCACCTAGTCACCAGGACTTTGGTGATTATTTATATAACATATATGCTTTGTTCTTTAAAAACCCCGCTTTAAATTTCTGTTTCGATTTTGTTGTTAAAAGCAGGGTTATTACTGAATCGAAACAGAAATTTAAAGCGGGGTTTTTAAAGAACGAAACATATATGTTATATAAACAATCACCAAAGTCCTGGTGACTAGGTGCTCTACCGTATCTGAAATAGCCTCCATCCTCAGACGCGAGGTCCAGCTGGTGTTTCTTTTCAATTTTGACGTCATTGAGTGCAATAAACCAAAGACTCAATGATGTCAAAATTGGAAAAAAACACCGCTGTACATCAATCTTAAGTCATCGAACAAACTCGAAAATGGCGACGTCCAGAAGCGTACATATTCGCGAGCGTGGTTGTACACTATTTCCCGTACAAGGCATCTGATCTAATTGCCTACAAACAAACTATCCGTGAGTCTCAACGCAAGTTCGCTGGTATGGCATGGTACGCCTACGACATTGCGTTTCGTAAACAAGCGCCCGAGCGGCAAACGACCACTCTATTTCTTGGGCTCAACGTGACATCTGACTTTCGCTTCTCCAGCTTTTCTGGGGGCCCTTACCTACAGAAAACCGCACTTTTCCGTCACCCAAAATTTATGCACAAAGATTTGCGTGACTTATTAATACGAGAATGAAAACGTTATTTCTTGAGTACAAGAGCAGACACCGTAAAACTATTGACATTTCTAAAATTATACTTAAAGGCCTTTTATTTCAAACTAATTTATTTTTTGGGTACAGTTCTCCTTTAACAGATGAATTTAGGGATAACTATGGTGATAAATGGACTAACGCAGGAGACAAAAGTGTCCGGATTTATCCCAGAGACCGTTAACATGAGTCATTTCTTTGGATTCAAAAGTATTCGGGTTTGCCCATAAAAATGTTTCGGATTCGTTATTCTCATGTAAACAGTAAATCCGCCAAGGAAAGTACGCGGTTTTACTGCATACTTTTCACTCCGGATACTTTTTCAATATTTTTTCACTGTGGTCACTGTGAAGAGTGCAAAAAGCGTTTCACAATGTTTACAAACAAATCATGAACAAATATTGTGCCGCGTGCAAATAATTAGGCCAAATAAAAAAATAGTGTTCTTCCGGTTACATCTTGAAAAATGTAGGGTAGGTAGGTCGGTATTAATATTTTTTAAGAACATTTTTGGACAATAGCCGTCGGACAACCAACATCTTGTTTTCCACGTTTTTGCAAATGAGCTACTGCAGTAATTGCTAGCTACAGTAATTGAGTAGAATGGCGACAATTCCAAAGTTGCCATGTGACGAGGGTTTATGTTATAGTCATAGGCAGAACATGCTATTTTGAGTTGCCAAATCAAGAAGAAACTTGCTTCTGATAACTGGGCAAGAGTTCATGTTGAACTTTGGCAGATGAAAAACAGCAAAGTGTTGGTCGACGCTTTGTCTTTCCAGCCTGAACTTCGCTTTGATTTCTTGTTTTTTTCTTCAGTGAAATGGCTTATGTATGTCTCAGAGTAAAAAACCACACATTTATTTTTATTTGGCCTTACATACATTGTACGCCAGAATGACAAACGTAAGAAAAATGTTATCGTGAAGATGGGACTTTAAAGGACATTGGCAACAAAAATTAAGTTTGTCTAACATGAAAGAACTCGTAAAATGATAGAGTAACACCTTTTTCAACTTTTCCGTATTTTACTTAGTTTTTGAAATATTTCAGTTTGTTTGATATGTAAATGAGATGGTTTCTGACGTCAGGTGCAGGTATAGAGAATTTTCACTCATTAAAATATTAGTTACATCTTCAAGTTTGTTCCACAAATTTAAAATAACTCCTCATGATAATGAACGTTGTAAACTTAGCAATCACTGAGATACAAGACATTAGTTTAATGAGTGAAAAATCTCTATACCTGCAGCTGACGTCAGCGACCATTTCATTTACATATCAAACAAACTGAAATATTTCAAAAACGAAGTAAAATACCGAAAAGTTGTAAAAGGTGTTACTCTATCATTTTACGAATTTTTTCGTATTAGACCAACATAATTTTTGTTGCCAATGTCCTTTAAGCATGCTCTCATTTGTTTTTGTTTTTATTAAAATAATCTTCCTTTTCCTAGATTTGGGATATTTCAAGTGAACGTTTGACTTTTCTTTATGAAAGTGGTTCCTGTGGTGTTACATCGGTTCTCTATGTCCGCGTGAGGTAGGTGGAGGTTTTTTCCCCATAATTTCTATAGAAGTCAGCATACAATGCGAATTCGCTTGCCGTCTGCTTCCTTAAAGTGCCTATCTCAAGTTTGGAGATTTTACTTAATATTCCAAAGCCGACAATGCGAACTTGACCGGATTTCAAGTCCACGCAATTAGTTCGCCGAGGACTGTAACTAATTGCAAGGACTTGAAATCCGGTCCAGTCCGAATTGGAGGCTTTGAAATGGCATCTCAAAGTCAAACAAGTCAGTATTTACAGAGAAATTTGAGGTTGAAATCGTCAAAATCCTATGCTAATTAAGATCACATATCCAGTTTTATAAAATAACAAGTGTGCTACGCGTGTTCTGATTGGCTAATACCCGTGTTTGGATCAGGTTATCCAAACACGGGAATTTAGAGGTCGTGTCACACAAAAAGCAAATCATGCCTGCCCATCATCGTTTTTAAACATTAACATTCTACATAGTATGCACAATAACTATAAATAAAATATAGCAATCTTCCCTGTTAATTTTCACAAGATTTTGCAAAAATAGTCCGAAAATATATAGGAAATTATAAGTATTTAAAGTGGACAAAGCAACGCTAAAGCGAACGAGAATTTCCGTATAATTTATGAAGGCGAAGTTTACCTTATTGAAAATTTCAATAAAACCCCAAAAAGACAACACTTTTATAGACATAGTCTACCAAGAGAACATGGAAATGGTGTAAAATGTTTATTTTAGTTTTCGTCGGGCAGGATATTTACGAAGAAACCATTTATTTTGTTCTTGTAGCCAACAAAAAATCACCGAACAACACTTCGACAGTGAGAGAAAACCATTCAATAAAACCCAAAAAGACAACCCTTTTTTGACATAGTCCACCAAGAGAACATGGAAAAGGTGTAAAATGTTTAATTTACCTCTTGTCGGGTAGGATATTCACGAAGAAACCATTCATTTTGTTCTTGTAGCCAACAGAAATTCACCGAACAACACTTCGACAGTGAGAGAAAACCACAAAAAAGATTCTGTGTTGTAGAATATGAAGGCTAGGAAAACTCACAACATCACTTTACATCTGCAGCAATCCAACATAAAGTTAAACGGCATATTTTTGTGATTAAATCCGTCTGGAAATATATCTTTTTCATCTTTCCAAGCTGTTTTCCAGATGTTTTTACCGATCAAGCTTATTTTCGGCTCTTTGCTGTCGTCAGCGTCAATAGAAAGCTATCCATGATTGGCCGATTAGCTTAGAAGAACACGAAAGACCTCCCCTGATTGGTAGTTGATGGTTTTGGGGAGAATTGCAATGTTGATCTAATTATATTAATAACTTTTAGTGATATTTCTCTGTGGTTATTTTATAAAAGAAATACCTAATGGGTTTCCGTGTTTGGATAACGTGATCCAAACACTTGGGATGTTGGTCGACTCTCGAAAAGCTAAAAACACTCGCCTAGCGGCTCGTGTTTTTTTACGCTTTTCTCAAGTCTCGCAACATCCCGCGTGTTTGGATCACGTTATCCAAACACGGAAAGCCATTAGGTATTTCTTAAGTCCATCACGGAGTTGATTTTCTTTGTTTTTGGTTATTAATGAGTTTTAGATATATTCGTAATATTTGGGACTTCCTGAGCAAAATCATAATATATCTTGTCAGCCGAAAATTTATCTTCATGGACTTTTTGGCTGTTAAAGTTATCGGATGTGATGTCACAAGAGGCAAGAAAATGTGATGTCACAAAAATTGTGGCAAGTAACAAAAGAAAAATGGTTTGGAATGCCTCTTGTGACATCACATTTAGCGTAGCCGGCGGTTTTTTAGGGTTGGGCGTGCGTTGGAAAACCGCCGGCTACGCAGGCTACATCACATTAGGTAACTTTCACAGCGAAAAAGTCCATGAAGATGAAATTTTCGGCTGACTTAATTATATTATGATTTTGCTCAGGAAGACCCATATATTACGGATATGTAAAATCCACAAACGTGAGATAGGCACTTTAATTTTGGACACTATTCCTCTTTTGTTATATTTCTATATCGGTACGTAACATCGAGAGATCAAGTATCAGCCATATTGAAATTGGTGAAATTATAATCTCTTCACGCGATGTAATTATTACGATATGTCAACCTCGGCCAATCAGAGCATGATAATCTGTCTGTAATGATGCTAAAGGAGCGATAGATTGTTTTATTATTCCATCCATGCTTATATATAAGGAACTGTAGGCAAAAAATAAATTACTTTTAAATAAAAGGCATTTAAATATGTTTAAAAATGTTAATAATTTTACGTTCTTGTCTTCAAGAAGTATGTTTTTATGGTGGTTGAAACCGCTACGTATTTGCGAGTGTGCCTTTGCTACAGCAGTTTGGTCGGTCTGTTTTTTTTTGTGATATGAAACGTTAGTTTTGACCAAAACCCAGTAGAAAACCCAATCGTACCTTTTAAAGGACATTGGCAATATAAACCACAATTTCCAATTTTTGACTTTATGATTAACAAACAGGCTTACTCAGGCTTACAAAACTACTCTTGTACAAAACAACAACACTAATTTTGACCAAAGACAATCTTGTCATCCGCCATCTTGTTGTAATACTTTGCCTAATTAACTGGGAGGTTCGTGACGTCACAGCCACGTTTCCGCGAAATGTTTTTTAAAATGGTGTGGTTCAATTGAAAAGGGAAGACGTTCACAAAAATCGAGTTCAACTTATAAAGATATGAGGATGGCCAGATAAAAATTTCGCTTTACCCCAGTTGTAACGTCACACGCATATCGAAAATACATCCAAGATAGCAGCAACTTTGACAGTGTAATTAATACGCTTCACGAGCATTTTACAACCTCAAACTATACTATATTCAAGCTATTTAATTTACGTACTTTGATCTGAAAGGTACTTATTTTTTTGTTGCCAATGTCCTTTAAAGACTAGCACTATTTAGTAATTTTTAGAGCAACTGATCTGATAGCTCTTTTGTTGTGTTCTTAAAGCAAAGTCCTCGTTTTAACTCGACTGGATGGTGCACTGGAATTTCTTGAACTAGACAACCCTTTTCCTCGATCAAATGATGACATCTCAACAAATTCCAAAGACAGCAGCAGTTCGTCGTCAAGTATGAAGAAGAAACTTCACTCAAATTATTCCTGCTTGAAAACTATAACAAATAGTGTACTACAGTGCAATTCCTATCCCTGTTATACATGTCGTGCTCATAGGAAGACAATCAATGTTCTAAAATCATGTAAAGATCTTA
Organism: Chrysogorgia sp. JL179-B06; assembly: GCA_035772405.1. Classification (NCBI taxonomy): domain Eukaryota; kingdom Metazoa; phylum Cnidaria; class Anthozoa; order Scleralcyonacea; family Chrysogorgiidae; genus Chrysogorgia; species Chrysogorgia sp. JL179-B06. The sequence continues at coordinate 1,547,769 of JAYKKM010000344.1, forward strand.
TAATCACCGCAAGCTGTGATCATCTACTCAAGGTAAATCTAACATTTGTTCCTGGTAAATTGTTTCTCTAACATCAGTCAACGAAAATACAATTGGAAGTTCGGCGAAAATGACCCTGGGATTGGCCGATCGATTCGATAATCTGATTGGCTAGTTTTAAAACTTGACCAATCAGGGTTCAGTGCTCTATATCTCATAGTTACTGATTAGTATTCACTAAGTTAGTCATTAGTATTCCATATAGGAATCGCAGGAGTTACTATCCGCTGATAGAAATCTCTGGGGTTAAACGTCGCGTGATTTCGAAAGAATATTTACATTTTTTCATGAAAAATAAATTGGGTTTGAAACTTGTAAATTTATACTAAAACAATTAGACAGCTTGCCCTTGTTTTCTATAAGCGATAGTCAACTCGGCTCCGTCTCGTATATTCCATAGTGTTCTCAAGATTGATATCCACAGTGAGTTTATGTAACTTATTAATTTACTAATGAGGAAAAAAGGGAACAGGAAGTCTTCGCAGCAGACTAGTTATATAATTCACTAATGAAATCACTAAAGTCAAGTCTCTGGGATCAATGTTTGGAGTAAAAAGTATGTTTACATTTCTTCGTGGTTGCAACCATTCTGTAAGACGGTTTAATGATCACTCTGATTAGATAGATGGCCCTCGTTACCTTCAATTTAATTCTTGAGACTCTGTAATAATATCCCATATAGCATACGTGACCATTCTCTAACCCGTTCGACTATTCAGTTTATCACTCTTAGGTGAACGGAAAACCCAACTGATAGGGATTCCGAGGGCCTACGATTTAAGTTCGTTTTCCGAGAAGAATCTTACCATTTGCTGGTGTTATTGCAAAGGCAGCACCCTCTCCTCGATTATTTTTAATACCCTGAGTGGTGGTCCGACCGACATGTGTGGTAACCACTAGACCACAACAGCTGGTTGTATTGTAAGTTAGTTTAAATTAATCAAGTTAAAATCTTTGTGTTAAAGGTATTCCGTTCCCATACTGGACTATGTCTTTTTACCTTCCGAGGGCACACAAGTGCTGTAACAGCCCTTCATATCGATGAGGTAACTTTTGGCGCTTTATTTTGATTGTTTAATGATATCGTCATTGTGCAACCACGGTTAAGGTGCAACACAGAGCTTTGATGAAGAGCATTACAATTATATACAATTATATTATGACGGTGATAATTTTCCCGTATTTAATAATAATAATAAATACCTTATTTTAAACTGTGAAGATCCGTTCAGCTTAATACATGTAGTTGGTCTTAAAGTGCCTATCTCACGTTTGTGGATTTTACATATCCGTAATATTTGGGTCTTCCTGAGCAAAATCATAATATATATTGTCAGCCAAAAATTTCATCTTCATGGACTTATTTGCTGTTACCAGATGTGATGTCACAAGAGGTATTCCAAACCAGTTTTCTTTTGTTACTTGTCACAAAAATTCCTCTTGTGACATATCCGATAATTTTAACAGTGAAAAAGTCCATGAAGATGAAATTTTCGGCTTACAAGATATATTATGATTTTGCTCAGGAAGACCCAAATATTACGAATATTACCCAAACGTGAGATGGGCAATTTAATAATTAATAACAATTAACTAATATATAACAACCATAATAACAATTTCCATAAAACTATACTTGCACTTTTAGCCTGACCAAGGTGCCATAAGTGGCTCATTTGATGGAGAATTACGACTATGGAGTCTTATTTCTGGTGATTGCAAAAGGTTTTCTACTGCACATTCATGCTCAATTATCGCAATTGTATGCACTGGCACTTGTATTGTTAGCCTAGATGTCAGCGAATTGTTATGTATTTGGGATCAGCCAACCAGAAATTGTCTTCAGAGATTATCACAGGTACTGCTTTACATACTACTTCATAAGTAAAGGACATTGGTAACAAAAAATAAGTAAACTTAAATAGCCGGAATATAATAGTTTGAGATTGTAAAAATGCTCGCAAATCGTATTAATTGCACTGTCAAAGTTGCTAACCTGAATCATTGTCCGCCACCTTGGATGTATTTTCAATATGCGTGTGACGACGTCACAACCGGGGTAAAGCGAAATTTTTATCTAACCATCCTCGTGTCTTTCTGAAACTCGATTTTTGTGAATGTCTTCCTTTTTTAATTGAACCACACAATTTTAAAAAGCATTCTGCGGAAACTCGGCTACCCACAGAGTAGTTTCATCATGTTTACTCCAGGTGTGACGTCACCAACTTTCCAGTTAATTAGCTAAAGTTTTACATCCAAGATGGCGGATAATAGGGTTGTTTTTGGTCAAAATTAGTGTTGTTGTTTTGTACAAGAATAGTTTTGTTTACTTGGATTACCTTTGTAAGCCTGTTTGTTAATCGGAAAGTCAAAAATTTGAAATTGTGATTTTTGTTGCCAATGTCCTTTAACAATTATACAATGAGCTTGAGTTGTTTCTGAGTTCATAGCCAACGAGAGCGAAGTGCATTAGTTGGCTAATGTGCTCATATACGACGAGAGTGACTGATATAATTGTTTTATAATATAGATAGTTGTGGTATTCTTAGGCCTTAGGGTTCGTATTGTTTATCAAGCAATACCTGATTTCTTGCTCATTTACTTTAGCAAAATATTCCGTCATTTTTTATCATTACTAATAGGATGTGAGCCTGTTAATATAAGAACCAATCAGATTGCAGAATAGCTCATATCCATACAATAGTGGATGTCTATATTATATTATATTACATTACATTACATTACATTTCATTGCATTCAAAAACTCATTAATATTCATTAACCAAAGTGTCCAATCACATTTCCGTATTTAGTCACGCGCAAGGCTTTTATACGTGATAAAATCCATGAATACTAATCAGCATGAACATATAAAGTCTCTACGAACTTTATATAAAATTCCTGCTAATTTGCATTTTATACATCAACCTAATTTACCTCTAATAGAAAATAAAAACCAGTACACTCCCTAGCGAACAATTGTTTTTGAAGCTATTTAAAACACTCGAACTCGCGTTTTATCATATCTAAAATGCTCACGCTGCGCGCTCGCATTTTAAATATGATAAAACGCTCCTTCTCGTGTTTTAAATATTACTTACATTACATTACATTACATTACATTACATTACATTACATTACATTACATTACATTACATTACATTACATTACATTACATTATATTATATCATAATATATATATGTATCAAGTTTGAATGTGTTGACTACGCAATTGTATTCGAGAGAATCCCCAACATAAGATATCGAAACACATGACTTTACATTATCAATATTGCAGACACATTTGGTTGCGTCTAGATGATGTAACTTTGTAAGAGCATAGTCAATCAAGATATGGTCTGGAAACTCGGCAAACTTCAAAACGGTTAACAAATGAACTGCGATTTATGTTGGACGTGCACAAATCCTTTGTGTTAGCACGGTTGAACGATTGAACCCAAACGTTGCTATTGGATGATTGCCTCATTATACCAAAAAATAATGACTTTTTTGGAAAAGGATGACTCTGGGACCTTTGCTGAAGATGGCGCCCATTCGGCTTCGGTCAACCTTCGGAAGATTGTGAAAAGGGTTTATAGGGTTAGGCTTGGGTTAGGATTAGGGTTGGTTAGTGTTAGCGTTAGGGTTGCAGTGGGCTTGCACTGTTGGCCGACAGTGACGTACTGTATGTGACGTACTGTATGTGACGTACTGTAACCAACAACGTGAGACCAATTGGAAGAACAAATCGTTTTAGCCAATTTTTAACAAATGGATTTTAGTTTTAATATGTATTAATAATAATTTATTCTATTTTAAATTGATTTTATTATTGTAAATAACAATTCAGTGTTTTAATTCTGCTATAAGTTATCATTAAACCAAGTATTACTGGGCGCCATCTTCGGAAAAGGTCCCACAGAGTCATTCCATCTTACCTCTTCCATTCAATAACCGTCGCCGTGCAGAAATTGAACAATAGCATAGAACAAAGATTTTGAGAATGGCTAAAATGGATGACTCAAAAGAACCTTTCTTTTTTGTCTGGTCTTTATTTTTGGTTAGGTTAGGATTATAAGGTTAGGATTAGGATCAAGGTTAGGGTTAATATTGTGATTAGGATTAGCTTAGTTCTTGAAAATGGGAAGGTTCGTTTGAGTCATCCCTTTAGCCTTGTCCAAAGACTTTCGTCGAGTTTCCAGACCATACCTCCATTGATTATAATATGCCCAACTTTCTCATTGAATAAAAGCTATCAGGAATGGAAATATATAAACGATCCAGATTTTATAGCAATCGAATGCGAACATCATCATATATAGACATTTTACAGAAATCTACAAGCGATCAAACAGTTTGATCATTTTGGATGATTATAATCTAGCATTCAGTGTAAGACACTTGGTAAGGCTAATTGATATTTTGACCGACCCCAGCAATATGTCGTATATAGGCAGGCATCAGTAAAACTATATAAAAATATTGTTCTGCAGTGTACAAATCGAAACCTCTATAAAAGGTTTATGTACTGTCGAAATAGTGTGTAGGAGTTGTACATTTCGAGCGAAGGCCCTTCGTCAGAGAGTGTAATGTAAAGTGAAATACTAACTTTTATACGTAAAATAAAATAAAACTAGTTGCTTTGTTGAAACTTTGGTTCTTTTTCTTTATACAGCTTCCTGGTGGCTGTCATAATTTCACATTAATGTCGACCAATTTAGCAGTTTGTGTTGGAAGGGTATGTGCTAAATAATTGTCCTTTATTCTTTCCGTAATAACGTCTGTTTTTCCCCAAATCATGTAGTCGAAATTTGGAAAATAATCTTTTTAAAAGGTTATTCCCGATTTTCACAAAAACTATAGCATATTCTAAGCTTCAAAATGTTAAAACTTAAAGAGAATTTGATGAATCTGAATGAAACTTTCACAATATGTTCCCATGATAATGTTTTTCTGAGTGAGGGTTTTGTAGAAATAACAAATATTTCAAAACTTGATCTTTACTGAATCTCGTACTGAATACTGAATTTGATCTTTACTAAATGTGGCTGTATAGTTTCGACGTTATAGCTTCAAAGCTCGTTGTATTTTAGGATTTTAAACATACAACAATATTTGTCGATATGAAGACCTGAAAGTCTCACCATTTGCTGGTATTATTGCAAAGACAGCACTTTCTCCTCAATTATTTTAAGACCCTGAGTGGTGGTCCGACCCAGGATTTGAACATGTGTGTCCCAGCTCATAGACATGTTGGTAACCACTAGACCACAATAGTTTGTCTAAATGGGTCGTATGGATACACCAGTGCTGTATTCTAGTCTTTAAAAACAGTATTTATACTTACCAAGATTAAGTGTGTTTTAGTGCTGAAATTACAGTTTTCCAATATTATTCATTTTGCGTGAAATTAGGGTTGAGAGTACCTAAATCTACACTTGTTTTTATAAGAATATATTTGATAAGAATATCGAGGCTGAAATTGGCGAAATTTTAAGAATATATTAAGAATATACCCAAGGCTGAGATTTTGTTAAGAATATATTTTTGCATGTTGAAAATAAAATACAATAAAATCACAATGTTTTTAAAAATGAACTTTATTTTACCTTTGAAAAGTATGGTAAATTATTTCCTTTTTCTAACAAAATCAGCTATCAGCTAACAGCTAACAAAACGATAAAAACTAGTCCTATATGCATATGATCACATCTATACATATGATCACATCCGTTTTAATTGACTAAAATACTAAGAATATTCACAAGAATATTTTCAGCCTAAAATCGGCAGAAAAATAAGAATATCCAGTCTAGGCATGAAATCACTATTCTTATAAAAAGAAAAGAATGTATTCAGTTTTGCTTTTTGTCCTAACAATATCCCCTAGAAATCTTAAATTATTCAGTGTTAGGTCGGATATGGCGGTGGAAAACTGAATTTTGTTTTCCCCGATCAACGTTGTAATCATTCGCCTTAATTAACTTAGCCATTCCGGAATCCTGCTAAATAATTAAACTAGAGTCAATGAATTCGTTAGAGTTCTGGCTAGTTCTGCTTCAAACTGGCACTAAAAAAGTGTCTATAAATAACCCATTATAACCTTCGTAGCAACAATAACATTCTGCATGCTGTCAAAACCGAGAACCAATGAAACACATAGTTTTAGTTAGAAAGCAGCTAACGGTCTGGAACAGTCTTCCCATTAACTTGAAAGACGTAGCAATATCTAATAAATATTTTAAATTTAAGATAAGAATTATAAATATTCTTATGGAAAATAATCCGAAGATCAATCAATAGATTACAATAGTTTATACTGTAGATTTTAGTAGGTTGTATAATTTTCGTGGATTTTAGTCATATGTAAAATTAGACCTTAAACTCATTTAGACAATTTAAACATATAGAATTGGATGTTTTAGTGTTAACAGATTATTGATCTGGTACAGTGAAATATCGAACCGATATTTCTCTGTATAGATCGAACAAGCGAGGTCAATAAGCTGTTTATTACATGGCCTCAATAACGAGAACTTTTCAGTAGTCATATGTATGGCAAATAAAAATATAAATGAAAATATTTCGTGCAAAAAACGGAGGTCTGATATTTCTCTGCATAGACCAAACAAGCGAGGTCAATAAGCTGTTTATTATATGGCCTCTATTACGAGAACTTTTCAGCAGTCATATGTATGACTTCGTTAGCATGTATTTATTAGATTCGCTTTCTTGTTTAGTTTTCAAAGTAAAGATAAACAGATTTTATGTCACTTGCACTTTAATTTACTTCACGGTGTTCGTACTTTTCAATTTCTCGCTGCATGACTGTGTAAATCCTTTTTAAATCCTTTGACTTTTTCATCGTTTTTGTGTGTACCTATATGAGTCGTCAAAGTCTTAATAACAGAATTTCGCTTTCTGAATTTTATTTGTCACTCAAAATTTTAACTAAGAGAAAAAATAACAATGAGTTAACAAGCTGCTATTAAAGATTAATTTTCTGATCTTTTGAAGAGTTTTGTTGCAGACGATTTGTGCCTTTGAATTCCTAGGGCATTAACAACTAAGGTTCGTAATGCCTCGCAATTCCTGTGCAGATCACTACGACAAAATCCGGACCTGACGTTGGCCAATCATATTGAGTAATTTTACCGGAATACGGCCCTATGAAAAGCAACAATTATTTTAATTTTACCATTTTAATATAATTCGATAGGTTACAGCGTATAAATAAGTTTAAACAAATAATTACAAACCTATATGTATAGGATTGTAAGCAAAATAGAGCTTTTTTCGTTCAGTTATCACTATAGCACTAAAGAAATACTAATGGTTTACGTGTTTGGAGACTGGAGAAAAGCGTAAAAAACACGAGCCGCTAGGCGAGTGGTTTTTAGCTTTTCGAAAGTCGAGTAAATAAACATCACAGTATCCAAACACAAAGTAAATAAACATCACAGTATCCAAACACGGAAAACCATTACGTATTTCTTTTATAAAATAATACAAATGAACGAGCAGCAAAAAGGAAATTTTTGGCGAGAAATTTCCGTGTTTGGATGACTTGATCCAAACACGGGTATTGCCAATCAGAGCCTGCGTAGCAAAATGTTATTTTATAAATTTGTTTCATCCATAGGGTACAATAATCGTGTTGGATTTAACCAGTGGACAGATATTGCGCATTGTGGAGCTGGAACACAAAAACGATCATATTTTAATGAATCACGTCATGAAGCCTTGCCCTGATACCGTGGTCTGCGATTACGGAGAACGATTAGTACTTTTAACATTTCTAGAAATTATAGATAAACTAGAATAAATTTATAGATAGGTATATACATAACAAATAATAGTATTTGATCGCTTCAAAAGTGTTTCTTACGAAACTGAGTAAATTTTCGAACTGAAAACCCTCCCCAAAGGGCGTATTCTCTTCATTTAATATAGAAATGCAAGCACTGTGCGGCAACTTTTTATCAAGAATCACATTCATTTAACTTACTTTTACCACGGCTATAAACTGTTAGGTTTGCAAAATTATATACATTAGTCATTAGACATTACATTTATTTGAAATTACTGAATTTTGTGATCTCTATTTCTAATTGACAGGCAGTTTTAAAAGGAGAAGCCTTTTTAAAACTCTATTTACTGCATTTTGAGGGAGGAAAATCACATTTTGGTGATTTCGATAGTTTTATAGAGGTAGATGGTAGATGTAGAAATGAAACGTTTGTAGTTCCAGTGATTATTTATGAATGAAAATTTTTAAAAATCAACATATTTCTGCAATTGAGAAAATTTCTTCCTTACTTGCAAACGTGAAAGAAAATCCGATCACTGGGGGATATATAGTTTAAAAAGGCCCTGGAGTTGCCACATTCCTTATTCTTACAACACAAGATGAAGAGTTAAGTCTCTCGATATTGAAGAAACTAGATTATAGTTTCGAAATATCAAACATAAAACCTGCATGCATCATTCCATGACCTGTTCCGAACTTAACCTTGTAGCTCAGTCGGTAGAGCGTCGGACTAGTAAAGGTCGCGAGTTCCAGTGCAACGGTAGTCAAGTAGAGTTTAATTCTCTCCTTGCCCGGTGTAGTTCGTCACTTGGAGTAGCGCCTAATATCATTATTCTCCACCCGAGTTCGCTGTCCCACATCCGTTAGCAGTGAGAGGAGGGTGTTACCTACATCCGTTAGCAGTGAGAGGAGGGGGTTACAGTACCTACATCCGTTATTCTAAAACCACAGTTGATTAACTACCGCGTATGTGATACTCAAAAGTTGCAGTTTAGCCTTTAGCACTTCCAAAGCAATTCAATGCTTCTAAAACGATTTTAGGGTCTGTGTTGAGTCAGTGGTTTTTCAATAAAAATTATCACACAAATGAAGGATTTGGAATCCCAATGGAGGACTAAAAAACTAAAGCGGTGATGGTGTAATGCCTGGTTTTCACTATCGACATAAGCATAAGCATAAGACAACACATAGTTTGTAGTATGGGGGATGGTTTGGAAGCTCCATTATCTTTCAAGATGACGCAATGGTCATATTATTGTATTGGAGAAAGTGTTTGTTATTGGTTGGAGAAAGGAAATTCTATGGACACGTGACGGCGAAGGACTACACTAATTAAATCCGAACGTTTGGTTGACTGCTTCATTATACAGAAAATACAATACGTTCAGTGACCGTGAGAGTGAACAACAACATAGAACAATGACTTTTGCGAACCTTCCAAACCATCCCTTCTACTAACTATGGACAACACAAAAGGCAAAACAAAGCAATTAAGTCAAGCCTGCAACATAAGCGTCGACATAAGCGTAAGCAGAACAAGAGATGAAACAAAGAAAAGTTCTCGTTGTTTTATCTTCGCAATTCCCAGAGGATAAATCATGCTTATGCGACTTGAAGCCTGGTTCACAAGAGCGACATAAGCACAAGATCAATACGAAAACAAAGCATGACTTCTCATCTGGATTTGCGAAAACAAAACAACGAGAATTTTTCTTTGTTTCGTGTTTTGTTCTGCTCTTGGTTTATGCTTGGACTATGATCTTAGGCCAGGTTTACACTAGTACGGTACGGTAAGTGATCCGGAGTATGTTGGCGTACCGTTGTGAAATTTACGTCTGTTTACACTACAAAGGACAAAGCGAGGTTTTTCGTTGACATCAGCAGTTCTTTTACTACGCACATGCGTATTGCCCGACATATTTTACAAAATGGCGAAGCGAAAAGCTGATGTCAAGCATGTTTACAAGCCGTTTTCTTTTTCGCCGGAAGCTCTCCGCACTCGCGATTGCAGAGAGGTTTGATGCTTGCATATAACCATATAAACCAGCTAAAATTATTAAAATTACTGCCGATAAACAACCAAAATAACCTGGCGACATTTCCCCCGCTAACATTTTAAACGCGTATGCATATGTTTACACTAGTAATCGGTGATTGGCACCGCTAAAAAATTGTAAAATTATAAAACGAAAAGGTTAGGGTTAGGGTTTGTATTGCTAGAAGAAAATTTAGAGTAACTAGTAAATTAAAATATTCAAATTCGTAAAAAATTGTTGTTTTCGTTTCTTAGTTTATTTTACAATTTTTTAGCGGTGCCATTTTTTCCGCATAAGTCATTATTCCGGTGCCATTTTTTCCGGTGCCATTTTTTCCGGTGCCATTCTTTCCGGTGCCATCATTCAAGAGTGCTTGGCGTATAGTGACTACGCTACGGCAAACCACTCCAGATTAGGCAGGTACAGTGTAAACACAACAAAGAAACGTATTGATTTTTTAACGGATCACTTACCGTACCGTACTTTAGTTTGAATTTTATCACTGAATCACGAAGACGACGGCAAAATTACAATTTTGGGACTTAGAATTATTCATTATCTTTGTTTTGCATGAAAAATTATATTGAAACAATACAGCGTCCTTGGAACGTGATGCTTAACTCTCTTTTGACGTCTTTCATAATGGCACCCTGCAAATGAAATATTATTTTATAGTCATTTAAATTAGCCTTTCTGACCGCTCGTGGTGTGTCTGTAATTCCAAAGAATCTTTGCTTTGTAACGAGGCCAGAAAGGCTAATTGCATGCATATAAAAGAGGTCAATTAGAGAGCAGATGTCACTGAGAGCGTTTTCATTTCTGGTTGTGGTCCGTGAAGCAAGAATGCCACAAGAATGCTGAAAGTGCCTAAATATATCTTGTCAGCCGAAAATTTTATCTTCATGGACTTTTTTGCTGTTAATGTTATCGGATTTGATGTCACAAGAGGCGTTTTTGTGGCAAGTAACAAAAGAAAACTGGTTTGGAATACCTCTTGTGACATCACATCCCGTAACTGTGACAGCGAAAAACTCTATGAAGATGAAATTTTCGGCTGACAATATATATTATAGTTTTGCTCATATTACGAATATGTAAGTGGATTCGTTAAGTGAAAAGCTTAAGCAAGTCACGTCCTACAGCCACGGACGCGTATTAGTTCAATATAATTTTTCATGCAAAACAAAGAAAATGAATAATTTAAAGTCCTAACTACTAGAACATCAACGTTAGTAAGGACAGTTAGTAAAGTTAAACGTCGTCTTTGTTCTACACAGACGTCACTGAGGGTGTTTTCATGTTCTAAAGACAACGTTGATCAACTGCTAGAACGTCTACATCAGTAAGGACAGTTAGTAAAGTTAAACGTCGTCTTTGTTCTACACGACGTCACTGAGGTTGTTTTCACGTTCTGAAGACAACGTTGATCAACTAGTAGAACGTCTACATCAGTAAGGACAGTTAGTAAAGTTAAATGTTGACTCACTGATTAGATGGATTGTTCAGAAACTTTGAAGCTTGTATGAACTAGAATAATGTATTTATATACTTCTTGTGGTATATTCAGCGATAACATTCAAACTTGCTATCTAACACCGTCACCACTTTAGTTTTTAATAGTAATCTATTGGGATTTCAAATCCTTCGTTATCTCTGTTTTGTATGATATTTATTGAAAAAACGCCAATTTCCGGTTTTTGGCCATAAGAGAGACACGGTCAGTACAGTCGGACAATTTTCGGATCACGACCGGGAGACATCGCATCTTCACTTCACGTAGAGCTGAGCCTCTCACTTCGAAAGACTTCTATCTGTAGCGGAGTGATACACAACTCTTGTTTACAGACAGCGTTTATCAGGGGGTTAGGTTAGGATTCAGATGGTAATTATGATGGTAAAGACCGTTTAAAACGAAAGGGAAGACTGCCGACATACAGCATGCAAGCGAAGGTTCTTCGTCGACAGAGTGAAAGAAGGCTAGTTCGCTCGAAACGTTTCACCTCTTATGTACTATTGCGGTAGTACACTAATCTTTCAGAGTATTTGATTTGTATTTCTATACTGCTTACGCAGCACAACACTTTTATATCATTCTGTGAGAAGCATATGCATGAGTGACTTCTTATATACGAGGTCCCGTATGTAATAACACACTTGGCAACCTTAGTCCTGGGGCCTGTTATTCGAAGGATAGCTTATCCGGCAGATAAGTTTAAAACATGGATAATGGTAACTCACTTGCTATTTTTTCTCAGATGGCCATTCAGTGGATAGAAAATATATTCACTGGATAGGATTTATCCACTGGATTAGTCAAATAGCTTCCAAGGCTGTGCGAGAAATGTCAGAAATGTTTTGGCCGAAATTAACAAGAGCATTCGGAGAAATTAACAAGAGCATTCGGAGAAATTAACAAGAGCATTCGGAGAGGGAAATTAAATTGGCTGGGGGAGGGGGCCTGGCCCCTCTTCATCAGCCAATTCCTTCACAAATCCCAACAATCCCTATACTTCCCTGCAATTCCAGCCAAAACATTATTCGCATGCACAGCCTTGACTCGGAAAAACATTGCCCATATAACAAAGAAGCCACATGAGAGTTGCATGCGGAGGAGGCTAGAAGAGACAGATCGCAACGAATATTCACAGTCACGTTGGAACCCAGGCCACTGTTCGTTCATGCAGAAATACAAAATAGAGATTTTACCTGCCTCGTACCCAGACGTCTGTGCAACACAATCTCTTCCTTAAATTAACCATTATCCTTAATTTTCAAATCGCTCTAAATTAAGGATGCGTATAACAGTCAATTACTATCCCACATGCTTAGTATCTCTCACTAGTCTATAAATCTAACACGCCAAGTAGGGGAGTGTATCGGCTAGTGATGGAGAAAATGTTGCCGAGGGGTTAGGGTTCTAACATTAGATTAACCATTATCCTTAATTCAGAGCGATTTGTAAATTACCGGGTTGGTCTGTAAGGCAGGAAGGGGAGGGAAGGAGATAGGAAAGCGCGCACCCTTGCGCTTCTCATTCGTAGCCAGTGCGGCCGCGATCATTTGCGTTCTTTCTTTTCTCTGCCAGTTCCTTCTCCTGTCCATTTACTAATCGACATCTCAAATAGCTTTCTTACGTTTACATTTCATTACCTACACCAGCAGATTAGTTTCACCTCGGTTTGTTTGTTGTTTGCCAAAAAGTATTGGAAAAGTTTGTGGAAGGGTATAGCCATAGACCAAGGCTATGGACTAATTTCAGGACTAATCCATGAAATCTTGGTAGAAATGAATGACAAAATGCATGATTGCGCAATATTCACAGACAAGCTGGATTCACAAAAAACAATGGACTTGTCAGTGGCATTGTTTATACAAAAGTGTGGTCATGGACTAAGAAACAATCATTACCTTAAATTTAGATGATAATAATAATTCTTCCAGTTTCTTCATCCCTCTCCCAATCATTAAATATCCAATGCTAAAACAACGAACCTTAGATTTAGTAAGGTACTATTTCGACCCTGAAACCCGAACGCCTCTCGTGGATTTCAAATGTTATCTGTTATTATTGTATTTAACTGTGAACTGTTATTGTTATTGTTATTATTATTGTAATTATTATTGTAAAGGATAGCCGGACCTCATATTCTTAAGTTTATCATATTCTTTCGAAGCCAGTTTGTAAAACACCAAATATTGCCTAAGTGAACAGGCAGGCACTAACGTCTTTGAATTAACCCACTCAAAATCTTTCTGACGATGGACTCGCTTTCTATCAGGACGATTTTAGTCATCTGTTTGATGATAAAATGAACTTCTTTTATGTTACTGAATAATTTCTTAACTTCATCAATAAGAATCTTCGTGCCACCACCCAAACTGCCAATAACCAATGGCAGGATATATAGGTTTAAAACCCTGAGCGTTGCCACGTATATTTCAAATGTCAACTGGGAATACTTAACCATCCTTTCCCTAAAGGCGACTAACATGTTCCGTTCCATGGGACAGATCATATCAACTATCCAGATGCTTTTAGCTTCTATGTCTTCGAGTATTAAATCCAGGCGTCGTTGGTTAGTCTCTTTACAAGCTTTAAACTCAAAATCCCAGATAAGTTTAGCATTGCTATTCTCAAAGACTTCTCCTCTTTTCCATTTTTGCTTATACCAGTTACAATCGTCAGGGTGTAGATATTTTCTTTTAGCCCAGGCCACAGCCAGTATTGTGTCTCGTAAGATACTCTACGTTCGCAAGAACAGGACAACCTGCCACCCAATGTTCTACAGTTTCAGGGAATCGGTTGCATAAACGACAGAGATTTGATTCAACCTCTAATTATCTTCCATTCACGTGTTTCTATCATTTGCTCCTGAAGTTCAAATATTGCAGCTGTCTTGTGTGGATCCAACCAGGTATTGTGTGGATCCAACCAGGTACTAAACCAATTGTGGCACTCCTGTTCCTGTCTGGCCCAATTTGAGCTTTGTCGTTATTTCTGTTTGTAATCATTGCATCTCTTATTAATAACAGCTATCTGATATATTTCTTTCGGTTTTATCCAGCTTTTTTTTAGTCAACATCCAGTGCTGTACCATCCAGTGTGATTACCCCTTTCGCAAAGTATTGTGACCCACAGCACGAACGTTCTCCATTGCCTTTTTCTTAATCGAGTAAAAGTCACGGTCACATTCCTGTTCCTAAGCTACCTTCATGTACTTGTCCTCGGACATTGCCATACGACATGCAACTCGAATATTTGTTTCCCTGTATCAGTGTTGTAGTCAAGTCTACCTCATCCAAGTCCGAGTCATAGACATCAAGTCCGAGTCCAAATCCACATATTTCGAGTCCGAGTCCTGGGCATTCCGAGTCCAAGTCCGAGTCCACCTCGTTGGAGTCCGAATCTCAAATGCATTATTCACTAGCAACTGCGTATGCTCATTAAAACAAGGACACTCAAGTAACAAAATTTAATTACAGGTGCCAGCTACACAATCCCGTTAATACAGAAAATAACTGCATAAATATGCAACAGAATACAACAGAATCGTCAGTACTAAGCGAGAAAAACCGCTGGATTTGGTTGGACTCGGTTTGAATTCTCGAGTTATTATTACCAAGTCGGAGTCCTACCCAGACGAGTCCTTTGTCTAGACGAGTCCGGACTCGAGTCCTGCAACAATGCCCTGTATACAACCTGCACACTTACAAACAAGCCTCTTACTCCCATATCTCTTGGTAGATGTAATCTTTCATCACTGCACAATCTTCCATGTATTCTTTTCAAATGGAGATTACGTTTGATTATCATATCAATCTCGTTTAATTCTTGTTCAGTAATTTTGCATACATTCATTGGATATGTAACAGTAGGTAACACAAATGAGTTGATTGCTTGGATCATATTTCTATCGTTCAGCTCAGCATCGAGGATTTTGGCAAGACGTTCTTCCAAACGTACTGTGGTTCTCTCAAGAATCGTTTTACGGTCATCACCTACTACTTCTTCACAACCTAGAAACTTATCGGTCTCATTTTTTGGATCTAGTGCTTTCATTCTCTGTTCCAACACTTGAAGTCCTTCTCCTTTGACCATCTTTCCCCGATGGTACACTATTTCGACATACTTCTTAACCCCCATAGGCCGCACCAGTATCATCACTTGCTTGTAGAATAGTACTATTGTCGGTTTCTAGGTCGTTATGGCTTTCTTGATAAACTTTTATATCATCGATAAATAAGCAATGAGTACGGGGAGTTAGTCGTGAGCCTGGCAAACCCTTTCTGTACCCTGGGGAGTCTTGAAGAAGTAAACCAATGGGGACCTCGCTTAGGCAGTAACCTATTGGCGAATAACTGTCACCTTGTAGAAATCCCCTGTGGAATCTGATCCACGTACTCAACACATTCTTCCCATCTATCTTTACTGAAAGTTTGGTTTTCTATCTATTCATTAATTCCTAAATTTATTATTATTATTAATTGTTGATCACAGCAAACTATCTTAACGCTGGTGTCTTAAAGGAGGCATCAAGCTACTTCCCGTGGCCTTAGGTGCCTTGACATAACATGCTTCACTCTTATGTATCTAAAATTTTCCTTAAAATCCTAGCTGATATCCCAGTAAACATGCCCTCTGCAACAATTCTGACAAGTTTGACATCTCGATTACTCCAAGCCATTTCTCCAAGCCCTTTGGTAGGGTACCCAACGCACCAATTATCATGCAGGGTACGACTTTTACGGTTTTGCACTTCCAAATTCGTGTAATCTCCCGTTTCAGATCCTGGTAATTTTCTCCTTTTCCTTGCTGTTTACTCTACTGTCG
Source organism: Chrysogorgia sp. JL179-B06 (assembly GCA_035772405.1). Taxonomy (NCBI): domain Eukaryota; kingdom Metazoa; phylum Cnidaria; class Anthozoa; order Scleralcyonacea; family Chrysogorgiidae; genus Chrysogorgia; species Chrysogorgia sp. JL179-B06. The sequence goes on from JAYKKM010000344.1 coordinate 1,563,985, forward strand.
AAAGGGCTGGCGATATCCAAAATCAGGCATGTTCTATCTTTTTTCAGCACAACAATATCAGGTTTGTTATGCTCAAGAGGGTGGTCGGTCTGGATCCTAAAGTCCCATAACAATTATTATATTTATTACTGCTTCTTAATAGTAAAGATAAAAAATCTACATAAAATCTACATAATTATTAATACCTAAATAAACCGAATGAATCATAATAAAAACCTAAGAACAAAATACAAAAATAAAATATGCGGTATAGAAGAACAATATGACCGTCTTGTCACATTCAATTATTTTCAGTTTGTTCAGTCTCGATTTCTTCGCTGCCATGCAAACATTGCTCAACCACTTTGTCGACGTCGTAAATGAAGCTTTTCTCGAAGTCTGTTATTTTTAAGACATAACGAAATTATACGTTTGAAATAATGCTGAGAAAGTATAGCCTCTTAGACGACAATGTGTTAATGGCACGCTATAGCTTCAGCAAATCAAAGTCTAATTTCGATCCCATTACAGTTAATGGCAATAACCTAGAAATAGTTGAAAATGCCAAAATCTTGGGTATAAACATTTCTAGTAATCTCAAGTGGAACTTTCATATTTCTGAGATCATCAAGAAAGCGAGGAAGAGATTATACTTCCTAGCTCAGCTTAAAAGAGCCCAGATAAACATTGGTGAACTAATTCAGTTTTACAGAACTTGTATTAGGCCCTTAACTGAATACGCATGCCCCGTATTCCACAATAGCTTACCCGACTATTTATCTGTCGAATTAGAAACAATTCAGAAGCGTGTCATGCGCATTATTTTCCCCTGGCAATCATATGACGAGGTGCTAACACATACTGGACTCGAACCTCTGCAAGACCGACGCGAACACTTGACGAGTAAGTTATTTCAGGATATTATGTCAAATGAAAAACATAAACTGCGAAGCCTTTTGCCGCCGAGAATCAACACCAGAGTGTTAAGGAAGAATCGCACTTTTAGTTTAAATTTTCGTACCAATAGATTTAAAAATAGTTTTATAATATCTAATGCAATCAAGGTCTAGATTTTTAACGCTTGTTACAATTTATCATTTTAAAATTGTATTTTAAACTGTAAGATATGACGTAAATCAGCCTATGCCAATAAGCCTTTATCAATAAACCATCTATCTATCTATCTATAGAGTACACGAACGAAATAAGAACGCTTAAAGACATCATGTATACGGGCATAAGTATTATATAAGAGTCAAGTTATCAATATTACGCAGACGACGGCCCGTACTTCTCCAAGAAACGAATGTCTACTAAGCCGTGGATCATTTTAAAAAGGAAGACAAGATCTGTGATTTCCCTACGCATGTACAGATTATGATATTTATATGTGCGCATTCTCTATAACGAGATGAAAATTTGTGGAAACATTAGTTATAGCACAAGGACCAATGCATTTAATTTTGGTTGAATCCATTCCTTAAAAAATGGACTTGTCAGACTGTCAGTTGATGTCCATGACTATCCATCAAGTTTGGCTCAAATTTAGATTAAAATGTCATTAAATCATCTCTCCACGTTAAATATTGATTTAATGCTTCTATATAGAGTTGTGCAGTATCACTCGGATACAGAAAAAAGAAGTCTGAGAGGCTCAGATCTACGACGGCAACCTAAGAGTATATCTCTCGCCGTGCTCATTCTGTTTACAACTTCACTGAGAGCATTTCCACGTCCTTAGGACGACGGTAACTCGCGGTGGAGAAATGAGAGATGTTCCTTTATACCGACTTAAACACAGACACTGCATGCAATCGTTTTAGAAATATTGAAACGTTTTGGAGATCACGAGACAAGCTTTGAGTGTCAAACACGCTAGTCAATCGACCGTTGTTTCATTCAAATGCTAAAATTTATATTTCCTAGGTTGCTGTCGTAGATATAAGGTCCCAAATGATTGACTTCAACGGCAACCTAAGACGGCGACGCTAGTGAAAGCAATTGAAATGTTAGTATATTTGAATGAAACCACGGCACTAAAAGCTTTTATTATCTCCAAAACGCTTCAATATTTCTAAAACGATTGTAGTGTCTGTGTTTCAGTCAGTCTTATAAGGAACAGCTCTCATCTCTCGGCGAGTTACCGTCGTCCTAAAGACGTGCAAATGTTCGCAGTGGCGTTGTAAACATGGGAACGAGGACGGCGTTCAGACTACTCTTGGGAATAAAAAATATTCATTCTTTTTTGTTTCGCATAAAGTTATTTTGTTTGAACGACGTTCCCGTCCTAGGTTGCCCGAACAGCGCTGGTAGGTTGGTGCAGTCGTAAAATGTAAAATGTAAGTTTATTTTGCCGCACAGTTCAGACTGAAAATAAAGGTGGCAGATGGAAGCGGTCCATATAGCACGTATTTTAAAACTATATGCTTAATTATGTACACAAACGTGTGTACGTTTTACTTATTTTGCATGGCTCAACATGCAAATCTATATGGTCATCGATATTATAAGACTGACAGTAGATAAGTGCAAATATACCTAGTATAATTTATTGAATAGCAGTATTACAGAATCGTCCTCAATGTAAACAAGAAAAAGCGCAATTTTAATGATTTCCAGCACTACTAATGTCACCTAAAAAGTTGATTCGAACGGGATTCAAAGCCTCGCGTAATTACAACACCTGCAATATTTCCTTGACAAGTTCCTTGCTCGTTTTACTTACTCGGGTGTACTACGAACATTTTTTGCAGACTAGTTTTCTTGTTATATGTCTTAACTGTGCGACGTGCATTGAATAATGAAATAGATTTTCTTATGCAACAATGCTCGTGAATGAACCTGTGCTCGGTGACCTAGCGACGCGTTATTTCTTGTCAAGTCCCCCTTGACGAGCGTACACACGAACAAGTTTCGCCTGTTCAAAACTTCTGACATGACCAGCTTTTGAACAAGGCTTCTTCTCAATGAAAAACTTGTCAATTTGTGTCATACAGACACGAAATTAGACCTGTAAAGGCAAACTTGGATATATAGCAAAGTGAAAAGGTGGTAAACTGCCAATATTTTTAGTAACGAAATACTGACGTTTCGAGCGGAGCCCTTAAGCCGTAAGACTACTCTGATGAAGGGCTCCGCGGCTCGAAACGTAAGTATTTCGTTACTAAAAATCTGGCCTGGCAGTTTACCACCTTTTCACTAACGCAGCACTCAAAATTGGTCGTGCATGCATGCAGTGCACGCCACAGGGCTGTACATCAGTTCGGTCCACTGCTCTACCTGTGAAGTTGAGCTATAATTATTCATTGTCACGAGAATGCATTTAGTTGTGCACTTCGACTCTGCTCAAACGGGTAGAGCAGCGGACCGGCATCCCAAATGTCTGAAACTCCCGGCTCATGAAGTAATCCTTTTCAGTTGGATTTAGCAGTGTTGGTAAATCATGAGAATTATAGTATGTTTTTCTTCTTTCATTGATCTTAATGAGATCTTGAGAAGAGAGAAGTGGTATAAGAATAGAGAAGTGCATGCATGTGCTTTTTTATAATTAATTTATTGCAAGCTTGTGTGATCGTTGGAGGTTTTCCGTCTCGGAAGAACAGCTCATTACCTTTTTATTTCATGAGGCAGTCTAACACTCAACATTTTCCTTCACCATAAATTAATCCCTATAACATGCAGTCTAATCGAGTGAAATGCTAAATATTACTTGGATTTTAACTAAGATAGTTTATCCAAAGCGAAAATCCGTATTTAAATCGGAAATGCAACCGACTAAAGCTATCCGTTTAAATCGTTTTCTAAATGTGATGAATTAAAATAACTCAAATAATAAAAGTTGCCATGGGACCTGTCGTTCGTCATCGAAGCTGTTAACCAATAACAAGAAAAATCATATTTTACATTAAAAATTAATGTTAAGGACGGAGTTAGAAAGGCCAGTTGCTCGCAGATAAACGCATGCAGTGGATGGTTGCACGCGTGCCGTTTTCAAGATATGGATACATGAAGAATTACTTTGGAAGTTGTTATTTTCTAACTCTGGTTGGTATTGTGATCGATTCTTTCTAATATTTATTTAAGAAACAACCTTGATATAACGAAGGCCTTTGGTTTTAATCCACCGTCGTCGTAGGAGATGGAACCGTGTTTCGTGCCTACCAAGCTGGCCTTACTACTCTTTCTTCAAGTTCTCTCCACTGGGTTTGCCTCTACAAATTTAAACACAGGTAACGTAAGCGTATACATATATACAAATATACACATGTATGTGTGTATGGTTTTCGTCGGTACAGAATCATGGGAATATAATTTTAAGCGCATTTGTCGCTTAAGCACCTGCCGCTACCAATGGACTGCGTAAAATCGATAAGAATTCAATAATCTTTCCTAGTCGAGCTTTTTAAGCCTGGATCAGCTAATTTTATCTTAGCGAAAAATCTTTGAAAAGTTATATCATAACTTTTAGACTCATTTTATTTGTTTTATGTGATATCACTGACTTTATCAGACGTTTCAGATCTCCGGTGAGACAATTTAATGAGAATATAAGGGCAGATGGCGCAGTATTTTATCGAGCACGTTTAAGTCATTTAAAAAGCGAAAAGAAAACAAAAACGGTTTAGCGGTCTTACTTTTTTTGAATTCCTACTTTAAACACAAGGGCAATATCGGAAAGTTTTGATTGCTTTTCTTTCATTACAACTACAGGTAAAAATTTAACTTAAACAGATTAGCGATTCCTAGCTTTTGTGTATTTTTATAATTTAACGTTGCTATAATATTACCATCTTGCCGGCTATAGGGGATTAGAAAAAATTCCATTTCTAAATTTATCGTACTTTCACTCGAAGAAATTCCTGTTTAACAGCTTTATTGGACACGTTTATGTGACATACTAATACAAATACATAGATACAAGAAAAAATAAAATACGGGCCCAACAGGGTTTGCGCGAACGGGATACGGTCCCATGCGAGGCGCAGCCCTACGATAGGAAAACATACATCATAAAAATTACTGAAAGGGGCAATAATACATATATACATAAAAGTTTAAGCCCGATGACAGGGGCAGTCGCGCACAAGCGACCATGTGCAGGACATGTCTATATCAAAATAATTATTAAGTAAAGAAAAATATAAGTTACAAAGAAAACCCTTAAAGAAGCAGCACTATGGAAAGTATGCAATGGGGCTAACTTGCAAATAAAGTTCAAGTTCTGTTATAATATGTGTGAGGAAAATAAACAATAGTTATTAATTCTGTGTGCCTTAAGGCCTATTAAAATAATATTTCTGTTTTTAATTATTTTTTTGAAAATATTTGGTGCGGGTGGGCGGATATTTTTAAAAATTTTATTCCTGTTACTGGAGTCAGTTATAATAGCGTATTTTGCTTTCAAAACTGTTGTCTATATATTATGCCTTGCTCGCGTACATAAAATGCTCACTGTCGAGAACTATTTCTCGTTAGAATTAGTTAAAAAGGTTTAACTTCCAAAGTTTTGGACGTTTGTTTGCGCTTCATGGCGCCCAATGTTCTGTTTCAGCAGTTTCCGAATTTTGTCCGACGGGTAAGGGACGAATATACTAAAAATAAAATTTAAAAAATATCAGGACTGCCAAATTTTCGATGATAAACAGAAATATTTATTTAATAGGCCTAAGTGTGTCTGCTCATATTAAAATTTTGCCAATTTATTGCAATATCTACTTAAACGAAGTAAATTGCTTTTATAAAATAACATGTATGATTGGTCAATATACCGGCCGTGTTTGGATCAGGCCATTCAAACACGGAAATTTCCCGCCAAAAATTTCCTTAAGTTTTGCTGTTCGTCCTCTTGTATTATTTTATAAAATAAATACCAAATGGTTTTTCCGTGTTTGGTTATTGTGATCCAAACACTTGGTAAGTTGCTCGACTTTGGAAAAGCTAAAAAACACTCGCCTAGAGGCTCGTGTTTTTTTTACGCTTTTCTCCAGTCTCGCAACTTCCCGCGTGTTTGGATCACAGTAAGTTATTTAATACCATGCATGCGACATTTATTACTTTCGCTGAGTTTGGCTTCTTAAAATAACTCATTGTTATCATGGCCTTGGTTTCTTGAGCCATGCAGGGTTCTCTTATCATTCATGCTCAGTCTATTGTAATGTTCCTATTTAAACATGATTAACAATTCTGTGTGCACTCAGAGCCGAAATCTAAAACTTGTCGATTTTTTAAGATGAATGTCGTTGAGTAGTCAAATAAAAAACTGGAAAAAAAGTATTATAGAGCAGATAAAATGCGTTGCTAAAACCTAAAAAACAGCTGCTACAGGTACAATAATTTACAGGGAAGTTCTCAGCGCCAACGAGTGACTAGAAGATGAAATTTGCGCCCACGATTACTGCTGCTATAAGGGGGTGATTACATGGACAGGGCTAGCCCGGTTAGCTGGGCTGTGTTTACGAAACGATTACATGGAAGATTTCAGTCCAGCAATCGGGTGAAGTAAAATTGCGGGAAACTCCTGCTAGTTGTCACAGCATTATACTAAAACCTTGTCGAAGTTTTTTTATTTTCTCTTCGCTTCTTCTGTATCTCAATGCTTTGAAGGTAATCTTTTCTTCACTTATGGGAAATTTCAACATTTTCGCACCTATCTGCCAAGGACGCTCTCGCAGCTTCGTATTGTTTGGATTTGTCGGCATTAAAGTCGGAGTTTCGGTACTCCATTTGACCTTTATAGTTCAACTGAAGAAAATGATTGACCATGTCCTGTACCATTTAAATCTCAAAATCTCAGGGACCGAGCTAGCCCGGTTGCCATGTAATTGAAATGTTGAAAAAACATGCGATTTATATAGCACATGCAGGCCAGCCCGGTTAACTGCAGTCAGCCCGGTCCATGTAATCACCCCCTAAGTTTTTTTTTAAATTTATCAACTTGGTAATATCAAGACCAGTGGCGAAGCTGGCCGTAGCAACTGGTCATGTTATGCTAATTTTTAAACATCTGCATATTTTGAAAACAATATATTTCTAAAGATCTGAATATGTAAATCGTTTCAAAATTTACACAGCATGACCAGTTGTTATGGCCAACTTCGCTACTGATCAAGACCGATCTACACTACACGAATCTGGCATGAATGGAATCTGACTTATGGGTGCTTTTTTTCCTTCGATAATTTGACATTTTTTCGTTTGGTTTAGTTCCATTTGACCTGTAATACCCTTATTGATAATAAATTAGTATTCTTACGTTTGGCAGTTTTCGATGCATTTTCAGCCATTTAGAAGAAGTAAATTCCAAAATTTCTCGAGGGCATGCATTGAACCTCCTATAGGAACAAGCCTTTGGTATTTGCTTTAGCATTTGCTTTAGCCCGCAAATTTATAAAACGCGCGGTCTCTGTGTCAAAACGGTTAAAAGATGCTTAATTGGTATATATTTAAAGCAACAATTACATCGCGTCTGCTCAACGTTAATTGAAGTGTGGAGCGGATTTCAACCTGAAATATATATTTTGTGGTGCGTTATTTTAACTCGCTTAACACTAAATAATTAATATTCAGGTATCGCCTTCCTTTAAAATACTTTTCCACAAGTCGTACATTGTGGCTGGAAAATGGTATAGTATAGGAAATAAAGCTACCAGCACGATCGTCAAGCTCAAATCCTCAGAAAAGTCCCGGACATGAATCTACCTGTAACCTGATTACCGATGAGTCAGAATCGATCGTCCATGTATCGTATACATATGAAACAAAGCGGACAAAATTCACATAAAATAGCAAACGCATTCGTATGAACTTTTAATTGTGAGTTGTCGATCTCGTTTCCGCATGATTTGCTTGTATTAACATAAATTATACTCGAACGGTCATGCATGGTACCGCTCGTCAGTCCCATGATAAGGACTTTTTACAAATATCCGCCAGCAGAATTGATTGTAAGATGTCACTTGAGTTGAGGTTAGGATGAAACGGAACATATTCCTGCGTAAATGGATTATATTGGTTCTTTGACCCCGGCCGTTTATTTTATGTATTTACCCACGCGTACGTACGAAAATGTAACAGGTGCAGTTTGCGAGTTGGTGTTCCGTTTGTTTTAGATAGGAAACATTTACCACTTTACTTTCTTTTATATTTCCTTTATTTCATATTTCGTTATTTTGTGTACTGTGTAAACTTCGGTTTTCCAAATTGAACCGTGCAGGTAGGAGTTCAGGGCCGAAACAAAGAACTATACTCTCTCGGTACTGTTATAATGATTTATTCAGAGACTTGAATGGCAATTTTACAAACTAGAAAAGTTGGAAAATTGAAAAACTCAACTTACAAAAGTGATAAGTTAAATTAAAGTACTTAAAATACTAAGAATTATTTACAAATACAATTCAAACTAAGCGATTTACTAGGACTATATACAATTATTATTTATACATTGAGTCGGTTTCCTTTGATGTACCGCGGGATGTATGCGCCATACATCCCTATGAATACTAATAAGATAAGAAACGAAGAAAAAACTCGGAAAATCTTTGTCCAAGGTGGACAAAATCGACAAAACTTTGTTGGAAACCTCCTCAATGTAATAATAAGTCAGATAAACACCTCGAACGTCGGGATTTATGCGATATACAGCCCTCGGACGCTACGCGTCCTCGGTGTTTATATATTACTTATAAGCAACTATCCCATATCCTAACACATGTTGGTAAGAAGCTGTTGGTAAAACGCTTGGTTCTACATTTAAACATTGGTAATTTACGGGCATCACGGAAGTCATAATGGTGAACAACGGGTTCAGGCACCAAGTCTCTTAGTTTGCTGTCGGTTTTCAGTGTACTTTCATAGAAAGACCGGCATAAAGACTCCCTTCTGTCGAACTCATCTCCGTTAAGATAATTATAACGCCTCCTCAATCGAAATTTGAACCAGCTGTTTGTTTTGGATGAAAAGACTTCTTATTGCTTTAGAATAGACGTATATTCAATGTTATAATAATCTTTATTGAAAAACACTGACTTCCGCGACAAACACATTTTCAAGTTGTTATTGAGAATAATATACATCCCTGCACTAATATATCGATCTTTCAGTTTTTGTTCTTCATCAGATCCTACTCCTTTTCATGTGTAAATATGTAATATCTGACCCGTTTTGTTTTAGTCTCATTTTTTATCTACAGCGCATGCGCCAGTAGACACTATCCTATCGAAGCAGAGCCGCGGATTAAGGTGGGGACGGATGGGACGGCAGCTCCAGTCCCTGGAGAAAAATAAGCCCTTTTCTCACAAGACTTAGTGTTAAAAAATAAGGTCATAGCGAGTAAGTGTACTTTCATAAATGTCTTGTATCGATTGCAATTGTCGACAGAGGTTTACAACACTGATCTGTGAAACATGAAAAAGACAGCTTTATCTATATCTTATAACGATCGAAAACGATCTATATAGGCCCTAATGTAGGCCAAATATACCCTTAATCCGGCTCTGTATCGAATGCCCAAAAAGCGTACTAAGTAACAATCGAATAAAATATCACCAATCAAACAGCGAGTACAAGATTAACCTCTGATTAAGATTAAGATGTAACCTCTGATTCGACCTTCGATTCAGCCATTGAGAAACTAGCTGGTGTTTGGGCAGATGATTCGCTCAGTTTGCGCAGAACGACTATTAGCTACTTCAGGTTAACTCAAATGAAAATACTATCTTCCCGGGCGCTATTCTATACAATTTGTTTAAATTTACATATGTAAAATAAGTATTTTTATCTGAGTTATTTTTAAAATTTTATTATCAAAACTTTATTTCAAAATTTATTTCTACAAAAATTAACTAATTTCTACCAAAACTAAGAACATTCTACAGTGAGTTTTCAAAAGTGTCGAAATAAAGAATCTGCGTTTCTAACTTGGGTTGGAATTGAGTTCCAAAGCTTTGGCGCGGCGATGGAAAATGCACGGTCCCCTAGATCACCGAGTTTGATTTGGGGACAGCTAGTAAACCCTGACTGGAGGAGCTCAAACTTCGACAAGAATTGTAATATTGTAAAAAATGTAACCAATAATACTTAAAAATTATCCTTTTTCTAACTGGTAACCATTACAGAATAGGAGTGCAGCTTCCTAGCTGCTGGGTTTTGTATACGTTGTAGCTTTTGGATCTCGGGTATCTCGTACAGTAAGCTATTATAATAGTCTAGCTTTGATGTGATGAAAGCATGTACAAGGTGTTCAGTATTGCACTGACTGACTGTCTGAGATACTTTCTTACTCTACCGATGTTTTTGAAAGCAAGTGAGGCTGAGCGACAGATGCTGTTAACATTGCTGGACATGCTAAGATGGCGGTTATAACAATCTTTAATCAGGGTGTCCCCGTCACAGAAGTGGTTTTCAGAGGAGCCCTGCGTCATTAAAAATATATACAACAATAAATAACATAACATGGCATGGCATGGCATGGCATGGCATGGCATGGCATGGCATGGCATGGCATGGCATAACATAACATAACATAACAAAAAACAAAACATAACATAACTTGACAAAAAACAAAACATAACATAACATAACAAAAAAACAAAACAACATAACATAACAAAAAACAAAACATAACATAACATAACATAACAAAAAAACAAAACATAACATAACATAACAAAAAACAAAACATAACTGACATAACAAAAAACAAAACATAACATAACAAAAAACAAAACATAACATAACATAACAAAAAACAAAACATAACATAACATAACAAAAAACAAAACATAACATAACATAACAAAAAACAAAACATAACATAACATAACAAAAAACAAAACAACATAACATAACAAAAAACAAAACATAACATAACATAACAAAAAATAAAACATAACAAAAAACAAAACATAACATAACATAACAAAAAACAAAACATAACAGTCATAACAAAAAACAAAACAACATAACATAACAAAAAAACAAAACATAACATAACATAACATAACAAAAACAAAACATAACAACATAACATAACAAAAAAAACAACATAACATAACATAACAAAAAACATAACATAACAAAAAACAAAACATAACATAACATAACAAAAAACAAAACAAAACATAGCATAACATAACAAAAATACAAAACATAACATAACATAACAAAAAACAAAACATAACATAACAAAAAACAAAACATAACATAACATTACAAAAAACAAAACATAACATAACATAACAAAAAACAAAACATAACATAACAAAAAACAAAACATAACAACATAACAAAAAACAAAACATAACATAACAAAAAACAAAACGTAACATAACATAACAAAAAACAAAACATAACATAACATAACAAAAAACAAAACATAACAAAAAACAAAACATAACATAACATAACAAAAAACAAAACATAACATAACATTACAAAAAACAAAACATAACATAACATAACAAAAAACAAAACATAACATAACAAAAAACAAAACATAACAACATAACAAAAAACAAAACATAACATAACAAAAAACAAAACGTAACATAACATAACAAAAAACAAAACATAACATAACATAACAAAAAACAAAACATAACAACATAACAAAAAACAAAACATAACATAACATAACAAAAAACAAAACATAACATAACATTACAAAAAACAAAACATAACATAACATAACAAAAAACGAAACATAACATAACAAAAAACAAAACATAACAACATAACAAAAAACAAAACATAACATAACAAAAAACAAAACATAACATAACATAACAAAAAACAAAACATAACATAACATAACAAAAAACAAAACATAACATAACATAACATAACAAAAAACAAAACATAACATAACATAACAAAAAAAACAACATAACATAACATAACAAAAAACAAAACATAACAACATAACAAAAAACAAAACATAACATAACATAACAAAAACCAAAAAACATAACATAACAAAAAACAAAACATAACATAACAAAAAACATAACAACATAACAAAAAACAAAACATAACATAACATAACAAAAAACAAAACATAACATAACATAACAAAACATAACATAACATAACATAACAAAAAACAAAACATAACATAACAACAAAAAACAAAACATAACATAACAGTCATAACAAAAAACAAAACATAACATAACATAACAAAAAACAAAACATAACATAACATAACAAAAAAAACAACATAACATAACATAACAAAAAATAACATAACAAAAAACAAAACATAACATAACATAACATAACAAAAAACAAAACATAACATAACAACAAAAAACAAAACATAACATAACAGTCATAACAAAAAACAAAACATAACATAACATAACATAACAAAAAAACAACATAACATAACATAACAAAAAACATAACATAACATAACATAACAAAAAACAAAACATAACATAACAAAAAACAAAACATAACATAACATAACATAACAAAAAACAAAACATAACATAACAACAAAAAACAAAACATAACATAACAGACATAACAAAAAACAAAACATAACATAACATAACAAAAAACAAAACATAACATAACATAACAAAAAATAAAACATAACATAACAAAAAACAAAACATAACAACATAACAAAAAACAAAACATAACATAACATAACAAAAAACAAAACATAACATAATAGATAGATAACTTTATTTATACACGCTGACCCCGTCAACCGAAGCTGATTTCCACGAGGGGCGTGTGCAAAAATAGAAAAATGTTACATGAAGAATGATATTAACTAGCTATTTACAAGAAACTTAAATTTAAAAAGGTAGAATATTAAATTATTTACATGATAAGAACGTTATTTGAAATTTTTACAGGTACATCAATTTACTTGTTACTCTATGTCAATGATGTGAGCAGCGATTTTAGTTCGAAAGGAAGAAAGAGTTTTGCTTTCCCTAATTTCCTTTGGAATAGAATTCCAAAGGTGTGCTCCGTCATACATGAAACTATTTTTCATATTGTTAGTACGCGGTTTTGGTAAACTAAGACCACTTGAAATGTCCCGAAGGTTGTAGTTTGTTTTCTCACTTTTGTACGAAAAATTATTAGTGAGTGATTTGGGACCCATTTTATTTAATACTTTATACATAATTTTTGCCTTAGCTTTCTTCCTTTCTGTTTTGAGTGGCTCCCAGCCCAATGTACGTAAAGCAATAGAGTGATTTACGTCATTGCTCATGTTCAAAATAATTCTGGCAGCTCTATTTTGGAGTCTTTGGAGTCGTTTTGATTGCGATTCACCAAACACATCCCATACTTCACAGCAGTAATCAAAGTATGGTCGAACAATAGCGTTATATATCGAAATGAGTGTATCTTTGTCAACAAATGGTTTGACTCGACGAATAGCAGATATTCCTGCTGTTATTTTTTTGCAAATATTCTCAGTATTACTTTTCCAAGACAAATGCTGGTCAACTGTTACTCCAAGAGTTTTGCATTCATAAACCTGCTTAATTTGTTTATTTTCAATGAAAATATTCCGTTGACAATCAGAAATACTTTTTATCTTTGGTTTTGAACCAATTAACATAAACTCAGTCTTAGCTACGTTAAGGCTAAGTTTATTCGCGATTAGCCATTTTCTAAGGTTTTCTAAATCAGAATTTGCTGCAGCTTCAAGGTCAGTTATAGAATCTCCCGAAGCTGTCAGATTTGTGTCGTCGGCAAACATCCGAGGTTTTGTTTTATTTAGACATTCAGGCAAATCATTAATATATAACAAAAAGAAAAGTGGCCCTAAAATGGAACCTTGTGGTACACCACACTTAATCAGTCGCTCTGATGAAAAATTGTTTTTTACTTGGCATTTTTGATTTCGGTTTGTAAGATATGATTTGAGCAAAGTTAGAGCTTGTCCTTTTACTCCATACAGCTCTAATTTCCTCAACAGAATTTGATGATCAACAGTATCAAATGCTTTTTTTAATTCGATTAAAACTACTAGGTTAAACATTTTTCTGTCTAGATTTACATACCAATCATTGGTACAGTCCAGTAGAGCAGTGGCTGTGGAGTGAAATTTTCGAAAACCAAATTGGGAATCGCTTAAAAGTTCAAATTTTGTTAAATAGTTGTACAGTTGATCATATAGAATTCGTTGCATAATTTTGCTAATGGCTGGCAAAACTGATATTGGCCTGTAGTTTCCTGGAATATTGCGATGACCGTTTTTATACAGTGGTATTACTCTAGCCACTTTCCATTCATTAGGAAAAGAAGATAAAGTAATAGCCTGATTAAAAATAAGTGTCAGTGAATCTGAAATGGCAGGAGCAGCTATTTTAATAATTTTGCAAGAAATCTTATCAACGCCTGTGGCTTTATTGCTAGAAAGCCCATGCAAGAGATGACAAACATTACTGACCGTAACAGGCTGGAATGCAGCAAATTCTGATTTAGCATCCTTAGTATACGTTTCAAAATTGTAATTTGCAGTATCAATTTTGCTAACTAAATCAGGGCCGATATTTGAAAAAAAATCATTAAAGCCCTGTGCAATATCTTGGGGATTTGTTAAGTTATTTTCATCTAGTATTAGTTCATTCACCACTGTTGTTTTACTTTTCTTACCCAATAAATTGTTTATAGTTTTCCAAGCATTTTTAGGATTGAATTTTTGACCAGCTATTTTCGAGGAATAGTAATCTTTTTTGGCATTCCTTAGCTCTATATTTAATTTGTTTCTGGTTCTTTTATAATTTAACCAATCATTTTCTAGGTTTGTTAAGATGGCTTTTCGTTTTAATTTATCCCTCGTAATTATAAGTTTCTTTATATCACTTGTAATCCAAGGGTACTTTTTTCGATCACAGTTTAGATCACCCAGAATATACATCTCTTTATTTTCATTATCAATAGCTTTGATCAATTTTTCGAGATGATCAAAGAATTCAGATAATGCACTGGGTGGTCTATAAACTGTCGTAACAAGAAATGGTCTGCTGTGTGGCTTAATAATTTCAACACAAACAGCTTCTAGTTCCGAGGGAACCAGATCATGTCTTATTTTATAGTTGATGGAGCTACGCAAGTATATACAAACTCCACCCCCATTTCTTGATCTGTCTTTTCTTACAATATCGTAATCATCAAGGCTAATAATATTATCAGTTATATTAGAATCTAGTCGTGTCTCATTGAAAGCAATAAGGTCAATGCACTTGTTTGACATTGAATACCTTATTTCATCAATTTTCTTTGGCAGATTAACAATGTTTAGAAAAGCCATCTTAAAACCTCTTTCATTAGGAATGGAGTTAAGGCTAGTGAAAAAATCGCTGCTCACATTATTTGAAAAAATATTAGAAATATCTAATATTTCATTAGGAGTAGAATTATCTAATGGTTCAACACTTGGTTGACGTATCTCAGGTATGTCGACCAGTCCCTCCTCTGATGTCCATGAGTTTCCCATAAAAAATGTTCATTACTAAATCTAGGTGCTGTAGAAACATGCTTTGGCTTTAAATACATACAGAACGCACTTCCTAAAGCTTTGTCCCCATTTCTTAACATAACATTTTTTAACATAACATAACAAAAAACAAAACATAACATAACATAACATAACAAAAAACAAAACATAACATAACAACAAAAAACATAACATAACAGTCATAACAAAAAACAAAACATAACATAACATAACAAAAAACAAAACATAACATAACATAACAAAAAAACAAAACATAACATAACATAACAAAAAACAAAACATAACATAACATAACATAACAAAAAACAAAACATAACATAACATAACAAAAAACAAAACATAACATAACAACAAAAAACAAAACATAACATAACAGTCATAACAAAAAAACAAAACATAACATAACATAACAAAACAAAAAAACATAACATAACATAACAAAAAACATAACATAACATAACAAAAAACAAAACATAACATAACAAAAAACAAAACAAAACATAACATAACATAACATAACAAAAAACAAAACATAACAACATTACATAACATAACAAAAAACAAAAAACAAAACATAACAACATAACAAAAAACAAAACATAACATAACATAACAAAAAACAAAACATAACATAACATAACAAAAAACAAAACATAACATAACATAACATAACAAAAAACAAAACATAACAAAAAACAAAACATAACATAACATAACAAAAAACAAAACATAACATAACAAAAAACAAAACATAACATAACATAACATAACAAAAAACAAAACATAACATAACATAACATAACATAACAAAAAACAAAACATAACATAACATAACAAAAAACAAAACATAACATAACATAACAAAAAACAAAACATAACATAACATAACAAAAAACAAAACATAACAACATAACAAAAAACAAAACATAACATAACATAACAAAAAACAAAACATAACATAACATAACAAAAAACAAAACATAACATAACAAAAAACAAAACATAACATAACAACAAAAAACAAAACATAACATAACAGTCATAACAAAAAACAAAACATAACATAACATAACAAAAAACAAAACATAACATAACATAACAAAAAACAAAACATAACATAACATAACAAAAAACAAAACATAACATAACATAACAAAAATACAAAACATAACATAACATAACAAAAAACAAAACATAACATAACAAAAAACAAAACATAACATAACAAAAAACAAAACATAACATAACATTACAAAAAACAAAACATAACATAACATAACAAAAAACAAAACATAACATAACAAAAAACAAAACGTAACATAACATAACAAAAACAAAACATAACATAACATAACATAACAAAAAACAAAACATAACATAACATAACAAAAATACAAAACATAACATAACAAAAAACATAACATAACATAACAAAAAAAAAACATAACATAACATAACAAAAATACAAAACATAACATAACAACAAAAAACAAAACATAACATAACAAAAAACAAAACATAACATAACATTACAAAAAACAAAACATAACATAACATAACAAAAAACAAAACATAACATAACATAACCAAATACATGACATAACAACAAAAAACAAAACATAACATAACAAAAAACAAAACAAAACAAAAACAACCTATAAAATGCAGTTACAGTATACAGTTAATAATACACTTATCAAAAATACAATAAATTAAAATAAACTTAAGCAGTTCATCTTTCCGTTCAAATATCCATAACTTTTTAATTTTCATTTTGAAAAATTTGAAAGAGGAAGGCATTTTTAGTTCATCTGGCAAAGTGTTCCAATCAACTAGTCCTTGATAGGATAGTTTTTGTTTACCCCAGTTAGTTAGCACGTCGTAGATAGAAATCACGTTTTAGCCGAGTGTCATACAGTAGTTATATCATAATTGAATTTAAAATTGAAATCAAGATATACAGGCATTTGTGTAATATGAGGCGTCTATGGAAGAGTCGTCTATCTTGTAGAGGTTTCCATTTTAAGGACATTAGCCTGCGAGAATTATCTTAGCAGCTTTATTTTCAAGAACTTGAAGTTGATCCATTAGAGACAAATTATTCTTATCACCACAAACAAAGTCAGCATAATCGAATAGAGGAAGAAGTCTGGCGTTCATTCATGGTAGAAGATGCTTGGCACGTCGAATGATACCAAGCCGTTGATTCATATTCTTTATCAATGTGATCAGACCATGTTAAGGACTGATTGACAATGACACCCAGGTATTTAAAGGATTCGACTCTATCTAGTGTTGACCCATTTATGGTAAGACCAATATCTTGTACTTTTTTGAGGTTCGGATTACTTTCAAAGACGAGAAACCTGCACTTGGCTGCGTTTAGGGTCAACAGGTTCTCAGAGAACCATTTGGATAAGTTGCGAAGATCCGAGTTAAGTTCTCTCTGCAAATCGAGGACATTGTTGGATGAGTAGTACAAGACTGTGTGTCATCAGCATATAGTGTGATTTTACATTTGTGTACGCTGGAAGGAATATCATTTACATACACGAGGAACAGTAGAGGTCCGAGAATACTTCCTTGTGGAACGCCAACAGCTATTGATCGAGGAGAGGATTGTACGAGACCAACTGAAGTGACTTGAGAGCGATTTGTCAGGTCCAAACTGTTTTGGAGTCAAAATCTTGTGCTGGTGTAGATAGTTATAGATTTGGTAATGAACTGAATACCAAGGTTTCGAACTTCAGAAACTGGCTCTATTGAGTGGCATGTCGACCAAACCTATAACGCTAGGTATAAAAGCAAGACGAGAAAACCGCGATGCAAAATAGTTTATTATAATAAAAATATAGTTTATTATATTTATCACTCTTTTAGGTGAATGGAATACCCCAACAGGCTAGAAGCCCAATTGATAGGGGTTCCGGGTCTACGATTTAAGATCGTTATCAGAGAAGACCCGAAAGTCTGCAAAGGCAGCAGTGGTGATCCGACCCAGGTTTGAACCTGTGTCTCCCAACTCATAGACATGTGTGGTAACCACTAGACCACAACAGCTGCACAACTTATGTTTTACATTTCGTCGCAAGCCTTGCCATCGGGTGGCGCTTCAACTTTAGTCGTGTCCCTTGGTGGGGAGGTCAGTTTGAACGTCTAATAGGGCTGTTCAAGAATGGATGTTACAAGTCTGTCAGAAATAGTACCCTGACATGGACGGAGCTAGCTATAGAGGAAGTAATACTGGACACTGAAGTTGCTATCAACAATCGTCCCATCAACTACTTAGAAGACGATGAGAGTTACCGGTACTCACGCCAAACTCCATCCTCCACAGCAACCCGGCTCATCTACACGAGTTAGAAGAGCACCAAGTAACAGAGAAAAGACATGAGGAAGCAAGTCGAATTCCTTCTAAAATGTAAACAAGTAATGTGGAACAGGTGGACTAGTGAATATGTTCGAAGTCTTCGTGAATATGTTCGAAGTCTTCGTGAATATGTTCGAAGTCTTCGTGAATAACACCGGGATAAAGAAAACTCCTGCGCTCATCCAAGCCTTGGAGATGTGGTCATCATCAAGAAACATCAAAAACCTAGCTAGCCGTGGTTAACTAATGACGCAGAGAGTTGGCGTGGAAAGAGCAGCTAATTAGCTTAAAACTGGCAAAGGTTACCTAGAACGAACCATCTAACACCTTTTGCCATTAGAGTTTACCTGTGAAGGATGAACATTAAAAGAACAAAAAACGTTTTTAATTGTTTGTTGTTTCTTAGTTTTAATTGCTACTATAGAGTACTATATCAATTGATTGATCCAGTCATCATCACCATAATCTTTTATCTGGATCGCAGACGACCAGACGCCAACGCTCCTTGTGTAACTTTCCTTGTGTAACTTTCCTTGTGTAACTTTCCTTGTGTAACGTTCCTTCTGTACCTTTCCTTGTGTAACTTTCCTTGTGTAACTTTCCTCGTGTAACGTTCCTTCTGTACCTTTCCTTGTGTAACTTTCCTTGTGTAACTTTCCTTGTGTAACGGTCCTTCTGTACCTTTCCTTGTGTAACTTTCCTTGTGTAACTTTCCTTCAATAACTTTCCTTGTGTAACTTTCCTTCAATAACTTTCCTTGTGTAACTTTCCTTCAATAACTTTCCTTGTGTAACGTTCCTTCAATAACGTTCCTTCTGTAACTTTCCTTGTGTAACTTTCCTTGTGTAACTTTCCTTCAATAACGTTCCTTGTCTAACTTTTCTTGTGTAAATTTTCTTCATTAACGTTCCTTAAATAACGTTCCTTCTGTAACTTTCCTTCTGTAAGGTTCCTTCTGTAACTTTCCTTCTGTAAGGTTCATTCTGTACCTTTCCTTGTGTAACTTTCCTTGTGTAACTTTCCTTCAATAACTTTCCTTGTGTAACTTTCCTTCAATAACTTTCCTTGTGTAACTTTCCTTCAATAACTTTCCTTGTGTAACTTTCCTTGTGTAACTTTCCTTCAATAACTTTCCTTGTGTAACTTTCCTTGTTAACTTTCTTTCTGTAACGTTACTTCAATAACGTTCCTTCAATAATGTTTCTTGTATAACCTTTACTGTGTAACTTTCCTTCAATAACTTTCCTTGTGTAACTTTTCTTGTGTAACGTTCCTTCAATAACTTTACTTGTGTAACTTTCCTTGTGTAACGTTCCTTCAATAACGTTCCTTCTGTAACTTTCCTTGTGTAATTTTCCTTCAATAACGTTCCTTGTCTAACTTTTCTTGTGTAAATTTCCTTCATTAACGTTCCTTAAATAACGTTCCTTCTGTAACTTTCCTTCTGTAAGGTTCCTTCTGCAACTTTCCTTCTGTAAGGTTCATTCTGTAACTTTCCTTGTGTAACTTTCCTTGTGTAACCAGTCAGACTATTTGCTGTGGATTTTAGTAAATCGTTCGATTACGTCATGCACAATATTCTTGCCCACCGCTTCCTTCAAGAGAGAAAACAGTGAGTTGTTTTTAATATTACAACTAGCAACTGGTATTCAGTTAATAAGGGAACTACTCAGCCCTTATTTTTAAATGACCGTGAAATTAATCATGGTTCGGAGACAGCTCTGATAAATATGCTGATGATTCCACCATACATGTACTTGTGCCGGTTAGGAATGATTTCGACTTGTGTAATAATTTGGTAGGCCAATTTTTTAACTGGTCTAGTCAAAACTATATGTTGTGTAACCCTACCAAGTGTAAGGAGTTAGTATTTCGAAAGAAAGGTAATTTAATAATTTATCCGAATCTCATGTCTATGCCATAATACACTAATCTCACTTTGTTGGGGATTAGCTTTCAATCTAACTATAGATTTTCAGCACATGTTAAATATAAGCTCATCAAAGCTAACAAGAGTCTATTTAGTCAACCTGAAATTGATCACCTGTTTCACAGTTCTTTATTGTTTTAGCGAACATAACGTATGGCCTATTAGTTTATGGTGCATCCGATGCCGAAATTACTGCAATTCAGTGCTTTTTAAACCGTTGTTTTAAATGTAAATACATTTCTCGCCCATTAAGATTCGAATGGTATCGGAAAAACAAGATAAGAATATATTTAATAAAGTAAACAAACTATATAAAAGTTCAAATAAAGTATTATTATTATTATTAGTAGTAGCAGCAGCAGCAGCAGCAGCAGTTGTAGTATTGTATCTGGAGTATAATATTGTGATGTCTGCATGTAATATAAGAAAGTTAGTAACAATAGAATACCTTCTGAGCCAATCAAAACACAGAAAAATGAACAATGCGGGCGGCCGGTGACTGTAAACTAATACCTCAATTCGGTTTCCATAGGCCTAAGTCCATATGGTCCGGGCGAGGAATAATGAAGCGAAATCTTGTCTTGGCCTCTTACGGCCTTAGTATATTTTAGAAACTGTAATTATTTGAAATTAATGCAAGGTTCCTCTGAAGAGCTTCACTGCTAAAATAAAGTCTACCATACTATTATTATACATGATATATTTTATATGATTTTGACTTTTATATCGTTTTAGCCAACATCGACGTGGGGTGCTTCAGAGCTTCGCAGACATCAGGTTTCAGGTTTTCACCAGGAAACTATGATCAAACTCAATTGATTCCGCACACGTGCGCCATATTGTGCACTAATTACGGTAACGGAACAAAACTGGCCGGTGTGACCAAAGGGAATATTTGTGTATGTGGTAACGCTGTGAACCCATCACGCCCGAACGGCACTTGTGGTGAAAAGTGTCCAGGTGATTCAAGCATCTCATGTGGCGGTCAAACGGATTTCAACGTCTATAATATCACCGGACTCGTTCCAAATTCACCCAAGATTAAATTCCAGACCGAACCGGTTTTATTTGAAACTGTAATGTTTCAAGTCAATTCGATTAACGAGACTTCGACTGTTTATCATTTAACTTACGAGTACATTGGTTTTTTAAATGAAAAAACAGCTCTGTCCTTTGGTAACACCTATAACTACACGTTCACTGCGTGGGGTGACAACGTGGAAATGTTGGTCATTGTTGTTTACCCACTGTGGCAGGAATTTAAGCTAACAGTTGCAGTAAGTGCTCCATTGAATGTTTCTTTACTGCAATGTCCCTATTATGTATCTACCAGCGAAGAATTTGAATGTTCAGGCAGACTTGATAGTGGAAAGCAAGTGAATGTGACGTGGACATTTGGTGGAAAATCGAATACTGTGCCTTTGGCAGGTAAATATTTGAATCGGGTAATCAGATGCAACTTTGCATCGAGTACTACAATAAATACAATTACTACAACTTCCTTCTTATCCAAGATTGTTTTGGGCGGGGGGTTAGGGTTAGAAAACGCATTAGGGTTAGGATCTTTTTTGTGTTGGGGTTGGGTTTGGTGCTCTACCGTATCTGAAATAGCCTCCACCGTCACTTGAGCGGCCCGCAAATTCTAACCAGCGGTCTGGTTTCGGACGTCATCGAATCAACCGTTCTTTCACAGGTCGACCAAGCTCGTTGTGTGGCAATCTGTGTTTACATTAGAATTTATTCGATTTGTCAAAATTAGAGGATATTTTCATCTATTATTTGCAGTTTATTGTTACAATATAATGAAATAATGTGTAGTTATATCTACCATAAGGTGTATGTGTGATCAGTGTCTATTCGGTAATATTTCGGACATTTACAGTGTGAAAATATAATGGCCATATATAACCATATATTAAATTTGTTTACATCGAACATTATACTTCAACAAAATAAACATTTATAAACCTTGTCGTTCTATCTACATGTTTATTGTATCCGTAAACATGTCCTTGTAAAAGTTGGCACAATTATGTTCATTTATATACTTCAAACCCGTTTATTAGTATATCACAAACGTCAAAATAACAGCTTGAAACATTTGAATTACAACTGAAAATGGTTAGGATTTTTTACTCTCCAGAAAATCAGGAAATTGTATCGCTAAAACGTCACTACATGGAAATGAACATGTATTTAACCAATAATAATTATAGAAAGTCAATGTCAAAAAGTTACTCTCAAATGTCACCAAATTTTCTTTCAAACTTAATTTGTTACCAGGCCACTCGCCAAAAGGTATACCCCAGGTAGTCCCGCGTGAAAAATGTTAGTTATCAAATTGCTTCACCCTCGAGTTGTCATTGTTAAACAAAATCCCGACCCAGGGACGAGTATCTGTTGTTAAATCCCCTATTATGTAAACACAAAGCATCCATTTTCTATTTATTTTATAAAATAAGACTAAGAAATATACTGTGACGTCATAGCCATGTTTACACAGCCTGATGCAAACATGGTAGCTGACCAATCACAGCGTGCGAAAGTGCAACCTATTTTTACAGCAGTCTTAAAAACAACTGAAAAAATTAAAGGTTTAAGAAATTGTGGAAAAAATTGAGAACCTATTAACCTTGTTTGGTCGGTCTTTACAGCAAAATTATCCTGCCCTTGGAGTGGACCCTTTTCACACAGATCTCGCTCCTTCGTCGCTCGGTTTGTACTGAAAAACCGCGAGCAGGATAAGACATCGCGCTTGGTTAATAAGTGTTTAATATTAAATGCTTTATCGTTTTTATGAAAATACAGTACGTAAGAGTGATAATTTTAAAACCAATTTAAACTCTTGTATCTGTTAATATAGATCCAGTGAGTTTACACGTTGGCTCTCCTGTACCCCATTGGATTATTAACACTGGTAAAACAAACCTCCCGGATGGGTTAGTCCTTTGTCTAACTTGCACAGTTACCCAGCCTGTTAGCATTCGAGCTTGGGAAATGAATGTAAACCGCTCAGGAACTGTAGATCTTATGGTATGTGCTTCATAATCTTACTTATTGTCTCTCAAATGCAACACCTTTAATGATTTTTAATTATTTATCTTTAATTTTCCATTTTTTATTTAAAGGGAAACTATATTCAAAAAGTATATTGCTTTTAAATAAAAGGGTAAAAAGTATAATGTTTACGGTATCTGCTCTTGCACTCAAGAAATATTGTTTTCATTCTCATATTTGCTTCTGGATGCCGCCATTTTAGATTAGCTCAATTGCTCAATGTTGATATACAGCGGCAGTTTTCCTTTCAATTGACGTCATTGTGTTGACTTTTGTTCCTTGTACCTTGACATTATATAAAGTGCCTATCTGGGGTTTGGGGATTTTACATATTCGTACAATCTTTGGGTTCCAAGAAATGTAATATATCTTATCGCTCGAAAATTTCATCTTCATGCCTTATTCCTTTCTAAAGTAGATTTACTAATGGAAATGACGTCAACGAAGGGACACGCGAAGTCATTGCACACTAATTCAACAGTGAAATACAAAGAAAATTTGGCTCTGAACTTTAAACACACCTGTTTGAACAAAATTCGCTCAATTCACAATCTTTATTTGTATTTTACTGCTGACGATGATGGGAATTAAAGTGAAGCAGTAGCCACTGTCTTTCTTTGGGCAAGGGACCTTTCTTATATACACGTTCTCAAGGTAATCGTCGATAATCTTTTCGTAGGTACCGACGACTTCGGGTTTCTTGGGAATTGATGATTTAGTCTCGAATTGGCCATGTCATAATCGCCCTCAAACTTCGGCTCTCCTTCTTTCCACGGAATCCCGATTTCATATCTCCCATCTTTACACTTTTTGGTTTCTCTTGTTCTTTGCACTGCGGTCATTTCGTCTGGCGTCAACGTTTGTGCGTTCTTATCTTTGATTCCGATGGAATTCAATTCCTAGAACTTTGCGAGTCATGAGTGTGTGGGACTTGCGTTAAAATGGGGTCTTGATGGTAGTACCAAAGTAAACCCGCCAAAGAAACGTTTGTCGGCGACCAATTGGATCACCATCTTAGTTTCCATTGGACCTCTCTTTAGGACTTGATAAAACATGGGATGATCGCTTCCGATCATGCGTCTATTTGACTTCGTTTGGTGACTTTTTTAAATGGAGTCGATTTCAGGTGTGCCAGTTTTGTTTTCAGTTAAATATTAATTGAATGTTATGAAAGTTATTCCCGGTTATGTCATCCAGAACGTTGGTTCCAATTTGGCTTTAAATGTTCCTGTGGTGTTTGCCACTAAGCCCGCCACGACGGGATGGTGTTTTTACCTCGATACCTCTAGTTACAGAATGATCAGGTCTTGCGTTCGGCCTCGTAGTCCGAGTTATTCTGCTGCGTTTTCACTCACGTACGAACCGGTCGAGCATTGGTCATACGTCACATTGACTAAACGTGTTCGAAGTTTTTGGTAGCGTGTACTTGTAGGTCTTGCTGGTCGTACCATCATGCAAGGTTGCTTGTCCATCGTCACCATTCTCGATGTTTTGGTCACAGTTCTGGGATAGTGTGGGATGGCGCGCTATTTTTGTGAAGATAGATGCTGTGTCTTATGCTCAAACATCCATCGATTCCCCATTCTTTACCAACATTCTTTACCAACCGACATTCTTTACCAACGTTCCAGCGGCGAGATAGTGGGAACAACATCCACTTCTTGCTATGATGTCTTTTCGCTTCGGTACAGAAAGATTTTTAAATGGTTTGCAGACCCACGGTGGATGATCTTCTTGATACGTCTGTACCACACATCCCTTCGAATGACTGGCGCTTTTGAACCCTCTAACTCATGGGCTCATGAGTGTTTCCTCTCATCATATCTTAGTTTTCTCTTACCAATAAACTCTCCAATTTTCTCGATAACTTCATCCATAACTTGAAACTTTCTTTCGATCATATATTAGATATATTACACAAGAGCTTAGTGAAAGCCGTCTTCGGTGTCGTGTTCCAGCAACCAATACTTATAGGCCTGTACATCTCGTTCAAGTAGTTTTTCTTTCACAGTGAGGATAAGATGTTGGTTCTTTAATAAGTCTTTCGCTGATCCGCTATCATGAAGGGCTACGAGTACTCGCTTTAATACTGTAAGATAATCTTCAAGGTTTTGATAATGGAGCTTCGCCCAACTACGAGGAATTACGAGGTGCTTTATGTGCAGTTGTACTTCTCCACCAAATTGTTTT